>OX596252.1:4564919-5193034 GCA_951394255.1 Polyploca ridens | reverse complement strand
AAGCTCTTTTGCTGTTTTAGGAAGAATTTAAAGCTGTTGGTTGTTTTGGTAAAATGTTCTGTATATTTGGTTAATTTAGTGTGTATTTCTGTTGAGACGGAGCGCAGAATTTGCTCTCGTTTAAGATCCCGCGAATGGTTCAAAGTTCAACTTTAACTTACTTTAACGGGGGAATATGTTATGTAACAGTATGTTTATAATTTTGGCAATTTCAAAGTTAGTCTCCCAAAAATAGTTACAGTCCCACAAACTTATCTGGCCTGGTGGTCAAAAGAGAAACTAACGACGTCATTTTAAAATGTCAATCGCCATTTGTCTAAGAGAATATAAACACTACGTTCATTGGTTGTTTGCTCCAACAAATGCGAAATTAGCGACGTTCTCACCGGGCCAGATAAGTTTGTGGGACTATATTCATTTTGATGAGTATAATTAAAGACAAAAAATTTAGATGCACTGTTGGCGCTACCCTGCTTTTTGTCTATTTCTCCCGATAGTAAATGTTGGAACTCACTCAAAGCAAAAATAATAATTACACATAATACATAGGGTCAATCATGATGCGCATGGTAACTTCATTCGTACAGTCGCATAACTATGTTTCACCCCTAGAGCCGCTACATACATTGTGCAATGAAATACTTATTTTTTTTTATGATTTAAGGAGCATCTAATATTACCACTATATTACTTTATTAGCTTTGAAATTTAAGTGTTTTTAAATCTACAAAACAGAAATGACATTTTGTTTTGCTTATGCTGTTACCGCCATCAACGCCTCACTTTGTGTTCGTCTTTTATTCCCAATAAACCACGACGTTGAGAACTATTACTATCAACCTTATACGTTCAGCTATAGGCCGAGTTCCGAACCGGTGGTAACTTCAGTAAATGTGACCTTCATAAGTGCCCTTCTGGGCACTTATGAAGGTCTGGCATACTGGCATAAAATGAATAAAAGGCCGTGACTTTGACTATAACGTGGTTATGCAGTTTCATTCTATATCTCTAGACAGGCCCTTCTGGGGCGTCAAATCAATTGACCAATAGCAACCTTAATATATATTTTTTCACAAGCACGCAACAAAAGTACCTCATCAGCGCAGGTACAATCGTAAGCCATATGACCCAGCTACACATACCTGATGCCCGAATCGTTCTTCTCCTCAGTAGCGTTGTCTTCCTGACTGCTCGCCATCGGAAGAATCATGTCTCCTATAGGTTCTATCTTGATGCTGGGACAGTTCGCATCCGTTTTGAGGGCCTCGTCGAGGGATTCTAACTTATCTTCTGTTGTATCCACTTCCATATCATGCTACAAACAATATTTGAGGAGGTCAGGAACATTGACATTCACATTTTTCATCATAAACTGAGAAAAATTTAATATGGGTATGCCTGTGGAAATGTAAAATGTCATCTTTTGTATAGAATACCACTTCTACATGCTATTTTTCATGAGATATGTAACTATTTGAACCTATTTTGTTCGGGATTCGATAAAATCAAAGGTTTAAAGTCCGATAAAAATGAAAAAAAAAAACGAGCCGGATGAGTAAATGTTACCTTATGTTCCTGACCTCCTCATTTATATGTCCACATTACTTAAATTGACTTGTAAGCTCTGTTTGCCTTCGGCCACCTCACTTACCATGTTGAGATTTTGGTCAGAACAAAAATATCCTGGATAATTTTTCACAATAACCAAGTGATCCCAAATCAAGCAACCTACTATGGATACCACATAAATGATATACAATTTGTAAATGTATGTTCATATTTATAGATTTAGACGTTCAGAAAAAAGACATGTTTGTTCATGCAAAATTTGTGTGGTGACATTTTTGCAGTAATCAATCATATCGAAGGCAGGCCACAAATAAATCTAGAAATAGAACTAAGTTTTGAAAATTTTAGTCTAATCATAATCAGCACATTGTATCACTTCCTAAATGTGTAATTCTTTTGTTTTTTTTTTACTATGTCACTGAATACAATAAAGAATATTTCATTCATTCATCAGCATTTATTAAGGTACACTTACATCAGCTGCCTTGAGTTTGCGATGTGAAGAGGCGCGTTTCTTTGGTCTCGACGGCATGTGGTCCGTGGTGTTAGATTCTGTCTTAGATGACTTCTTGGTTGGCCGGGTTTGCTTGCGAAGATTCCTGTAGAATTTACCTATGGAATGTCGAAAAACAATGCGTCAGTCTTGTAATTTATTTGATATCCGCAAAAAATACATGCGTCCCTATTTTACTTATGGAATATTGAAAACCCTTCTATAGTAGATAGCTAAATTTAAAGGACCTCTTCATAATCATTTTATTTTTTTAGTGACTAGAAGATGCCGGCCCAAGATTTGGCCTTAGCAACCTCACGCGGATAAATCGACGAGCAAGCTCTCAACCGGTGTTATGATTAGGTAACTACGCCTGAGGGTGCTCCAGTTGGGGCCGAACCTCGGCTCAGGGCCGTTACCGGGGGGAGGGGACGGACTTTTTATAAATAAAACGAGTTACGACTAATTAGGAGCGAGCGGATTACTATTGTCAGCTCGTGCCGCTTGACGAACAATGGGACGAGACTGAGTAAGGAAGGAGTCGCGGCGCGTGACTTCGGCGACGAGGACGGTCATTTATGTTTGCTCTACTATTTGAATTGTACATATTGCTTACTTTGTTGCTTCCTCCACTGTTTCTTACTGACGAAGGTGTCTTCTGGACCGATAGTGAGGAAGTTCCTATCACCGACCTGCAGTGTACACGGTTCGAAGACATTCAGCAGTTTCAGATTTTTCAAATCATCACCTGAAAAATAATCCTAATTTAAATATACATATACAGGCTTTGGAACGCATTTGGCAGCATTGGAAACCAGTGTGTGTGATGCTATCCACACAGCAGAAGACCGATCCAGATGGCAAGCCATAGTCCGTGAAAAGATAACCCACAAAGGTCACGTCCCTCAGCAATGAGGTATACGATGCAAGGAGGAGGGATACAGGCTTAGACCCAAGTCTCTAAATGTATAGATTCAATGCTGACTGATGTTATGTACTCACATACATTCTAAGATAAATATACGTTACTAATGTCTGGAGCACTTTTATATATTTCGGAATTATCTTCATTTCTAATGACATAAAATGTTACCTTCGACTAGGAACTTGGGTTGCTGTGGCGCGGCCGAGTCTGTGGGATGCGTGCACAACGCGCGGCACTGCCAGTGGACACTCACGCTTTCTGTCACTACTGCTTCCACCGTGAACTGTCAATTGGTTATATCATATTATAAGGCTTGCATGCAAAATTCAATAAGGTTAATAATTGTGTCTTTCAAAAATTATCATCTAAAAGGTAACTCACTGAGCAAAAGTTTAAATTTCTGACTGCATTCTCATTGAGGATAAGCTTACCTGGGGTGTAGCTATCGCCGTATCAAATACCGTACGGAGCCCCGTGCTACAGGGACCGCGAAAGTGTGCAAAAAATTACCCTCCATTTGGGCTTCGCCGAAGTCCGGTAGAAAGGTTCCCAACATATTTTCATACAGGGTCCGTCTAGGGCAAGCTATGCCACTGATTAGAGTTAATTGTAGCACTCTTTCTACTCCCTCCCATCCACACTCACTTTTTATCTCAAAAACTCTCGAGGTCTCAACCATTTACTGAGTGGGTAGGATTGACTGTATGAAACCTTAAAATTTTCTTACATAATAGTTATTCTTACTACCAAATAAGAGCCATTAAAACCAAAACCCTACTACTACCCTTATATTCTGCTACATTCCAGAAGTTTCTTACCTTATGATCATGCATCTTATGTTTTCTAGCAGCTTTCATCTCTTTACTGATGTGGAGCCAGTTAGCGTTGTCCAGGGAACCAAGCGGCCCGTACACCACCTGTCCCGGGTAGAACTCGGACGAAGAGTAGGGGGTGGATCGGCGGCGGCGCATCGAGTAGTCTTCGAGAGGACATGTATCGAGGTCGGGGTACTCTAGGCGAGAGCCATCAGCCGAGACCAATCGGAGCTTGCTGTGAACCGCCTGGGAACAGAATGAGCCATTAACAGCTTTTATTGTTTCATATTTATGCTTCAATTATGGAAAGTAGTAATTAGGTAAAAAAATTGTTTCGAGAAACCATAAACATATCAGATTAGAGGATAGCATAGTAATGATATTGTTTAAAACAAATAGGAATTGAATTGAATGGAATGCAATAAGCAAGTAGCTCCAAAAATAGATTGGATTCTTCATGAATTATACATAAATTTACTTGATTAGAATATTCAACAATATTTATTACCCTTTTATTCAGTGCATACCTAGAATAGCCTGATAGTAGAATAAATATTTATCATCAACACTTACCTTAGATGTCCCAACCCAGGAATCCAGACAGACAGCCAAATCCGGAGTGAACTCTTCCAATGGCTGGAGCCTCTCGCTAGCCACACTCGGAATGACGTGCTTGGTGCCAACAATCTGCAGTGCTGCAGTCATGACTATATCGCGGCAGTAACCACGCTGGGTATCCTTGCCGGCAATCAGGCGGCGGACTACATCGCCTGGCATTAGAGATCTATCTGCTAGGCCAACCTGTTTCAAATATATACTTATGTCATTGCCAGCTTAAGATTTCTCAAACAATGGTATAGTATGATGACTGACAAGAAAAATGCCTTATTTATCACAATTATATCAGATTAGTTAACCAAAACATACGATTCAATTGAATAGGTTGCCGCTATCAAGTCATTAGTTGTGTATGATATAGTGCCACTATTATAGCAATTATCAATGAATTGCAAGATTTCCAGGCTACTAGACTTGGTAATTAAAACCCTTAGAATATTCCAATGTTCAAGTTATTGCAAAATAGACTAAATATATTAACATAGCATTAACTGAAGGTCAATCAAAATCAAATCATAAGGCAAAACCTTACAATTTGACATAAAGAGATTATTGAGGCTTAAGTTGGGATTTAGGTACCTATGTTTTGTATTCATATGTAGACAATACAGGAAGTTAATTAATATAAATGTTTTTATTGCATGAAACATAAACAATATACAGGTCGTGTTGTTTTGGTCGGCGACAAGCGACCCAGGAGCGGTAGTACAAAATATATATTCCCCAAAAATGGACTTAATTCCATGAAATACTGTAAATATGTTGAGAAATACCTTATTCAATTTGAAATAAAATTACTGCAAAGTATGGTTACTAGGCACGTGCACAGACTAGAGCTAGGCACAAGCCGCCATCGCCCCACCCCTTTACTCCCTCGTACTCCCGTTGAGTATTATGTCTACACTTTAGCTTATTACATGATTTTCAAAATTTTATTTTTTTTATTTTTATTATTTAAAAAAAATAAAGTATTTTTTTATATTTTTTTTAGCACCAGTATCATTTGTATTATCGACCCTAAGTCGCTCGTCGCTGACCAAAACAACGACCTGTAGATTAAATGTATATATGGTCTGGTACAGCTAGTAAAAAGGAAAAAAGAGTAGGAAGGCTATAATAGCAAGATTGGTGGAAATTTAATTCACAGCCATGCTATGGTCTGACCGGGTCTTTAATGGCACAAGCCCTAGCCCTTGATCAGCCTAGAGCGAGATTATTTGGCTGGCTGCAAAAAATGCAAATGTGGGTACACTTGCAGCCTTGGGCTTTTCAAAGTGCCCCATCAGAACAAAAATTCTAGCTTGTAATAGAAATAAATCTAAATCAAAAAGTATCTATTAAATTTAGGCCCTGATAAGGTAGTTATGAACGTTAGGGCGCCCCTGGCTAGCGCCTAGAGCGACTGCTTCTCATGCTCTACCCTAGGGCTGGCACTGGTCCTTAACATAGTAAAAAGTAATGTAAAAATATTGAATATATTTTTTTTTACTGTGTCCGCCACAGTAAAAATATATATAGGTGGGTAGCACACAAAGTCTAGAAGGATATATATCCCTATGTACATATAGGTATACCCTCTATGAAAGCTTCATTAATAACTAGCTTCAACCCTGCGGTTTCACCCGCATTCCCAAGGATAAAAAGTAGCCTATAGCACATGGGAATAATGTAGCTTACTGTTAATGAAAGAATTTTCACTAAGAGTAGTTCCAGGGTATACTCTCCCTGCATATAAAAAATATACAAAATCCACTGTCTCTTTATAATATTAGTATAGATTTCATTAACATATAACGTCGAATGAGGTTGTGATCATCTAATAATCCTAACTAATATTATAAATACGAAAGTGAGTTTGTTTGTTACACCTTCTCACCTCAACTACTCAACGGATCATGAAATTTGGCATGCAGATAGCCTATGATATGGAGAAGGACATAGGCTACTTTTTATCCCAGGAACGCAAGTGAAACCACGGGGAACAGCTAGTATAATAATAATAGAGACAAATAAAGTAATAGCATAATATAAATCATTATCTAATTAGCCCTTTGAAATTGCGATTTTTTTTTTTTGACAGCTGCCTTTGACTTGCGGTTTTCGCGGAATTTGCTGAATTTGCAAATGGCCTCCCCCCCGCATTGTCAGTAAATCATAAATATCTGGGTATTTACAGTATTAATCAAGAAACAGTAACTTACAGCCTCATCCTGAATAAATGTTCTTATTGGAATCTTATTGGAATTGGAATAAAGTATTACAACATTCCAATAAGAAACCAGGAAAAAATGACAACTGTAAAAAAACTGCACTTCATAAACATTTTGAGTTTGCACTTCAAGACGAATAACTCTGTCCACATATTACACACCTTTATATCAACACGAATACACGTTATATCTAATAAATACATTTGTTTTACTAGTCTCAAGTAAGCAAAAAAGAGAAATTCGATGCTAAAGTTAACATTGTGAACACAATGTAAACAACCCAACTTTTTTTTTTATGTGACCATAGTTCTCTCATTTTAGGCTACTTTAGGGTCGGTGTTGCCTCATATCCCAACAAAAAGTAGCCAAACTCGTCGAATGTTACTAGATTTAAATAATAATCGATGATAAATAAAAAAAACCAGCTAGATTAGTCGGACTATATCTAAAAATAGACCACCATTTTGAGGTCATGGTACTCACACATCGTAAATGAATTTCTAACCATTATTGATATTATTAGCTTGTATGAGTCCCTAATTATTAACTCTTAAAGGTATTGGCATAAGGTTCAAACAATAATTTGTTGAAAAATGCAGTGGAATTACGTGAATGTTAACCTCGTGTCGAGACTCAAAACAAATTACGAGTGTGAATAGTGATATTTAATGGATTGCCTGTAAAAGGTGAGTGATTTATATAGAATATTAGTTTATCTAACCGTTTTAATAATGATTTATATAATTACTGATGTGTGAAATAAGATTTTCTTGATTATAAACACATGAGTACTTTGAGTCATAAGTATGTGTTTAGATTCAAGGAATTCTCGTTTCACACATCAGTAAGTATATAAATTATTACTAAAACGGTTAGATAAAGTAATATACTACACAAATAAGTCACCTTATACAGGAATTCTGTTACTTTATCACACCTAAACTTTAATTTTTGGTGAGACTCGGAGTGAGAAAACTCTTTCAGCCCGTTCACCACAAAAAACGGGCAATATTTCTTTTTTTTTGTTTTGGTCATAACATAATTCTACCTATTCACGGGTGTGGTATTTAATGCTCTTTATTCACGTACCAAAATTGGGGCACTTTAGTAACGTAATCGTGTAACAATAACATGAAATTCGAGCGGTAATATGAGACGTAAACAAGGCGATCCGCGCGGATCGTCAAACAGTCTAAGGTTGTCATTAATAATAAATCCGCGCGGATCGCCAAACAGTCTACAGGTTAGCAGTAAAACAACAATCAGGCTTCTGAAATTGTGTTAGTGATAATGTTGGACATGCATTACATAAATTGATAACAAAAGGATTTGGTAACACCCATGTTACAAGCTTTTTATATGGTTTAAGTGAATTAGAAGTTTTACTTTTTGTGAAATATTTATTTATAGGCAAATAAGTGCTCCCATTTGTTTCATGCTTTGCTAAGCGAAGGATAGCTCTTACAACCGGTTTATCTATATTCATTTTATAGATTGATATTTGACATTGAGATGTATATGGTCTCTTTTTGGTACATGGATGGAAACAGGGTGTGGACCAAGACTTTTTAAATGTAGCAAGTTAGATAAAAGATTATATCTTATATACTATTCTTTATTCACTTGAGACCAAACCAAAAAAAAATTCTATATTAATATAAATCAAATGCCACATGGTATGAAAAAGACCTAAGAATGGCTGGACCAATTCAGCTATTTTTTGATGTGTTCGTAATTGTCAGAATAAGGTTATATCAGAAAGAAAAAATTAAAAGTTGCCCAGAAAATTGGAAATACTGAAAGGTGAATGTTGAGTCAGCTAGTTTATAGAAATAAAATCATATTGTAAGTAAGTTAATTGTATTTGTTACCTCTAGTTCCATTTCAATGAGATCCATAGTCAGTGGGTAATTTGTGAAGATCAAGAACCAGATACAATGCAGTATATCTTAACCTGTGTCTTTTTCATAAGACATGTGAACTTTAATAATGGCACAAAATAAGTACCTAGCTACTTATTTCAAGTTACTACAATCTATAAAACCCATTTAATGCCAAGAGGATTTGAGGGTACTATCTAGATAGTGTGGCTAAAAAATTATATAATTTCTCACTGTCTTACCCTCATTTTTATCAAATTTGTTGAAGAATGGTCGGCCTACCCCTTAAATACCAGGGGTTGTTGTACTCATTAATAAATTGGATTAATTATTTTCCAATACCATTGAGCTCCTGGTAGAAAATTATTGCTCGACACGAGAATAGTTTTTTTTATATATTCCTTGCTTACCGTCTTTTCGGATATCACTCGTTCGGTGCCGGAAGGATGCCACACAACGCGAATTTCGCCTTTTTGTATAGGTGTTTCAATGTCGCTCTCTTGATCGCTGGAGTTCGCTTCGTAGTTTTCGAGTACGAGACCGAAGACCACTTGACCGCGATTGTTGATTTTATACACTTCATCCTCGTAAAAATACTGAAAGTCAGTCGGCGAACCTGGATTTTGCCCCGCCATATTGACGGGAATTATCTAAAGACACAAATAATTTTGTTTTTTACGTGATTATGTTCTTTCTGACAGCTGATTGCAATGTGTGGCGCATGCGTCAATAAATTATGCAACTGAAGCGCCATCTTGCGAGCTGAATGCAAAAAATAACGTTCCTTTGCACGTCGTTATCAAAGTTTAACCGTATAATAATTACAAAATCGTTGATAAATCACTGATAAATTCAATTCATAGATGATTAAAATGCGAAATATAATTTTGCATTATTATAATAAAACATCGCATAATATAATATTATTCTTAATTATCCTTCAATCACAGTTTTATTTTTAATAACGTGAAATCAAAAAAACTCACTCAGCAAATGGAACGCGCTACGATAACGTTTCGTTTCTGCTAGTTAGTTTATTTTTAAATTATTTATGTTTTAAAAGAGATTCATTAATATTTACCACACATCAAGTAAGTTGTAAAATAGTCTTACCTAGGTATTTCAAGGAAAATAAAGAACTGGGTGTTTATGCAGCTCGGTCTCAAAGTTGGTGTTCCTAAATTATACAAAGGCTATTTCTAGCCTTTGTGAATATAATCTATCCGGCCAGCCGGTACATTATAAAAGGCTACCTACCCACACATTACACAATAACGATTTTGAATTCCCACCACAGTCATATAGATAGGTAGGAATACCATAATCAAAGCACGTATGCAAATTATGGGCACCTTAGGTACTGGTTGATTATGACTACCTAGGCACTTAAGTACTAGGTACTTAGGTAGTTTTTCGAGAAGGTAACTAGTTACTTATCCTAATTTTATTCTGATTTCAAATCCTGAAGTTTTATTAACTTTACTTTTGAACAGGGTCAAAATAATTTCCTACCTACCTACAACTTCAAATCAATAAAGCTGTTAGCTGGCATCGTTAACGTAAGCTCACAGTAGGCAAAGAGTAGGTATATTACCTACCTAACTATTCATAGAGATAGTAGGTACTGCGCTACTTTGTAAGCAAATTAATTATATGGTTATTTTTTGCAGGTTTAGATTAAGAAGGTAGGAAGTAAGGTGCTTAAATCACAAATTATATTTAAAAAAAACCCGCATGTACAGGCACAGCGTGTCTCCCTCCACAAAAACTACAATTTCATACCTGTACACCTACCATGAGTTTTCTACGCCAACGTAATTTACAGTCGCTAGCGACAACGGTAAAACATTTTGTATAAAATGCTTCCAAAAGTGTCCACTAGAGGCGGTGCTCGTCATGCAAAATTTTCACCGAAGTCGCTAGCGAGTGTAGATTACTGTAGCGTAGAAAACTCATGATAGAGGTACTGCTCTATCTCGTTCAACTCAATCATCGAGGAAATATCCCTATAGAGTAGTAATACTGAACAATATAATTCCACAACTAGTCAGTGATTTGTCACTGAATTTGAATAGTAAGGACCACTCGCTGCTTCGTGTGTTTTTGACTTGGCCAATCAGAGTGCATGCGTCCTTGTCTTAACCAATCAGCGCGCATTGTCGGCGTTGGGAAATTGGCGGAATTTATTTCAACCAAAATGAACGTCATTGCGCTTCTATAGGTTAATTGTTCCATGAACTCAATATATCGATTAATTAAATACTTACTATATATACGTTGATTCATATACGATAAGGTAGATACTCATGAAAGTACTACATTGAAGTAGAAGCTTAGGTACATCTGAAACCAATGAGTTCTCAATCATGTTGTACCTACATGTTGCAAGAGCTCATCAAAAGTCATATTGTAATGTCACACAGCTGTGACGTGACGTTAGCTCGAATGCCGGGCCGGTGCTATTCTCGTTTGGTCGGATCAATACTGCGTTATCAACATAACTATGTAGGTGTTTACATGCGCGTAGTATACACACGGCTTCGCTTCAATGAGGTTGTGTTGATAACGCGACACGCAGTTAAACTGTGCTCAGTAATTAAGGAAATGTGAACATATCCAGCTACCAGCATGCCGCTACCGGAGCTTCTAAAACGTGCATCCAGTTACTTCCTCGGCTTAGAGTTCGAGGACAGCGATGAACCCACCGATTACGTCGACAACGAAATATTGTTTTGCAAGAACAACGTGTGCGTGCATCCACCGACTATCGCCAGGCACGAATTAGACATCGTACACCATCCTGGATACTTGACAGTGACGACTAAGGTTTTCACGGACCAGCATAATAACGCTAAGCGACCCACACTGTTTCTCAATTGGATCCCTAATTCAACACTGCGTAGATGCCCTTCTGCCGTAGAAACTAGCCCCAGTGACGAACTCGTTGCAGCCAATAAGTTGGCTAATACTAATGAAATACTTTATGATAAATCACGCAACGACATTAATAAAACTAGTAAAGTTGACGCTAATAATGAGCATGCATTTTCTGATTCATCGGAAACCACCAGTCTTAACTCTAATTCTGATAAACACAGCATTAGATCCTCTGATACGCGATTCACACAAAATGAGACAACGCAAGAGTTGTCATCTAGTTCGAAACCGACAGTGAAATCAATTGATTCCAACAAAGATAATGTATTTAATAGCTTCGAAAAGGATGAGGTTTTTGTATACGATAAGCACGTGAGGTCACAGTCAATGACATCTGTTAACATAACGATTGCTAATCCGACAATAGAGAATGTCGATTTAACGCCGGACTCAATATCTGGCGACAAATTTATTAGGTCATTGTCGATGAGTTCATGTGACGAGGGTAATCCTAATTGGATGAGCACGCCGGAGTTCTTGGCTTTGAAGCATAACTTGGTGTTTCCTGAAAGCGTCCAAAGTTCGCCGGTACCGCAGAGAAGAGCACCTTTGAAATGCCGAAGGTCAGTCAGTCATTACTCAATACTGAATGAGTTGCTATTTAATTATGTTTACATGCCTAAGTACTTGCTTTAGTATTGTTTTACAAATTTATTTGTTCTTCAAAACATGTTCAAAACACATTCAACTTTTTTCAATTTCAATTCAACCCTAATCATTATCCTGTCTAAACCTTGCAAATTACGATAAATGGGACGTCCTTTGTTGCTATCTATCTACCTATACGATCACTGTACCGGAATAAACAAATTATAAGATATGCAAAACTTACAAAGGATACATGATGGAAAATAGGAACAATGTATCTACCTTCCTATTTTTTGATTGCACAACTTTTGTAGAACTTTCATGTCGACGTAAAAACAAAATTAAACAAACCAAGTTCTTACCAGGAAAATTAGGTCAAAATATGGAGGAGTTAATACTACAGATATATTGCTTCAATTAATTGATGACGCCTTAACTCCTATATTTTTAGCATCTTATTTGTGGGCTTGATTATGTGTTCTGTCACTGACCGAAGCATTCATTTGCAAATGTCTACAAAAAATAATAAAAAACTTCAATCGCGATAAGTATTCGTAGGTAACTAATTTCTGCTGAGGAATGAGATGATGAGGACCATCTCGGGAGAATTTTATTTGCCGGAGATAGGAAAGGCAATACTTTTAAAAAGCTACCTTACTTAACCTGACCCGCGGGTGCCGCGGGGCCCGCCGCGTTTTTTTGGTGGTCATCGTAATGAACACCAATAATGAATTTCATCCAATGACGCTGTACGACGAAGTCCACCAATGGTCTTCAAACATCAAAACAACACTACCTCCCATTACCACCAATGATGTACGGTGTCCTGACCATGAAAGTTAGGTATATCATTCATGAAAAATCGTCTTGTGGTGACAGTGAACAACATTGCGTGATCCTATCAAACCGCAAAACCGCCATCTAGGTTTCAATGATATATTCTCTAGGCCATATCTACTTATATATAAATGTGTATACGACATTTCGTTATGTCCTAGGTCGTGTCACCATTAACCGCACATTCCTTCAGGGTCCACACGCTAAGGAATGCCATTATTGCTTTCTCTGTCATTCACTAACACAGCGGGATTCATCCCTTGGTCTCAGTTATTGCGTTCTTATAAGATTATAGAGCAGGGTAGGTTAATGGATTTTAGACGGTATGGAATTCTAAAGTTTTCTGAGAAAGGGTGGCGAGCTATCTCACGATTTATTAAATCGTCTCCAGCAAAATTTATAATGTGGTCGCAAAAAAGGAAATTAACCTATTACCAAATATTTCTATTACTTAAGCGAGTGGGTAGATCATTTGCTTGTATCAATATGGCTTCAATATGGCAACAAACTCTGACCCAATTTCATTATCTATTACAATAAGAAGCTATACATTATGGGATAATTAAGTTCCCGAAGCGAACATATCTATTACATAATATTTTATGATATTACAGACTACATCGCAAATGCCAAGCTATTCAATTACGCAATAAGGCATGCATAATTTGTTGGACTGTTTCAACCTAATTTAACTGTAAGGGACAGACTACGCTTGGTTTCGAGGACTTTTATTACTTACATACTAATCCGTTTAATTCTATCACTGCAATTCTCAGGTTTTCCGTAGATCTCAGTCAAATGCGGTCTCTTCGGCTCTTCTTCAACGACGACAATTGCACTTGTGGGCAGTTAGTGGTGGCGTCCAGAGAATCGCAGTATAAGATCCTACATTTCCACCATGGGGGACTGGATCACTTAGCTCAAGTGCTACATCGATGGCATTCTTTACTGCACAATATCAAACTTACTCCTGGTAAGATTCTACATTATTGCACTAAAGAATTCCATCAATCATATCTCTGATGTGACCCTATATCATCTTCTTAACAGGTTCCGAAGAACCGAACCTACCATACCGGCATTTTATGGTTTGCCGGCCAGAAGTACAAAAATCTGAGCAACATCCAGAAGAAGGAAAGGTACCTAAAATCACGCCAGAGCTATTTTACGGTAAATTAATGAACGGAAAAGGAGTTATAGAAGATGATCTGTTCTTGAGAAAATGCGTGTTCTTCGGTGGGCTTGACAAAGAGCTAAGAAGAGAAGTGTGGCCGTTTCTTTTACATTGCTACCCTTACAATTCCACGTACGACGAAAGAGAGATAATCTTACAAATGAGAACGAGAGAATACGAAGAAGTCTCTAGGAGAAGACTTGAAAGGATGACACCGGAACAACACGCAATTTTCTGGAGAACAGTCCAGTGCGTCATAGAAAAGGATGTAGTCCGAACGGATAGAGGAAATCCATTTTTCGCAGGAGAAAATAATTATAATATAGAGATTATGAAAAATATTCTGTTGAATTATGCTGTTTATAATCCAATTTTGGGGTGAGTACCAAATTTGGAGTGTAAAATCTTTCCCGATGTGAGTAATTTTCACACAAAGAAGGTATCATCACATCTTTCTTAAAAATACACATAGGTAGGCTTACCTCCTACTTACCGAAGTCTTCAAAATACCATCAAGTAAGTAGATAGCTTTTGTAAAATCGGCAACACATTGGGAGTCCCCCCAATGTCTAAGGTTTGAAGTAGATGATGGACCAGTGGTCGCGGGTTCGAATTCTACAATGAGCTTTATGTGAAGGAAAACATCGTGACGAAACCATAGCACGATGTGGTAGGGTACATTTTAGTACCCGCTAGGTTGGCTACCATTCTCAAGTTGAAAATCTGTCGCCAAGCACCTGTCGATATGTTCCGACAGCTGAACTTGAGAGCCAGTTTTTTCTAGGCTTTGTGTGCTTACTATCTTCGGCCACATCATCACTTACCATGGCAAGATTGTAGTCAAACACAAGCATATTCAGAGTAAAAAAAATACCAGTCACCAACCATCAGGTGGACCGTCTGCCTACCCCCCTAAAAAGGAAGCTAAAGCAATATTGCTAACGTAATTCATTTTTTCGAATTTACGGCAGATCTTATGCAATTCATCAATTCCGAATCTTTTATTGAATTGAATTGTATATAATGAGTAACTAGTATACCAAAAAATATTTAAATTACGTAGGATCTGCCGAGAATTCGAAAAAATGAATTGCGTTAGCAATATTGCTTTAGCTTCCTTTTTAGCCCCCCTGCTCGGTCTTTGTGGGTATTAGGTTTATTAAATAAAACCTTTTACAGATACACCCAAGGAATGAGTGACTTGTTAGCGCCAGTACTTTGTGAGATAAAATGTGAGGCAGAAGCGTTTTGGTGCTTCGTTGGACTCATGCAGAGGGCTATTTTCGTTTGCACACCCACCGATAACGATATGGATAATAATCTTGTAAGTTACTCAACTTTTCCAAGTTTTTCTTCATTTCCATAAACTTTAGCCTGCTGTAGGTATTATAGAAATTAACATATAATTCATAATTTCAGAGTTACTTACGAGAATTGATCAGAATAATGTTACCGCATTTCTATAAGCACTTAGAGAAGCACGTGGATGCAATGGAATTGTTGTTTTGCCATCGTTGGATATTATTGTAAGTATCGATCTAGCGATCGCGTTTATACTCATTAAATATTTCGGCAAACCATAAATAAATGGGTAACATATCATAGTGTGTAAGAATTTCAGCATACATTGGTAGCTGTTCACTCTTTCTTTCATAATATTTACGTTCTAATATCGCACTTATCTATTCTACGTACGTGATATTTAAAATTATAATATTATTACCTATAAGTACAACATTTGGAAATAAAAGATAACTAATCAATCAAGCAGGAACGTTTTACCTATTAGAAAAGTAATGTATCGCAATCGCGGTATAATAAATAGAACTCCTGGGAAAAATCTTTATCCTCTGGAACTTGGAAGGTGCCTAGTCAAAGCTAAAGTTGGGTTTCATACTACATTTCAGGTGTTTCAAGCGAGAGTTTACCGAAGCCGTGGCGCTCCGCATGTGGGAGGCGTGCTGGGCCAACTACCAGACGGACTACTTCCACCTGTTCCTCTGCTTGGCCATCGTTGCCGTGTACGCCGACGACGTCATCGCACAAGATCTCAATACCGATGAAATGTTGCTGCATTTTAGCTCTCTTGGTAATTTGTACTTTCTGTTCTGGTGAAATAGTTGTAGCGCAGGCTACAGAGAAAGTTATTAGGTATCTGATGATTTTTAAAAACTGATTAGTGTTTAGTCGCTAGTCATTTCCAGTAGGGTTGGTTTATACGATTGAGCTCGACCCAACTCGACCAGATCACGGTATCATATAGTCCTCAGACAAGCTTTGGTATAGTGCGTCTGTGCGTACCACTAAAGATGAGACTTGACTCACCACGTAGTTTTTTTTTTTTTTTTTTTTTTTTTTTTACTATTTATAGGCCTGTGTTTGACTGCAATCTCACCATAGTAAGTGATGATGGCGGCCGAAGGTGGTAAGCACACAAAGCCTAGAAGGAACTGGCTCTCAAGTGCAGCTGTCGGAACACACCGAAAGGTGCTTGGCGACAGATTTTCAACTTGAGGGTGGTAGCCAGCCAGGCGGGTACTACAAAGTACCCTACCACCGTGCTATGGTTTCCTCACGATGTTTTCCTTCACCGAAAGCTCAAGCGCATTGTAGGATTCGAACCCGGGACCTTCGTCTCGGTATCCGACGTCACTACCACTGAGCTATCATCGCCTTAAAAAGTTGACGTCTGACGCCGTTGAGATGACTTTTCTTTCGCGGTATGAGGTCTGACTGAGGCGGGAAGTGATCGAGCGTCATTATAATAAAATATATACCGCTAGTCATCATCAACGACATCAGACGACAAACATGTGGTGTGTCAAGTTTCATCTTTACGCGTATTGTACCGATGTGTGCTGTAACTTGTTAACTACAAAAATTAAACAGGTTTGGTTGAAAGGCTAACAACGAGAAATTTTTAATGGTAGTAATTATGTCCAGCCTCCCACAGGATTAAGATGAATAGATACAACTCTTGAATTCTTGGATTATGATAAACTGTTCACGTTTTATCAATTCTGTATTCAGGCTCTTTGTGTTTCCTTCTAGCAATGTACATGGATGGTCGTCTCATACTTCGCAAGGCGCGCGGCCTTCTCCACCAATTTCGGCAACTGGTCCGGATTCCGTGTACCTTGGTAGGGATGTGTCAACGCTGTGGGCCTGGAATATGGGACTCCACGCACAGGCCTAGTGTTGAATGCACAGGGGCCCATGACTTCTGTGAGTATGCTGTGCAGTAAACACCAGACAACGGGAGTTGGTATGGAATGAAGTTCAATTAAGTTTCATGCTGTCTATGAGTCGGGGCCACAGCCGAGTATTATATTAGTTTTGAGGTGTGGTAGACAATGCCTACTTTGAGGTATGCTAGGCAATGCCTTTATGTGATGACTGTTAGGTATGCCTACCTACCCATGCTAGGCATACCTATCAAGAGTAGGTATTGCTCATTTCTATTTAAGTGTTAAAAAATTCTTATTAGTATGTATTGGTTAATTATTTATAGACGGCATGGAACTGACTAGTCATTTGAATTAATAAAGTTAGTGCCATTGTAATTTTAACGTGAACATGCGTTTTAGAACAGTTGTGTTGTTTCCTTTATGTAAGAGACGTGGCAAAATCGGTCGATTCACGCGGCAGTATTAGGTATTCATATTGTAAGTACAAAAAGGTAAATGCACCAATTAGTCTTCCTCAGAACAAGTAGGTATTAAAGGATACCCTAAAACTAGTGAAATTGTCTATCGCGACTAATCTACTACATATATAAATAATACTTATTATAAGTATTATTTATATATGTAGTTGTAGGTATGGCTGAATCCTAGCGTTGTGGCGCTTTCCGTCGCAACTTCATGCTGAGCGATTACCTTTTTCGACACACCTTAATTAAATATTTACTTTACCATTTCTTGTATTTCGTGTTACTAAATAAATTTATTCTTATTCTCTTATTATTATTATACCTAATTTATTAAATTATTGAGTAGTGTTATGTTGTTCGACCCTGAAGCATAAATTAGCAGACGACATTAACATTTTACAAAAGAAACAATCTTCAGTATAATAGGTATTATTCAAATCAAAAGCATCGTTGAATAAATAAAGTGTATTTTTATTCTTTGCTAGATTCCGCCTCGCAGTTTTACTTCCATTTTTAGGGTTCCGTACCCTAAGGGTGCAATTACTAAGCCTCCGCTGTCCGTCTGTCAGGTAGACAGTTGTAAAATTAACAGAATGTGTATTTCTATTGCCACTATAACAACAAATAATAAATAAGAGGGGCCACACTCGATACAATACCCTCTATAGTAAACGTCTTTACGGAATCGTTCGTGTTCGGTTTTTTTAGTTTTTTTTTGTGCGGCCCATCCTGGCAAGGCCACACGGATTCGAATAAGTCTGTCGCTAATTTGTCACCAAATGTCATATTTTGTCGGTCCCTGGTTCAAAAGACAAGGGTATTTAGGTGGCAGGGCCACCTCTGTATCTAAAGAACTAGAGCACCTAGCGCAGACCTGTTTGCTCCCAGAAATTTTCAGTTAGGTACACTTTACTTATACACTCTTGGGTGTTGACTTTAAACAATTTCAACTGGCTAAAGATACAGCCTATGACAGTCAGACGAACGGACTACGGATCGGAATTGACGGATTGAATAAGGAACCCAAAAAATGGAAAAGTATCTAAATGGAATTGGCTGATTGGTGTATTACCAAGGTATTGGCCCTGATTCTGTTGTTCACAACTAAACTAATTTTAATCTCACTATGTCTCTTTCTAACAAAGAACATAAGAAAAGGATGTAAGAAATTTAGTCCTGTCAAATTAGTCCAATGGTTGTTTTCAATATAAATTTAGTCGCCATCTATCGCGGTTACGCCTAAATACACGCAAAATAAGACGGCAAAGATTAATTTGACAACTTAAAATATGTTCTATCCTTTTTCAATCATGTTCGTAAGAAAGAAATGAGATGTAACTAAAATTAGTTTAGTGCGATTTACAACAGAATCGGCACCAATATCCACCTATTCTATATTTTAGTTACATCATGTTTTAAAGATTCAAATGTACTATGATATAGGTAGTAATTAAAAGAGGTATTCTTGTGTATTCTTATATCATTATGCTGTACGTATATTTTGATTTTGAATGTGTTTTGTAGTTTATTTATACTCTATCACTGCTTAAATGAGGTTAAATGGTAGGGGTATTTGGCCAGTGAGTAGGTACATAAGTTAATGCTTTATGAAATGTATAGCTTGAAAACTACAACATAATCATGACGGGATGTGTACAAATGGCGTAACAATTGTTCCTGTGAATAAGGAATAATTTGAGAAAATTAAAAAAAAAATGTTTTTGTAGGTACCCTAATTTTACGACATGGTCGAAACGAGGACAACAAATTCAATAGTACTGTGGAAAATTTTGATTGCGGCGTTAATAAAATATAATGTTTGGGTCTGTACCTTATCTCAACATAAAATGTCATATATAAAGCTTTTAAAATTACTTATTTTCGCAGACAAATCAATACATGGGTTTCGATGTTTCTTTCCAGCTGGTTGACTCTCAAGTGAATACATATATGTTTGGTGGATAATGCCTATCCACCAATGTATAGTAGAATTGCCGCCTCTGTACAAAGTTATAATCAGTACAAATGAGGACAGTATTTATAAGGCTTGGTTACTGTTAAAATAGCGTTACGGATGTGTGCAGAACATATCAAAGCAAATTGTATGTTCATAAAGATCACTATTTACAAGTTATATATTGTACCTAAAAAGTAATTAAATGTCAAAACTTGTATTTTGTACCTAATATCGTACCTGTTTGCTATACGTAAAAAAGTATTCCAATATATGTTTGGTACTATGTAGTCATATCATTGTTAATTAATAGTTTTAAGATCCGGTATGTTTGTATGTGTGATTCTAAAAAATATGTGTATCGTGTCCGCAAGTCCCCCAGAACTGGGGATAAAGAAAATACTTCATACCACAAAAGAAACACTAAGTATGAATTATTTCAGCTCTAGTAAATTATAAAATAATGCTTATACTAATTACTGAAAAAAAAAATGCTTCAGAAAAAAGTTTTACTCACTGTTATTTACACAGATGTTAGAGTTCAAGGGCATATTCTGCAATTAGGTGAGTCATTTTATTTGTAAAAATATTCTTATGCCTATCTGTTATTTGGTTTTTATTTATTTATCAGTCCTACGATTAAAAAACTATGTTTATGCACCTACATAGGTAGTTATGCCAGATATCTATAGAATATGCACTTTAGTACCTATCTACCTACCTACATATACACGTATCAATCTTCTATGCAAGTTGGCGTTCAATTTAGTTTATTGAGGAGTTTTCTTATGGTACCTCTGTGCTCAAAATACAAAACAGTTTGAACTGTTGATAATTGGAACCAATTTGAATCTTAAGTTCACGATTTGTCAGGTATTTTGACCATATAGGTATCATCATAAGAAAACTCCTCATTATTATTGTTGTTGTCCTCATTGTTGTATACATTACCTACTTTAAAATATTATGTATCGAGGCTAAAACCTATGTAAAATAGTTTATTTTCGCATATTGTGAATTGTTACGCGTATTCTGTGATATATAAATGATCTGCTTGTAATATATTGTATAAAAAGTTAATAAAAATTTACGTTTAATGTATGAATTAAAATAGGAATCATATCTGTTTAGAAAATAAATGTACAAGCATTCCACGTTTCTTTTTCATTTGACCTATATTATACCGCTTGAATTATATGAAAATGTTTTAAGAATTTTCTTGACTTATATGTACAACTACCATGGCCTAAGATTTTCGAATATTTCTGTTATTTTTTGGTGTCGGCAACCTAAGTAGCATTGCTATCGGATGCGAGTTCGACTCGCACTTGTCCGGTATTTTTTGCAAAGAAATTCAAGACATTTCTAATTTACTTACTGCAAAATTTTTAAAAGAAAATAATAGGGGATATATAATTATATTTATTAGAGGAGACATATAATTATATTATTATAAGTTAAGTAGAGGAGAGTCTTCAGATTGCGAAATATCCCGTTTTTAACACATTGATTGCCGGCAGCACTATACTATCATTAGTGCTGCTAACTACTACTAGTTTACCAACCAAAACTGTAAGTATCGATAGCTTGAAACGTGGCAGTACTATCTACAAACATCAATACTATTGGAAGTATCGAGTCGGATGCAAATAGTGGCTTAAAGTCACACAAACTTATCTGGCCTGGTGGCCAAAAGAGGAACTTACGACGCCATCCATTATTCGCTATTGGTCAGAGAATATAACCACTACGTTCATGATGGGCATGGTGAGAGAGGCGCTGTTATCGCATTTGGTGGGGCAGAAAACGAATGGCGAATGGCAGGCAGACTGATATTTCAAACTGGCTCGTTAGTTCCTCTTTTGACAGTTTTAAAGTATTGACAGCGGCGAATATTTCAATGAGCGTTTTTGTCATGATACCTCTATGCTCAAAATACCTGTCAAATTGTTGATAGTTCGAGCCAATTTGAACCTTAAGCTCACGATTTTTGAGCATAGAGATGAGAAAAACACTTATTGCAAGTGGGGGTGCATTCAACTCGATTGGCTATCAATAGTCGAATCGACTATCGAACGGCAATCGGCAACTCTACTGGAAAAAAAAGAACACATGACATGAAGTCTGTCTGTGACAATAGATAACAAAGATAACCTAATATTAAAAACATCAACTCAATGTTATCTTTATCATTCATGATTGTTCTTGGCCTTGCACAGTTAAGTTCTCAGCAAATAATAGTATACCCAGAGAAAATGGCGAAGAATTTGCCAAAAACTATGAAAGCAGTCGGCTTATACAAGTATTTGCCAATATCTGACGCTAACAGCCTCATCGATTTGGAAGTGAGTTTACCGATTTTGCAAAAATCTGATGTTTTGGTGGAAGTGAAGGCTGTCGCAGTAAATCCTATTGATACTAAACAAAGAGCGCCAAAGCCTGCCATAGAAGTCTCTCCACGAATTCTCGGTTGGGATGGCGCTGGAATTATTGTCGCTAAAGGAGCAAACACAAGCATATTTAACATCGGTGATGAAGTGTTTTTTACTGGTGATTTGAGGAGAAATGGATCAAATGCTCAATATGTTGCCCTTGATGAGATCTTGGTAGGGCCAAAGCCCAAAAGTTTAACATTCGAACAAGCTGCCGCTATGCCATTGACCAGTGTAACAGCTTATGAATCTCTCTTTGATCGTTTATTGCTGTCTGATAAAGACAAAGGAAAGTCAATTTTGATCATAAATAGTGCTGGAGGTGTTGGTTCAGTAGCTACTCAATTGGCTAAAAACTTGGGCCTGAAGGTTATAGGAACAGCTTCCTGGGCTGAAACAGAAGCTTTTACTTTACAACATGGTGCAGATATTGTTCTTAATCATACTAAAGAATTGCTTCCACAGTTGGAAACTAATGGATATAAAAATGGAGTAGACTTCATATTAGTCAACTATGATCCATTCCCTTACTGGGATACATTGATGCAGGTTATCAAACCCCAGGGTAAAATATGCTTGATTGTTGACAGCAGCGGTTTAGTTGATTTGAAGCCATTAAAAGACAAAAGTATAACTTTAGTCTCGGAAATGATGGCTACAAGAATTAAATATGACACTGAAGACAAGTTTAGGCATCATGAAATTTTGCAGAATGTATCAAAAATGATTGATAGCGGGGTACTGAAGAGTACTCTAAGTAGAACTATATCACCGATCAATGCAGCTAATTTGAGAGAGACTCATAGACTGTTGGAAGAAAAGCATGTTATGGGAAAGTTGGTTCTAATGGGATTTTAAAATTTTAAATGATACTTACTCAATATTTTTCATGAATAAATTTCTTACTTTATTAAACAACTTATTGATTTTTAGGAAATTGTGATTGTTTTAAAACACTTGGATTAAACTCCTGTCCTTTGAATGGAGAACCTTCAGCATTCCAAGCTTTCTTTAAAATATCGATGTTGCGTATTTCATCGCTTGTGGGCAAACCTTGTAATTTTCTTTCTTGGTTCCATTGCAACTCACGAACCTAAAAAAACAAGATTATCTTTAAAACCTGTTACATGAATGGTATTGGAATAGATTTATTACAAACAGATAAACAAAATATTGTATAATCTTTATATAGATAAGCAATACCTTTGCAACATGATCTTCAGGGAGATCATCTAGAGGTCTTGAACAATCAATTTTGGATAGGTCAATAGGCTCCTCATTATTCAGGAACTTATTCCACCATCTCTCTTGTACTTTTTCTGATAAAAAAAATAAATGATTAAACATAATATTCCAGCAGAAAAAATAATTTTAGTGTGAATGGTGTCATGAAAGGGTGCTGTTTAATTAATTTTGTATATGATCAATCATAAGAGAAAATTTTCGAATAATATGATATACAGGTCGTTGTTTTGGTCAGCGACGAGCGACTCAGGGTCGATAATACAAATGATACTGGTGCTAAAAAAAATATAAAAATTTTTTTTTTTTTTTTTAATAATAAAAATTAAAAAATTAAAAATTTGAAAATCATTTAATAAGCTAAAGTCTGGACATAATACTCAACGGGATTACGAGGGAGTGAAGGGGTGGGGCGATGGCGGCTTGCGCCTAGCTCTAGTCTGTGCACGAGCCTAGTAACCATACTTTGCGGTAATTTTATTTCAAATTGAATAAGGTATTTCTCGACATACTTACAGTATTTAATGGAATTAAGTCCATTTTTGGGGAATATATACCGGGTGATTTTGAATTTCTTAGCTATTTTTTTTCCCTGGGATCAGAATCACTAATAGAACACATCCATGCAAAAAAAAGAACCTTTTTTTTTCATAATTTTGTCGTAAGAATATCCTAAATACTCCACATTGCTGGATAACGTTAACAAGTAGTTGACCTTGAACTTCAGCTGGTAGACGTCACCAGAACACTGAAATATGCTGCGGAAATACGTGAATACTTTCGTAACGCGCACTAGGTGGAAATTGTGTTTAATACCTACTAAAATTTCACCATATTATTTTTCTATTTTCCATTTACAAAATTAAGTAATACCAGGAATAAACTCTTCATAATGTTGTTTACATTTCGAGTATTTTGATTAATAAAAACTGTCATCGAATAGAATCTGTCATTCATTAAAATCTTCTAAAATAAATTCTATTTTTCATTTTCACTAAGGAGGAAACTTATCTTTCAATCATTATTAACAATACATTAGGCAGCCCGTACACATCATACAATCGCCGGCCGACTTTATGTCGGAAAGAGAAGAAAACTTGATGTCAGCTTTGTAAGCAGAAAACAGGATAGCTTTTTAAAACGTTTGACTTGGTTAATAACCCTTAAACAAACCAATCCTAGAAATAAACTCTAAAATTGCCTATTTCGCTAAAAAGGTCTGATGACAGTCGGTGGATCCAATTTTATAAGAGAATTAATTCTTTCGATTTGAGACATTCAAATGTTCTTCTCATTTGAATTCTTTACTAACAAAGCACTCGTCTTACAAAGCCGCTCTAAAGGCCTCAAATCGGAGTAACAATTGTACTACCGATTGTCTATCGTGTCCTTATACGAAACCTCTCCTCCTTTCTCTTTTAATTTCATACAAAGAATCAAGAAAAAGCATTGCAGCGCGTGCATCTGTTACGGCGTATTTAGGTGTACGTTCAGCTTAATACTTCATGTCAACCTATTTGAAATAATTTATGATTATGAAAAAAAAATTGAGTTGCGCACGCAGGTATTCTCTGGTTACAGGTTGCTAGGGCAACGTTTTAGAAGATCAACAGTCGTTTCTGGGTGATACAAAATATTTTTAAATTTAATTGAATAATTATGGAACTCTCTGGAGTACACTATCAGTTTGATCAATGGAGGGCTTCTGCCTCACACACGATGCCGCGGGGCGCGGGCGCCCGCCACTCCACACAACTGTGCGCTCTGTGGTTGCAGATCAGTGGAAGTGTGTTATTTAAAACCAGATAATAAGTTGTCAATAAACTGCAATATTCAGTTCAATGTGATTTTAAATTAGCCTTAAGTTGGCCCTAAAGTTTTAAAGTGTTACAACGATGCAGTTAGAATTATGATAAAATGAGTATGTTTGTAATTGAGTTAATAAAAAAGTGAGTTACTGTATTTTTGTGGCTTCATTTTATAAATTATAAATAAGGGTAAGAATACCTAGAGTTATGTATAGGATATTTAATTTGGATGATGTTCGTGTTTACGCATACATAGGCAGTATCTAACATTCTCGGTTGTTGACAGCTATGTGACATAGCGCATTGGCGCGCGGTAAGACCAACGATTTCGGTAATTTGAGAAAACTTTGGATCGTCATAACTTTATTTTTTTCTTTAAAAATTATATATAAAAATAAAACATGTATTTTTTATTTTTTATTAATGAGTGGACTCCTTTAAAATAGCTAAGTAATTCAAAATCACCCTGTATTTTGTACTACCGCTCCTGGGTCGCTTGTCGCCGACCAAAACAACACCCTGTATAACTGTTCATTCAGGTACCAAAGCATAGTATATCATAACACATTAGAATATAGATAAAAAAATGAAAGAAAATGTGAATGAATTAAAAAAAAAAATGTCATCCCCTATAATGGGTCCTGACTACTCCTATTTTTCACCCCCGGAACATGTGCCCTGTTTACGGCCCTGTCTCTGTATCAAAGTCAAAGCAATTCATCCAATTAAGGGGACTTATGAAGGTCAAAATACCAAAGATACCACCATATACCTATGTTTGTCTATTTTTGGCCCTGGGATGAATCATTATGTGCAGTCATATAATAGGGTCGGCAATGCGCGACTGATACCCCTGGTGTTGCAAGCATCCATAGGCTATGGTGACTGCTTACCATCAGGCAGGCCGTATGCTTGTCTGCCTTAGTCTGGTATAAAAAAAAAGTCATAAGTAGTTAACTATATCTCACCTAAATGTATCAACAAGTTCCCTTCACTGATGCTCCAGAAGCTGTCAATAGCTTTGATTTTGTATGGGAGTGAGTCTTTCAATATAACTTCTCCACTGTGGTGGCACATGACACATATATCACCACTATTGATGGTCACCTTCAGGTTTTTTGACGATTTTATGTCAGGTGGTAGTTTCACTATAACATCTGAAAAATAAAAGTATTTAAAGCCAGCCCATTAGAGAGGCAATAGAAGCATATTGTTTTAATCATATCAAAACCTCAAACCTTTGCAATATTAAGCCATTGGTTCTCACGAGGGATGCGCATTATAGCAATTGATGTCATTGTTATATTTTTAACTGCGAGCCAAGTGATTAATAGTTATGAAAAGAACTTTGTTAAATTTTTGTAACAGAAACAAAAAATTGTTTAATACATACCAAGTTCCATGATACTTTGAGACCAGGAATATTTTTCTCTCTGTGCTCCATTATATGAATCACTATTCTTCTGTGTGGGTATCACAGGGGGCTTATAATCATCTGGAATTATTTTTAACTCCTTAACATCAGGTGATTCGGGGTCATTTATGGTGGTGTTCGAAATTGTAAGTTGATCTGTAGTGTTAGACAATCCATCAACTTCTTCTTCATCATTCTCAGCAGCGATTTCTACTTCTTGTGCTACTGTAGAGCACATTATTTCATTGTTAATATCAGTGGTTGTCTGACCAGTATGTGGCAACTGCCAGTTCTTAGGATCACATTTTCTCAGGACTTTTGTCACAAGTTCTTCGGCAACTCCTGGCGGGAATCCCATGTTTTCGTACGGGCCTTCGGGAACATGGTAGAAGTCCGTACTGAAAAGTTGAAAGCGCAAGTTTGTTAGAAATCTCAGTAATATTTAACTGGCCAATTTAGTAGGAACAATAAAGGATTCTGACTATGAACTTACCGTCTTCCTAAGAAATTAAATATAGCCGAGAGAAATCCTAATAGCGATTTCTCATTCACTAATATCATCATCAGAGCATCGTCATATTTAGTAAACTCATCTGAGTCAGACATTATTTCAATTTATTTTCACAATGCATGCACTAAATCAAACAAATATAAACACAAACTACCAAGAGAGAATATAAACAAAACAAACATTCCATTCCATTCAGCTAAAAAATAAGGAATTTAAATGGAATGGAATATGGTCTCGAACGTCATAGAGCGAGATCGGTAGAGTTGCCAGCTAAAATCTTCAATTACAGTCCTGTAATCACAGAAAGCACAAACAGATAACACAAAAAAAATACAATAATGACAAAAAGAAATAATTAAAATTCAAAATTATTATTAATTATACATAGAATAAGTGCATAGGAAAAAAAAAAGATAACAAAGAAAAAATTATACTCTGGAATCGTAGAAAAATCGTTATATTTCTGTATTTCGGTAGAACAGAGCCCATATCGGTAGAAATACCGAAAAATCGGTAGGTTCGAGAACACTGTATGGAATTTATAGATAAATTAAATATAGGATACTAATTTTGCGAGATACTGGTAGTGAAATTTAGAAGTTATTCTTAAAATATGACAATACGTAGAATCAGTTAGCTACCCTCAGTACCTACCCTGAGTAAAGTTCGGACTTACCATAGACACAGCTAGGTGCAGCTAGCAAGAATCTACATTTCTGTATGTTGGTATCACTAAACTCGTTACATTTCTGTATGTTGGTATTACTAAACTCGTTTTTTAATTTACATTCCCGCCACTTGGTGGTGGAGTGACTTCGCTTTCGAAAGTTTCACAATTCACATCCGCAAGAGAGCGGCAAGGCAAGGCGAAGTAGGCAAAGAAGTCTCGCGCGCGAACTCGGTACGCTGCAGGCGATGACCGCATTCATATGAGGTTTTATTATAATATTGTGAGTGTGCTGTCGTGTTCTCCGTTTCGTTAAGTGTTTACGAAAATGCTGCATAGGTGAACAATTCAAATCTTAGTGTTGTGATTGTGATAATATCCTTACTCTTCTATCTATTACTGTCATTCAAAGGTTGTAAAAATGCCTTGCTCAGCGGTAACTTTGTCTATAGCGACCATTACGGCAATCGTGGCTGCTGCCCTAATGGCTATAGCATTTTCAACAGATAACTGGCTTTACATTGAAGTAAAACGCAGTAATATACAGGTAAGAATTATTATAAATAAACGCATGATGTACTCACCTAGGTATAGGTACTGCATTGAATTATTACGCTTAGAAGCGAAGTATCGAACAAAAATCCGCGCGACTCGTAGGCCACTTGACAACCAATGTGTGCGTGAGTACCATATAATTACACTCGCTGACACGCACACAAGCGCACGAGTAATGTTGCAAGCTAAACGAAATTTTTCGGTAAAATTAACCTTCCGATACTAGTGAATGAAATTGGAAGTAAGTATTCATAAAATTAATTAAATAGTTTAAAATGTTCTGCGTCTTAGATAATTTATCATAGACACAGGCCTGTTATTTATTTATTACTAGTTTAATGGTTATGTTTCATAGTACTTATGTCGGGTATTTTAACATAGTAAACCAAGACAATGTGCAAAGCTATGAACGTACAATTTGTAGTAGGTATTGTTGGTAATGATAGGTTTCATATATGATAGGTTGTATAGAAAAAGAAGATTAAGAAGTATGTAGGTATTTAATTATTATTATCTATAAAAGACGAATAGCTATACATTCTTATAATATCTAACTGAATCTATACTAATATAATATTAATATTTATAATACAAGAAACTGGAAGAGTTTTTTGTTTGATTTTTTAAACGGGTAAAAAAAACTACCTGTAAAACTACTACTGTGTAAAACTACCAGTCTGATTCGAAATTCACTAATATGAAGCTACATTATCCCGAGTATTATAGGCTACTTATCCCAAGAACGCGGGTGAAACTGAGGGGGACAGCTCAGTCAGTTATAATAGCTATAAGTAAAAGAAACAACTTATCGGACTCAAATACTTACTCTACTTCCTACTCTAACAAAATCAGTATCAATTACGTAAAACAACACAAATTCGCACACAAACAGCTGGCAACACTTTGCTCGAAATCTGAGTGAAGTATTTTTATTTTTGAATTTTGTTATTTTAGATGAATTACGCAATAAAATTAGTGGCTTATCTGTGGAATATTACAACATAATTATAATCTTTCTTCCCTGATGAATTATGACACAATTTTACCGCACAAACCGTCATATTTATTATTTTTCTGAGAGCTCCACTCACTAAAATGCCAGTCAGTACACTGACAGCGCGGCGGTCATTTGGAGCCATTATGGCTCCAATTGAATCGATTATGTTTCGCGCGTGTACTTTGTTTCTATGTGTAATAATTCAATGAGGTACTGATTTTTTATTATTTTCATTTTATTTCAAAGTATCAGAAAAATATTATACGTTTTCTAAATTACTAACTACATAATATTTTCTAAATAGTCTGCTTACTTAAAATAGATCGCGTAGAGAGTATATAGTTAGCTTAAGTTATTTTATTGATAATAGAAAATATTGGTCTTTAATTTGATTGCTTTGTTTCGATCCAAGACATCAACTTTCAAGAAGTATCTATCAGTGCTCTATGTGACAAGTTTGCAGCAAGGTCGAGTTCTTTCAAAATATTCCCGAAGTGAAAACCAAGATCATAAGAAAGCATGAAATTGAACATTTCGTTTACTAAATAAACATTAGATTTACCAAGTATTTGTTTTTTTATTGTTGATTGTTTTGCAGTATCGAAGTCTAAATAATTTTGATCATCAATAAATTTTTATTCTTGCAACATTTTCTTTCACTTACGAAGGTTTGATAAAAGTTGATAATGATCATTGTAACACGTATTCTTTCGAGTCCTTGTCGGGGCACCGTTAGACCAGACACGTTACGCATAAATATGCACGTATTAATGGCACGAACTAATGTGCGGGTAACTGTACTATTCCGTGAGCTACTCCTGCGCATCAGAACGTGAAGATAAACAAATTCCGACAGATAACAAGACTTATCAAAGTCACGTCAATTGACGAAAGTGCTTTTAGACTTCATGGTAAAAAGCGTTGTTAGCCCTACTATAAATACCTAGATAGGTACTTACATTTTTTGTTTTTTTGAAAGAAGATAATCTTTTTACAGAAATTATACCTACTATAATATTTCTGTCACGAAAAACTGCGCTTATAATAGGTACGGTACGCGCCATTTTTTATCCGGCGGGTTCTGTTTTCTTTTTCTTTCGAGTGGGGTCGCATTTTTTTGCAGTACCTACGAACAACTTGTTCTCCTACCTGTGCGTTGCCATAATGTGCATACCTTTTTGTTGTTTTTTCAAGCAGAGAGAAAGGGTAGGTCTAATTCATAAGGTTCTACCGGGATACATAATAGAAGCGTGGCGTGACTTTTAACAGTTTTTTTTTTATTAGGTTGGTTTTGTAGGTACTTAGTTTTTATTTTCATGTAATCTTTTACCCAAATTATTAGATGGTACCAGGTAGGTAATTAGAATAATAAAGATAGTACCTAACTAATTAAACAAATTAATGCGGCGCGTGTTTCAAAACAATTTCAATTTATGTTCTCGATTTCCTTGAAGTAGGTACTAATGTACTTATTAGAAAGTCTGGTAATAAACTAAAAACCGGATGGGTAATAATTTAATTCAAATTCCTTAATTTACCTTAATACCTACGTATAGTAGGGTCATTGCGCTGGTTTTCGTCCAATTATCGGAGTTGCCAGCTTTGTGATCCGAAATGAATATCTTGAAGTACCCTTACTTAAATGTATTATATTTTTTGTGTGTGCTTAATTAGTCTTCTTTAGGTTAATGTTAAGAGAAAATAAATCATTTTCACATCTCTTTTTATAAAAAAATATTTTATCAAAAGTAGGGTTTTTGCTAGTTTTCGTCCAAAAAAATTGGTTTTCGTCCTAGTGTGAGCTAGATTTCGACCACTATGTAGAAAAAGGAGTGCAGGTGAATTATCAAGTTAAAAAGCAATTATAATATACTTTTATTTAATCAACAACGTAATATATCTACTATTTAATAGCCTTATTGTCATTTTTCTCTTTTTATTTCTTTTATTAGCTATAATTAAAGAAATTAAGAAAATAAATCAATCATGCGTATTACAATGACAACCACAGCACAAGCACAGCAACTCAATAGTGGAACAACGTATCATAGCCGTGTTTGAAGTCATTGAAATTGTCGTTAGATGAACATTAATCATGCATGGTTTTCAGGGTCTGATGATGGAGTAGGAGTATAGGCACTGGAACTCCATAGTGGAGCAACGTATCCTGGCCGTGTTTGGGGTCGTTGGAATTGTATGGTGATTTTTGACCATATATGGTTTTTAGGGTCTGATGATGGAGTAGGAGGGTAGGAACTGGGACTCTATAGCGTAGCAACGTATTCTAGCCGTGTTTGGGGATGTTGGACTTGTCTTGAGATGAACTTAGACCATATATGATTTTCAGGTACTGATGACAGAGTAGGAGGGTAGGCACTGGAGCCCAATCTTATCTTATCTTACGGAGGGGCCGAGAAATAGCTCGGACACTTCGACCCATTGGGATCTATTGTGGTCCCCTAGATACCTTACTCCTCCCCAGTCTCGTTGAAAACTCTTTTCATGAGTTTTACAACTAGGCTAGGAGATATGAGCCTATAGTCTTCTGGTTTTGGATATCCGATCCCTAGTAGACTCATTCGCTTACCAGCCAGTGCATCGCATGCACAGAAGGTGCTCCATGCGTTCCGTATGTTCCCCACACAACCTGCACATGGGTGTCGCGGTTAGACCCATCTTCATGAGCATGTCGTTGGTTCCAAAGTGCCCAGTAAAGGCCCCAAGCAGGTAGCGGATTTGCCCCCTGCTCATATTCTAAATGCATTCCCGGGCTTTGAAATTAGAGCCTTGGAATTTCTTGGAGTGTTGTAGACCGGTATTAGACAGCCAATGTGTTCGTTGTCTTTGATCTGCAAACTCCCTAAATGTGGCCTTTACGAGACACGTCGATATGCCTACACATGGTTCTGGACCCACAAAGTCTCTTGCCAGTTCATCTGCCACTTCGTTACCATGGATTCCTTTGTGCCCAGAGACCCACATCAGTCTTACCCTGTTATGCTTCCCAAGCCTGTTGAGGGTTTGGACAGCATCCAGAATAAGTCTGGAGTCCACTTTGTAGGATGCCATGGCTTTGATTGCAGCCTGACTGTCACTGAGAATATAGATGGATTTACCTTTGGTTCCTCTATCTATATTCTCCTGAGCACAGGTTATTATGGCGTATGTTTCTGCTTGGAATACAGTTGCCATCTTCCCTAAGCTTTTGCTACATTTGTACGCCTTATTTTCCCAAATTGCAGTTAGAGCCTTTATTAAGGAATCTTCCGTGTACGCGGCGGTTTTCTTTCTAGTTTTAAAGTAAGTTTTTAAAATGACAAGGCTACTTTTTATCCTGGGAACGCGGGTGAAACCGCAGGGGAACAGCTAGTATACAAATAATATGTCTATGGACGAAAAATAATGCAAAAGAATATCTTTTTTTTAATTTTCGTCCACCCGAGTGCTCGTTCATGGACGAAAACTAACATCACATTAAACGCTTTTTTTAGTTTTCGTCCACGTCCTATAAATATTTTTTATTCCCGCAACACTGACAAAGGAGTGGACGGAAACTAAAATGTCTAAACTCATTGCAATAAAGATCATTATTGGGAGATAATTCATTATTTTATAGGTCCGTTGAAGTAAAATGACCATTACAAATATTCACATAGCTATTTGGGTTTCCGTCCACGTGGACGAAAACCAAATATTTTGCTAAATTGGTATGCTAGTATTAGTCCACTAAATTTTACTAAGATTTCCATAAAAAAACTATAATAAACACTTAAATTTGTGTTAAATATGGTGTTAAATAGACATACTTGCCAAAAACATTACGTAAACTAGCTAAAACAGTTATTAAACTTACCATGAACTTTTCCTACCGGTATATTTTTTTTTAGGCGCGTTGACTTCTGCAAGGCAGGGATGCGAAGCGGTCACTGACGTTAATATTTTTGAAGTAGCGATGGGTAACTAGCCGAAATTTCAATAGCTTAGCTAGCCGGCTATATGTGGTGTAAAAGCCAGCTAGTTAGTCAGCTATTTTGGCTATTTGGCTACACGCTCGCACACAGCTACCGGCTACTCGGCTAGATTGGCTTTGGCTAGACGGCCAGCTACCGGCTAGTGGCGGCTAGAATGGCTTTGGCTAGCCCGCCAGCTAGTGGCGGCTAGTGACCTGTGGCGGCTAGGCGGCTACCCGCTGTGTGTGACGTAAACTTGTCGTAATGAGGAGAATTTCTTATGATACCTCTATGGTCAAAATACTTATCAATACGTGCACTTAAGGTTCAAATTGGTTCGAATTATCAACAGTTAGGCAGGTAAGAAAACTCCTCATTCTTTCTAGCTAGCGAGTAGCCAGTAGCCATCCTGTAGCCAGTAGCCACCCAGTAGCCAATAGCCAATTATCGTGTTGACAGATAACGTAGCCGTGGCTATTTTGTGACTAGCCGTTTTTTGGCTAGTTATTAGAATAGCTACCCACCTCTATTTTGAAGTCACTACTCGTCAAATCACATTTTCATGACGATAGAACTGTTGCCTAGACATTATGGATTGCAAAAAGTCCAAACTTGCGCGGGAAGGTACGTTTGTATTCAAATTTTACGCATGTGTTTGTAGTACCTCAGTCAAATGGACGAAAAGTGGTACTGGACGGCAAACCAGCGCAATGACCCTACTTAAGTACAGTCACGGAATGAGAAGCTTTCGTCACCTTAGAGTCGGTTTTCACTTGCACCAGAGGGCCTACTACGAAAAACGATACACGATAGTCCGATCATCGTTTTCAAATATTAACCAATATGTATAATTGCAGCAAAACTGACGAGACGTAAATTTTGACCATTCTATTGGCTAATTGACTGACAACGATGATCGGACTATCGTGTATCGTTTTTCGTAGTAGGCCCTCTGATTGCAAGAATCAATTTTATTATACCTACTAGGAGGTTTTAGTTCATCAAAACATGTTGAAAACTGACGAACCTTTTCATTCCGGCACTATACTATACGATTAAGAAGGCAGGTAACGTGCTTATCAAAATAAGCAAATACGTTATGTAAAGGCATGAAATAATTAATTTGCATTTTATTTACTTAAAATGTGATCTGAATTAATATCAAATGCTAGATTTTATAATTATATACTTACATCTTATTCTATAGACGATATACGAAGTGAAAAGCTTAGAGAAATCGATCGTGAAAGTGACGAAATCTGTGTGAAGATCTCTGGACATGCATGTAGCGGTAACGCTAACCAACGCGTTACACAATTAGTGTAAACGCGGTATCAGCTATGTAATCGAAATTTAAATTATGACCGTTAGTGACAAACACGAGGAACTTGGACTTTCATCTGGCAAGCCAAGAAGTACCTACTTCTCTTGCTTGAATCATGCCCATCGACTATACTATGCAAAGATCAAAGAAAGTGGCTTATGTAAATAAAAGTTGATCATATCTCACACAAGTGACAGGCGCAAGGCAGTTACATAATGGCTCTTGTACATGTAATAATAAGTACACAAAGACCTAATAAGGAATACTGGAAAAGGTAGTTTAGCAACTTATAACAACCCCAATATAATACTTAGTATAAAAATTAATAAGAAGCTTTGAAAGTCTGTTAAAAGCGAGACCAAGTTTAAAAAAAAATACTTGAAAAATGTAAATTTAAAGAACTAGGTACCTCGTCTAGTTTTTAGTCAGTCACATAAACTACAGTGTAGGTAATTCAAAAGTTTAAACAAATATCACCACATAGAAAGTCTAAGCGAAAGGAAGGGAAAAGGAATCAGTGAACGGACGAAAGGAGACGTGTTTGTTTATTATCTTACCTGCCTGGGGACCGGATGTTTATTTATCCTGCTAAAATAAACGAAGTAAGAAAAAACCTTGGGACACAGGAGATCTCTATTTACAGAGATGACTATTTTGGTGTTATTGATGGATTGAGCTTATCTTTATATCTGCAACCAATGATGAACACAAATATTAACTCGATATTATTCAACAAAAATGTTAACCTAAATACTAAAGTTCAATAATAAACGTGAATTTATAATGTGAGCAATGTATATATTGTCATGATAGTTGGATATCAACATAAAGCGGATATACCGCATAACAGCATTTACCCAGGTTTAATCCCTGAGTTTAAATTTATTAGAAATAAGACACAAGAAGGATTACGTTAAGAACAATCAAAATACCAATCAAAAATCGAAGGCCTCAAAAAGAAATACTCTTAAGCAAATTGATATACATGAAAAGGTACCTAGGTACCTACAAACAGTTTGTCATCCAACTAACAGAACCATTGCTTATGATTACTGATTACTCATTAACGCTGAATTCCTCAGCGTACAATTGTCACCAGAACACGTCACATGACAATAGACGATTGTACAAAGGCAACCTGCTTTCTGGGCACGATAGCACCTACTTCTCACGACTTCCGACACTGTCTATCATATTCCGCTTTCTTGGTTCGGTAGAAAAGGTGACTGAATGTTGGGGTTTATTTAGTTAGGGATAATTTGAGAATTGAGACAAATCTGTGAATTAGACATGCGTTTATTCTCAATAAAGATACGTACACAAATAAGTAGGTATATGGGATGATTGTGAAGTGAAGTGATTATGTACGTACGTAATTTCCGTCAGACGACATTAGTTTTACTGCACACATACCATCGAAATATCAATTAAATACATTGTTTAGCTCATGCATGGCTCAGGGTCAGAAACAAGCCAATTTAGTTAACAATAGAGTTGCAGACAAGTATCTTTATTTTTTGTCAATATTAATCTTTGAGATTTTCATAAAATGTCCAACATCATAACTGGGAGTTTGACTTATAAGCCAAAAGACCTAATTATTGTTAATTCAGGCATCCCTATTTCGATATAGCGTGGTGTAGCATGGCATACACTTATTATGTTATGAAATGCAGCTTGCTCAAGAGTAACTGGCTGCGTGCGGACATTGCACGGTCAAGCGTCATTGCAGCTCATAATAGCGGGTTAAATAGTCCAGCTAGGTAATTACTCTTCTATGACTGGGAGAGGTTTATGTTACACGTTTATTACTCGAGAATTCATTATCTTGTCGTAAGACAACGAATCCTGAAATCGTCACTTTAAGTTTCAACAATAGATTGATTGTACAAAGATTTGTGTATAGCAGAATTTCACTTCAAAATGTAGTGCTTGTAGTCATGCATGAGTCATGCATGACAGGTTCTGAAGTTAGAATTCGAAAATGAAAAACATGCTACCTATCACATTCACAATAAAATTAATGCTTACGGGTATTATATTTTTATTTTAAATCTAATTTCCTACCTAATTGTTACCAAATGAGTTCTATACCTCTAGTATCTGTGGCCAGCTAAGCCGTACAAACCAAGCTTTACGAACTAAATAAACAATTTCTAACTTAAGCTAGCTGTTTCTTGTGGTCACCCACGAATGCTTGTGGTGATGTATACTTGATTGCTTGTAAATTTTGTAAAATTATTCGAGGTTTTTATTTCGTGAATTATCTGATGTTTGAGTCATTCTAAGTCCCGGTTGGAGAAAGTAGGGAAAATACTGTTTTAGTTATATCACCTATATGATGTCAAATGTTACATCAATAATCCGATCAAGAAAACAAATAGATGAGTTTAAATCTTGGAAAGTGTGGATAATCCACCATCGCTTGTGGAGTATTATTTATCATTGGCTTTCACAATCGTTATTCTGCGTGGCTATGGTTTATAGTTTTTCCGGCCTTCACTGGTCATCTTTGATTACATGATGAAGAGAACGTGTAGCAACTTTATGACAATGCTTAGGTACAAAGATTTAAAAGTAGTTTTGTAATGCGCACTTAAGTAGGGTTAATGGAATACCGAAGAAAGAACCCCATCGATGAGGAAGTTCCAAAATGTTACATATAACATGTATAATATGTTGTCTACCTACATACTAATCCAACGAGAATAGAATAATTAAAGATTTTTCGAATGAATTATCTACCTCTCATAACTAATTGATTACGTCGCGTGCTGCTCTCTGACCCAGACTTGAAACTACTTGAAAGTTCGCATTTTATACGTAATCTACGAAAACGGAGCTCCTCTTTCTGTAGATCGATCTCTATAAGCTAAAACTGATACGTTTTTCCAATATTATCTAATATACTTATGGGTGCTAAAGGAAACGCATTTTGGAACGAATTTATAAATAATGTTACATAAATTCTGGGTTATCATAAAAATTCGTGATATTACCAAATGGCGGGTCCTCTTTGTTTTCACACATTGCACTCTCATGATTGTTAACGGTTGTGTCATCTGGTTCTGGTTTCTGTAAAATGGTTTTGCAATAACTACTTTATACAAAGTTTAAGATCAGCATTTAGACGACTGTATTCGTTTAATTAAAAAATAATCCAATTTCGAGGGGGAGTTTTTAGGCATTTATTTTAGTTACTTAACTACGTTCTTCGTTGGTTTGTTATATCGATAGGAATTGATATTATTTATTTCTGCTTAATATTATTTTAATAAAAAGAAATAGACACATCGACAATAAATTATGCTAATAGGATTTTCCACAGGCACCATATAATAAATTCAACAAATCAAGTTATTATTCACGAACAAAGGAGCTGGTCAATGACTTTCTTTTCATAATACTTGTGTAGAGTTACTTCGTAAGCAGTTCTTGCTTTTGTTTATTGTGTATGATACATAAAAATACTAAGAAATGAATACAAAAAAAGTATTAAATGTATTTAGGTTTCTGACCAATAAAAGGATACATGCAATAAATTCACTGCTTGTTGACTAAATTAGCCAAACAAATTGTCATGAGTAAAGCGTGACCAATGGATCTTCCTCTCACTTAGAGCTCACGCGTTCAAGTGAAACTTGTCAAACAAAAACACGCAAAACACTTGATCACAAAAGAAGTTTATTGCTGATATACGTTTTAGATTGTTTATGGATCTATTTGAAATGACTGAACATGATGAAAGTAAAACTTTAAAAAGTTGATAAATCTGTGCAAGGTGCACAATATGAGTATGCCAAGAATAAATTGAGTGGCCGATGAGTGCTATTGTAAAGGGGTGAGCTAAAATCCTCCGAAAAATATAAATAGGTACTTACTTAATTAATTCATATGAATTTATCTGATTGGTAGAAGATTTAAAAAAACAACGACTTCAAATTCACCCAAACCTTTAAAAGAGTTGTTTATCTCAAAATATAACAAGACGCGTCCCAAGATTTAAAAAAATACAGTTTTTACGTTAGTCTGTGTTAGTGAGATTCTCAAAATCTCAGATGTTTCCTCATTTTAATAGACTGTTTGTGACCTTCAATGTTTTGCAGCATTGTAAGGCGTAGATATGTGTTTTTGTATTAAATTACAAGCAGACAGGTACTTGACTCGTCAGATCATAGTATGATACTTGATATCAAACAGGTGCAACTTTTGTGAGCTATTATTGGACTCGGAAAAAAGGCAAAGCAAATTGCAATACATTGTTAGTATATGTTATCTTGTTTTTAAATTGGTCTTATAAAGTACTGTTATTTTCTTTGAGCACTCAAAGATTATAATCACAATTAATTTACTTGAAAACACAATTTTATACCTACACTTGTATGCAGGATCAAGTCTATGAATAAAAGTGAATGTTCAAAAACGTAGAGATGTTTATAAAGACGTATATTTTCTAGTCTAGTGACTACAAGAGCACATTATGACAAGACTTTGACTGCGTATGAGTAGCAAGGTATATTATTATTCTGTAAAATAATTAACAATAATGAGTAGGTTTCTTATAATGTACAGTTAGGCCCAAAACTATGATACGACAGGCAATTAATTGTGAATTTGTGTCAATGCACTTTGGATGGGAGCGAATTTTTTTCTTGATTAATTTAAATTTTGAACTTTAAACAGGTCAATAATAATTAATAACTATAAATATGGAATACTTATTACTAAATATGTAATTATCTATTTAAGAAAAATATCTGAAATGAAGTTATACAGCCATCAACTAATATTCTCGTTTAACTGTACACACATACCATCATCATCGATGATAAAAAATGCAATAATATCTTCTCATACAATTATCCGTTTTTTCATAGCGAAGGTATGTTCAAGGTAGGCGGGTTTTGTACATAAGAGTTGGTTGGATGAACTGCCTTCTTAAAAAACATCTACCTATAATACAGATGTTTTTTTGGTCGGCGACAAGCGACCCAGGAGCGATAGTACTAAAATACATTTTCCAAAAATGGACTTAATACCATTAAATACTGTAAATGCGTTGAGAAATACCTTATTCAATTTGAAATAAAATTACCGCAAAGTATGTTCACTAGGCAAGTGCACAGACTAGAGCTAGGCGCAAGCCGTCGTCGCACCACCCCTTTACTTCCTCGCATTTCCGTTGAGTATTACGTCTACACTTTAGCTTATTACATGATTTTAAAATAAATATTATTTTTATTATTATAAAAAATAAAGTATATTTTTTATATTTTTTTAGCGACAGTATCACATGTATTATCGACCCTGAGTCGCTCGACGCTGACCAAAACAACGACCTGTATATCTTTCTAGATCACTTAGAGAATGTTAAGATTTTCATTACAATTCTATCTTGCGTAGATTACAAAATCAAAATCAAAACGGTATGCTGCCACGCTATAGCGTTGGTACCGTGTTACGTGTTATATGTTAAGGGCTTATTACACCTTCCTATATTTAGGATCCTAACTAGGATGGTTCTAACAAGGAAGCAGGGAGCTACTTATTACACTACACTATCTTGCTTTCTAACTAGGACGCGGCAAAGAGTATAGCAACTATACTTAAAGCGGGACGGACGACTCGTAGGGATGTAACAAAGGTCGATTTAAAAAAAATATAACTATACTTACATCGATGTTCTTCCGATGTTTTAAGTTTTTTATTCTCTCAAACTGATCACACAAATTAAAATTTTAATGAATACAAATGAGCTCCTTTATGTTAAAATAAAACAAAATTGAACTTTATGTAAGTAAGTACCAAGTATTAATTTATAAATAATGTAGTACTTTCAATGTACGGATTATTTTTCTATGATTGTTTTTTGATTACTAATGACCTATAAATTCATCCCTCAAAATATACGCCAAGACTTTAGAAGCCTTATATAATTATTTCAAAACATCGATGTTTTGAAGAACAATGTTACATCCCTAAACGTCCTAAATCGGAGCGACGCGATTACACTTTCCTGTTTAAGGAAGCAGCGGTTGGGACCTTCCTATCTCACTACTTAGGACACTAACCGTTCTTTCTGCGATTACACGTTCCTATTTCCTAGTTAGGATCCTAAAAATAGGAAGGTGTAATAAGTGCTTTATTCATATGGGATAGCTATCTCCCTCACTCGGCATTGCAAGGTGAGCAGGACGAGTTCCTGCCGACCGGCGCACGCGCACCACAAGTACACGAACACGACCCGCCATCGAACGCCCCATTATAAATACATTGACTTCCACAGCTGAGGCGCGTTCCTCGAATCATGTTTCTGTAACAATATAAACATATATTTAGTAGCTGTCCCGCGCGGTTTCACCTGCGTTCCCGAGATAAAATTAGCATGTGACCTTCTCCATACCATAGGCTTTTACACTCGGTGTACTGCAAATAAAATAAACTTAATACTACAGTTTAATACACTGGATGCTCCTGAATCATAAGATTAGGGAACCCGAATCAATTGCTTGATTACCTACATTCGCTATAAGAGCTATACAGCACTGTGTAAAATAAATTTTCAACACACTTGCTCGTAAATTGACATTTATTGCACCGTTTTTAATATCTTAATGCAGCTTTTTACGCACTAGTGCTTTTTATTTACTTTACATTACGGCACAGTTTTATGACAGGTATAATAATACCGCCTCGTCTGTAATTACCAACTTGCACACATGTATCATAATGTACTATTACAATAATGTCTACATTTATTTTATGACGCAATTAATAAACTTTTAATGGACAACGCAAATAACGAAGGAATTTCTACCTTTGACATATGACGGAGTTACTCCTACAATATGAAACTACGATCATATGTTTGTAAAACATTTTATTGTATATATTGTACAGATCAAGCTATACGTATCTAGTATAAGCTGACCTCCCATTGTACGGAAATCCTATACAATGCGAGATCAGCTTATACTGGAGATGTATAGCTTGATCTGTAGCCGTGTGTACGTGATCTTACATATAATCAACGCAAACGCGCTTAGCTGAATGTTTTGCAAGAGAAACTACTTACAATTTACATTAGAAATATTTTCTAAGCGAGATTAGTGCAATGACACCGATGTTTATTTATATAGGATTTTATACATTCAATTGATGAATGCTAGGGGAATTCCTGTGACACCTTCTGACTTATCAATGGACTGTATAACAATGTCGATAGGTATATGAATAATTTGTATAGTTAAATATAAACACTGAAATACGTAACAATGGGCCCAATATTTTTGAGTTATTTTATTTTTTCAACTAAATATAATTTATCTTTGAAGCAATATTATTCATTATAACAACATGTCACAGATAAATAATTGTTACTTTGTAAGCAATACTATAAACGTTATAAACGTTTATATGTAAATAAAATATTCAGCTATTATTTTAATTGAATATATTTCGGTGGATTCAAAAATTGTTTAGTATTTTAGTACAAAAGATATCAACGGGTTAACAGTCAATATCGTAGCAATATTTGATTTATTATTATCTTGAGTATTAAAGATATCAACGGGATGCACTTTTAAAGAATCACTAGAATTAAATATAATCAATGTAATTATTATCTTGTTGTTATTATAATTGACATGTATGGTTATGAAACACTAGCCGTCCCCCGCGGTTTCACCTGCGTTCCAGGAGTAAAAAGTAGCCTATATCCTTCTCCATACCATAGGCTATATGCATGCCAAATTTCATGATGATCCGTTGAGTAGTTGAGCCGTGAAGACGTAACAAACAAACGAACTCACTTTCGCATTTATAATATTAGTTAGGAAGTTAGGATACCATCATTACTTACCTAGAGTAGGGATCTTTTCAAGATCTTGCATAATTCTCGCTATCCGCGCAACAAAGATAAACATTTTAGTAGTCAAAGTAAACCCCGAAGACTCCGGAAGTTCCACATACATATTCTGAGCGAAAGTCACCAGACAATGGGCAAGCCTCATAATTAGCCACCAGCGCGTCGGAAGTGTGGCGAAAGTGTCCGAAATTGACCATGTGTAATGTCTATAACCCGTTGTGGATATAGATAGTCATAGTACGCGAATGTTATCGTATTTTGGGCTACTTTGGAATGGAAGCCAGTTGAGAATTGGAGCAAGATACAAGTGATTGCTAATGCGCTCCATTTAGCAGGAGTTTGAAATTGCTTGATGTTAATCTCACTCAAATTATTACAATGAATGAATTTTGTTACCTCTGTTCTTTTTAACCATCTTCAAAAAAAGGAGGAGGTTCTCAATTCGGTTGTATATATTTTTTTATGTTTGTTAGTTACCTTATCATTTTGTCATTTATTAAATGGTTTGGAAAATTATTGTTTTGTTTGGTAGGGTACACTTCCCGTTTGGTCCCATTGTCATCAGATCAGGATTTGATTACTTTTTAGTGTACTTTGAAGTCGGTTTAAGGTTTTTGTAAAATAGTTTTCAATAATTCTCGCTTTCAGAGTTAATTTCTTTACTTATAACCCTGGATATATAGTTGTTAAAAAAATATTAATTACATTTTTAATAATATAATTTTTAATGAATTTAATTATTTAAAACATTATGTTCATTATGGATAGACAGTAAATTAACCAATTTCATAAACAAGTCTAGAATCATTTCCGTTTTTCAAAGCACGTCATGTAGATTAGTAAATGAGTGTAGTAGTTATCAACCAACAAACTAAGATCTTTCTTTTTAAAACTGCATCTAATAGTTTCCAACAGTTTTTTTCACTTTCTCTCCATCTCTATGTATAAGTGTATGTTACACAAAATACTACAATGGTGCCGATTCTGTTGCAAATCCTACTAAACTAATTTTAATCACATCACATCTCTTTCTTCCCACATTATTGAAAAAGGATAGAACATATTTAAAGCTGTTAAATTAGTCTGCCTTTTTAATTTGCGTGTAAAGGTGTATTTAGACGTAACAAATTATGACAGCCACAAAATTAATCTGAAAATAAGCCATTGGATTAATTTGATAGGATAAAATTTCTTACATCCTCCTCTAATGTTCTTTGTTAGAAAGTGATATAGGTACTAAATTAGTTTAGTTGTGAACAACAGAATCAGCACCATCTCTGAAACTACTGTATTCAGCAGTTAATTAGCGAGAGTAATATTACTGTAATTGAAAACCGCTACTAATTTAATACTATTAAGTTACATTAAATTTCTCTAAGTATTAAAACAGATACTTATATCATTACGACGTATAAAATACGACTTTCATTGGACTTTCCCATAGATTATCGTCATCGGATAGCCTGCTGGTGGATAAAAACTTGGAACGATGAACCGCGGAGTTGAAGGAACGTCGCGCTTCGATAGCTGATAACTGAGCTCTACAGTGATCATGACTTAACTAAATCACGAGAAAAAATAGACCGCGTTGAAACACCCTGTCACATTTGGTGCTGATTCTGTTGTTTACAACTTAACTAATTTTGTCTCATTATATCTCTTTCTAACAAAGAGCATAAGAAAAGGATGCAAGAAATTTAGCTAGTCAAATTAGTTCAATGCTTGCTTAAAATTTTTTTTTTTTGGCGTCACACGGCTTGTTTATTTTGCCATTTTCCAGTTATATTATAAGTTCTAGTCACAATAAATCACGTTCACATAGTCCTCAGTCAGTCACTGTCCATAAAAGTCATGTTTTAGTACAATGGTGGTTGTACTAAAACTTTTCACGGACTTCTTGAGACAACTTGAAAAGGCACGATACACATGATTCATTTCATTTCACTTCACTGGTGCACATGGATTGATCTTTATTGGATAAAATACCACCGATAATATGCAATAAAACTCAAAATACACGAATTTATGAAAATAAAAATGACAACGCTATGTCACTCTGCAAGTTCCCGCCAAGAAGTCTGTTTTCAACTTAATAGTCGCTATTTACTTAACCCGCGTTTTTAATTTAAACGGAACAGTCTAATTTGACAGCTTTAAATATGTTCTATCCTTTTTCAATAATGTTTGTAAAAAAGAGATGTGATGTGATTAAAATTAGTTTAGTGCGATATACAACAGAATCGGCACCATGTGTTTTAATCATTTTGTTGAAGTTATTTTGATGTTTTATATCAGTTTTAGTATAGACTCTTTGAAAGTAGCAACCAACGATATTTTAGGATCGAAATAACAACATAACTAATAGGGTTTGATCAGGTTTGACTCAAAATAAAATGGCAAACTGAGCAAAAAGAGTAATTGCTGAGTTTATTGCCGGCTCTTCTCAGCAAATGCAACCTTCCGAACCGGTATTAGATACAGACTATTCATACCTGCGAAGGTCTATTTGAAATAAATGATTTGATAAACTAATTTATCTTTTATGATGAGCAACCCCAAATCCATCATATTATACAAGTTGTAAATACACGGTAATTAAGACCAAAAGTACTTTTTTCTCAGAACCACCTGGCGATAAACTTAATAAATTCATCACGCTAAATTTCCATTCTACTTGATTATAACGCAGTGCTATTCGGCGCTAATTTATAAGATGTGCGTGACGAACTCCGGGCTATCACCTCAGATCATTGACAGTATGATATCATATACTTTTTGTCATGAATATGCAATTTTGTGTTCTCTTTTGTCACTGTGGAATGTCTGGTTACTTCATAGGTTTAACACGTTACATACACTTGTACTTTTGTGGGTTGTGGGAATGTGTTCGGATTGTTTTTACTATATAGGTACAGTTAATGCCACAAATAACTTAGTTAATCAAGCTTTCATCGACTTATTTAGATTTTCTATTATACCTTATATGGCTATGAGCGTAAATAAGTTACGCTTTTCTGAACGTATATTAAGATACGGCATTCGCTTTGAAAACATGATTGTATTTTTAAAATTCAAAATTCAAAATCATTTATTCAAATAGACCTTCGCAGGCAATTAGAGTCAGACCTTATGAAAAGTCTGACTCTAATACTCTAATACCGGTTCGGAAGGTTGCATTTGCTGAGAAGAGCCGGCAATAAACTCAGCAATTTAAATAAATATAAATCTTACAAATCACTTCTGTGCACAACGTTACAAGAAGTGAACTACGCGTAGAGTGTCGTAATTTTTTTCATTACTTTATGTGAAACGTGTCATTCACGGGTTTTTAATAGGTTAACCATATTACCAAGTTTGACAAAAAATAATCAGAAAAACGAAACTATTAGGTAAGTATGTAATACTTACTTCATTGTATTTGTAGAATTACTAAAAATTACTAACCAATGAATGGTATTCAGATAGTGAAATAAATATAAATGTCATACCTAGAAAACCTAAAAATTTTAACATACATATTGTCTCTAAATTAACGGAGATAAGTTTTTGTTTGCTATTTAGTGTTGGTGAGTTGGTGACGATTTACCTAGCTCTTCGAATTTAAACTGTTATTAAGTCATTTTAACTTTTGTAGACTAAAATATACATATTACTTTTAAGAATGATCCATTTCATACGGCTACATATCAGAGGAACCTGTAAGTAGATCATGATTATCTACATAATTATAGGTAGGTGTGCCCACATAGATGCGTACTATTGACAGTCCATCAGAGTACGTTTAAAGCGAATTCCAACAAACAGGTTGTGGCTCCCCATGAGAAGGGAAGTGGAGACATGGAGAGGGGGGAGTAGCGTCACATTATCATGAGAATGTTTATAGGAGAATGATAGGAGACTTGAAAATTTATGATTTGGTAAATAACTAATATGAACTAGCGAAACAAAAAAGAACAAAGAGTTAGAACATTTTTCTCAGATAAGTTAACAAACATATATGTATCGTAGTATAATATTTGGTTTGTATTTATTTGTACAGTATCTATTATATTCCTATACTTATATATATATATGTAAATTATTTTTATATGTATTTAATATATATTTTAACTATGTAAGTACTTATTTTATTTATTGATTTATCTTCTTTATTTTCTTTATCATAAAATGACACCACCGTCTTTTATAGTATATTGATTCCTCTCCATCCAAAGGTTGTCTGGAAGAGATCGCTTCTTAGCGATAAGACCGCCCATTGTACAGTAATTAATTTTAAGTACTTTTGTTCTATTTTTATTGTTTTTGTTTTTTTGGTGTGCAATAAAGAGTTATCTATCTATCTATCTATCATACACCTATGTTACATACCTATTTAATTATACCCATATTTTCCTCTAAATTACTTGCAGAATTCTTAGGTAGGATTTAATAAAACATACCAAAACAACACAAAACAATAGCATTGTATCCTCATAAAATCGAATTTCATACGTAATTTAACTAATATACTACATACCCTAACGTTTTGTTTGTATTAACATCACAACCACGCGAACTGGCCCGTCAAAACAGAGGACCTGCATTTAATCCATGACGAAAGGATCTAACGACCATTATAGTAATTTATTAGTAATACGATATTTATGGACGACGACGTCATCACATTATCAACTAGCGTGACAAAACTGATAATATATAACATTATGCTTGATGAAAACAATGGGGCTGAACACTAACTAAACCAGGACAAAATGCTCATCCATAACCAGATTAAAATCACGGAACTTCATGCACCCAGGAAACCAAAAAATACTTTCGGGAACACAAAAAGATATGTTATCCTGGATGTTTCTCATCCCATTAACGAAGATACCTTTTTTAAGTTTCCAAGCATTCATCTGATAGACTACAGTCACATATTACTAAATAGTTACTACCACAGTCCTATAGGTATATTACGGCTATGTTACGTACGGCCCTACAGTACACCAAAATCGAAACCCAGAAAACAGATATTTACTTCAAAAATCAATCGGCGCATGATATAGAATATTTTGACTACTATACTAAAAACCTTGCTGAATGTTGTGCTGAAGAAACCAAATTGACTCTAGAATAATAACGCAGAACAAGAAATATCGAAGCACATACCGAAGCTGAAATGAACAAGGAGCCGCTCAACCACAGAAGATATACCCGTGCATGGAGGAGGTTAATTTAATGAACAACAGATAAATAACAAAATCCACCCCAGGAACAAAAAATCAAAATAAGAAAGAAGACGAAACCCCAGCACTCAACATACATCAACGCTCATCCCTCTCTATGATACCCGTCTTCCCACTTTCCAATATTGGCTATAGGCTGAACAGTCGGTCGATTGTGGTCAGCTGGCTGCGGTTGGCTGGCCGTCCTCTCCCATCCCAGAGCGTGTCACTCCTATATACCACGCACCCCTTGGTTTATCCATGGTTACTCCGATATAACTATTCAGGTACCAGTCATTATAAACTAAGTTAGTTGTATGGTGGTTGATGCTTGAATGGTTGTATAGGACATGGGTCGGTCGTTGTACTGGCTGAGGGTAGTGCTAATCATCATCATCATCAATAATGAATGGAAGCAATTCAAAGAACTTCGATGACAAACCGAACTTCATCAGAACTAATCTTCAACCTACTCGTAATTCATTCAACAACAAACAAAATGTCGGTCGATTCCTGTTGACCTCAACAATAACTCAGTTAACAAGATGGACGTCCTATTGCGAACTTCTCCGTATATTAGCAGTAAGTTTGATAGTACTTGTTTTTGATTCTGAACCATATTTTAACAGAGCTAAGGTACTAATTCCATTTAAGCAATAGGTCCAATAAGTCCATTCTATAGGATCTCTCAGAAATAACAACCGAAAACTTCCATAACTTATTTATTTTTCGTCACTCAACTATTAATTATAAACACAGCTTGTAATATTACTATTAATTCTACTTATTTATTGGAAACTGCCCCAAGATACAATACTCGGTGTCCTATGACCGTTCGGCGCCAACCCCTATCAAAAAGTGTCCGATCTCCGCCGCAGTGTTGCCAGTCAAAGCCCCTTTTATCTCCCCATTTTGTTAAATATATATTTCTACCGACGGTATGGCCAGTGCAATAATCTTAAACCATCATAATTTTATTAATATTATCAAAACCTTACACTCGACCATCCCGACGACGTGCATGTCCTCATACACGTATCTGGTGAAACCTTACACTCGGCAAAAAATCGGGCCCATTTTGAAAGAATTACAATAATGGACACAAAATATAAATTATCATTAGTTGAACAATCTAAATGCCAACACAAATAATATATCAAAAACAAAAATAAAAACAAACAATCCATTAACAAATTATCATTGATTGAACAATCTAATTGCAAACACAAATAATATATCTAAAAAAAAAAATATAATAATAAAAAACAATCCATTGACAAATTATCATTGATTGAACAATCTAATTACAAACACAAATAATATAATATTTCACAAAAATTAAATAAAATAAACAAACAATCCATTAACAAATTATCATTGATTGGACAATCTAATTGCGAACCACTTGCGAACACAAATATATCAAAAATAAATAAAAAAAATACAATCCATTAACAAATGATCCTTTCAACTAATTATCCTTGTAACCAATTGTCCTCATAGCTATCCTTATAATCATTTATCCTTGTAACCATTTATATCAAAACTTCATAATATAAATCCTTGTAACCAATCATATCAAAACTTCATAAAATAAATCCTTTTAACCAATTATATCAAAACTTCATAAAATAAATCCTGGTAACCAATAATATCAAAACTTCATAAAATAAATCCTTGTAACCAATAATATCAAAACTTCATAAAATAAATCCTTGTAACCAATAATATCAAAACTTCATAAAATAATAATTTTGTTAACCGAAATCCATTGATATGCAATCCATAAGCATCCAATAGATAACCAATAACCAAATTACATCCATTAATCGAACCAATATTAACCATTAATCTGTAAACCAATCTGTTTCGTAACATATTAAGGTTTAACAGATCAGCCATGTGCTTTTCCCATTCCAGGCCAAGACGCGAAACCTTTCCACGTTTTTCCCGTGCTTGACCTGGAAAGAGAGAAACAACAGCATGTAAATACATTATATATAAAAACCAAATAATTAGAACTCTACTGATATGATTAACAGTAAACATATAAAGCATTATAAACAAATGAAATTTCATTGAGCAAAGTGCATTATTAAATTATCATTCTGACATATTATCCTTGTCGATTTCATCATTCTCGACATCATTATCAGAATCATTCTCGACATCATTATCAGTATCATTATCGACTTCTAAAGAGTCAACATGGATCCATGGTCTCATCCGGTCAGCAGCGATGGTAGTCTTTCGTTTTTTCTTCATCCCCTCAAAACCTGGTATTGGGGCTACCTTATACCGATCGTTACCTAATATCTTCACAACTCTAAAAGGACCTTCATATGAGGGCATTAGTTTTGTGCTTTTGCCATCATTCTGAAAAGCAACTTTTGTGATTTTGACTAATTCACCGTTTTTATATATGCGTGCAGGTCGTCTCCCCTGGTCGTAATATCGTTTTTGTGCAACCTGTGCTCTGTCAATTTTATTCTTAACTTCGTCGCGAATGGATTGTAAGGAGGTGATTTCACGTGTTTTATCGGTTATTTCATTCAATGCCGCGTTAAACTCGCTATTCATTGCTGTCCCAAACATAACTTCAGCGGGTGACCTACCTATCGTCTTTTGTATCGTATTATTTAAGCCCCACTGAATTCTACCTAACTTGTTATCCCATTCTTTTTCATTTGCGCTAAGGTTCTGTGCCGTCAAAGAGTCAAGAACGGTTCTGTTGTAACGTTCAACTTGGCCGTTGGACCTGGGGCTTGCAACCGCATTTAGTACATGTTTTATTCCGCGGTCAAGACAAAACCTTCTGAATGCGTGGGATGTGAAACAGGAGCCTCGATCACTTACAACTCGGTCAGGAGCTCTAAACGTGTCAAAAATGTCCTGCAGGACTTTTATGACATTCTGTGTGTTAGTATTTCTGACTGGTTTTATGAATAAAAACTTGGTGAATGAGTCTACAATAGTCATTATGTGAGTATTGCCTGTTTTGGACTTTACAAAAGGCCCTAGGTGGTCGACGTGTAATGTGTGAAAAGGCCTTTCGACCTTTTCAATGGGATGTAATAACCCTTCACGTGTATTCGTAGTCTTTTTGGCGTATGCACAGTCGATACAAGATCCTACGTACTTTTTTACGAACCGTTTCATTTTAGCAAACCAGTAATGTTTTTTTTATACGGTCTAAGGTTTTCTCGAAACCGACATGACCTATGTCGTCATGGTTTCTTTTGCATAACTGCCACCTTGCACCCCTTGGCACCACCCATCTCACACACTCCTTATCACCACCCACACATCTAAAGAGTTTGTTATCTCTCAAAACGTAGTTTTCCTTGATGTATTCTAGCCCTTGAGGGTCCAGATCACCAGCAACAATGTTACGAATTCTACACAATTCCGTATCCCCCAGTTGCAATGTAAGTAGCCAGTCTTCTTCATTTATGGCCATCACAGAGGGATATGTTTCGGGACTCTGAGCTCCTGTATCAATAATTGGATTCCTGGATAACGCATCAACATGACCCATCTTCGTACCCGCCCTATATTCCACGGAGCAATCGTACTCCTGTAGAGCCAGCCACCATCGAGCAATTCTAGGAATTAGATCGCGCTTTGTAAATGTGGAACGTAGAGCATTACAATCGGTTACGATTTTGAACGATTTTCCTAGAAGATACACCCTAAGCTTTTTAAGAGAGCAAATAACGGCTAGTGTCTCCAACTCATAGGAGTGAAAATTCTTCTCCTCTGGCGTCGTCTGACGACTATAATATGCTACAGGATGAAAAGAACCCCCATCTCCTTGAGCACGCTGCAAAAGAATACCGCCAACACCTATTCTACTAGCGTCCGTGTGGAGTTCGGTCTCTGCTAAGGGATCGTAAATGGCAAGAACTGGTCTATCTACAAGCTTGGCCTTTAGGACTTCGAACGCTTCTTGCTGATCGTTTGTCCATTCCCACACGGCATTCTTTTTAAGCAACTTTGTGATAGGATGAGCAAGTTGTGCGAATCCTTGTATGAATTTCCTAAAATAGCTAACGAGCCCTAGAAATTGTCGCACACCGTGTACATTATCTGGACATGGAAAATCAACTACACTCTGGATTTTTGCGTTTCCTGGCCGCATACCTACAGAACTTATCTCATAACCCAAGTAACTTATAGTGTTTTGTAAAAAACTACATTTCGATAAATTTAACTTCAGATTTGCCTTACGTAATAAAACAAGCACGTCCTCTAACCTATCTAAACACTCAGTCGGGTCCCTACCAAAAATGAGCACGTCATCGATGTAGACGGTGGCCTTATCAAACCGAGCTGAACCGAGGACATGATTCATCATACGCTGAAAAACAGCAGGCGCGTTTGCCAGGCCAAACGGCATACGGTTGTACTCATATTGACCGTCCGGCGTGACAAACGCCGTCAAATGCTTACTGTCCTCGGAGATGGGCACTTGGTAATAACCAGACATTAGATCTAGTGTAACGAACCATGCCTGCCCAGATAATCTAGCTATTTCATCCTCTATTACAGGTATGGGATATCTTTCTTTTACAGTGATTGAATTGAGTAATCTGTAATCTATGCACAAGCGAATACCACCCTCCTTCTTGCGCACGAGAATGATTGGACTGGCATAGTTCGACACTGACTCTCGTATAATTCCTGCCTGCAACATCTCATCTACCATTGTTCGGACCTTTTCGCGTTCATAGTGAGACAGACGGTAGGGTCTATAAACCACCGGACGTTGACTACTTAACTCTATTTTCATTTCAGAAACATTTGTGCAGCCTAAATCTGCTAAACCGTAAGCAAAACACTCTTCGTGACGTCGAAGGAGTTCTATGAGTTTGGCCCTATCACCATCTGATACAGCGTCGCCTATGCGTATTTGATTTACATCTAACCCTTTGACTAAAGTTACATCAGCTTGTTGGTCTGAAACTGAAAAAGCTTCGGTATCCCCAATACTGTATACTGCTTGCACCTTTTCTGCTCGAGAGAACACAAAATTGTCCTGAAGCCAACACGGTACTGAGCACGGCGTCACCGTAACAAAAAGCGAACCATTCTTCACCTCGTAAACACCTCCACAAACTAAGAATTGTTTGTTAGGCTTCCCTACAACTCTGGTATCTAACACTACGCTACCATTAAACAACGTCTCTAGTTCAGCCTTTATACTAGCAGTACCATAAAGCAAACTATGACCTATAACCCGGACCCTTTGTAAGTGTTCTTTATGCTCATGTAGATCAGGTAACTCTACTCCAATATGAAGGAACTGTAGTTTACTCGCGTCTTTATACACAACAATGTGTGGCTGCTCCGAGTAACTCTGACCAACAAGCATTGACTTCTCCAGCAAATGATCGTCTACAACCCTACACGAAACAGTAGCAGTCACACCATCAATAACCACTATCAGTTCCGCAGAACCCATGGATCTCACAAGACTGTTGCCAAAACCCTTCATTGTCGACGGCCTGTAGTCATGACTAAGACCAAGATTTGAAAAATCTGATTGTCTTATAAGTGTGACCTCACTGCCAAGGTCAACGAATGCTTCCAGAGGAAAACCATTAACAATCGCGGTTTTCATGAATTTTCCACTAGGGCAAGAGCTCGAGATACACATGGCTTTCGCTACCGGATCGGACTTCGCTGGCCCTGTATTATGTATGTGCCTACAGGTCTCAGATTTATGGCCTACTTTGTTGCAATGGCTACATTTAACCAAGGGTTTAGGGCATCTAGAATACGGATGCCCTTTCTCCTTACAGTTGTAACAATACAAGTTCGGATTATTCTTCGAACTTGTCCTATTATTTTGTTTTTCATCAATCGTGCTAACATTCCTATCCCTAAATGATGATTGATGGGTGGGATTATCTTTATTGTTGCTTAACAAAAATTTCAAGAGCTGATCCGGTTGTTCACAACGTAGTGCCAATGCACTCGACCTGATAGTCCTATCAACAATACCGTGAATGATGCAATCAACGGCCCGCCTATCTGTTATTTCACACTGATTTAGTAGTGCTAGCTTTTCATAGTAATATATTTCAATTGATTCGTTAGGTCTACTTTTTCGCTTCACCATATCCTCTAAAATTTGTCCGTAATTTTGTTCGGAAGGGAACGCATTTGTTAATTTTATTTGCCACTCTGCCCAGGTAAACAATATAGTATTCAGGCTTTCATACCAGGTCTTGGCTAGACCAGTTAGTTTTTGCATAGCAAAATGAACTATAGTCTTCTCGTCCCAGCCGTAAACCTTTGCACACTCGTTGACTTTTTTGAGCCATATATCCATACGTTGATTCTTTTCCGAAGGATTGAACACGGGAATTATATTTTTATGATCCAAGCTCCTATTATTTGTAACAGTGCTCTGGTTTGGAGGCTGCGACGGTAAGACATCTTTAATGGATTTTATAATTTGAATTAAGTCTCTAGATGAAAAGGTGGGAGTACATGACCTTTTAGTGTGATGATCCCTGCTTGTAGTGTCCCGATCCTTTCTGTCGTGACCACCCGGCAGACCGCTGCGACTGCGCCGTTCGAAGCTCGTCCCAGCGTCAGGTGAACCTCGACGTGCACTCCGTCTCCGTTGCTCGATGTCGCGTTCCTTTTGTAGGTCGATCTCCATCCGACGAATTCGCTCCTGCTCCCGCAGTAAAACCTGTTCTTGTTCCAGTAGACGCCGGCTGCGGCTTCGGCTTCGACTGCGGCTTCTCTGATGTGCGCTAGCCTGGCTGCGCCTGGAGCGTGAGCGATCACGCCTAGGAGTATCCAACCTCCGATGAGTTTCATTCCTTCCATCCATTTCCTGGAACTCGCAACCAAATAGGGAAATATTAATATCGAGATAAAGAAAAAAAACTAAAACACAAGTATCAAAAACTAATTATCTCGAAAACGGTGCGTCCTAGAGCAAAATCGATGAAATTTTTCACCCCCTTTGCTATTCAATAATCACGTGTTCTTGACAAGATAGACTCATAAAACATGAAATTCTACTGGGTTCTATAGTACTCCATTATGCAACATTAACCATTATATTGTCTATAAACTCAAACTAAAATGTTACGTTACACGAGTTACATTACCTATTAGTTGTAACCACGTGACAAAAACAATTTAAATCAGGGAACGAATTAATCTACTTAAAATCTCATGATGTATAAAACTACCCGCACCACGTGGTCGCAGTAGCGTGCTTCGCGGTGCAAACCGGCTAAATAGCACCACACGGTGGATGCAAAAACGTTTTAATAAACCAAGGAAAACAAGACTGCGACAACGGTCCGTTGAAATGTATAAACCAGTAAAACATCATGCATAGGTAAAATAAACGAATAATGACTTGACCAGAATTTCAAATACAGGTACGGTATAAAGAAAAGTTGAACAAAGGCGTGTACTTACGGGTCTTGATTCCACCTCTGAGATATAGGATCTCTCAGAAATAACAACCGAAAACTTCCATAACTTATTTATTTTTCGTCACTCAACTATTAATTATAAACACAGCTTGTAATATTACTATTAATTCTACTTATTTATTGGAAACTGCCCCAAGATACAATACTCGGTGTCCTATGACCGTTCGGCGCCAACCCCTATCAAAAAGTGTCCGATCTCCGCCGCAGTGTTGCCAGTCAAAGCCCCTTTTATCTCCCCATTTTGTTAAATATATATTTCTACCGACGGTATGGCCAGTGCAATAATCTTAAACCATCATAATTTTATTAATATTATCAAAACCTTACAATTCATTGTAGGACAATCTATAATTCAGTTGGGTATACTTTTACTGTAACTTTTTTGTGATGTGATGACCTAACAAATTGCTGATTGACACACCCGTGGTAGTAAACCGCGTCAATTTCTAGTATCCTAACAAATAGTATAAATGAGAATCGTGTACAGGACACGATTCTCATTGTAAATTATCCTTCAATACACGCCCTAATCGAATCCGTTACGTCCCTGAGAGTGAGAACCGCTTCAAGAATGCGGGAACCAAGGTCGGTTTCCGCCTCTATAATTACATACCCCTTTGTGACTACCGACAGACTAGTCCATTGTGTTCTGTCTTTGATATCAGAGATGCCTTATAATTGCTATTTAATTACAACACGTATTTATTTCTTGTGAGTGACTCAATAAGTTGTTATATTGAGTATTCTTGTTGATTTGTGATGACCATTTTGTTTATATACGTATACGTACGTATTTTATTTATATACGTATAGAAGACAATTGGTCTTTGAGTTTTGTGAATTATGGTCACTAATAATGTTCTTAGCCTACTAATAATGTGTCCTAAAGACAGTGGCGTAACTATACCATCTGGGGCCCGTGGAAAATTCTTTTGATGGGGCCCTATCAGTAAAAATCGTCACGTTGTACTCAGTTTCATTTTAATAAACTTCGAGATTTTCAGCGTACTCAATTACACGTTGTATATGTCCCACTAATGGCCATAGGTCTCCTCCTCCTCTCTTAGGCGAGAGGGAATGGTCTGTAGTCCCCACGCTAGCCCGATGCATATTGGAGACTTCACATCCATAGAACATAATATTTCAATGCATTCATCATCTATTTGCTAGCTTTTCGGTGAAGGAACAACATCGTGAGGTCTGTAAGTCGTGGTACAATGTAAAAAAATATTTTTGGGTTCGCGGCCTCTTGGGCCGGGGCCCTTTTGGGTCGGGGGCCCGTGGCATTTTGCCAGCCCTGCCACCCGATTGTTACGCCACTGCCTAAAGACTACTTTCATAATTGAGGATACATTTTTAAGTTTTGTAGTTTTTCTTGTTTTGCTAAAAACTTGACACAGAAGACAAAAATAATGCAACTTTCTTGCTTATACAATAAAGGTCTTAAAATGAACAATGGCGGTTCCTGTTAAGCCAGGTAACAGCTTAAACATGCTTTGAACTCATATTTCAGCCCACCCACTGGCTGTGATGGCATGCGTATAATGCGCTTATGGTATGCTGTAGCGAATTGCTCGCCTTTATTTCGAAGTATACGTTGGGTAGGTTGGTATTTCAGATTTTATAGAAAATATAAGTCAAAACTTTGCTTTGGTCGCAAAAGGTAAATACAGCATCTAAAATCTCAATCAAAATTTATTTATTATTTTATTTATATATATATACAGCTATCATCAAATTGTCTACATAAAGTATATTTCGAACAACTAAAGTAAAATTGTATTCGGTTCACAATATACGTACGCTTTCCTTAAAAAAACCTTTTTCTTACGATAAGGCCTGAATACTCTACGATACCAATGTATAAACTCATGTACAATTATTAGTGACTCATTTGCTTACACCTTTTTATCATTGATTCAAGGCAAAAAATTAGACCAAGTTATTGGACTGGTTCAATATGAGTAGACGGATCTGCTTTATGCAAAAGTAATTATGTATTAAGAAAACTTGAAGAGAAAACACTTTGCAGATATTTCTAATATTTCCACGCCTTTTCCATAAAATATTACTCAATCCCGAAGTATTTTAAGCCTATTTTCCTTGGTTTCAGGTATACGCAGCGGACGACTCGGTTGGCAACTCACAGGCGATACTGGACAGTTTAAACAGCAAGTACTTCTTCTACACGAGAACGAGGGGTCTCTTCCGTATCTGCTACCCTAAGGAGCGGCCTCCAACAGGTGAGGATTATTCTAAGACTACCATCTTGCTGATTTACCGTCGTATCCAAGTGATTGTCATCCTTACTCATAAAACGGTATATAATTACATATTTATTGATCACCTTATCGTCATTGTCAAACAATGTGACCTTATTTACGTGACCATTTAACCCGATGTTTCTCGCGAGGGACGTGCGTCCTATTATAACAATTGATGTCATTGTTATATTTTTAACCGCGAGCCAAGCGATCAGTATGTAAGTTAGATAACGTTATATGAGTAAAACCGCGAATTTTATAAGAGGAAGTAAATATAAGAACAATAAATGAGCATGAAAACGATCGATTACTAATATAATTCATGGCAAGATAACAAAGTGTAATTCATAGTTTAGTAATGAAAATGTATTCAAAGTTAGACACAACAGTTATGGCAAAGTAGCAACTAGAGCAGACAGAATAAAAGAGATGTCTAACGACTGTTAATTCTTACAAGCACAATGCAAATCTAATTAGTCTAGGCATTCAATAGATGGTGAAGTATTTACTGATAACCAGATAACTTAGAAAGATGTAAGTTAGATACAATTAGATGTTTCAGCTGCGCTAAATACCACATTCATTAATTATAATGATCCGAGGCCACAAAAACTATGTGGTTGTTTACCCTAATTGATCATAGTTACATGTTAATCACTACTTGAAACTATTGGAGCGTTGAATGCTGAAAAAGTTCAGCCATACGCTATTATAGCTCTAATAGTTAGTAAAGATTGGGTTCATATTGATGTGGGTAATGAGTTATGGTCAGTAGATCAGGTGTACGGTATACTGGTCTGCGGCAGATGTGTAACTGTTACTAAAGAACACAACACAATTAAGTTAATAATGTAACATGACTGTAACGAACGAGTACATCTTGGTTACTACTGTTGACTGTGTTGTTAGCTTAGTTAGCCCAATAAAATGGTAATGGAAACAGAACAGTTAACTAATGAAATATTGTCAAGATTATGCTATTACTTTTCTAAATGAAGAATCTCTATCTAGATTAGTTCAACTGCAGACATTAAAACATTTGAGTCTAACTCTGTAGATGTCATAACACAATCAAACAAAATTCACACCACACCTACAGAGTGAGCATTGAGTGTTGAACTCAAATATAATAATCAAGAATTTCTCAGCAAACCGGTATGAAAGGAAGCCACTTGTTGGCATCAAGTCCAAGATGCTAAACGAACTCTGGCGTGGAGGTGTCTTCAAACTGTACATTAGAAAATTACGCTGTTAAGAACGGTCAACGCTCTGAATTTATTATGATTGATTTCACTCTTAAACAAAGTAAAATACATTCAAGATCTCTTAGATAATGAAAAAGTAGGTGATTAAATAAATTATAGGAAATATTATGATCACAGTGAAGTTGTCTAATTGATAAGTAAAATAAATGATGGTAATATTTCAGTTAGATATTAGTGAATGACTAATCTAACGCTCTTTTTCATAATTCGCGTGATATAGAGTACTATTTCCTTTTACTAGGTGAAAGTAAACTGTATATGCTATATCATTTTGACATGTATTTATTTATAATAGTCAAAGTTTGATAAATAATTTACATATTGGCAGTAACAGGTTTCAAGTCTTGCTATTTTTAATTGCAGATTTAGCTTTCTTTTCTCATGATGATCTGATGATTGATTTTATCCCCGCTGATGCAATATTATACATAATTGTATGTTATATGTTATTAATATTTGTCTTGTGATTAACCATCTCGATCATTTAATCATTTAAATTCTCCGTACCATTATTCACATCACAGTGCTCTAAACAAGGAAACAATAAGAATTCCGTTGTCATTTTCAATGTCGCCTACGCTACGTATGCGTCCTTTGAACTCTATACAGTCACATGTTCCAATGCCATCATATGCCATTTCCACCGGTTCGTCCAATCAGGTTCCACTCATTCGAAAGTTAAGACCTTAATTACTTCATATCATATTCAGCTCAAGTTATACGCGCCTTAAAAGTAATCTGCGCCTATGAATAAGTATAACATTTTGGATTGTCTATTTGGGACAAAGAACATTGAGTTTGGAAGGTCTGGGTCATACGTGTGGCTCGCGAATTAATTACATCGTTAATAATTATAGCATGACCACGAAAGGTTTTGCTGTGGTTATGGCAACCTTGGCTTAGAATGATAGCGAGAATAGTTTCTTGATATTGTATTGTGTTCCTATATGTAGTTAAACTAAACCCTTAACGAGCTAATGAATAGAAAAGACTAATATCACTGCGAAGTGGAAATTGCCAAGAAAACTGGCACCTAATTGGCAGAATGATAATGCTAATTGTTTGGGCCAAATATGTAGGCCAGCATTCCTGTCACAAGAGGCTTCAATATGTCGATAGAAATCTTGGTCAAAATATGAGCTTCTTTATAAATGCAGATACAAAAAACAGTAAAAAATACATTTGCAAGTAACATTAACAAAATTGCATATGTCTTGTCGTTTAATTATAAGTGTGAATGGTTGTGTAGTTCTAGTTCGGACACAGTACTCAAGGCTACATCTGCAGCTCATAGATAAATCACGCTGCTCTTGCTTGTCACAACAATGTTAATTGAAATGCAAATACATCCTTCATGACGCCACACGACCTCAGCTGATTAATTGATGAAGACATTCGATTTATTCTTTTGTTACTGTTTTGACTTCTTTTTCTAAAACTTGCGGCTCCACCTGAATAGTTATTTTCAGGCTTGTTAAACTGATATGGTCACTGCGCAGCTCTCCTAAATGCAAGTAATGATAAATAAGACAGGTAGGTAATTTTTAAAATCGCATCACGTGTCAAATCGCATCAAATCTTTGTACGTGTTAACGGATAGACAAATAGGCAGAGAGGCCTAAGATTGGGCAAATCATATTTTAATTCTATGATCAATAAATAAATCCAAGGTATACATGACTTTGGATTGATATTCTTCGGTTGTTAGGCATATGTGAGATAATATTTCCACTTTCATTCACATCTATTGCAATGCTATTGTATTTTAGATCCTTTGCAGTTATATCCGTATCTAATGATCAAATTTTATCTTCTTTTCGTGTAGTTGAGTATTCCACGCTTCATTAATGTTACAATATGACAGTCATGTGAATGAATTCGTTGTTGGGTGCGTTAACTCGTATGTTGCAAAGTTTTAAAACTATTGCTTATTTTTAATAGCATTCGTAAAATGCGTCGGTCTGTCTTACAATGACGGCAGTATAGTGTATGACAAAAGCTTACCATAGCACGATGGTATAGTAATGTGGTACCAACCTGGCTGGCTATCCCCACGTTGAAAATCTGTCCCCAAAAACCTGCTGGTGTATTCAGGCAGCTGTGTTAGAAAGCGGGTTCTCTTCTAGGCTTTTCTGCCACATCATCACTTACCAAGGTAAGATTGTGGTTAAGCCTAGGCCTATGGTAAAAGACCTTCCGAAATGCGCCTGACAAATGTTTGGATACAATGATGAATGTCGAAATGTTTGTTTGTTAGTTTTGTGCAAAGCGAGTGTGTCTAATAAGACAATGGCTGCGGACCATGGAGGCCGACGCCCACTATCCATAGATCGGAAGCCGAGGCTGAACCTTGACCCCCACGCCTAAATAAATAATTAACATTTCTTCTTAATCATTAAGTGACATTAAATAATTGTGTAGATAATTTGAAATAAAAGGAATTGGGTGCTTAAATATTGATGTTAAATGTTACTTATGAGTCATTGCATATAAGAGTCATCAAATGAAAGAAAAAACAGGAAATCTTGTACTAACTGGGTATGTATTTAGTTGGTGAACGTTTCTAATAAATTGTTTGATGGTGAATGACCATCGACCAATATCTTAGTGGCCGGCCATTGATAGTTATTTATATCAATAAATCTTGTTTTGAATACAATAGGTACAGTTTTTACAGTATTGTAACGTGCGTAAAGTATTTATAGAGCAATTTGGCAACATTTCGTGGTAGACGTGCCACCAGCCTTGGTTGTTAACCTTACTTCGACGTTTTATTAAATTCAAGGCTTCATTTAATGTTACTAAATTAATGATTATTAAAACAACAACAAATTCAACTGTCGGATAGTGTAAATTACCTTTACGAAGAATATGTTAAAGTAGCGTTTGTGTAATATCTGTTGATTGATATGTATGATAATGGTTATTCTTTTAGATATATTAGGTATTCGAGAAGACTTTGTGCATGCTTATATAAGATTGCATCACATTTTTTCAAACTTGTTGCCTTTTTAACTAGACGAACATATTTAATTCTTAAATTAGAAATTATAACTTATTTAATAATCTCTATTGTTATTCGAGACAAGATTTAGAACAGAATACAGATATAATTAACCCAAGTTTCAAAACGCTTTGTTATTCCCAATATCAATTCCTGCGACACTTGAATTGTTAAGCAACGACCCGATTTTATGTATTAGCAAATAACATAGATATCTAATCGGCATGAGTCATGCGAACAAATAATTTGGGTACTAGTCAGACTGGTTGGCTACGAAAAATACCAATGGCATTTTTGTGCGAATTTTATACCGTATTCCGAATTAACTTTAGGTTTATCCGGTTTCAAAATAAGTTAACAGCTAAGTGATAACGTATTTACCTAATTACTTATTATAGCACATGATTAGACTCTTTTGTTGATGATGTTCTGAATAGACATTTTGTAATAAAAATACAACAATGGCGCTGATTTCATTGTTGACTTACTAAACTAAGCTTTAAATATTATCTATTATTTTTCAATAATGTTTATAAAAAGAGATGTGAGATATTTTAGTTCGATTTGCTCCAGAATTAGCAATGTAAATATAAAACAAACATTACAATGTTGTTTCTGAATATGAACATATCCTTTATGTTGGACGGGCCAGTTGGCGCAGTTGGTTTAGGTTCACCTTACGCGCCGCAGGTCGTGGGTTAGATTCCCACACAGGACATGCATTTGTGTGCATGAACATGTCTGTATGTCCTGAGTCTGGGTGTAATTATGTATATTAAGTATGTATTTACAAACAAAAAGTAGTATATGTATTATATCAGTAATCTGGTTTCCATAGTACAAGCTCTGCTTAGTTTGGGATCAGGGGGTCAATTCAGCTAAGAAAATTATCTCAGAATTGCAATTGAACCTCAGCTGAATATCGACTTTTACGTGTTTTCGTATTCCACTAATCAACCAACGGTCCAACTTAAGTAATGGTTGAGTTAAAGTTGACGTTCGATCGAAAGTTATAAAAGTCCCATTCCGCTAATTCGATCGAACACGAGTCGAACATGAACTTTAACCAACACCTTATTCCGCTAAAATTTTGACGTATGATTGAACTGAATTGTAACCGAACCACAACCGTTCTTATGTCAAAATCAACGGTTGAACAAAAGTACGTTTACACTAACTTTTTGTCGATCGTAACTGAATTATACATAACAATATCTTTATAATCATGATTACATGATGTTTTACATGGATTTCGTTGAACTTGCTCACGAGGCCTTGACCTCGGAAGAGTGAGGAGGAATTTGATGTTGAGATTAAGCAACTAGGTACCTACGCCTTTGACTTAACTGACCGCGAGTTCGTAAAAACCTTTGGATTAAAGTGATGATGATTAAAATGCAAGTGCAAGCCTTTTATTCTGTGTGCTCTTCTTAATATTGCACTGCAATGCAACCAAGAGCCTGATTGTAGTGAAGAATAACAACAAGCATTGGACAGAGAGCGTGTAGAAAGAGTAAGGGGTGTAAATATTGATGCATCCCGCTTAGCCAGACTTAATCATTGGTCACAGCTTACATGGCTTGCCAATGATCCCTCTACAAGGTCGCAATTATCGACAGAATTTAGTGTAATTTTTCTGGAGAGGGCGAAATTAAACTGACTTTTTTAGATTAAAATATAAATATAATTGAAATGAAATAAATTTATTTACAAGAATATGGTAGTAGTGTACATATATATCTTAGAATAATTAATTAATTAATTGCCTTATATTCTTCCTATTTAGTGTGTAAATATTGTTGTAAATTTATATTTAATTCTATATCTTAATTATAATGTAATGAAATAAAAATATGACTCATATAATTTCAAATAGTAGAACAATTCAAGTTCAATAAATTATTGCATGACCAACATTCAATACCTATTATAAGAATTTTAAAGTCAATCTAATACTTATAATTATTTCAATACAGTCAGAAACAAATACTATTGATACACATTAAACAATATAATACAAATTCCAAACAAAAATCATTGGTCAGTTTTTATTTTTATAGTCTTCAATATTTATAATCAGTCTTCATTATTCATCATCGAGGAACAATCCCTTTAAAGTAGTAATACCGAGCAATCCGATTCCGAAACCAGTCAGTGATTTTGAAAAGTAAGGACCAATCACTGCATCATATGTTCTTGACTCGGCCAATCAGAGTGCATATTTCCTTGAGTTAGCTAATCAGAGCGCATTGTCAGTGGTGAGAAATTGGTGGAATAGATTATAAGCAAAATCAACGTCATTGTGCTCGTTCGATGTTATTCATAATTATTCTGAAACAAATCAAATATAATAAAATTTACACTGCGTAGTAGTTAAGGTGTGAAAGCATTACAAGTAAACAAACAAATTCACATTTGCATTTATAATATTAGTTAGGATTGTCTATAATCTATATTTATATCGGGATATATCATTCTAGGTTAATTTTCTCTGATTATAATTTTATTTACTTATTAAACAAGCACTACTTGAAGTTCTTACCATGGACCACTCCTTTCCAGTGCAAGCATCCACTTTGGTATTTAAAATGGTGGTGCACTGCTCCCACAGGTGACATGAAAGAGCTTGTGCCTCCCATCCACACACACAACTCAAACCAAGATCCGTATGGTCTTCCACATACTGGATGAGGAGCTCCAGTTGCCTCACCGATGTAGTCCTCCTATTCATGTCTAAAAATACGAGTAAAGATAGTGATCAGCACAGAAATTATGCATTAGAGTTAACTTTGGTAAGACTGCAAGTCTATAGATACTATGAAAGCTATGAAACTAGACTAACTTAATCCTGTGATGCAAGACATATTTATGACATGAAATCCCTTCTTCTAAACAAGTCTTTATTACCTATTTACTAAGCAACTTTCATACTAACTAATTGTACCTAACACAGGATGATACTGCCATCCTGTTAAAAGCTTACTTATATAATAGGAGACAACAAAAAAGAGCAATGATACATAAAAGGATTATATACACAAAGGGCCATACAATTTGGTAATAAAATATTGCCGCGAAGTCAAGGCAGTAATTAGGTATAGCTGCACTGCACATGATGCAAGGATACTTTCGCGTGGAAAAGTATGTTAAATATAGAAAGACTCGATACTTATGTACAAACTAACGGGGAAATAACTTGGAATTTCTTAGGTACTCACCATCAAGGACAAATCCTTTTATTCAATGGTACAAACTCACTTGACTGACCAAAGGTAACAACCTAAGACCTTTCCACATTCCGCTTCCACATTTTACTATTGATATTGTTTGATATTCACCACTTCTGCTATGCTTGAAATCGTAATAATTTGATTTGTTTTGATTACCTATGTGATGGTTATGTTTTTTTTTTATGACCATAGCTGCATAGATTGAAACATATTCTTCCTTGTATTCGCTAAAGTCCGCTAAACGATATGTTACTAGGCATACAATAGGTCTTTTATATTACTGAATTATTTATAAAGACTTAAATAATATGTTTTCAGTTTTTAAGAGAGTGCTATCATTATTTATGTGCCTAATTCATATTATAAAAGATTTTGTATATATTAGAATTTTTGTTGATGTAACACTGCTACACTCCAGTTACGATCCAGCTAAGGTTCGTTTTCGTTTTAGTTGCAGTTTGAACTAGCGAATAGTAGAATAGCTTTTTTGGTCATTACCAAAATTGGATTGCAAACGAACTGTAACTCAATCGAAATTGATTGTCTAACGTTGTAATTTAACTGAATTGGCCCCCAGATGACCGTGTGTGAGGAATGTCCCAGGATATTTATTTATTTATGTATATGAATGAATGTATAACCTAACACCGCTTTATTGAGATCGATGCTCGATTTAATTGCAGAAAGTGGCGCTCGCAATAACCATCTATCATAGCCGTGATTCTAGGTTCCTCGCAACTCGATTCTCGATTATGATTCAATCGATGGATCGATATCGATTGATCACATTATTACTTTCTCAATAAATTGAAATCACATGGTATTGATTTACTCAATCGTTGGCGTCGCAGGTGAGGTGAAATCTTCGTGCCACAAACAACCGGTCTTGCCTGACTGCTATCTGCATCTTGCTCTCTTGACGGAGATGCGCTTGCGCACCGATGAGTTCATTCTTGTTTTAGGGTTCCCTAATGGTTTCACTGTTTTTATTTTCTTTAGATATTTTTTTAAAGTAGCTTTTGTTTAAGTTTGACTAAGAACTCTTGACTCTGACTGAGTTAAAAGTCTTTACTTTGCCCAGATATAGAGATGCAGTGGCAATTATCTTGAGTGTGTTCTATAACTGATACCTACATCTTAATCAAGATCTTTTTGGTATACGTACTACTTACTGCTTTAAATGACGATTGACTGGCTAACTAAATGCAGAACCCACGAAATGCGGCTTCAATTTTAGCCGGTTTGTTTTTTCTTCACGGTTCAGCGATTAAGATAACCGGGAAGGTCGCGAGAACGAAACTTGTGGTAAAAAACTGATGTTGAATCCCAAATGTTTATCTTACAAACTGGGTGTAGATTGAGAACGCAAATGGGTTGGTGGGACCAGTTTTTTGTGTTGTCTCTCAAACACTTGTATTAGTTAGCATATGCTTGCGATAAGCGGAAGTCTTCGACCAGTTTTTCGTTTTAGATTGAGTGAGGTCCCAGTAGCTATAGTTAGTGACTTTACAGTTTACATAACTAGAGGTAGTACGTTTGTGAGATATCCTGAATTCGCATTACTTACAGTTCGTCATTGGAGGATATTACGCTAGACAGCATGTGTCACCTTTTCGAAGAGATTCCATTTTAGCTTTATTTGTAGTGAAATTATTATTAGAAGTAGGCACTAAGCTAATATAAAATATTAAATGGCTTAAAGAATTGTCTGAACGCCTTTTCAAACCATTTTTTGAATATGAAAAGATTTTTATTAGATTGGCAGCCCGCGATACCCTTAGTGTTGCAAGCGTCGATAGACAATTTCCTTACTACTATCGTCTAATATCATACATGCAAATGTGAGTTTGTTTGTTACACCTTCACGCCTCAACTACTCAACCGATCACGATGAAATTTGGCATGCCGATTTGTATGGAGAAGGATATAGGCTACTTTTTGTCCCGATAACGCGGGTGAAGCCGCGAGGGACAGCTAGTATAAGAATAAAGTAGGAATAGACATACCACGATAATGCACCTGTTGAGTAGTTCTGAGTAGGGTAATTACAATGGCATTCAAATACCTTATTGAGACGATAAGATCGCCATTTTGTCTCTGTATCCAATACAATGTATCTAGTTTATAAAACGGACAAAGAACGGTCTCACAATGTGAAACTGCGGAATGTTGCCGTTGCCTTATTGTCCTTTGAGATAACGAGTACACTTCTGTGACACAGACTGTGAGATGTAATTATATTACAAAATGGAGGTTCACGTAGTAGGCTGATACCTACATAGTAGTTAAGGAGACCGAAAAGAATTACATCTCTATCAACTGCTTGTCGTTTTTAATAACAGGAATGTTATGTGATACGAAGCCTTTATACAGGTTTGTAAATTATGGGGTGGTAAAAGTACTTAGGTCCAGCAAAATTTGAAGAAACAATACAGAATGGAATTCCGACACATGTATAGAAATAAGAAAGTTTATTTATTTCGATAATATACACAACATAAATGAGACAAAATCACACATTTTTAACAGTAACATTGTGCGTGTTTAAAATCTAAGACAAATAATGGAATATGAATTAATGTTCACACACGATGCATTTTGAAAAAAGCTTGCATTTTCCTATTTTGAATACAATGTCCAGTGTGTGTTTCTTGTTTATAAGATTTGCATTTATAATATTTCTTAGCTTTCTTTACTTTGTTAATTTTAATCTTGGTCTGTTTAAAAGTTAAAATTGCCTCTTTTTAATATATGTCTCTACTCATCTATACAAAAATACAAATAAATAAAATTGAAGTCTGATTTATTGCCAGATATGCGTTTTTAAAGTTTCTGTCTGCTTGATTGTCCGTCCTAATCTCCGAAAAGGCTGAGTAATTTAATTGAAAAAACCGTAAAAAATAGGGGTCTTATAGTCCTGGAAATGACATAGGAATGGGGTTTCATTCCTATGGGCTATAGAATGTAGGCAAGTATTTTCTTTCAAAATAAAAATTTTGGCCATAATTTTTACATAATTATAACAATTCAGACATTAATTCCAGGAAAAGAAGTTCCTTAAAAACGAGTACTAAATATATACCCATAAAGCTTACTGCTGCTATCTTCTGAATTAACACCATTAAGTTTTAACGAGAACGTTTAAAAATGGTTACAATATCATAAAAGTGTGCCGACGACGTTGAGAACTGGCATGAACATTATGTATTATTATGTTCTTTGTTCACAACTTTAAAATTTAATAATTACTCGTCATTATAATGGTATTCTATTCCGTCCACGCCATCTGTTGGATGACACAGACGGAAGATTCTATTTTCTTATACCAGGTGCCAGGTTGCCAGGTGATCTTTTCCATAGGCCGGACATCGTCTTTGAAAATGTTGGATAGTAGGGTCAAGGGTTCCGACCCTTGACCCTACTATCCAACATTTTCATTATGGCGGACATTATGGCGGTCTTCTTCAAATTCCCTTTGGTAGACGTTAAAAATACCAACTGCTTATACATTGTAAAGCACAGATGACGTACTTACGTTTTACCCGACTGTTTGTATTTCATTCCTAGAGCTGGCTACACTGGTGGAATCACGAAATTATGACCGGACAAAAGAACGAAAAGCCTTAATAATGCCCAACAAATTTAGCCAGATGTCTGGTATGTGCGTCGGACCTCTAAACATGCATCGCGTGATCTATCTGACTATTTCGTCAACAATATTTAAATACATCTAAAATTATACCCGGAATAAGAAAATCATTTATCATTATTCTCAGTTTTCATAATAACTAGCTCTTGCATTTGTGAAGGGATATCCCTGAACTTATAATACTCTTATAAGACCTATTCAAATAATATTTAAGTAAGCAAATAAATCAGCTTTTATTTTCGCTCTCATAAAGTCTGTTGTACCTAAATCTCATCTTTAATTTTAGAGGAAAGCTACATACAAACTTATACATAATAAGCATGTAAGTAAATCTAACGAAATCAAAACAGATTTAACTGCAAATATATCAATCCGCAGAAGCGTACCAAGAAGACTGGCAGCAACCAGGATTCCTGATATAGTAGACATGTTTTGAATTGGAAACCACTTACAGTAGTTAAGTAACTGTGGATATAGTAAGATGCTTAATAGGCTGGTGGAAAATATTATTCCACTAATATCTACTAGATCAGATACGAAAGGCGGAAGACTAGCTGTCTCCGGGCCAATGTTCTACAATTATGTTGATTAATAAGTTTTTGCGCATGTCAGTCATATTTATTGCTATGTTATTAAAATGATGATATTAATATAATCATAACACACAAAAACACGTTCAGATATTACAGCACCTACATGGTACAAGTTCCACGCACGAGTTTTATCAACCACAATTTTTTACTTGGTCGAATCTAAACAGTAATCGTAAACATTTGAAAGTAGGACAAATTCATGGGAACTACGAACAAATAGCCAAAGAGTAAAAAACTGTTAAAGATCTACCTATTTTACCGTGTAACATGTAATAAAGCCTTAACCATTTCCTGTCATATAAAACACCTACCAATTTAGACGCTCACTTGTTATTGTGCCAAGTACAATGTGATGATCATATGATGATGTCATAACTGTTTGTTCATGACTTTGGATAAGAGGGCAAACAATATTTTAATACCTCGTAATTAACAGATAAATTGATTATACAAAGGGTAACCTACCTATTATGGTCAAGGTTTTTTTAATCTGATCATTATAGCTATGAAAGATAACGCATCTTGATTTTAAACCCTTTGGTTTCATCAAGATTGTGGAACGATGAATCAAAGAGAATTAATAAGAGAGGTAGGGCAATATAGTTGTATCTCCCGTTCGAAATTTGGAGCAGCCCGACTCGGAAAGTACCTCTACCTTGCAGACTGCGGTGTACTTAGGTACCAAATGCCAAAGCGCTTTGTCCCTTCCACTACCGGCACAGCGACTCTTTAACCCCTTTTAGGTGTGAAGAGATTTAGCAGTTCGTGAGTGGTATCCCTGGTGTTGCAATCGTCTATTGGCTATTTTGTAAAGTTCGGCTGCCGCCGTACGACAATTCTGCCCATCATGTGTGATCAATACCAGTGGCGTAGTGTGGGTTAAAGCAGCTTGGGCGCAGAAATTTTCGCCCGTCCTTATTTAGATCTTTAAATTCAAAAGACGTTAAATAAACATTAATCCAAAAGATAACCAAATCGGGCCGAATTGTAGTGCGACATAAATATGAAATAAATTCTGCAAATTTTAGGGGCGGCTTTGGCGATCCGCCTGCACACTCACTACGCTACGCCACTGACAAATACACATTATGGTCCCACAAACATATCTGACCCGGTGGCCAAAAGAGGAACTAACAACGCCTGCTGGAAATGTCAATCTTCCTGCCATTCGCCATTGGCTGTTTGCTCTCTCACCGGGCAAGATAAGTTTGTAGGACTGTATTAGACTTCACTCCGATTTGTCGTTACTGTCGCTGTCATTTAGTTGTCTTATTACTCGATTAATGTGCAACACTCAGTTTTATACCTGTCTACAAACTGTTTTAACGACACACCACTGACACGTTCAAATTACCGGTGAAGTAGAAAACGGTCGGTAGCCATTCGTAACAAATGTTTGAAATTTCGCAAACGTCGACGCTGGCGAATCTAACTCTATATCAGGAGTTTTGCAAGCGGCCGTCGTACCGTGAAGGAATGCACATATCAGTGTTATTATATAGATGTTACCTTAATGTATGTGCTCAGGGTTTTTTAAAGGGAATGTGAAGCAACTGATTACATCCGTTGATGTGGAAGAGGTTGGATGTGATTACTTCTCTGATGAAGCTGCTGACGATAATCAAATAATCTTATATTGCACTTTGACTTTTGTTCTGTGTTTTAACACAATACACTGAAAAAAATTGACTACGAGTGACACACAATACAAATTTGACGACCAATAACCTAAACAGAGTGACTAGCGAACTAAACTGACCAGTAACAAAACTAGTTTTTGTTCGTCTAAATTATTTGTATTAAATGTAACTAAAGTTAGTTTCCCGACAACTAAAGTTAGTTTCCCGACAACAAAACGTCAACTTACGTAACTAGTTTTGTAGATCATTTTTTTCAGTGTATCAAGTGATGCTGTAGCGATGATGTGGCTGAGAGAGGTAAACAGAAAGCAAATAAGGGAACTGCCTCGCAAATGCAGCTGCCTGTAGGTGCAAGGCCACAGATTTTCAACTAGGTTAATAATACAACTGTACTATACTGGTAGAGTTAACTAAACATGTTGGTAAGCTAACTTGCTCGTTTATACTATACTAGCTGTCTCCCGCGGTTTCACTTTTCCGAGGGATCGTATGTTTGCCCGGGAAAAAAGTATCCTATGTGTTAATCCAGAACATATTCTATCTGCATGCCAAACATCCAAATCCGTTCAGTAGTTTTTGCGTGAAAGAGGAACAAACATACATCGACCATACTCACAAACTTCGAATTTATAATACTAAGTATGATAGTAGGATGACTTTTATAGGAGAATTCAATGACGTCGTTGTTATTGATTAATTATTCAATATTAATTGAATAAGTAACAACGATTAGTAAGATCTGATGATTCAGATACAAAGTCTTTCGAACGATGCCAAATTCATGCGATAAAGGTGTATTTTAGCAAAAAGCTGAAGCTAATGTGACATAATCTATAAACTCCTCTACCTCATCAGCGCGGAAGACGTGCAATAAGATGGTAAACCACAAACGACTACATAGTAAGATAGGAAGATATGAGCACTTCATATTCAGCGCGGGCGCCGCTGGTCAACACGATACGAGCGGCCAATACCGTTGCTTGACCGCGAGTTTGCGTTGCTGGTGTAAGATACGGGAAACACAGCTTTATGATTATTTTTCTTTATATAATTGTTGCGCAAAATCAATTGGAGACAACAAATTAATCATGATAATCTCATTAACCTACTACAGTATTATAAATTCTAATATTTGTGTTAATGTTTATTACTCAATCTCGCAAAAAGCAATAAAGATTTGGATGAAACTTGACACATAGATAGAACTTACCCCGAAGTCCTGAAAAGCAGAAGGTCGCTCGGGAGCGCGAGTAAGCGAAGCAGTAGCGCCACAGAATTGTTACCATAGAGTAATATCTATTCGTCCATGATTGTTACTTACCACAGAGTGTTGCTTTCTGTTATTGAATTGTTCATCTATTTTAACTTAGCCTACCTTATCCGCTAGTTCTTTGATTATATCATTTTATTGACATGTTTTACGAGGCATCGATATTAAACTGACGGTCAAGTAATCTATAAATAAAGTGCATAATACATGCAAATATCATTATCGTATCACGAATAGCTAATTCAATTACTGAACATGAAAAAGACAAAAGCTTGTAACTTCCACAAGACACGCCACATACAGTTTGTACGTCCGTCTGTACCATCACGCTAACCCGATTACGTATCAATGAATGCGTGACGCGTATACATTCCTGGAGTTGGAACATCGCAATAGCCATTGACAGACAATTACAGAATCACGAATTCACGACTCACCTTGTTGACGACTCGACTTGACACTGGGACGCTAAGTTGGTAAGCCTACTTCAAACTGGGAGCAGGTGGTAGGTAGGTTTAAACCTGAAGGTCTACGGGCGTCTTTTGTTTTTCTTCAAGACACATATCTGTATAGCCAAGGTATGGCCTGTGTGAGTCCGTGATTACACGCACTGATGGACTCACCTCTAGAATTTAACATTTATAATTGTTTGTAGATGTAGAGCAATTATATGCCATAGATAACATAATGTACTTCGGCCAAACTAACCTAGTTCATAAATTCGGATTAATTTCGTAGTGTACCTGAGCTTAATTATAAGTGCTATGTTTATGATTGTCAGTAATCCGGCGTCTGTCCAAGGATTGATATATTATTGTATATTGTAATTTAAACCCAGTTTCTCGTAACGCCGCAGTAAGCACAACATCAAAATTTCATTAGTATTCAGTCTGCATAAATTGTCTATCAGTATTACAAGTTTCGCAAATTGCGAACTTGTAAATTATAAACAGGTATTTGTATTCCAGTCGGTCGATTATTGCATTTTGGTATCAATTGCCTAATATAAACAATACTGTCTTATTTTAAGTCGCCATTTGGTCCAGTTATTAAAATGTTAAGTGTGTTGTTTATATTACTTCGTTCACGTGCTGAATTACGTTATTTTAGAGAACTATATATAGTTAGTACCTACCTATATAGTAATAGTTTGTATTGCTTTTTTTATTATACTTTTAGATACAAACGGTCTACGTGATGGCAAGCGGTTACCGTAGCATTTAAACAGACTCTTGCAGCACCAGGGGCTGCTGCTATATCCTTTTAGAAAAACCCCATGCTGTTCTCCTTGTTATCAGCAGTACCAAAATACCGTAGTTCAACATAGTACTTCAAAGAAGAGTTTCTATTCATTTCTATTCACTTTCTTCTAACAGCTAAACACTATCTTTAAAACATTTTTCATGTCCGAAACCACGCCTCGGACTCCGTAGGTCAGAATTAACATTCCGACGCGCCGAAGTTAAAGTAAATTAACCGCTCTCTGCCTTTCTAAGTACGATAGAAAAGTGAAACCGCCAATAGGTAATTGGCGGGAAAAGTTTGCGGGGAAATACTGGGCAACGCCGGCCACACCGCGCCACTTTGATTTTCCATCCTACCGTTTCACAATTTCCCAACGATATTTGCAATTACTTATTTATATCAAGGATAACTTCAGTTTGAATATATATATAAGCTTCTTGGTTTGAATTTATTGAAAATATATGCGTCAGTGCAAATAACGAACAAATTGATTTATATCTCCTCGTTTATTATTTTTAGTTTATATAAGAGGAGGACCGATATTTCCAGAAATATCGGTCCTATATCCTCTCTCAATTATTCTTACAAAATAATTCATAGAGCATCAAAAACCTATTAGTTAATTAAGTCATCATATTATTTATTATAAACTTAATAGGTCAATTGCTAAAAGATTAAAAATATATTAATATAATACATAACTTGTTTTGAAATCTACATTCCTAGTATTGATAATACGGTTTCACCCAGTTTAAATACTATTGTTTGTATAAATTCTGCATTTTCAACGTCCACCTTTTATTTTTCAATAAAATTGAATCGAATATAATTTGGAACTTGGGCCAATACCATAAAGTTTATTTTCGATCATACTTTATCAATTCACTTTTGACAATATATTTTGATTCTTGTTAACCGGGCCTTTGTGGTATTTTCCTTGTTGGTTCTCTCTGTAATAATAACTTCGAACCGGCATGCCAGTACGTGTGATTTGCTATTGTTTTAGACGCACTATTATGCATTTTATGTAATGGTTGCGTAAAAAGTTGATGAGGAAGTTATTAAAGCAGATTTAGTGTTATTTGAAATGACTGCTGTTAACGATTATGATGCAATTTTATTATACCTAGTAGGCAATTTTACTGTTCATAGATGTTTTAAGTTCGATAGTTTTCTATATTTGAATAGGTATTTCGGTATAGTTTTACTTGTACGTAGTATTTATATACTCTGAGGTTTAACCTTTTTTAACCCTAGAAAGATAATCTGCGTAAAAAATACGCATGCGCGATCGAAATATTGCTGTATTTTTTTTATTTTCGCGAATCTGGCGCTGAGGGTTTCGGTAATCTCACTCGTAGCTTGGAGCATGCGTAAGGTGACCATTTTGCTGAGGTAAGTGCCATCAATTTCGAAATATAACGATGGCGGAGTAAAAAATACGCAAGATTATCTTTAACGTGACTTTTAAGATTTCAACTTCTTTGACAAATCGTGTTGTTTTTTATTTGTAAGTTATTGTTGTGTAGTTTTTGCATTGATACTGTACTGTTTATGTTTCTATAAATATTTTGGCCCATCAACGCTAAGATTGGGAGTCGAAATATGGGAGAAGAGCGAATTCTCGCTGCTCTTTTAGAGAGTGATGGCGAACATATTACTAACGACTCAGATAGTGAAACTGCATATCACGATATTGAAAATGACGTGAAAAGAGGCTTTCATAAATGAGGAAAGGAGAGAAGACCCGGCTCCTGGTGAAAATTAGCTCTGATGTCATGTAGCAGAAAGTCGAATCGAGGCATATATGGTTATTGGTATTCTATGGAATAATAAGTATAGCTTGCATTAGTTGCATTATTTCCAGCCGCAATGTTTTCAGTAAAGGCGACAAGGTTCTCAGCCGGAAAAAATACATGTAAAATCTTAGCCTAGCTCAAAGATAACCGTTTATGGGCAATTGATTGGAAGCCCCTACTCTGTAGAAATATTTCCGGGAGACTATCTCCAACATCCTGCCAAAAGATGTCCCTGATGTCCTTGATGCACCAGAAAACAATACAGTGGAGCCAATGCTAAAAAGTCATATTATACAGTGTGTTTTGCTCCTCAAAGAAACGGCGAAAGGCAAAAACATTTGGCAATAATTGACAAAATGCTATTTTTCGAGAGCATAATGTTGACTTGTGTCTAAACTACATCTGACTGATTTATAAGTCATTACGTGTGCTTTTATATTAGGCGGTATCTTAAAATTTCTGAATAATCGTTAAAATTACTGACTATTAGTATAAAATTCTTTACTGTTCATTTTTAAAAATTAGTTTCTACTTTTTGATGATTTTTGCAGAGGCTCAAAGTTTTTGCTTAATTTTAATATGATTAATTATTATATACACATAAATCATTGTTTTTATTATTCTTTAATATATAGAAAAACAATATCAAATAGCTATTTTAATACCAGCATGTAAAACAAAATGTTATAGCCTGTCAAAATGCATGCGTATATTTTACGCATGATTATCTTTAACGTACTCTAAAATATGATTATCTTTCTAGGGTTAAAACGATTCAATGATTCAACACAATAAAACATAATTAATTTAGTTCGCAGTGGTTTAGGTACAACGATTAGATAGAATGTTAAACGATTTTTGTGATGCATTTTAAGAATATCTTCTTATTATTTCATCGAATGATCAAATGTCTTATAGATATAGATGTATATAAGGTCCTAATAAATTTGTGAACTTCCTCTTGAGGGATGAATGTATAGGTCATTATTAGTAATCAAAAAATAATATTAGAATTACACTCATTTATTAGGACCTTATAGATAGTGTGACTATTGTAAAAGTTGACAGCGAAACCTTTGCCACCTCTTTGTTATGTAATAAAGAAAGTAGCTAGTCAGTCACGTAAAATGAAAGAAATATTCATAAAAAAATGGAGTTTAAGATTAACGACCAGCTTATTTTCTTCCTTTTCCGTTAGTCTTTGTTCCCAGATACGGCAGTAGATAGTCCCAATTACGACATACCTAGCACCTGTCTGAATAATGTACGTCCCAACAAGGACATTCAATAGGCAACTTTCTCTAAGCCGCGCCTACGGATCGCCAAACGAAATGTCGCCTCACGGACCGGGTTACCTATTTGTTGCACATACTTATCATATTTGGATGTGGTCCAATTGATCGATGTGAAGCGATTTTTGATTAGTCTCTGGTTGGAAAGTTGGCACCTTGGAATGTTAGGACGGGCGCTGACGAATGGATTGTTAATTTGAAATTCATAATAATGAATTATAAAGATATGTAAGTGTAATTATTTAAACTTACCTAGTACACTCAGGTGGTATATTGTGCAGAAAACGCGTATAATGAAGATAATGAGTGACATTTACGGTTGGCTAGTTTAGTTATGTTTCAATAATATTTGAGATAACTATAGGTGGTAGCTCTTTTTTCTTCGGGCCCAATTTCTAAGATGAGGTTAACGACCGTGTTAGGTAAGTTACAGACGATTTGCAGTAAACTTGTCAGTGTCTGCCGCTTATTACTTGGCCCACCCATATAAACGTCTCCACAATCACTGCATGCCATAGTCATGTAGGTAGAACAATGCGTCAGTTCTGTATATTAATATTGATGCTCATTGCATATTCATCTATTTCTATACGAAACGCCGATGATAGCTACTACTGATTGGTAGTGGTCGACCTTGTGCAGGAAGTTACAAGTGTGATTTTTGATTACCATACGAAACATGGATGTAAAAATGACGTGAATATTAATTTTCCTTTATAACACAGTGTGATCTAAAACCCCACTTACTTGGGTCATCTTCTTAACTGAATTACTCCATTATTACACGGATAAGTGTTACCTAAGTACTGGTTTATGTTACACGGGCTATAGAATATTATACGATACTGTTTACACGGCGAGGTTAGCAATACACTGAAAAAAAATGTACTACAAAATTTTATTTAGGTAACAGTAACACAAAATTTTACGACCAATAACCTAAACAGAGTGCGAACCTAAACTTGCCAACTAAAACTTACCAGTAACAAAACTATTTTTGGTTCATTACTAAATTATTTGATTAAATGTAACTCAAGTTAGTTTCCGAACAACTAAAGTTAGTTTCCCGACATCAAAACGTCAACTTACATAACTAGTTTTGTAGATCCTTTTTTCAGTGTAATAGACTACTGTATCGTAAAATACTAGGTTTTAATATTCAGTAAGATGTTTTCTGCAAATTCGAAAACGTATATTAAGGGATAACTAGTAATATTTGAGCTCACGAGACTTAAGAACACTTATACATATACTTGTACTTAAGTTTTTTATTACTGTTTCGACTGTAACCAATGATCAAAACGTTGCGATTACAATCTGTGGACGGATAAATAATCTTTCTTGAGTTTTACTATCAGTTTAATTTAAAACAAGATAAAAAATTAACATCGCAATGTATGCTTTTCCGTAGGTTTTTCCCAAGAACTAAAGTGCACATTGACTTGTCTGTCAACTTGCAAAACATAAAAAATTTCCTAGACGCGGCCGATTACGCAGCAGAACTCCACAGTACTAGTTCTATCACTTTCTTCCTTGGATGTCCGTCTTAAGGTGGAAAGAGAGAAACAATGTATATCTAACCAGTTAAGAGAATGGTTCTTGTGAGAACTGGCGACAGGTTTACAATAGCGTATTTTTTAGATTATCTCGTACCAAAAATAAGTACTAAGTAGGTTTCTGGATTGCAATCTTGTCTCTGTAACCGTTTGTTCCTTTAGGTTGAACGATTGTTTAATAATAGTTGTTGGGAAAGTGTTCAGTGGGTACCTACCTAGGTATGCGAGCTGATTCACTGACAATGACATCTTTTCTTTAGGTTCAACATAGTATACAACGTAGATCTCTGTCTTTAAAACAAATACTCAGCAGAGTTCTCTTCAAATAAATCCTTTATTTCTATTCCGAGACGTAATTATCTTCTACGTTCTTGACTTATCGATTATGAAATACCAACGTTTGGTATTTGGATCAATTTGTTTAGTGATTTGGGAAAATAGGTTTTCCCATAATTATTAACAAAAAGTTCGGTTAGCTAAATATCTGTAGGTATTTTAGTACATTCCTCAAGTCCCAGAGCTGCAAGGCCTTTCAACCGGATCATACGACATTCCGTATGATTAACTTAAAAATCTGATAGTCATGATTTTGTAGGACAGACTCGTATGAATATGGATGACATAACGAGGATGTTGGACAGTTTGCATAGATTTCCAATAGACCAGGGAACATGAGTCAGGCAATGCAGGCGCCGAAGCTGAAAAACTACGCTGGTGTCCGCGTAGTGTGCTTGCGATAGAAAACCAAACTTCACGATTTTAAATCAATAATATCAAATTCAGGTACTTGTGAGATCGCCCTATTCACTGGTTTGGAATATAGTTTACTGCGACAAACGGAACTTTATCAATATGTTGGGACAGTTTTGAATGAGGCTCATAGCTGGGACATTTTGTATTTCTTTGTGGCAGCCCTATTGGCATGTGCTGCGTATTTCCGAATGGCATAGTTGGAGAGACGTGCATGAAACAATAGGCTGTGATAACGAGTGATCCGGCTTTACTCGGCATTTGTATTGTGCACCCACCGTAATGAGTTTCCTGGTTCATCGCAACTGGATGTAAACTTCTGTAATGTCATGTTATATCATGAATACCTATTTGTTTATAAATAAGCCTTTCATTTTTATACGGACAATGGAAAAAATCGTAGATATAGGCATTTTTTTCCACGGTTCTTTTATGCAGTTCATCTCGTTCAAGTATACCTACTACTGTTGCAACATAAAATCGACATAGCATCCTTAAAATTATTTCACTTCGTATTCACATATCGTCTAGTCTGGATGTCATTCATGCATGCAATTTTAACCATTCACTAAACGTAACTAAGCCCATAATAGTATGCATGTTGTTGTTATGTCCTAACTTTGGGTTAACACTTGTACTTTCTACTTCACACGCAAGGTCATTTTGATTAAGAAATGATAAGGATAGTCTATGCAGGCTTAAATCTGTTGATATAGCTCGAACGAAGAACTGGGGCCCAAGTCTGCTATTACAATTGTGTTCCAATGAACTTTCAGTGGTGTCAAAATTGTGACATTTTATAGTTTTGGGTGTTAGTAGACTACCAAAACTGTAAAATGTGTCAATTTTGATACCACTGAAAGATCATTGGAACACAATTTTAATAGCAGACTTGAGCCCCAGCTCATTCACAAAAGTAAACAAAAATACTTACTAATCGCTTAGCTCGCGGTTAAAAATATAAAAATGACATCAATTGTCATAATAGGACACGCGTCTCTCGCGAGAACCAACGGGTTAAAGGAAAATTTATTTAAGGGGACCAAACCCGAGTATCCAGGAGATTAGTACATCCTAGGTGTATGTACCATAATAGGCATCTTTGCTTTTATTATACCTTGTGGTAGCTGTATTATATTTTAGGTTGTGTGAAAGGAAGGATGTCTTATTTTAATGCAGCATTTATTTATTTCATCACGTCTCGACTTCTTGGCCGCGGTGACCGTAAGATGAGTCAATCTGTTGGCATTTCGTTCATTATACTTTTTTTCAAACTAATAGTATGACGATATTTACATTATAAACGAAACCATTTCGGCTCTAATGTGTGAGGATCTCAGAGTAAATATAATTACTCTGAGGTGAGGATGGAATCCTCGTCGATGGCGAGAGTTGCGATGGTAGAAGGTAGCTGTGGGCATCAGGTCAAAGAATTCTTCAGAACACTGATCGTTGTACAAACAGTAGAGTAAGGAAGGCAAAGTCTCTCCTCAGATTGGGGGTTCTAAACCGCGTGTGAGCTCGGGATCTTCGACAATTCGTTGGTATCCTTGTGCCCCCGCCCGTATTCTATATTTTTGTTGATTTACATAACATTATGTTTGAAGTGTTGTAGGAATATTATACTTTATTTGGTTTCACTTCTAAAAAAGTAAATCACGAGATTAATGTTACTCAATATATTTTTTTCTCTATTACAGTGGAGATCTACCTGTCGCCTGTGGAGACTCACTGCAGCAATGTGGACTACTTCATCCCTGACGAAAATAACGAGACCAAAGGCCTATCAGACGACGCGATGAACAGGTAAAAAAGCCGTCGTGTATCTAGTAGCATGTTGAAAGTCCTTGTTTCCATTAAATTAATTCAGAAGAGAAAAAGGAATATAATAATGTACAGAAATTAGCAATGAAGTTTCGCTTCAAAATAAGATTAGGTACATAGAATTTTAAGGCGATGATAGCTCAGTGGTAGTGACGTCGGATACCGAGATGAAGGTCCCGGGTTCGAATCATACAATGAGCTTGAGCTTTCGATGAAGGAAAACATCGTGAGGAAACCATAGCACGGTGGTAGGGTACTTTGTAGTACCCGCCTGGCTGGCTACCACCCTCAAGTTGAAATCTGTCGCCAAGCACCTTTCGGTGTGTTCCGATAGCTGCACTTGAGAGCCAGTTCCTTCTAGGCTTTGTGTGCTTACCACCTTCGGCCGCATCATCACTTACCATGGTGAGATACCTATAAACAGTAAAAAAAAAGTAAGTGTAAGATACAGAAGCATTTTGTAAAACTTAAGATCTGGCAAACTAACTTATCTTCCAATACATAGGTACATGTTACTTAGCACGTACCTATCCTATTATTTTAATATACCTAATTATAGTAAAAAACAAACAATCATTGACCAATACCACAATGTATCACATAGGGACGGTACACATTGTGAATGAATCAGGACATGAGGCATCCAACTATTTGTTCAATAGACAACATGACCACGAAACAAAAGCATTCAGTTGCCTGTGTTGTTTCTGTCTGACTATCCAATCAGTGTGAATGAAAGAGTCATTGTCATCAATAAGGCAGCTGAATAGATTGTACGTGATGATTTGGTCTTGTAAGGCAAGTTTGGAGCAACTACTAACTAAGTATTCGACGAAAGCTACCAATAGTTCACTTGCATGCAAAATATAACTTTCACTATCGCATAGTCAGTAAATAAATATTATTGAATTCCGAGCCGGTTAAAGTCGAAGAAACCGAGTTGAGTAGGCGTGTTAAGAGCACTCAATTTGCCATACTTTTCATACAAAACCTCTGTACTTATTATGGCGTTGTTAAACTGAAAAATTTTTCGTTAGATGTTTTGAACAAATAAGTATCTTGTGCACTATATCTAGCCGTGTATCTAGGCGAAATTAAAAAGTGAAACAAATTCAGTAAAAGCCTCCGAAAAACAGCGGTTTTGTTCAAATTTTACCTGAACTTTGGCCTTATCTAATTAACCTATAAATTTTAAAAGTAAAGAAAACATTTAGATACCAGGCTTGCAAATGTATTGGAGATTCTAAATAACTAACTTTTTTTTCACAAACTTGTAAGATTTTTTCACAAGAAGTATACGCCTGGAACAAGTTTTATGATATGCGAAATCATGAATGACGACCTAGCGAAGCGGCCGCGAGTGATCAGTGGAATTTTCTGACTGATAACCGACGGCTCTGATGCTGTCTCTCTTTTTTCGCAGTCAAACATTACGTTGGATGAAACAACAAGCATTTAGACTATGCTTGCGTTGAAGTTGCGCCGGCCACAGAGGGCCGCCTTAAGTCTGAAGTACAAATAATGCAGAAATCCTACAAATCTGCAATAACTAGTACCAGTTTGGCGACTGCTAAAAGTATTGTCGTCGCAATCTCATATATATTCGGCTGGCTCGAAGGTCAAGTGTTCGTTGCAATAGATGATTTTCGTGACATGCGTATTGCGGTACAATAAAAATACATTTCAAAATCCCTTATGGTGTCTGCTGACACTAGTTTAGTCTAAGAAGTCATTTATAATGTATCTCACAGTACATGGACCTTGTAACGAATTGAAAGCAAGTGGGTCAACTGCCAATGGGCGTTGATCAAATCGATACATTGTTTTAACTGGTGTCTTTGCAAAATTGATTTACTGCTATCTTTGATTTGAGTGAAATAAATTTGTTCGATTTAAATCCTATAATATATCATAAGCCAATGCAATGTATATGCATCGTATATACCTAGATGCTTATCTTCAAATGATTTTCTGAATACATTAACAAAAATTACCGGCTTATTAGCACAATTGATTATTGAAACAACTGTAATCGAATGGCTATTAAAATTCCGATTCCCTTTCTTTCCGATTACATTACTGTTGACTTTTATACTTATTTGTTATTCAAATTACTGTTTGACTTTGGAATTTAAAGAATTTGGAACAAAGCTACCTACTTAAATGTTTACATTTATACATAAGCATCGAGAGATCGCAAAATACATATTCTTTTCATGTTTCTATAGTTAACTTATTCATCCAATAGCCAGAGGAACTTATATTTACTCTGAGCAGAGGAAAGATAGATAAATTATACATGAAGATTCTTGATTTTGTGTGCTTACTACCTTCGACCTTAAAATTGTGGTCTATCATTAGCCATCTTAATTTTAGGCTAATTGAAAATAGAAGTCAAAATAAGTATGATTTTGAAGGAATTATCTAATCAAATCGAGAAATAAGGAAAACATTATTGTTTTATTTTGTATGGAAAGATCAACTCGTGACGTCAGGATACACCTCATAGTAATTTATATGCGGTGAGCTCGACCGTTTCAACGTAGATAATATGACGTCATGTGATTTATAATCGCTGTATCTTAGTCATTTTCACAGATGCGAAAGGAAGAAAAAAACCACGGACATTCTTTATTGTAAGCTCCACTAAATGCTTTGTTGATTGTTTCCAGGCTTCACATGGCGCGGTCAACGGTGGCTCTGTTCATCGTGGCGTTCCTGTCGCTGTTCATCGCCTTCTGGACCGGCACCGTCGGGTGCTGGAAGCGCAGTCCCGGGAACATCACCGCCACTGCTATACTCATGCTTGTTACTTGTGAGTTGGTTTATATTTGTTTTTATTAGATTTTTCTCTGCAAATTCATCAGCGTTGCTGATGGGATCACTGGTATTCTGCAATGATATCCCATTGCTAAATTTAATCCAATATTATAGCGAAAGTGAGTTTGTTTGTTTGTTACGCCTTCACGCCTCAACTACTCAACGGATCATCATGAAATTTGGCATGCAGATAGCCTATGGTATGGAGAAGGACATAGGCTACTTTTTATCCCGGGAAAGCGGGTTAAACCGCGGGGGACAGCTAATATACGTATAATATAAAAAGTATGTTCAAAAACTAAAACCCGTCTACTGAAAATCAAAACAAGAAAATAATCATATCTTAAATTATTATGTACAATCTTTAGCGTCTATTTAATAAACAACTTAGGTACACGTAGTGATGTTCAGAGGATAGCCGTGGTAGGATCAAAAGTAGCCGAGAAATAGCCGTAGGTGATCTGATCTGCGTGCCAAATTAGGCGATCGGTTTGGAGATAAGTTTTTATCTAACCTATATTTTTGGAGGCAGAGTTACTTTTTTTTTTTCTTACTGTTTATAGGCCTGTGTTTGACCGCAATCTCACCATGGTAAGTGATGATGCGGCCGATGGTGGTAAGCACACAAAGCCTAGAAGGAACTGGCTACTTTTGCTATTGTAATATTAGTGGGATTAGTAGAAGGTGTAGGAACTATAAATTAGTCGGATAGGATGATGAACAATGGCTTTTGTTTAATAAGCGACGTTCAGTATTTACCATAATACCTTTGCCTATTTCTTCGTAGGTAATATTCGTGAAGATGCTTTCTGGGAACATAAATAAAAACATAGTTATAATGCAATACTAATCGGTTTCCGAATCTTTGATCCAGTTTCGTTTAGCACGTTACAAAATGGTAATTAAAATTCGTAATTTGAAACATGTTACAATTACCTGAACAAATGTTGCAATTTCATCCATGCAAGGTTTCGCACCTTTTCTGTGTTTTCATAAATTGTAATATAGTCAGCGCTCGTGGTGTAGAATGATTAACCGTTCTTAAACGATCGAAGTTAAGCTACCACAGGGGAGGACGGTACCTGGATGGGTGACATGAAAACCTAGTGGTATTTCAACTCGAGCATTTTCCGTGCTTCGGTAGGCATATAAAAGCCGTTGGCCCCGGTTATCAGTTAATTGTGTTAGTCGTTAAGCTAGTTGGAGGTCTCCTATGCGGCTTGAAAACACAAACAGTTACCAATAAATAAATCTATATATATAAAAATGAATTGCTTTTCGTTAGTCTCGCTAATACACGAGAACGGCTGAACGGAACGAAGTCCAGGGAGGGTTTAAATGTAAGGTAGGGTAGGGCACCATGCGAAAGAAGTCGCACCGGGCAGATAGTAATAAATATCCTGGGATATTCCTCACACACGGTCATCTGATCTCAAACTAAGCAGAGCTTGTATATGGAAACCAGATAACTGATACATACTTAATATACATAATAACAACCAGACTCAGGACGTACAGATATGTTCATGCAAACAAATGCATGTTCTGTGTGGGAATCGAACCTACGACCTGCGGCGCGATAGGTGGAATCTATAACCAACTGCGCCAACTGGCCTGTCGTGTCTAGGCAATCTAGGTTGACCACTAGCCTACCTCCACCGATCCGCAGTGGGCACGCGTGATGGAGCATCTGCCCATTCCCTTTCACCCTCATTTGTGAAAGGAGGCCTGAGCTCAGCAGTGGGACTTTATAGGCCGATGATGATAATTATAATAACTTTGGTATTTCAGGTTTGCTAGCGGCAGGTGCGATGGCTTTATGGCACGGAGTCGAGTTCTACGAGAAAGAGAAGGTTGTCGGAGAAGAATACTACCAGCAGTGGCCCAACGTAAGTTTTGCTTTGTTTTCATATTAGTATGTAGGTTAGCTACCTTGTTAATAGTACTATAGGGATGAGTTTAGCTCCTCTTGTAATAAATAGTCATAAGATGACTCTTATGACTATGACAGCTATTCGATTTGTTATTGTTGACAATTCCTCATTACAGGAAATAGCTGTACCTATTTTTTTATGTTTGTAGGTATGGTTTCCCGGAATATTGTAATAATTTATTGTCTGTTTACTATAATTGAGTAAACCTAATAAAATAATTAATAATTTTGTCATAATAACACTTTATTATAATGAGGGTTATCGCATGATCCAAGAAAACATTATATGTGTGGCCGCCAGTTGGAGCCACTAGCGCTGCCGTTGAAAAAGTATTTGTTATCGCGTCAGGGCCTATAAAATTGATAATAAACAAATAAATAAAATATTGATTATGTCTCAGTGTTGCGCCGTTCCTTTTTCTACGAAATAAGAGGCATTACGTTTCCGAAAGACAAAATTCGCCTAAAGCAGTGGTTGATAGCGATTCGCAAGTAGTCTACCATAATTCAGGCATCATGAAAAATTAGTGAAAATTCGCGACGAATAGCTCGCAAACAGTAAACGTTCAGTAACATTTCTAGAGACCTCACACTATACTAGCGCCTCTCGCGGCGATCTCAAGCGCGATAGCCCTCATTGTGGTGTCAAAATGGCTCAATATCAATGGCGTTGCAATGGGATCATGTCAGATAACATTTTTAAGTTAAAATAGCAGACTAAGCCGGCCCCCATGTTGATTACTTACATATAAGATTCTTGGTACTTACTTATAATGATTATACATAGATGTCAATGTTTGAATACTTACTTGTCAATTTTTTGTTGAAAAATTTCTTGCAAATTCAACCTACAATAATCGGATATTATAATTATATATTGAAATATATAATTATAATATCCGATTCTGTAGGGTGACATTATTAATTTGTAAAACTATATAACATACTTCTGACGGACCAACGGCAGGTGCTAAAAAAGAACTCATCGACATGGTACGATTGGTCGTACATGCTGGCGTGGTTAGCCGTTGCCGTCTCCTTCGGCAGCTCAATACTTTTCTTCTCCGCCGCCATTTGTCTGAGCAGGGAGAAACGGCGGGAACAGCAGAATAACGTGCAGTACATAATGCCAGGTTAGACCGCCATTTCGCGTCACCGGCGTGGTCGGCCATCTTGGTGACGCAGGTGTCATTAACGCTTGGCGGTTTTTGGAGGTGTTCTTTTCAGGAGTTTAACATCTTTTGTATATTATTTCATGATCATGTTATTTTAATTTAGGATTAAGTTTTGTTATTTTATTTATTTAAGTATATACTTTGATTCTTATTTACTTGTAATGTAAAATATTTTCCTTACTGTTCTCTAATAGATAATTATTTTTATATATTATTGAAATATTTTCTTTTGCCCTATTTACCTAAATTATCTCACTTCTTTAAAGTTTATATTTGTACCAACTATTTGTATATATAAGTATTATTTAGTATATATATATCTACCTATATTTTATATTTTTAAACTGACCATAAGCATAACTTAGATTTAAGTGAATTTCATGTAAGTATTATCATACTAACAATATGCTTTTCTCTTTCTTTTCATGTTTCTATGAAACTTGGCTCCTACGGAAATACGACCGGTCCAATTAATACATTATATAAAACATAATTGCGCTATTTCTTAATATCTGGTTTACGCCAAAACCGCAATACTAACATGCTTACAAACAAAAATAACTTATTGGTGCTGTACATAATTTGTAACACTAAACCATCTAAATAACAACATCTGCCGACATTGCAAAAACACCTGTGAATACATATACACACGACACAAATTCACACAACATAAAAACACAATAATACAAATGCGTGCAAATAAACGGTACTAAACCAGATATTACGAGATAATGCCCGCGTTTGGTACGACTGGTCGTACATGGTCGCGTGGTGCGGCGTGGGACTGTCGCTGCTGTCCGCCATTTTGTTCTCGTCGGCGGCCATTTGCTTGCGCGGCGAGAGGGAGAGAGAGGAAGCGCTTAATATGCAGTACCTCATGCCCGGTAAACAATGCTTTCATCATCACTTGACTACCACATTCAAAAAACGCTTTGGAAAATACCTGCTAAAAATTATAAAATCAAATATAAATTTTCCCAGAATTCTAGTTAATTACAAAAGAAAAACAGCATTAGTAATATGAAATTGACACAGCGGGTTTCGTTCTAATAGATACATGAAAAGGCTGTTGTAAATAAAATTTTCAAATTGGGATGGCAGTTCTGTTATTGCTTCGGATTTGCATGATTGGGTTGGATTAGGGTACTTACTACTGAGGTCCAAACCCACCTACATCATAATTTTTGATTCAACATGATAATTAAATTCTCATAAACCAAAATCATTTTTCATGTTAGTCAAAAAACAAGTTTTTCTTCAATCAAATATAATTCACTTTCATATCATAATTCTGATCAACAATAAACTAATTGATTTTTTATTGTCCCGCAGTGTACCCCCAGAAACAGCAGTATGCATACGCGGGGTACCCGCCCCCGCAGGCGTACCCGGGCCCCGGGCCCTACTACCACGGCTCGCAGTACGGCCCCTACAACTACTGAGCACGCGACCAGATGAGGGACCTCGTGGCGGCGCACTTCGCTAACGCCCCCGCGCCCCAGGCACCCGCGCGCAACCCATCCCCCTCTAACAGACAACCGTCCCTCTCCTCCTCGTTAGAAACGTACAATTCCCACCGGAAATTAAAAAGACCCAAATTAGGCGATAGGAAGGTCTACCGACCCGTTAGGAGGAACACGCTGTCTCGTATCGATGAAACCCCCCCTCAGACTTTGCGACCCCGGTCGAAAAGTCTTCAGCATTCCACAGATTTTTCGTCGACTAGGCTGATATTGAGATCGCGGTCGAATATTTCGGCCGATACGAGTAGGAGCGTGCCGGTCTGCAACCAGAGTCAGGATACAGAAAACCAAGTCGACAGCAGCAGTCCGCAGTACGCCGAGCCGAAGGATTCCGACTCGGCCTCGTCGTACGGCCGACCGGCTTCCATGTCCGATCTACCGATAATGGTTCCGCTGGACCCCCACTCTGGGAATTATTTCCCCTACCCCGAGTATACCTACTATCAGGACGATGGTTGCAGAATAAACCGTATAAAAAAATATAATAAGAAAATAAGAAAACTGTCCTCCAAACCGAACAATCTATATCTTGCATTCATGTATTGAATAAAGCGCGGGTGTTGTTATAACAAACAAAAGCAATACGAATTGAAATATAACAATGGTTATGAGTTTCGATTGAATGCCGATACAGTGTATGACGCCACGGCCCATGAAGTTTTCATTTTAAACGTTGTGTATTCTAAGCTGACTCTAAAACGATCATACACTGTCCCTATAAATGGGTGGCCCGAATCTGGTTGAGTATCAAACTAACTAAACTATTGGCACGTTTTATTTTGGCTGCGGCGGGAGTTATTCGAAATGTTGTGACGTATTTGAGGTTACTTACATTTGTTTTGAACGACATCGAACGAACTCACGCGTCGGCCTCTGAGCACGGCTTTACGAAACTCTGACACCACTGGTCTCTTGGGAACTTCCACGTGATGTTTCAGCTCTAAACAAGAGTCTCTGTTACGAATTTTAGTTGATAATAATATAACGAGGTGTACTTATCGGAAGTATACTAGGTAATTAGGAGTAATTAGATGTGTCGACGACTCCGCCATACATAGGTACATCGCAATCAAACAAAATATTTTAGTACCTAAGCTATGAGTTCTTTGGTGTGATTATTGATTGTCGATTAATTGTGAACAATATTATTTTTTATGAACATTGATTATGATACCATGAACAAATACGTATATTCGAATATTGTGCCTTCTGTCTTCATTATATAAATAAATGCTCATTTCATATTAGAATAAAACATATCTTAAAAATGTAACTTATATAAAATAGTTTATGTTAGTTAATGTTGTAGTTCAATATTATACTATTGTATATCGAAGCGACTTCTGGTTATTGTATAAGGAAATATGATGTATTTATATATTACAATTTCTTTCCATTTATCTTTTTATATCCGGATAATATTAAGTTACCTACGTATAAATATGACTGACGATGTAACAGCCGTCCTTTTGTACGAGATATATGTATACTTTTGTGCATTTCTCAATATATTTCCATTTATTAATGTATTTAATGTTTTAGTCAAGATTTCGTCGAGGTACTGAACCAATTAGTTAAGACCGCGAAACTATTGTAAATTAATTAATTTAGGGTTAATTATTCGATACAATTATATAATTAGAGATGTTTAGATTTATTTTTCACTTGAAATGTATTTAAAATTTCCAAAATAAAAATTGTAAAATTACGCATGTGTATCCTTTCATTAGTTTTCATCAAATAATTTATTATTTAAAGGATGGGAAAATATAAACTATAAAGTAATACAAAATATATAATAAAATTCTATACAAAAATATTTAATATGGCGATATTGGACGTATTACAATGGATGGAATGAACATTTTGCTTACAATTATCACAATTCATGAGGCACATTTTAATTATTTAAAATACTTTCATATAATCGGCGGTTAACGGCACATCATAAGTATAACACAATGGAAAAAAAGTTGAAGAAAAACACACAAATCTTCAATGCACTAATTGAGTTTTTGCGTGGACCTAGAAATAGACAATTCGATTAGTGGTAAATAAAAACAATGTACACGCGATTACCAACATTACAATTAGGAAATTAGGTTTAAAATTCCATAAAGAATATCAAAGTAGCATTTAACATTTTTCAAGACTAGGATAATTAATTAGCATCAAACTAGTTCACGTTAATTGACTTTTTTAAAACTTAAAATTCAAGTCGAATCATTAGTTATGGTAATGAACGTTGAATAACGGTGGGAATAGTCTCACACCAAAAGAAAAAAAACTGAACAAGATTTATAATAGAAGAAAAAAACTTGTCATGTTTAAGTAACCATAGATTTATGATGAATTTATACACATATTCATTGTTTCTTAGCAGACCCAGCTTGAAAACACGTTAGTTCGTTGCAGCAAAGTAATTACAGACATGCATTGCTTTTATTTGTATGTCAATTTCTACATCCACACTCAAAGCTAAAAAATCCTAAATCGCAGTATCAATAATAGGTCCGGGATGGGACAAAGCTTGTTTCCTTTCCTGTACTGCCGTTACCAATTTCCTATAAGGCCCTAAAGGCAGGCCTAGGGACTTCATATCACTCTCAGTGAGAAGCATTAGTGCATCTAAGTCGATTTGTTCATCTTTGAATTTTTGCGCGTATTGGGATAGTCCCCACGCGGTTAGGAAGCGTTCTAGAGAGGCGTATGTTGATTCTTCCGCTTCGCCCTCTTCGTCTGACGTTATTGTTGAACTTTCTGGAATTATTATTAAAGTATTAGCTTAAGTTAGTTTTGCGTCTAAATCTTAGAAAGATAGTCGTAAACTGTCCAAATCGATGCAATAGAACTTTGTATAGAGTGCAATGAAGATATCAGGGTACTATACTGGACTTCAAATAGCATGAGTTCGGTGACACATGGTATTTTATTAGATTTCTCAATGGTTAATGTTCATTTCGATATAATAAAGGAATACTATGATAGAGCGAGGTTTCATGAAATATTGTGAGTACTATTTCAGAGTAATCAAATGGAATTTCACTAAATATTAGTAAAGAACCCTTGACCTTGACGACTCATCCTATGTGAAATAGAGTATAACAAATACAGAAGAGCTTGGTAGTTGAAAAAGCTCTCTCAACATTTGAAACAAATATACGGAGTGGAGTGAAGCTAAAAAAACATTTAAAAATATACAAGATACTTCAATACAGAAAGATATTAGGTATGTTGATTTTTTGTACCGAACTAGAGTAATTTTAGAAAGTAGGATTTCACAGTGAGTTTCTTGCCGGAGTCTTCTCAGTTTAAGTGAATTCCGAACCGGTGGTAAATTCAACTGTATGTACCAATTTAACGTTCATAAGTGCCTTACTAGGGCCTAAACTGAATAAATGACTTTTTGATTTTGATTTTGATCATTTTTATAACACAGCAGGTAGATGCAGGGCCGTAGCCAGTACCCATGTTTTGGGGTCGATAGAATACCCATATCAAGTTGTCTACGGGACTGGGTAGATGATGATGAATTTTGGAACTGATAAGTGATGAATACTCATATTTTACATAGACGTCAGTGAACTAAACATGACATCCTAACTAATATTATAAATGCGAAAGTGAGTTTGTTTGTTTGCTTGTTTGTTACGCCTTCACGCCTCAACTACTCAACGGATCATCATGAAATTTGGCAAGCAGATAGCATATGGTTTGGAGAAGGACTACTTTTTATCCCGGGAACGCGGGTGAAACCGGGGGACAGCTAGTAGATGTATTATGATGCAGTATCTCAAAATATACTTATTTTCTTTCTTTCTTTCTTTCTTTCTTCAGTATGATATGTATAGTTACCGGATTGTGCAGATGTCCATTCGGCGGGTTGGTAGGCATGTGCGTGTCTTGCGGCGAGTGAGCCGGCCGAGCCGATCGACAGGTCTTCACCCGGACCCACCGGTACTGGCAATGCGCTTAGTGTTGCTGTTATAGATCGCCTGCAATTCATTTAATTATGTATATCATTATTTTATTTAATAATACTGGGTGGACATTTCGAGATAGCATATTTTCGAAAACTATGTTGGATTAGTCATGCTGAACAACTTTTACTATGGGACCAACATTGAAATCAATTTTTTTTTACTCTTCATACATTATGATCCAGCAAGGTTGACATTTTGTAAGTAAATTGTTTTTGATTCAAAATTCAAAATCATTTATTCAAATAGACCTTCGCAGGCACCTATGAAAAATCTGACTCTAATACTGGTTCGGAAGGTTGCATTTGCTGAGAAGAGCCGGCAATAAATTCAGCAATTACTCTTTTCAAAACAAGCTTAGATTCATTACATAATATTTACATTCTAATCGCACTGACAACAATTGCGTGCGATATTGTTCCCTTAATAAAAGTTGTTCAGCAGTTGTCCCAACATAGGTTTCGAAAATACTCTACCTGTTATAACGTGGTAAGGAAACCTTTATAATTAATAAGGCACATTTGATAATTTCAGTAGCTTCGACTTACAATTGGCTCACTTTCACTGAACAGTTCTACTAGCACTGATTGAGATATACCTATGATCACTTTTTAAATGAACCTAGTTCGTTTAAACGAGATTATACCTTCCACCTTACGGGGCCTTATAGCTTACATTACGGGGCGGCCGGGCTATTGCGTATCTTTGGTGGTAATCGTAACGATCACCATTAATTATTTCATCGCGACGCGACGATGACCATTTGTGGGCCCTGATTGGATGAAATTCATTAATGGTGTTCGTTACGATTACCACGAAAGTTACGCAGTAGAGCCCCTGGTCAGTGGCAAAAAAAAAGGTATTTTCATACATTATGATTGTTGAAAGGTCCCATAGTAAAAGTTGTTCAGCATGACTAACATAGGTTTCGAAAATATGCCATCTCTAAATGGCCACCCGGTAGAGGCGAGGAAGATGAAAGTTAAAAAGTTACCGTCTTATTAATAAATAAGGTGTAAGTCAAGTATAGTTAAACCTAGGATTAAAATATATCCGTCACTTTCTAATGTCATATAAACAAAAAGAGATGAGGCTATCTTAATACCTGGTTATTCCAAGACTAACTTACACCTTATTTATTAATAAGGGGGTTAGAGTTTATATCAATGAGACTATTAATCTATACTCGTATTATAGTGTTTATGTTTGCGTCTCAGGAACTTCTAGTCCGATTAGACTTTACTGTTTTAGATAGCCTGTTAATTAAGGAAAGTTATAAGGTATATTATATCACGGTAGCGGGTGAAATCGCGAGGCGAAGCCTGCACTTTATATTTAAGTTAGTCCGTATAAGTTTCCAAAGAAGGTTAAAATACTTTTTTTTTCTACCACTAAGGTGACAAACAAGCATACGGCCCACCTGATGGTAAGCAGTTACCGTAGCCTATGGACGCTTGCAACACCAGGGGTATCACACGCGCGTTGCCGACCCTGAAGAAATCTCTTCACACCCTCATTGAAGAACCCCATGCTGTACTCCATTGGGAAAACCACGGCGGGGAGCTCATTCCAGTCTGAGCGTTCGCGGAAGAAAAGTCTTTGACACCCTTATATACCTCACGCAATATAAACAGTTTAAATATCTATATAGGGTAGAGGCACCAATAAATGAACGTTTAAGCGTTTTGTCCATCTTTAAATAGCTATAATTCAGTCATTTCATGACATAGGCGCTTGTTGTTTTTTTTAATAATGCTTTATATCCTTATTAATTGAAGGGTTAAAGTAATTATATCCTACAGCTTCATATATATTTTTAAAAAATTGTTAATGTAAGAAAATTTAGGTTTTACCCCTATAGTTGAACACTGAGCCCTAATTATTATGAACGTTTTGTACCCAAAAGTTGAACTAACATTTAAATTCCGAGTAGGTTCCATAGTATTTCGTTTATTTAATGGATTAATGAACCATAAAATTAACGAATAATATTCTAAGTGAATATTACTCGTTCAGCTTTAGGCAAATTTACCCAAAGGTTGAACGTATAAAATGTGAACCGTTCAAATTTTGACCACCGATCTTAATGGTGATTCTATAGGAAAGTTAGGTTTAAAATAATCAAAAACCCTAAAATAATTTGTTCAACTTTTGGTAACTATAAATTGGTTCATAAATTTAATAAAATTCATTTGAGTATTTTTGTTTTGGTGTTTAATCGTTAGCTTATAGATTTTAATGGGTATAAAAATTAGAACTTTTTCCATTAGTTGAACGCCGTTCATCTATTGGATCAAGTGAACAAAATTGAATCCATTACTTGAACAGTAAATTTCTCTAAAAAACGGTAAATAATGTAATAATATATTAAGTTATTGAAAGCAGAATATATCAAGATTTTATTCCAACCAAAACTGCTCTAATATGACATTAATTCTTTCTATACGTTGACAATGTTCTAAAATTTGTAGGTTTCCATATAAAACCGATTTTGACGGGTAACGTACACATAAAAATTCACCGCAAGCGCGTCTGGGCTGTCATTGTCAATGTTGTTAAGGAATATGGAAGAAAAAATATTGCCTTATGGGGAAAAAAATATTGCAAACATGTAAATTTGGGGATTATATTTTTTTTTTTAATTTTTGGTCAATCTTTCATCTATTGGGGGTCGGTCATCTTTTGGTGCCACTGCCCTATATAAAAGAAAGTCGTGTTAGTTACACTATTTATAACTCAAGAACGGCTGAACCGATTTGGCTGAAAATTGGTGGGGAGGTAGCTTAGAACCAGGAGACGGATAGGATTTTTGTAGGGTAGGGTAGGGCACCACGTGAACGAAGTCACGCCGGGCAGCTAGTACCTAATAATATAATATATACCTGAAAGCAACGCTCCCAAAGCCGGGCCTGTCGAATATGCTGGCAGGTTCCTGCAGCATCACCTCCTGCCCGATGCCGCTGTCCTCGCCCGCCGCCGCCGCTATGAAGTCTGGCTGGCTTACTGACCTACAAAATATATGGTAAGTACACATTTATTGGGTATTTGTTACCCTACGGCCATATTAGCGGGCTTCGATAGTCTTCTATTGCTGTTCCTTTTCAATCCTATCGTAAGGAAGTTATTTATAGTTAAAAAAAATAAGTTTTAGAGGTTTATGGATAATAAAAGTAAGATTACTTTTTCCATGCAAAAAAGTGTTACATGATTTTTTTGATTACTTTAGGCGCCGATCCCACAGAGAGTTCTAGAGTTCTGCGTTTCGCGTTCACTGCAATCTATGCGGTGCCTTTAAAACTAAAAAAGTGGATGACGTGTGATCGGTAACGAATATTGCAGAACTCTAGACTGCTATGCTGTTTGCACAATAGTGAATACGAAACGAAGCAGCACTTTAGAACTCTCTATGGGATCGGCGCCTTACAATCACAATATAACTCATAAAAGAAGGTTCAAGTCAAGTCTAGTAAAAACCAGGTTTTGGATAAGTCTGTCACTTACTAATGTCATATAACAAAAAGAGCTATCTTAAAACCTGGGTTTTACAAGATTCGACTAAAACCTTATTTTGTAATAAGGGGGATCGACCAAAAAACTATAGAATATGGTTAGCATTGAATAATCCTGTATAAAAACTTCATAAATTCAATCCACTATACCTGGTCAACTGCGGTTTCTTAGCTTCAGGTGTTTCTACGAACACATCAGCAACGTTCCCTCTCTGTTGTGGTCCAGCTCCGAAGGTCCCCACGTACATCACCTCCGAGTCGCGGCGCAGCCCGCTCAGTGACGTCACCGAACGACGACCTGTCGTTTCCACTTCACCCACCTGGGGGCCAACCACAAGCTCTTAAAACAATATTATTATAACCTTGTCTTTTGTCCCGTTTTGACGTCGGATGTCAAAGAAGGACAAAAGACAAGTAAGGTTATAATAGAGCTTGTGGTTCGCCCTCTGAACGACACAACTTTGGACTTTACGAATTATCTAAAAAAACAACTGAGTTCGAATTGGGTATTTTGATGGGTTGGCATCATCATAATGTAAATAGTCATAGTTATACTATGATATAAGCGTGTGTATATTTTTTCTTTTTTTCTTGTTTTTAATTATGTTATTTAAGAGGAAACACTGGTGGTGTTTTTTCCATACAAACGTAATCCTCAGTTTCCTCTCTGGATAATGACACTAGAGCAATGATTATTTTACCATGCAATCTGTAGGTGCCACTGTATGTCCCTCGGTTTCGTTTTTCTCCATAAATTAATTATTATAAAAACTAAAAATCTTCTAAAATCACAAAAACTCATCATTTTTAACTGCCCTTATCAGACGTCCAGAAAACAAATATGACGAATATAAATAATAAAAGGAAAACCGACCGACATAGCCAAAGCCCTTCTTATTACTATTCTTGAAAAATAATTAAAATCGATTCAGTATTGGAGGAGGAAACTGGGGATTACGAAATAGCGATTTCGTCAATTTTAAATAGGTATAATCGATCCAAGCTGCAGTTGTCTCTATCGCCTGTATTCGGGCAGGGTTGAGGGAGGAGAGGCTTGGACAAATACATATACAGTCAAAGAAGTGTCGCGTAGTAGTCGATAATATATTATCGATACCTGCTCTAGTGTTGTTCATCGATATCGATATAGTATTACGTCTTTGGTAACCTAATGTAAGGTATAGTGTGCCCTAACCAAGATTGTTCTTTTTTATACTTTTGAGTGATGAAGGATTAAAGAACAAGAAATGTGATCGTTCAAAGGTTATCATAATATCTAATATTTAGTAACTTTTTTCAAAATAACAGGACAAAATATCTATTTTTAATTGACTTAAAAAAAGGAGATTATCAATTCGACACGTATGTATGTATTATTGGACTGCCAAACAATATTATATATTCAAATGATAATCTATTAGGACTTCCAAACAAATATACAACATTTTATAGGTGTATGTATGGTTGTAAGTATGTATATTTATCCACGCATTTCTCGGAAACTATTAATCGGATTGTGACTATACTTTTTAGTTTCGTACCCGAAGGGTGCCAAACAAGACTCCGCTGTCCGTCCGTGCGTCTGTCTGTCAGTGGGCTGTATCTCATGAACGGTAATAGATAGACAGCTGAAATTTTCAGAGAATATGTATTTCTATGACCGCTATAACAAAAAATAATAAAAATGAAAAAGAAAAATTAAAGGGGCCGCTCATACAAGAAACTTCTTTTTTTTGTCATAGCAACGATAAGTTATTTAATATTGTACGGATTCCTCTGTGTGTGAGTCTGACTCTCACTTGGCTGGTATATTTATTTAAAATCGACTAGTAATTTTTTTTTCTTACATTTACGAGGATTTGACCAAAGTTTTCAGATATTTTCCCTTTGACACAACCAACGCCCATAGCTCGTATCAATAAGCCATCCCGACACACTTATTATTCCATATCTTAAAAACGATTGAACTGATTTTGATGAAACTTCCTCACAAAATTTCAGGCTTCCAAACTAATATACAAAATTTCATAGGTGTATGTTTGTCCACGCATTTCTCTGAAACTATTAATGGGATTGTGAATTTTTTTTTATTGGTTTACATTTACTTCAACTCAGTGAGAGTTTTATTAAAATCGGTTCAGTTGTTTTCAAGATATGGAATAAGTAATACGTGCGGCGGCTTGGCTTGAGCTTGGTCAAATTCTAAATAATACGAAATAAAAAAGTTGGTAATTGAAATAAAAAAGTAATTTAAAAAACTAAATCGACTTCAAAATACACAAAAAAAAAGGAATTGATTTTTTTTTATCGACTTCCAAATACACTAAAATATGATTACTATACGTCGTGCTCTTTCGCTGATTTGAAGTCAGCGAAAGAGCACGATGTATTCCAGTAAAAATATTTCGCTGACTTTAAGACAGTGTCAGATTAGAGTTATTTTTAATATTTTGTGAAGAAGTTTCATCAAAATCGGTTCAGTTTTTTTCAAGATATGGAGTAATACGCGTGAAGGCCTGGCTTGATACGAGCTACGTTTTATTATGATTCTACAATATTATTTCAAGGGCTTGTTTTATACGTATAAATAAGCTCTTTCACTAGTAAAAAAAACTACTTCATAATACACAAAAAAATATGAAATAACTGTAAACTGAAAATATCTTAAAGTCACGAAAGAGCAAGTCGTATATATTCAATTATAATTAACTTTTTAACAAAAAAATAAACCGCCTTCAAAGTACACTAAAAAGTATAAAATAACTCTTATCTTACACTGTTTTGAAGTGAGCGAAATCGCATGACGTGTTCTATAGAAAATATTTCGCTGACTTCAAAACAGTGTAAGATAAGAGTTATTTTATACTTTTTAGTGTACTTTGAAGGCGGTTTATTTTTTTGTTAAAAAGTTAATTATTTTTGAATTTTTAGTTTCATTATATACTGAATACATCTGCGTAACCCTTTCGAGTGTACAGGCCTGATGTTTTGTTGTGTGATTGCGTAAACAATGCATATTTATGCGATAGCAGCAATCGCGGCTGATTTACTGTAATTTTTTTAAGTGTTCCGTTGTATATCTCCGAAACTCATCATCAGATCTATATGAAATTTATATGGGACCATTCCGGAATATACCCCTTTCGAACAAAAAAAGAATTTTGCAAATCCGTCTATATATGACGGAGTTATGCCCGAACATACATAAAAAAAAAAAAAAAAAAATATATAAACATCCGAATTGAGAACCTCCTCCTTTTCTTGAAGTCGGTTAAAAATATTATAGCTGACATCAAGACAGTGTCAGATTAGAGTTATTTTTTACTTTCGCACTGTTCCCTAAGTTGAAGTAAATATAAGGCATTAAAAAAAGAATGTTCACAATTCGATAAATTGTTTCGAAGAAATGCGTGGACTGTGGACAAATATAAATCTATAAAATGTTGTATAGGTATTTGTTTGGAAGCCCTAATAGATTATCATTATGTGAATATAATGCAGTTCCAATAATATTACATACATAAATGTCGAATATATAATCTATTTTTTTATATCGACTCAAAATACAAATAAAATAACGTATGGTTAGGTATTTGTTCTAATTTCAAAATCCCTAATGTCCTCCTCCTTTTCTTGAAGTCGGTTAAAAATATTATAGCTGACATCAAGACAGTGTCAGATTAGAGTTATTTTTTACTTTCGCACTGTTCCCTAAGTTGAAGTAAATATAAGGCATTAAAAAAAGAATGTTCACAATTCGATAAATTGTTTCGAAGAAATGCGTGGACTGTGGACAAATATAAATCTATAAAATGTTGTATAGGTATTTGTTTGGAAGCCCTAATAGATTATCATTATGTGAATATAATGCAGTTCCAATAATATTACATACATAAATGTCGAATATATAATCTATTTTTTTATATCGACTCAAAATACAAATAAAATAACGTATGGTTAGGTATTTGTTCTAATTTCAAAATCCCTAATGTCACTTGGAACAACAGAACTGTAAGCGCTGAAAGGTATATCAACTTGCCAGTCGCCGGCCGAATCACAGAAATATAATATTACAAGTAAAGTAAAATCGAGGGGCGGGCGGTCGGTGGGAGCGGTGCGAGCTACGGCACGCACACTTGCACCATGCACAGTCTGTTCACTCACACATTGATTTCCGGGCCACAGCGCGACAGCAATAGATTTGTTAAATACCTATCTTTCAAATTTCTTGCAGCCATCCTTTCATCTTAATGTCTGCGTCGAATGGCGCGCAAAAATTAAATGCTTTTCTTTCTTTCTTTTTCTTTTTTTCGAATAGGCTATTGTAGCATAAAATATTAGACACGTATGTTTTCTCTTCTCAAATAAACAAAAAATTACGAAGATATGGTGTTGAAGTTCCGCGTGACGTCACGCGATGGTACACTTTTCACAAACAAGTGACGTCAGGAGCCCTCACTCCCGAATGTTGACACGCTTTATCTTTGTAAATTTGTATTGATATGATAAAGCAAAAACCACGTGTCCAATATTTTTTGATAATCTAACTGGACGGACTAATTTCCTTTTTTTTTACCCAGGCCTTATCTCTATTGTTTGAGTATGAGCTTTTATAATGATGATGAATTAAGATTCCCACACAGGACATGCATTTGTGTGCATGAACATGTCTGTATGTCCTGAGTCTGGGTGTAATTATGTATATTAAGTATGTATTTACAAACAAAAAGTAGTGTATTTATTATATCAGTTATTTGGTTTCCATAGTACAAGCTCTGTGAGGAATGTCCCAGGATATTTATTATAATTATTATTTGTCACTACATGTCTATATTTTCAATACCGATAAGACATTTATTTAAAGGATCATCAATAAGCATCAAAGAATAAAACCCAGTAAATAGCATTATATTTTATCAGCTCAGTACCTAATTATAAGCTTTTATGTACATTCTATTCGTTACTTAGCTTGTTTGTTTGAACAAATCTTACAGGACAATTTTGGTCCACTGAATTTTACTTTTTTAGTGAGTACACACAGCACAAGTTACGAACACTTTTCAAAAAACGTTCTTATGCGGCAGCTAGGACCTTCTAAATGGCTAAAGACAAAAGACACCATACTCGACTAGTTACCTTAAACTCATCAGAAGGCCCGTTTCTTCCAACAGTGTTGTTTTTCAGTTTGCTTGCCAGCGCCTTCTTGTAAACAGCGCCGCGACCTCGCACCCCTGAATTGACGGTACCCACCAGCGCACTGTACGTTGGTCTGGGTTGCTCTTCTGCTAGTAAGTTACCTACAAAATATACATTTAACTGTTTTACTGACCTTTGTGACAGAATTAGATGTTTTGAATTATCCTATTACAAATGGGAAAGTGAGTTTGTTTGTTTGTTACTTGACGCGGTTGACGCCTTAAAGGCGAAAGTTAGTTGTATGTTGGCTCGAAGGACCATATTGTTAGGTAGTTGGCTTGAAGGACCATATTGTTAGGTAGTGAGATAGCTACATTAACTTTTAGGTTGTGGAAAGCACAGATAAGGATATGAGCATAGCATTAGAGTAAAGATGTACAAAGCTATGAAAAGAGATCCTATTACTCTTTCTCCCTCCAACATCCAGCAGTCTGTTGAGACATTGCAAGTTGAAAATCTATTACCAAAAACCTAGCGGCGTGTTTCAGCAGTTGCATTTGAGAACCAGCTGCATTCTAGGGTCTCTAAAAGTCAGCAATTGAAACTATCACTGGAATATAGCATTTATCATCAGGTGTCGTCGGTCTTCGCCCCACAGCAGGAAGACCAAGCTGAGTGCGATTTGGGGCAAGGTGACCCGTTCTCATGGTAAGTCCGGTGGAGTACGTTCCATAACGTGACATAGGATGTGTGTGATGCTGTATCCTTTCAAGATCTAAGAACCTCCGGCTTCATTTCTATTGATATAATGTACATACCTTGACTGGAAGCTCTGGTCATCCTCTGCTTAAGTGCCAGCAACACATTGCTAGGCCTATGCGGCATTGTAGTGACCTCCTCGTTATAACCCTGGTCCCATTCCTTGGTTAACTTCTTGAGTTCCTTCTCAGCGAGCATCTCAGCTTTACTCTGCCGTTTTTGGTACAGTTTGTGCGATTTCTCGTAATCCTTTTTCGCTTTCTCTTTGAGGGTTTTTGACTTTTTTCTGGGGATGAAATGAATGCATATAGAAAACATACATAGATACTGCAAAGTGAATAGATAGGTACAAATCATTTATATATGTCGGAGTCAGCGACAGCCAAGCGATACAAACACCACGATTAGGGTTCAGTAGTATCGGGATTCGGTGGGCGCAGTGCAGGCAATAAAACAACGTTATACCATCGCTTCGTAAAAGTCCCGTATGAGGAGAAGAAGCGACGCAACAAACTCCTCACGGGCCCAATGTGTTTATTACTACGACATTACAATTAAATAATCACTTCACTTCGCTTCACTTAACTTCAAGCATATACAGTCTTAAATAATTACAGGCTTCAGAACCGGGTTTAGCAATGATTGCACTGAGATGTGTACAGCTCGAGCGCTTGTGATAAACTAACTATCCCAAAAGCTATACGCGTCCCCTTATTAACTCTGTTATTCACGTTATAGTCAAATCAATGTTCTTAATATTACGCATACCCTCATTAAGTCTGTTATTTACGTCAAAGTCAAATCAGTGTTACTATTTTACCCAACCCTTGTACCACGATAATATCGTAATCCAACTGAGTCCGACCAACGATCTAACTCTCCGACATATACATGATGTCATATGTGAATATGTGCATAATTATATTAAGTGCTGTGGTTTATTTTTTGTTTGATTTGAACTGGATAAGAAAATTACAATAAGTGATCAGATTATATCACATTGTCTGTCGCTAATGCGTTAGGTACAGTTGATTACATACTATCGATACCATTTGCAACACTTTCTTTATTCGTTTGATAATAATCATTATCAGTATTTTTTTTGACCTGCTTGACTTAGACCTTCCCTCCTAAGTTCCCTACTTCCAATAGTTCTTTATCATCCGCATCTAGCAAGTCAGTGCAATGGGCTTATTTGTCTTACTTCTGTCACTGTTTTAAGACAGACCCAATATTGCTTATATCTCTCGATACGGGTGTAAGACTATAATCCGTCCCAGACCCAGATGCAAATGCCCAACCAACCCTATTGGCGTTAAGTGAGTTTCTTACTTGTCATTATTCTCCAATTTAGCGGTGACCTGGTCCAAATACCGCAGTATATCGTCCCTGCCGTTAATAGCAGCTAACTCTTGTGCTGTGTGGCCATCGACGTCCATCGCGAACATATTGGCACCGAAGTTAATGAGGAACGTCACGCACTCTTTGTGGCCCCTGGCAGATGCCAGGTGGAGGGCCGTGTTGCCGAAGTAATCGGCTTTGTCTGGTTCTCCTCTGTGGATGATAAATAGGACGAATACATACACTGACGTCTAGATTAGATCAAAACAATTTTGTATACAACTGATACGGTCCGCCTGATGGTAAGCAGATACCGTAGCCAATCGAACAATAAACCCAAAGAAGCGCAATGACGTTCATTTTGCTTGAAATCTATTCCGCCAATTTTCCACCCCCGACAATGCGCGTTGATTGACTACGTCAAGAACACATGCACTCTGATTGGCCAAGTCACCCACGATGCAGTGATTGGTCCATACTTTTCAAAATCTCTGACTAGTTTCGGAATTTTATTGTCAAAGGATTTTTCCTCGATGCTGTAATCTAATAGATAACCTTTCTCCGCCGAATATTCGAGTACTTCGTCCACATTGCAAGAAAGAGAGGTAGACCTAGAGAAGTTGCTCAGTACTGGAAAAGTGGAAAGAGGCCGAGAGGACGGTCCGTTGCGTCGGTCCGACCAAAGAGGCTCCACACTAGACTAGTGTAATCTATCCACACCGCAGAAGACAGAACCAGACGGCGAGCAATAGTGCGCGAGAAGATAAAGGTCGCATATGATGCCAGGAGTATAGAGAAGGTAATATGCAATTATATGTGTTGGTGTGCAGGTGAAACTTCACGGGACAACTATTATTATTCGCAAACTGGTATCGCATAAAATGTCACCATAACAATTGTGCCACTATAGCACACTGGGAACGACTCGAATATATTTTATAGTGAAAAGAAAACGGGATACAGCATTTGCACTTGTCCTGATCTACTACCACCAAATTAACCAAAGGCTACTCACGTTCGAAGACCGAGGTTTACCAGCTTCACTCTACGAGCTCCACAAGCCACGTAGCCAAATCCTGGCCACAGGGTTAGGTTTAATTCAGCAATCCTTGCACGGATAGTTTATCACACGTAATCACACACATAGATAAAGTCCAATATTAATTTTATATAGTTTTCAGCGTTTAATAAGCTTTTTGATAATTTATGTACGACAACACACGCGGTAATGCCCGCTCATCAACGTTCGTATCGCACTCGTCTATGGCGGAGGAAAAGATGGCCTCCACCGTGTTCTGGCTTCCCATTGGCTCGCGCGTGTGAGCATCAAAATTGAAGCTCAGCGATTGGTTAGTTTAAAAGTAATGTCACAGGACAGAAGTGCTTTATTGATGCAAACCTATGAAAATATGGTTACGAAACATTCCGCCCACCAAAATACAACCAAGGTATTTTATAGAACTTATATCCCTAACTGATGAAGAAAGCATACGAACTAGAAATAAACATTAATAAAAAAATTGAATATGAACTAGGTTTTTTTTTAAATTATTATAGAACGTACTAATCGGTTTGGTTAGGTAAAGGGCAGAGTTTGACTAAAGGTCTCGTAAGGCGAGAACCTTCAACTGTACGAATAGTTGCAATGCGCACGATCCCGTCGGGACTCGTATGCAGTTCCTCAACCCTCGCTAAGGGCCAATATAAGGGAAGATTGTTATCAATTTTTAAAATCACGATCGATCCCACACTTAAAGGTTTCGAATGCTTAGTCCACTTTGCCCGCTGAGTTAGAGACTGAAGATATTCATACTTCCAACGGTTCCAGAAGTCCTGCTGGAAACGTTGAATAAGCTGCCACCGACCCAAGCGATTTATGTTTAGAGCGGTGACGTCTTCATCTGGTACGGATGTTAGTGGCTCAAGTGTAAGAAAGTGACCCGGGGTAAGAACATTGAAATCGTTAGGGTCTGAACTTAGAGGACAAAGTGGCCGCGAGTTTAACATCGACTCTATTTGCACGAATAGAGTGGTGAGTTCTTCAAAGGTAAGTGCTTGACTTCCAATAATACGATAGAGGTGAGTTTTGACTGCTTTTATCTGAATTTCCCACACTCCACCGAAGTGGGGACTAGAAGGAGGGTTGAACCGAAATTCTATTTGCTCTCCATGAGCTGCGGTGTGCATGAGTTGATTAAGGCTGTTATTAGCACCTACGTAATTCGTCCCACAGTCAGAATGAATGATACTGACTCTACCGCGGCGACCAACGAATCGGCGAAGAGCAGCGATAAAAGCATCGGAAGACAGGTCAGTCACGGCCTCAAGGTGTAATGCCTTAGTGGTGAGACATACAAAAAGACAAAGGTAAGCCTTGCCTATTTTTGCACCCCTGTATCGCCCGAACTTAAGTTTAAACGGACCGCCGTAGTCTGTGCCAACGACGGAGAAAGGTTTGACCTGATTAACGCGGACGGTGGGTAAATCACTCATGTATGGTTCTAAAGGAGTAGGATTCGTTTTGTAACATGATGTACATTTTGACAAACAGTGGCGGATAGCGCGTTTCGGAGAGAGAATCCAAAACTGCTGTGACAAAAGATACTGCATCGTATTGACTCCAGGATGACAATTTTCTCGATGGAAAGCTACGATGAGAAGGTCAGTTAACCGAGATTCACGAGGAAGGAGGGCGGGGTGTTTATGTTCGAACTCAAGTCCGGATCTGGCCAAACGGCCGCCCACCCGGAGAACTCCCTGAGTGTCAACGAAAGGGTTCAACTTACGCATCTGTTTAGACAGTAAAGTGCCTTCTGTTAATTGTCGAATTTCATTGGCGAAATAATGCGATTGAACATGTTTAACGATTATCATTAACGAATTATGTAATTCCAGACGAGTAAGAAAAGAAAATGTACTTGGAGTACGATTAGAACGAATAAAAGTGATGTATTTTAACCACCAACAAATAATACGTTGAATTTTACGTATTGATGAATAACGTTCAAGAAGCATATCTATGAACAATGGGGAGGAGTCATCGTGGGTGAACAAAATACGCGGAAGCTTCTCGTCAGCATGTAATATTTCCTCATCAGGACCATTGTCATGACGAGGCCAATGATCAGGCGTAGAAGACAGCCAAGTGGGCCCCGCCCACCATAGGCTGTTGCTGACAAGATCGCATGGAAGCAGGCCACGGGAGGCAACATCCGCTGGATTTTGTTCAGAAATTACGTGACTCCAGCGAGCGCTTGGTATAGTATCATGAATATGCCCTACACGGTTCGCAATGAATGTCTTCCACCGAGTCGGATGAGATCCAATCCACGCAAGCACGACTGTTGAATCAGACCAAGCGAAGAGATCAGTACAATTCAGGCGCGGTAAGTACACGTCTTTTACAAATTTTAATAGATCGGCGACGAGTACCGCTGCACATAGCTCGAGACGAGGAAGAGAAATCGATTTAGTTGGAGCGACACGAGCTTTGGAGCAGACGAAAAATACCTGAATATTACCATCTGCATCAACCATTCGTAAGTATATGACAGCTCCATATCCGGTTTCCGAACTATCTGAAAAGCCGTGTAATTCACAAGTTTCAATGTTATTTACAGTTAAACAACGAGAGATCTTGAGCGATTCAAGAAGAGGCAGCTGTTCGAGATAACGATTCCAGAAGTGGACCACGTCTACGGGAGGGTCTTCATCCCAGCCGATTTTGAGAATCCATAACTTTTGAACCAGAATTTTAGCAATCAAGGTCAAGGGTGAAAGAAACCCGAGGGGATCGAAAATGCGAGCTAACTCGCTAAGCATATTACGCTTGGAGCATTTTTTCTCCTGCGGAGTCACGGCGAAACAAAAGGAATCAGAATTAGGATCCCATTTTAACCCCAGGACTTTGAGAACTTGCTTGTCCTCAACGTCAAGTGAAACAGGAGCAGTGAGACAATGTTCCAGTGGTAAGTCAGCTAAAAGTTCTGGAACATTACTTGCCCATTTTCTAAGTTCAAAGTGACCTTCTTTAAGCAGTTCAATGACCTCTGATTTAGCTAGCTTAGCTTCGCCTATGCTTTGAAAACCGGTGGCTATATCGTCAATATATATATCCGAAGACAAAATCTTTTTGCCAAGAGGGCGGCTGCCCCCTTCGTCGGAAACCAGCTGTTGAATGGTACGGCACGCGAGGAATGGAGCGGAGGACATGCCATACGTGACGGTATTTAGCCGGTATTCGCGAATTTCCTGATTAGGATCGAACCGCCAAAATATACGTTGGAATTCACGGTCGGCCTCCTCAACTAAGATTTGTCTATACATCTGTCGCATATCGGCTGTGAAAACAACGGGATGAATTCTAAAATTCAATAGAATTTCGACAATGTTCGTTTGTAGCTTGGGTCCGATAAGAAGAGTATCATTAAGTGAAACCCCTCTTGCGTCTTTGGCAGAAGCGTTGAAAACTACGCGTAATTTTGTCGTGGCACTCGCAGGACGTAGGATACAGTGGTGAGGAATATAATTCCTGCCCGATCCGAGCTCCTCAACTGGAACGGGACTCATATGACCGCTGTCCATGTAATCCTTCATAAATTCACTGTATTGTTTATAAAGTTCCGGATCCTTTATAAGTTTGCGTTCGATTGAGTGAAAACAACGTAAAGCGATATCACGGGATCCGAGAAATGATATATTCTCCCCTTTATCCTTGAAGGGCAAAGAAACAATATACCGACCGGTGGGATCCCTCGAGTGAGAGTTAACAAAAAACTCCTCACATTTTTGTTCCTCTAGATTTAAACGCGGGGGTTGAGACGACTCGAACGGATCTAATTCCCACAACTTTTTTATTTCGTCATGGGAAACATCGCTTTGACTGACGAAAAACGATTGGATCTCCTCCTTGTGGCCACCAATACTTCCTATTAACAGCCAGCCGAAAACGGAGTTGAGTGCTGAAGGTTGCTTTAGCCCTCCACATACACTGCCTGGGAGAAGGAGTGAGGCGAAGACTTCCGCACCTAGAAGGAGATCTATGGGACCTGGTTTGTTACAGTCGGGATCAGCCAATTCCAAATTCTGCAAGTGATGCCATGAAGATTTGTCAAAGCAAATAGATGGCATCTTTCCACAAATACTTTGTAACGTAAACGCATCGATATTAAAAAGGGTCCGTTGATTTGCACCAATCTCTAACTCAACCCGGCCAGACACAGACGCCGAAGACTGACCTAAGCCACATATACGACGGGACGCAAACGCACGGTTAAGACCGAGACGTCTGACAGCATGATCGGTGATAAAATTGCCTTGACTGCCTGAATCAATGACGGCCCGCAAAGTTTGAAAATTGCCATAAGCATCACGAACTTGCACATTAGCAGTAGATAACAAAACAATTGAACAATTACCGAGACCAGTGAACGATTGGATCTGGTTACCAGAAACGGATAGATTAGAAGTAGCCGAAGTGTCGTCATGAAGAAGTGTGTGGTGACGTTGACGACATTTTTGACATCTAAAAATCGACTTACAGTCTTTGACGCTATGATTAGGTCGCAGACAATTGAAACACCACTTATTGGACTGAGCGAATTCAATTCGCTCAGCAATGGAGGACTGTGCAAAACGTTTACAGAAATTAATTGCATGATTTTCTAAACAAAATGAACATTTTACAATTAATGGTGGGGGGGTGGCTGCTTTCGAAAAGGAGGGTGGTTCGATTTTATCGAGTTGAGCTAGCCTTGGACTAGTGTCGGATGGAAACGTCGACGACTTTTTGTTTGCATAGTTTGACGAAGGACTCTTCTCCTGAGTACGCCCCTGTTCCGGATTAGTCGTAGATGAAAAATGTGTATCTCGAACTAACGCTTCACACCTTGACGATAGAAATGATTTCAACGCCTTGTAACTGGGTAACTCGGTAGACGTGTGGTCTTGCTCAAAGGCAGTACGAGTTTTGGTATCGAGTTTTGATAATATTAAATAACATAGCACGAAGTCCCACTGATCGATTGGCAAGTTGAGACTTTTCAAAATATTCAAGTTCTCACTCAAAAGATCTAAAGCGCGGCGAAATTCGAGAGGCGAGTTCGTTTTGAAATGAATATTCAATAATTCTTTCCAGCACGTGAATGCTAGCTCGCGCTTATCGCGGTATCGCGCTGTCAATGTTTCGTAGGCTTCACTATAGAATTTACCTTGTACAGGGTACGAACGAATTACACCGGAAGCGTCTCCGCTTAGGCTTGAAACGAGATAGTGCATACGCTCAGTATCCGACAATGAGTTATTGTTATGTATCAATGAGTTAAAAATGTCATAAAACTCAGGCCATGACTTTATTTTACCTGAAAACTTAGGTATATCAATTTTAGGTAATTTCACATTGGGAGCATAAGAACGATCTAGGGCGGATTCTGATGATGAATGCGATTGATTAACGACGGACGGGACCAACCCTTTATATAATGTAATGACCTTAAAATAAGTATCGTCGAACTGACTGCGAATGAGGTCCTCTTGCTCCTCCGATGTGGAGTCATCGAGAACGCAGAGAATATCTTCATGAGAATCTTCAAAGCTGTCTTTTAACTTTGGCACCGTAGAAAAATGCGCGAGGAATGCATCTAACTGAGAAGCATCAGACTTCGCTGACTCGGCGACTTCTAACACCTTTTTCATACGGTTCAGTGCTAGGGTACGCTTACGACGCAACGCAGGTAAGTCCAGAATTGATGGTCCATCATTATACGCTTTTGATTTGGGTAACCGCTTCCCATCTGTTTTAGAACCTTTTCGCACAGGGAATGACATATTTAATTTAATCGATAAAATAAAAGGAAAAATCGAAAAGAACCTGCAACGTTTACGGTTGCGAAAGGGCACTATACAAGCCCACGAATAAATATATTATAGCGCGAGTAGAAATATAAAGTTGCCTACACAAATATCTTCAAGTTTATGATTTATTACCGACGTACGTATTATCCTAGAACGTGAGAATAACAACGATAGACGTCCTAGGTTCACGATGAGGTACCTATATTAGCGAAAGGGGCAGTTCCGAGTGAGAGGATTAATTACATTACTTACGTATGTTATAGCAACATACTAACGTACGAAAGTCACACGAAAAAGCACCCAAATCATAAATACAAATAAGAATGTAGGTAGGTAAAAAAACTGGTATAAAAATCTACACAAAATCAATATTGTGTTCTTCAGAGTATAGAATGAGTTTTATTTAACGCATTAACGAAGTGAAGAACCGCGATTATGGACCTTATTGGTAACAGCATAAAGTATGAACGTGATATACTTGATTACATACAGGTTGACATGTATTCATCAAACGGAAGGTTCGTACTGCAACTATTATACGACTAAATTGAAGTAGTATGTGAATTGAGTGAACACGGCCGATTTCTATATGTGATCGAATTTAGTTGGATTACACCAATTAATTTCTTACAATTTTTACAAGACCAAACGATTTTGGATATTAAGATAAACTTCATGAAATGATAAAATTACACATTAAAACTATGTTCGTATGCTTTGAAGTGGAAAACCAATTCTAATCAATTTGTTAATATTTTTTTTTTATTGTGGTGGGTAGAAACTACGTTGACTCGAATGGAATTTTCAATGCAAAATTATGATATTTTTATGACTTTCGGCACCAGAGGAGATTTATTAGACTGAATTTAACTAAAAGGAAGTGGTCCGTTCCTGGATTAGTGCCTGTAAGACTCTAATTCCCGGGTTTCGGCACCAAAAAAAATGTGCCACTATAGCACACTGGGAACGACTCGAATATATTTTATAGTGAAAAGAAAACGGGATACAGCATTTGCACTTGTCCTGATCTACTACCACCAAATTAACCAAAGGCTACTCACGTTCGAAGACCGAGGTTTACCAGCTTCACTCTACGAGCTCCACAAGCCACGTAGCCAAATCCTGGCCACAGGGTTAGGTTTAATTCAGCAATCCTTGCACGGATAGTTTATCACACGTAATCACACACATAGATAAAGTCCAATATTAATTTTATATAGTTTTCAGCGTTTAATAAGCTTTTTGATAATTTATGTACGACAACACACGCGGTAATGCCCGCTCATCAACGTTCGTATCGCACTCGTCTATGGCGGAGGAAAAGATGGCCTCCACCGTGTTCTGGCTTCCCATTGGCTCGCGCGTGTGAGCATCAAAATTGAAGCTCAGCGATTGGTTAGTTTAAAAGTAATGTCACAGGACAGAAGTGCTTTATTGATGCAAACCTATGAAAATATGGTTACGAAACAACAATTAACGCAGTTTTCAATTGACCATCAACATGACAGTTTTCCTGTTACGAGTTAATGTAGCGCGACAGTTAACAAATAAAGCGTAAATGTTACGCTTTTAATGGTTGAAAGTGAAAGTTTCCGTGCCCGCTGAATTATCTGATTTTAGGTAAAGTGGACAAGTGACGATTGTGCGTCGTGTCGGTGTCACGAATGTTCACACGATTGTATTTCTATTTGTAGGTATAAAAGGTATATGCGTCATATAGTCAAAGCTGAGTAAATAGGTACACGTCCTTTCTCTTAATTGGTTGCTTCTAGACATATAATCTAAATATAAAATAATGGTGAAACATTTTTTTTTTTTTTTCTATATTGTTTAGTTTTGCGGCGGCGGCGTATAAATTCGATAGAAAGTATTAAAAAGGTTATTTAAATGTATTTTAGATTTTTTATTATTATTACTGTTTAGGAAACTTATTTATTTCTGCTGTGTTAATTGCTGTTCACTGTTATAATTACTTTATATTTAATTTTAGCATATTGTTTTTTTCTAATTTTTAAGAGCATCCATTCTGTAGCAGTGGCGTCCAAACGTCAACTAAGGTTGCCGCTGAAAATCAGCGTTGTGGCTTAATACCACAACAATATTGCTGAGCGGTTACCCTTTTTTGGGAGTATAATAAATTATTTATAATTAAGTATGTATTAGCATAGTTGATTGTTTTACTGTCAAATAAAAAGCTATTCTATTCTATTCTATTCTACATACTGATCTATATCAATAGCCTGTTAAAATATAGTCCCCCCTATGATATTTTTATGAACAAAGACTATTTATTTAAAAGTACTTAGTATTCTCTGAATTCTATACCTAGTACAAGCTCTGCTTAATTTGCGTTGGCCGTGTGTTAATAAAATAGATACCTATACATAATCCCTTAGCAACTTTTTGCTGATCTTAATCAAGCAATTAAATTGTATATTGCGTATTTAATTGCTATCGATCGATGTGTCTAACGGGGATTACTTTATCAAATACTTAAAAAACTCTTATTACAAGCCGTCTAATCTGCCTGTTCATCGGTAACAATAGTATTCTTTATTATTTGCATTGAATAACTTCGTTAAAATTCGGAGTGACTGAGTGAATAATCGAAATTGATTTGTTTCCCGTATATTCCCGGGGTAAAAAGAAGCCTATATCCTTCGCCATACCATAGGCTATCTGCGTGATTAATTACATGATGATCGGTGAAGGCGTGAAAGCGTAACAAACACATTCGCATTTATAATATTAATATAGTAGGTAGGATATGATAATAATATATACTAATAATAAATATAGAAAGACTGCCTAGCTCTGCAATATTTACATTCGGTAAAAGACAAAACTAAAGAAACAGCCTCTCTGAATATCGCTATCGTTAATGCCTTATTCTTTGATGATTTATGGCATCCAAGAAAAAACCGAAGACATGATATTGGACGATCATCTAGCTTCATTAAGCGGTTATGGTATAAGAGCTAGCAACGTCGCGAAAAAAAGAACTTTAGCAAGGCTGGATTTTTGATATTTTCTTGCGCATTAAAACCTGATAGAGATGCGCCAAGTCTGGCAGCTGGAAGTGGTTGCGTTTGCTTTTGCGCATCCTATTTGTACTAGTGAAAAATTCGGATTTTTAACCCATTAAACCATTTTAGCACGAATAATTTTTTCTTCACCATTTTCTACAGTCTTTTAGCAACCTAAACTTAAATCGACAGATCGTTATGTGGTTGCTACCTACGTGCCAGATGCTATTTTAGTTGTGAATCTTGTGAATGACGTATTTTCTTCTAAACCATTTTCTAAAAGCTGAAATTTTAACATTATATAGTTATGTTATCAATGAACCTAAAACAAACCTTGCCAGACGAAAATCTGGTTGCATAAGGGTACAAAGACTAATTTAAAATCAATTCAGCACACGAAAAGCAAGTACCGGAAATGGAATTAGAGACCCAATCGATAGCAGCAATGAACAAAATGCTAACTTGAAAAAGTAAATTTTAAACCGGAGCTATTTGAAGGATAAAATAAGATAATTTTATTTTCAAAATCAAAATAAAAAAGTAATGTATACATGTTAGGCCCTGATAAGGCACTTATGAACGTTACAGTTGAATCTATCGACGATTCGAAATACACTTAAACTGAGAAATCTCCGAAAATATTTTGTACTAGTTGTCCCCCGCGGTTTCACCCGTGTTCCTGGGATAAAAAGTAGCCTAACTCCTTCTAGGCGTAACAAACAAACAAATTCACTTTCGCATTTATAATATTAGTTAGGAAGTTAGGATTTAATCAATTTTTTAATATAAATTATGTATCGGGAAGCAGAATAGTTGGTCCGACTTATTTGGATCATTAGAATGATTGATTAAGTGGCAACACTGACCATACAATCAATAGCAAAGTTAATAAAAGTTTGCGTGTAGCATTTAGAGGAGGCAATCTATCGCAAGCACTCGACCTAGCCCCCTAAAAAGGAAGCTAAGCAATATTGCTAACGCAATTAATTTTTTATGTTTATCCTTAAGATAAACAATTTGGTAGAAAAAAACGCAAAATTCCAAGTTAGCATTAGTTCATTTCTGGTGTCTAAACAATTTAAACAAAGAAATTTCTTTGTCATATTGACAACCAAGTGACGCCTCAGGGGTAGTCAACATTTTTTCTAGACAGTCTCATTATAATTTTAATAATAATTCATAACCTCAGTCAGGAGATACATGAAGCTACATGATGCTCAATATGGTTTTCGTCAGGGGCTGTCTACTGAGAGTGCTATATTTTACCTTAGAACATACGGTTAAATACTACACAGATAGGAAAACTCTCGTGAATGCATGTTTCCTGGACCTTTCTAAAGCTTTTGATCTAGTATCATATAATATCCTGTGGGATAAGCTTAGGAAGGGAGGTGTCCCTGTGGAATTAGTTACTACACTCTCCGTCTGGTATAACAAACAGATAAATTATGTTAAATGGTCTAATGCAATGTCTGATCCATACAAACTGGAATGTGGAGGTCTGGCATCGTCAAGGTTATTCAATATTTATGTAGATCAACTGATCAGAGTGCACATTTTGGAAGTCATATATCTATATGACAGCCAAAATGAGCTTTCTGATCAGTGATTTACCATCTGGTAATTGTGTAAATAACATAAGCTATGCCGATGACATGGTGCTGCTGGTTCCTACGATTGGTAGTACTAGGAAACCATTATTCATATGTGAAGCTTATGCTGAGGATCATGGTTTAAAATATAACTCAAGCAAGAGTGAACTGTTGGTGTTTAGGGGTAGAAATAAATGTCCGTCATATATCCCTCCAGTAACCCTAAATGGCACTACACATACACCATGGCAAAAAGTTTTATTGTGACTGAAGACCTCAAAGATGATTGTGATATAGAAAGGGAGCGCAGAGCGTTGGCAGTGCGGGCAAATATGCTGGCTCGTAGGTTTGCTGGTAGCTCAGTCAATGTCAAGATCCCACTCTTTAAGACTATTGGCTAATTATACCCAAAAAGCATACAATACTCTGCTGTTGAGACTTCCTCCTTACTGTAGTGCTTCAGGCATGTTTGCAGATGCGCATAAGTTCGATTTTTTCGCCATAATGCGCAAACAAGTGGCCTCTATTTTAAACAGGGTGAGAGGGAGCACCAACATCATTCTGAACGTGTTTGCTGTGAGGGCAGATGGGCCTACTTTAGGCAGGTTTATGAAGCTGCACGTCATGCGTTATGCTTCATAAACTGCCTGTCGTTCTTTTTCTGTTGTTTTAATGTTAAAAATTTGTACTAACTTAGCTATTTTTTGTCTATGGACCCTGTTGTCTGAAAATAAATGCATTTTATTTTATTTTATAATGAAACTATAATATTTTGATTTTTATTACCAAGTTGTTTATATGTCTTTATTTCAATTGTTACCGAATAAATAGCTCATTCAGAATATTCTTTATATTATTGACCGTGTATGAGGAATGTCCCAGGATATTTATATTTATTATTATTTAATCTCTCTGATTTGGGCTTTGACGAGCTTGATAATGAAGAATCTGAATATGTAATAAATCTTAATATAAACTGATATATTATATAAGCCAATTCTTATAGACGTGCTTGTAGGCATTCGTTAATTGTCATGACTTTCTCTGACAAAGCAGTTTGTTGTCTATTTTTAGCCAGTCCTCATACTTCTTGGTCGAAGGTAATCTAAACACATATTCGAGTACCACAATATATTCTTAAGCCGATCTTAATCTTTGGATCGCGGTTAAATGATAACAACGAAAAGAATTGTTATTATAGGATGCGCGTCCCTCGCGAGAATAAACACAATTGGTCTGTATACTCTTATGCTACCAGATTTCCACCTGTCAAAATAATTTTACGTTCTAGCATAACTTTACCATATTAAGATTTCTGCTTTTTGAAAATGTTTTAATTTTTTTTTCACAACTAAAATAGCATCTCGCACGTAGTAGTAATCACATAACGCTCATCCAATAAAAAAAATATTTGCTAAGAGGACGGAGAATGTGATGAAAAAAATTTAAAAAATGTTAAAATGTTGTAAACTCCGAAATTTTCACCAGTACAAACAGGATGCGCAGAAGGAAACGCAACCACTTCCGGCTGTCAGAGTTGGTGCATCTCAATCAGGCTTCTATGAGCAAGGAAATATAAAAAAATCAGCCTTGCTAAAGTTCTTTCTCGAAAACGTTGGTAGCTCTCGTACCATTAACTCGAACAATGTGTGAAAGCGACAGTGGGACACACAACATTGTAGCCACGGGAACTATAGAACCAATAAACTTTACATAATCATCGTAATAAAGAATTTCTTCTTTTTATGTATATTTTCTCAATGTTTAATTTCGTGTGTGATTTTTGTGAGGTCTTGCCAGTTTTCGTATAAAAAGTCTTCTTGTTTTTTTTTAGTTTCAAAACTTATGGTTTGTCATACTCGCACGATTCGGAACGTTGCGTTTTCTGAGAAGATATGGCAATAATTTCATCATAGGTACTTTAATCAAAACAAAATTAGATTTATTATATAGGATGTGAAGATAATTGAAGTCATACAATATTCGTTTTGTAGTAAGCAGTTATTTTAATTTGTTCCCAAAAGTTGAAAGGAGCTGTCTCATGGATATACTAGTTCACAAAAAATAAAACAATAAGATTAAGATGTATAGCTTTTCCTTTTTCGTATTTTTATTCCATTTGTAAATATTTTCATCATCCTAACTAATATTATAAATACGAAAGTGATTTGTTTGTTACGCCTTCACGCCTCAACTACTCAACGGATCATCATGAAATTTGGCATGCAGATAGCCTCTGGTATGGAGGACTTTTTATGCCGGGAACGCGGGTGAAACCGCGGGGAACAGCTAGTAATTAATACATATTTACGAATAATTTTAAGCACAGCCTTATCAGATTTAATTAATTATTCTACGATATCATAATTACATCATCTACCTATGGTGTGAATAAATGGACATATAAAAGCACTTAGATACAGTTTTGCCGCCAAACTCAAGAACAAACATACAATAAAATAGGATTATTCCTTTAATCATTATTATGTATTTAATGATAATAAGTAATATGACATCGCAAAGTGCCGATAAAATATCTTGAATATTCGCGAATAAACAAGTAACAATGTATCCCGTAATTTAGTCCTCGAGAGCGAAGCCGTCTCCTTTGTCTGTTTAAACTAGGTTTATCTCAAAGGTAGGTAGCACACTTACCCTCTTCCACATAATAGGCGTAATGCCTCAATATGGCCCTCAAAGGCAGCCCACAGTGTAGGCGTCATCCCCGACTCATCTTTGTTGTTGCATTCCTTTCTTGTCGCTTCTCGTAATACTTCTAGGAGGCCATCTTTGGCTGCTCTGCAAATGATAAAAACATAGGTCAATGAAATGGAGCTTAACTCTCGAGACTCTACCATGTCCAATACAGTTTTTAAGATGAGCTCTGAAGGGCTATTTTACAACGTCGGATTCGATATCGGAAACGGCTACAAAAATTTTCGACGCGAATTTCAGCAATTGCTATTTCAATTTCCGAAAACTTTTCGATGAATCGAATTGATATTTCCGTAAAGAAACATCAAAAATATTCGAAGTCGGAAATTAAAATAGCAATTGCGGAAAATCGCCTCAGTAGTTTTTGAATCCGTGTCCGATATCGAATCCGAGCGTTTTAAAATAGCCCTGCAGAAGACGATTTGCGATCACAAGATCTGCATTAGAAGACATTTGGAGGATTACCATGAAAACAACCATTGTTCTTTTCAATCTCACTCTGAAGAGAACTGTCGAAGGCTAAAAAAAATAACAAAAATACTTTGAAATGAATTAAATTCTCAGAGGAATATCTAAACAAAAAGAAAAACACTTATGTTGCCGTTATTACTATGCAGTAAAAGATTGATTGATAGAATTTCTCTGGTTATTACGCAGGTACTCTGAGATAATCTTAAGTTCTCGCTCTTATCTTAATTATGTCTGTGCGATTATAAACTATTTTTACATCTATATTCTATTGATAAAATATTGGTAATACCATTCATACCTACTTGTTTAGTTTTAAAATATCTGCGACAATCTTAGAGAGTTGGTGACGAATAGTTAGCAGTCTGCGGTACGGGAAGTAAGGGCTCTGAAGCCCTCAAAATGACGTAGTAACGGAAAATATTCCCCCAAATAATACTTTTAAATAGCACCCCGGCTTGATTCATAATAATTAATCGGACAATCGCACAAGAATTCGTACAATTATCGATAAAACAGCGTAATCTATTCCTGCTATAAATTCTGATAAGAACGTATGAAAGTATATTGACGTAGCCTAATACAGTTAATGTTTTAAGGTGTTTTTATTATTATTGTACTTAAAATATAATTGCTATAAAATATAGTAAGCAAACACTTGATTAGATATTCATAATGGTTTTAGATGCACGTCACTTTGTTTCGGAAAAATAAAAAACTACGTAACGATGAATGAACTTTGCATTGTCAAATTAATTTAGACGTAGGTACAGTTATTTCTAAAGAATCCATTAGCTTATTATTCAAAATTCAAATGCATTTATTCAAATATACCTTCGCAGGCACCTAGAAAGTCTGACTCTAATACTCTAATACCGGTTCGGAAGGTTGCATTTGCTGAGAAGAGCCGGCAATAAACTCACCAATTACTTTTTTCAAAACAAGCTTAGATTCATTACATAACATTTACATTCTAATCGAACTGGCAACAATGTGTGCCCCGCAATTATCTTTTTTATTTCCCGTAATTGTAAGTTTTTCCATTCTTGAGTATGTATCATTGTGCTATGTGTGTGACTACATGGAGCTGAACTGTGTCCTTTTTGGTAAAACAAGAGGTAAAGACTACCACGCGGGCGGAGCTGCGGGCATAGGTTAGTTACGTAGCATACCTAATGTAGGTATGAGACTGATGTTGTAAACACAATAGCATATTGCCGGTTGAACGAGAAAGTCCTACACACAATAAAATGAGCATGTTACTTCATCATACTCAAAACAGTTTCCTATGTGACGTCATTGTATTAAAGTGTAATAATTCAATGATATTAAAACTTGACCGTTATTTGAAACCTTATAAAATGAGATAGGCCTTCCTTGTTTTCTGCTCTAGACTTCCTTCTTTGTCTACCCAAATATTGCCGTCTCGCTCGCACATCTCCCCACTATCCACCCAGGCAGAGCGCGAGCTTGAGCCACGCGCGCTATCTCGTCATTGGCGTCCTGTTTTCTGCAACGGACGGTTGTGCCTAGCCTAGCCTAGGCACTCGTAAGTTATTTGTATATTTTATATACCTTTGTTCCTTCTTAGTTTATTAAAATAATAATATAATGATTTTAACGGTGTTACCGTTCGATATTTTAATTTAATTTTGATATTTTATGTTCATGTCTTTGAACAGCTAATTCTTAAACTATTTAATCTACCCACTTTTTATTGATAATTTTGCTTTTATTAATTTATTATCCTTGGTTTTTCCTAGGTTAGTTCCTGTTTTGTTCACAGTTGAACATTAATATTTAAATTACATCAAGTGCTAACTGTATAAATCACAACGTGCGAATAGTGATAACGGATACTGCCCTGAGCAAAAATGATCTAAAAGGCAGCGTAACACTGGGTCGAGTAAGGTCCTCAAGTAAATCCAAATGCCTCATATATCTCATATATCTGATTCTCGGATCTATAATAAAATTAATAATGACCGCAGGCGATGTTAAGTGTCGAAAACGTTAGCAGTGCCGTCTAAATAACAATTTATTATATAGTTAAATATTTTAAAGAAATTTGCCGCTGTAACAACTTTGTGCTAGCTTGTGTGTTACTAGTTACTTAAATAAACCTCTGTTGAGGATCTTGCAATGAAGCGGCGATTAAAAGAACGTGGAACGTGCACTAAATATCTGTCGCGCACAGATAAGGTGACTTGTAAGCTTTGTTCTAATATGTACCATAAAGTTTGCATGAAGATACCAGATGGCGCTGTGGTCAGTTCTGACTGGGTATGTTGTCAATGTAAGGCGTCTTCACCGCGTATAAAAGATCCTAAATTTCCTATAACGGGTGTGGCAGACAACAATGTCCTTCAAAATACAACACCCGCTAATACGCAATTAGGGATTGCCTCGCCTAGTGATGACTCATCGCTTGGACTTGCTCAGGAGATAAAACTTTTCCGGGAAGAAATGCAGGGTATGAGAGTTGAAATGCGGGACCTTCTTGCAGAGATAACTTCCATGAGAGAGTCAATTTCAGATTGTCATAAGAGGATCGATAGTCTGGACTCTAGAGTGGAAAAACTTGAAATACAATCAGCTCAGGAGCCCTCCGCTGAAATTGATAAACTCCAACAGATCGTAACTCGTCTGCAATCTGAGCTTAACGACCGCGATCAAGTATCACTGCAGAATGATGTGGAAATCGCTGGTATTCCTGAATTTGAGGGAGAATCGGTCTGTCACTTAGTCACCGTAGTTGCACGTAAACTGGGGATGTCTTTGGAGGAGAGTGATATCGTTAACGCTCAGCGAGCCGGTCCTCGGCGTTTGAGTGGTGATTCAAGTAAACCATTAAGGCCGCGTCCCATTGTTGTGCGACTTGCGCGGCGCACGCTCCGCGATCAACTACACAAGAGCGCACGAGTACGGCGCGGTGCGACCACCGCCGAGCTGGGGCTGCCGTCCCACACACCTCGCCCTTTTTACGTCAACGAACGTCTAACTAAATTTAATCGAAGCATGTATGGCATGGCACGCGAACGTGGAAAAGCAAAAAATTGGAGATTTGTGTGGACAAAAGATGGCAAAACACATGCTAGGCGAGATCCGACCTCTTCAGTATATATTTTAAGAACTGAAGCTGATTTAGACCGGGTTTTTGGTGAGTCGGCATCCGGTAGTCCTAGCAAATAAAATTGTATCTTTTATCTCGCCTAAATTATTTTTTATTAGCTTCATATTGCTTGTTTTTTATTTTATAACTTTTAATTTTTCTTTTGTATTTTTCTTTTACGATATTTTACAAGATTTTACTGATGTTGCAGTATATTTAAATGTAAATTTTTGTGTCTTTCTGTCGCTGTATAATATGATCATTTTAATATTAACAATTACTTTTAATTTTCACTGTTTAACTTTACTACCTATAGATTTTATTAAACTGTGTGTCGCGGTTTATTATTTATTCAAAAATAAATATTCGCATAGTGGAATACAACCTAGTACTATGATTCGATTGCTCTCAGGTGTAACGACCCCAATTCATAAAACACATAATTATATGTTATATATTTATCAACATTATATCTATACATCTATTTACTTATACATATGTTTTTTATACCACATATCATTACTGCTTAAAAATTCTTATAGTTTATCAAATTTAACTTATAAATTACATATTATTCTATTATATACAATTATTTTCTATCACTATATACATTTTATACCCTCGTGTATTATAATTACTCTGCTTAAAAATGGTTAAGAATAATAGGAACCTTAAAATAGGTTTATTTAACGCTGGATCGCTCAACACTAACCACGAGGAATTTCTAGTAGCTATCGAACGACACGATGCGGACATTGTTGCCATTAATGAAACTTGGCTTAGACCTGGTGAGGAAGGCTGCGCACCCGTCGTTCCTGGGTACAAACTGCGTCACATCCCGCGGCCGCGTGAGGTACGGGCCCGGGGAGGTGGGGTAGGTTTCTACGTCAAACGAAACGTTAATGTTAGAACCACAAAACACCCTAGCTCCAATACTATGGTCGAGCAGATGTGGCTAACTTTATCAATGAACAACGTACGAATTGCTATTGGAACCGCGTATCGTCCGCCATGGCTGGATGTGGATTTATTTCTTGACACACTCTCTGAATCTGTAACTTCTTTTTCAAAACATGATCATGTAGTGTTAGTGGGTGATTTCAATATTGATATGTCTAATGATAATGACGGGTCTGCTAAAAAACTTCGCCAGTTCTTAAATTGTTATAACTTAAAAAACTATGTTACTGAGTCTACTCACTTCACTTCTCATAGCGAAACAATTATTGACATAATATGTTCCGATTTCAATGTCACTAGTGTAATCGTCGATCACATACCTGAACTGGGGGGTCATGCTATGGTGTACGCAGAGTTTAAATTAAAAAAAAAGAAACTAAAACCTAGGTGGATCATATACAGACCTTTAAAAAATATAGATATGCAAACATTTAACTACGATCTTCAGAATTTGAATTGGGATGCTATACTCTTCTCTGATTCTGTTGACACTATGGTGGATCTTTTTAGTAAATTTATAATAGGATTATTTGATCTACATGCCCCTATCAAAAAAACCCTTATTAAGAGGCAGTCTTTACCTTGGCTGACCTCAAACGTTCGTTACATGATGAGACTCCGTGACGAAGCCTACAAAAAACAACGATTTTCCGGGATACCCAGTCACAAGAATGAATATAAAGTGTTGAAACAGTTGGTAAGCTCTAGTACCTTTTTAGAAAAGAAAGCATACTTTGAGCAGAATATAAACAAGAATCTGGATAGTTCTAAAGCACTCTGGAAGAACTTAAAGAAAGATGTGCTTCCTGATTTTAAAAGCTCATGCGAGCTCCCGGAACATTTTACCGATACTAATCAAATTAATAATTTCTTTCTTGACGTACCGGGCAGTAATCTTGTAGACATATCTATTTTAACCAAATATGAATTTAATAGGGTTGGACCCTCATCACTTGCTTTCACGCCTATTGATGATCAGCAAATTGCCAAAATTATACTAGCTATTAAGACTAATGCTCAGGGAATTGATCGTATTAGTATGGATATGATAATACTAACTTTACCAACAACTTTAAGTATTATCACCGCTATAATAAATAAATCAATTATAACCTCCACTTTTCCCCAACTCTGGAAAACTGCTCTAGTGAGACCTATACCTAAAAGCAATAACCCATCTGACATTAAAGATCTTCGCCCTATTAGTCTTTTACCGTACCTATCCAAGATACTTGAGAAAGTTATACACGGTCAGCTTTATAAATACCTGGAAGTCAATTCTATGCTATCCCCCTTTCAATCCGGTTTTAGAAAGGGTCGTGGTACTCATACTGCGCTTTTGGACGTGGTTGATAATATTCTCGCTGCACAGGATGTTGGAAAGGGTACTATTCTAACACTTTTAGACTATTCCAGGGCATTCGATTCCATTAGTATTCCATTACTTCTATCAAAACTAGCTTACTATGGTCTTGAGAATCCAGCTATAAGGTGGTTTAATAGCTATTTATCAAATCGCTCTCAAAAGGTCGAAATAATTAAATCTGACGGTTCCATTTTGTCATCTAACCTCTGCTCTGTACAAAGAGGTGTACCGCAAGGATCTATTCTTGGGCCTCTTTTGTTCATCCTTTATTGTTCGGATGTTGTTGGTGGCATACAATATTGTAAATACCATCAATATGCTGATGATCTTCAATTATACATTTCTTTCCACCCAAAAGATGCAGTGACAGCGGTGAATAAACTCAATGATGATTTGGATCGCATATCGGAATGGTCGAAACTTAATTCACTGGTGCTCAATCCCTCTAAATCTAAATACTTGGTTTTAGGATCCAAAAACCAAATCAAAAATATAACATCCTCGGCACTAAATGTCAATATACAAGGCAAAGGTATAGAATTGGTCCCCATAGCACGTAACTTAGGTCTTGCTATGGATAATAAACTCCAGTTTGAGAGTCATGTCTCTGATTTAGCTCGTGGCTGTTTTTACAGGCTTAAGGTTCTGTATAAAATAAGAAATATGCTAAGTACGGATCTTCGTGTGGCACTTTGTGAGAGTTTAGTTTTATCCAAATTGAACTACTGCATTTCTGTGTACGGTCCGTGTCTGCTGATGAGATCTCACCGTCTAATTCAACGCGTACAGAATGCTTGTGCTAGATTTTGCTTTCGAGTACCTGCTCGTGCACATGTTACCCCCTTCTTAAATAAAGCAAATATGCTTAAAATGGCGGCCAGACAGCGTTTATATTTTACTGTCATGTTGTTTGATGTAATCAAAACAGGCTCCCCCGAGTACTTATACAAGAAAATTACTTGGTTACGTGACCAAAATGCATACCAAAGTCGAGCCTCTTTGTACCGGATCTCTATGCCAAAACATAGAACTGCAGCCTTCCGCGGCAGTTTCAGATATAATGCAACGAAATGTTGGAACAATCTTCCTCCACCTCTTCGGGACCTGAAAACAAAACATACGTTTAAACTATCATATAAAGGATACCTACTGTCTCAACAAAAAGAAAACAAATCTTTTTAGAATTATAACATGTAATTTATGTAAAAATGATATATATTTATTTTTAATTATATATACTATTTTATTGTATTATGGATGTATGTACTCACTCACTTATTATTTTCGGATGGTGCGGTAGCATGTTTTGATTGGTCGTTTTACCGGGGCTCTCGTGGTTGATATAGAAGTTATTCGTTTTCATTTTAACAGCACTTAAATCTTTCACTGCATGTCATTTAAATTATTTGTTCCAAGATTTTCGCAATTTTTACCTTCTTTTTATATTCTGGTTTCTTGCTTTGATTTTTGCATTTTATTATATTTCTTGTACCTACTCGCCGATGTTCGTGACTTACGCATAACAAGGTGCCGACAGAATACCAGTGTTGTGGGTAGCTCCCACAACTTTATACTGAGTCGGGGCCTTTTTTACACCGCGACGCACAGATTTCTATTATTATTATTGTTGCTACTGTTTTATTTTTCTTTATTATTGTTATTATTTTGTGTGTACCTATATATTATTATTCTGTGCGTTCTGGTGGAAATAAATTAATTTTTCATTTCATTTCATTTCATTTCATTTCATTTCATTTCATTTCATTTCATTTTTCAAAAGTGAAAAGTGAAAGAAGTTGATTGATAATAAAAAAGAATTTAAAGTGTTATGTAGTGAATTAGAATTATTACAACTTATTTGTACTGAAATTATTCAAATGAGGAATTGTGATCCGCTAACCAGATATTTCGCCTGCCATTATTGCTAGTCTAGTTACAGTGCTTAAAAAAGTTTAAACATTTTTGCCTCTAATAAAAAGGATCAAATGCTCCTGCTTAGCAAGCTAGTCTGATCCATACACCAACCCGCGCAGGGCCAGGTGACTCAAAACATACCCGCGCAGGGTATTTTCGTGGATGTTGTGCCCGTACGCACATTCCCCATTATTATTAGCCCCGCGCAGGGGCAGTGACTTAAATCATACCCGCGCAGGGTATTGTCTTAGATCTTGTGCCAGTACGCATATTCCTTATTATTATTAACCCCGCGCAGGGGCAGGTGACTTAGAACGTACTCGCGCAGAGTATTTGCTTGGATGTTGGGCCGGCACGCACATTCCCCATTATTATTAACTCCACGCAGGGGCAGTCACTGAAATGTACCGGTGCGGGGTATTTATTCTCTTGGATGTTGTGCCCTTACTCCGTATGCACATTCCCCGTAATAATCAACCCTTTGCAGGGGCAGGTGAGTTGAAATATACCCTCGCGTGTGTTCTTTTGAGATGTTGTGCCAGTACTCCGTATGCACATTACCAATAATAGTCAACCCCTTGAAGGGGCAGATGAGTTGAAATGTAGCCTCGTGAGGTATTTTCTTGGATGTTATGCCTGTACACACGTTCCCCATATTAATCAACCGCTTGCAGGGACAGAAATGTACCCTCGCAGGGTATTATTTTGGATTTTCTGCCCGTACGCACATTTTCCATCATAATCAACCTCTTACAGGGTGACTTGAAATGGACCCTTCAAGTCTGGTTTTAAATACATCATGTCGCGCCTGACGCATATAAATCTTTGCGTGACCTTAGAATACACTCTCGCAGGGTACTATGTTTGGATGGTGTGTCTACGCACATTAACGATGAAAGGATTAAAAAGGCAGTGTGGTGTTTGAAAACCTATTTTGCTTTTCAATTAAAAATTAAATGATCCTGCTTTAGAAACAGGTCAAAGCAGATTTTTACTCTATCCCTGCCTCGTAGGGAAAAGGGACTCGAAATATATACCCTCACCGCAGGGTACTTTACCTAGATATTGTGCCTCTTCTCACAATCGCCATCTAAATCAACCCATGCAAGGACAGGTGATTTGAAATGTTCTGTCGCACAGTCTCTAATATAACCACCAACATGGGAATAGTTGGTTTTAAAATGTACATTTGCAAAGTTCTATGCCGAGATGCCTCTACGCATATTTCCCATCATTATCAAATCTCACAGGGGCTAGTAACTGGAAAATGTATCCTTACAGCGTACTCTTAAGTACTTGACTTGGAGGTTGGTGCCCTTACGGACCATACTCGTTTTTTGCAAGGTGCTTAAAGATTGACATTTAATAATTTCAAAGCGGGACAATAAATTCTATTCCACCAGCAGGGTGACATCTAAGCACCCCCGGTTTATATACTGAAAATAATATAATACACTGTCGATGCGTATTGTTTTACCAAAAAACCGTTGGTAATGTCAAGTCATTCGGTTCAGTACTGTGGTATCAGATATCCACCCGCACCATTGAACATTGTCTGCTGATGCTAAAAAGTGGTGAATCTCAGTTCTCAGTTTAAGTGTATTCCGAACCGGTGGTAAATTCAACTGTATATAACAAATTAACGTTTATAAGTGCCTTATCAGGACCTAAACTGAATAAATGACTTTTTGATTTTGATTTGATCTCACTGACCTATTATAACGTGTGATACGAATTAAATGTTTACCGTATCGCTGATTTATTTCAACCCTGACTGTTTGTGCAAAATTCAGATCTCAGGCATGTTTTCACTAGTAAATGTGAGCGACGCACATACGAATCTATGACCAATAATGGCAACTATATTATACATAGATAACTTGCCTACCTTTCGGTCTCAGCCAAAAGTTTTTTGCTTAATTAACCAATGGGGTAACAAGCATATAGGGAATAAGGAATACCTATTATCGATTATTTGAATGACTTTCTCCTGCCTTCCAAGGCGTTATGTTTTAATTCTAAAACAAGAATGAATAAAATTGTGCTACAGAGGCTTACACTATGTTGACAAATTTACCCACCCTCGCAGGGTTTTTGGGGGTTCAATGGAATACTAGATATATTATTGATTTTCTTTCAAAATCACCTTAGAGCCTAATCGGTCTATTGAACTTATCGAGCTTGGTAATATCCCAAAAGAGTCTGCACTACCGTGATTCAGCATACTTTTTTGATTCAACTGCAATCGCAATCTCATTTTCTATTGAAATTTATAATCAGATGAAGCCTGTAAGCGCAATAAACAGTCGAACAGTTGTTTAGCCAGGTAAATGTTGCATTGCAATAACAAAGCACTCCTCGCTATCTTGAAAGCATGACAATATCTAAATTAAACGTCACCTATGTTCGGAATGAGGGTGACAATCATCTGATGAACCGTATCATCGTCATATGAATGTAACATTCCAATTTCTTTCATATATTAGATTAGATCCTCGTCTATTGTTACTGATTACCAACTACTGCTTGAGGAGCACTTACACAGCGGATACGCCTGCACAATAATATGGAATGTACATACTTCGTTGAAAGTTTTGTATTTAGACTAAAGCATGAATAAATGTTTTACGAAGAAAAAGCACCTTTGTTCCACGTGGAATTACCACCTAGCATAACATTACCCTCTATCTTGTTTAATCTCTAAACTGCTACCTCAGCTAAATTGGTTCGAAACAAACTTTTAGTAACTAATTCCTCGATAGTATTTCGGAGGGCAGACCTCAAGTTCAGGGCTTTGACAGTCCCATTCACGATACAGCGCTATCGATAGATACATGGACAGTTTTTCTACCTCCAAGTAGATACCATAAGATGGTCTGGAATTATAGAAATATGAGTATTGGATTGCTTGTTGTAACCATGGCATCTTTGTTGAAAAATCGCTTCTAACCGTAGCTTGTTTGAAATAAAATGAACAAACTTAAGTAGTCCATTTGTCACAATGACTCCTGTACTAATAAAGTTATTAACTACTTGCTTCTTACACTTAGATGAATGTTCATTATGCTGAATAAGTCAGTGGTATCAAATGTATGCAGTTTTAGTTCTCATGTGTTGGTTGGACATATTTTGATATATATTGATACGATAGATAGTCGATTGACTCGTGTAATTTTTAGAAACATATCTAAAATTTAAGTAACGAATTTTGTATATCCAGACCAACACAGCCACTAATCGCGGGATCACATTATCTTCGCATGATTAATTAAATACTTGAATGTTGCTTTTCAATCACATACGATACATGTTTTTATGCTCATCAATGATTTGATTAAGATCTTTGCTTCTAGCCATGTACACCTACATATTTCGTTTATACTTTATAAATAAAATTACAGTACCTCGCACATCTTAGTATTTTTGATACCTATTCTCTCTCACGATACCTTCAGACTTACACAGAAGTCTGTACACGTATGACCTATACTGGAGACATCACAGGTACCTACCTATGTCACAAATAACTTTATGCTACAAGCATAAAATCACATTGGCATCCACTTTCACCAGGCGAAAACAAACACGTCTCATTTTATAAGGTTTCAAATAACGGTCAAGTTTTAATAGAAGCGTTTTACCTGAAAATAAAACGCATATTAAATACTTACCTTATTTGAAACCTTAATTTTTAGTTCTGCCTGGTATTTCGACTCAATGACGAGATAGCGCGCGTGGCTCAAGCTCGCGCTCTGCCTGGGTGGATAGTGGGGAGATGTGCGAGCGAGACGGCAATATTTGGGTAGACAAAGAAGGAAGTCTAGAGCAGAAAACAAGGAAGGCCTATCTCATTTTATAAGGTTTCAAATAAGGTAAGTATTTAATATGCGTTTTATTTTCAGGTAAAACGCTTCTATTAAATATGTGAAAGTTTTTTTTAAACTGGATTTCGTAGGGATATTAAACGCCGCAGGCTATGGCTTCGGCTTAGGCCAGAAATCGCCCTTCGGCTCGGACACTATAGTTAGAAGTGTTGATGATGTTAATTTTATCTTCATTTGTCAGTCTCAAGGAAATACTTTGTCATTGCATTTTGAATTCAATCTCGTCAATTCTGCAGCTGCATAGTCACAGCCTGCAGTCGGAAGTTCGGAGAATTGATGATTCTAATTTTGTATGGTTGAGGGACAAATACCTTGTTATTGAACTTCATTATTCCTCAAACTAATTATTAGGTAGGTTGAAGATTCCAGTCAGATCAGGCCAGTCCAGAGGAGGAAACTCAATCTCAAAGGATTAAGATACCTACTACTGTTTGAGTTTTTTTTACTGTAATTTTTTTCACTAGCTTCGAAATCTTAAGCTCATCGTAGGATTCGAGGCTCGAGCCCAAGACCTTTATTTCGACATTAGATGAAACTACGAACTATCATCGCTTAAAAATTACAACTCATTATTCAATATTTACAGCCCTTTTTTATATAGGTAGGTAGGTACTTAAGCTAATAACTCATGTCACTGAACCCTCACATCAATGATCGGTCACCATGGAACCTGACACTTGCATGTCATGTCACTAAACGAATCAATACGCTGATTACATCACGCTGAGCGATTTTTAAGCCTACCTGTGATAGCATAGGATTCAATGTGTAGTGTAGTTTTGGCAATATTACCCTTCACAAATATGTTCGGGCAACCGTGAAGGTGCTGGGTTGAACCATAATGCACATTCGAAACAATACGGTTTTTAGAAAATTAATGTTTTGATGTATTAAGTTTATGCGACTATAACATTAGAGGTAATCGGAAAGGTTTCAGCTATCGGTTATTTCGGGAGATCCAGGATAAACGGGTTCGCTGGCAAATTGTTCGGGATATACCTACTAGTCTCTACTAGTTCCTAAAAGGCTGGTTAAATATTTGAATGATGATTATCCACCGGGTACCCGCATGTGTTACGGAAGCTTGTAGGAGACACGCTTCGCATACCGCCTAAATAGTTCAACGTCCTCCCTTTACCAAATTCACTTTTTCACACCTGGTACCTATGAGATCAACTGGTTGAACTGGCGGATAATCGTTTGAAAAGCAGTAGGTAATCAGCTGAATCTGGAAGGCAAAAATCGATGTTGAGAAGGTCAAGTAAAACCTTTTGTAGCAGTAGATTGCTCATGATGAGTAGATGATGAGTGATGATGACTGACCGCGGATCGACCTTAGCTCGCGGTTAAAAAAATAACAATGACATCAATTGTTATAATAGGACCGCGTCCCTCGCGAGAACCAACCGGTTAAAAAGGTTTTTTTTTAGTTTTTATAAATTTCAGCAGCGATCACTGAATTTTAGAAAAACGTTAGTTAGATCCTTTGGAATATAAGAAAGTTTTTAAGTTTTTTTTTTACTTGTATCTTATACCTACTATTATCTATTCTGTGCCTATACCTATGTAGGTATTGACTTTAAAGAATGTGATTGATAGTAGCTACAAAAAATGATCTCACGTAGGCAGGTAGGTATGTAGGCCAGTACAAGCCTACCTAACTGTATAATACTGCATAAGGCTCATTGACAATTTCCAATAAGAATCGAGAGCGAGAAAGGTGTTCGATCACATACAGGTAGGTTTTGACGGCAGAGGTATTTATTTAATTACCTACCTATTGATTATCAGACCAGAATTTAAGGGGCTTCAAAATACCTACGGCGTTACTTTTTTTTTGTACCTACCTACTAGCACAGTTTTACCACATACAGTTGCGCAACGAATGTACTTACGCAGAGCAACGGAGGGGAACTCGCGGGGTGTCGGGACGGCCCGGCCGCGCCAAGCTAACACCGCTTAGTTGGCTCGATCGTCCGCGAAAGGCTGACGCGTTCTTGTTTGTGAATGTTGTAGGTACTGTTCAATGCTCAGGGTACAATATTATAATGTCGCAGACAAACTGTTCTGTATACGGCTGTAAATCAACGACGAAATATAATAGAGATTAAAAATTTCATAGATTTCCCCGTGACGCGAGGTAATTTATTCCTATAATTTCGTAAGATGAGTTCCCACCTACTAACTGATTTAAATTATACTGTTGTAGTTAGAACCTCGCTAGAGTAATAGTATTCTATGGTTAGAACTATATAATTTATTCTGCGTGTTCAGTCAACGAACGCAGAAGTAGCTATACATTTTAGTAGGTACCTTGTCGTAGTAAATAGTATCTACCTAAAGGAAAAGCGCCACACACTTTTCATTCAAATATTGAACTTAATTACAAAATTGCTTACATTTAGGCCCTTACGGGATGGACAGAGAATATATTTAGGTTCAATTTTATAATTATTTAACACTTTTTAGTGCAGGGCTTTTTAAAGCGTGTTTTTTTAGTTTTTTAAACTGTAATTTTTTTACACCGAACCACTAGACGCCGGGAAAATTTTCAGCAGTACGTTGTAGTCATACCGAAAATACGGACACAGCATTTTGCATTCACATTTATAATGCGTACAGCAAGGGAGTGGCTTCCGGCGTCTGTGTTTCCCGACTCTTACAATCTAGGCCAGATGCCTTTCAAGGACAGAGCGAATAGGTTTCTTCTGGGTAAGCATGTTCCATCTTAGGCTTCGTCATCATCCCTCGTGGGCGGGTCAGTGGCCAAACGCAAGCCCATTGAATTAAAAAAAAACAAGTCAAAACAATTATTCACAATTCACAATAAGTCATGTTATAAATACGAAAGTATTCGCTTTATTATATTTTTAACATAGGCTGTATGTCGATTTTGTTCACCCTTGCTTCGACCTGCGGGCGGAAAAAATAAAATACGCGCCATTTTCCATATCAAAAAATCAACATCATAAATCCAAGTTTTTTTTTCTCGCAATTGTGTTGAAAGACGTCGTATGACACACGTGTGCATTGGTAGGTACACACGAGACGGTATTAAGCGTAATCGCTTTTGTCGGTGAAGTCGACAATTACATCATAATTATCATATTAAATCTTATCATAATATGAACTTCGCTCCAATTTTCACATTTATCTTCGCACGCACTCATGGAAAGTCTGACTAATACGTGCGGCGGTGGTGTAGGAACTTGGCGTGCGCACTGCCGTGCACTTAGATAAGTCCAGTGCTAGACATGTGAATGTTTATTACTCATAAATAAATGATGACATTATCATAACAATATAATTATTTTATTTTCTTTTTTGTGACAACCCTTGCGTATTTGCTCGTGACAACGTTGGTACTCATACGAACGGCGGCACGGGCCAACATCAAAGGCGATTTCCTACTGTAAGATGGTAATACTGTGCTACTAGGCCGTACCGCCGTGGTTTCCCTATACCTACATTACATTGTCATGAAAATTGTCAAAGTAGTAGCTTGTATCATGGAGATAAATATAGGATAGGGTCTCGCACTTTGCGGTATTAAAGGAGCTTTCTACGGCCGACGCTCAGGTTCTGTAATGAGCTCCCCGCTGTGGTCTTATGGCAGGGAGTAGAGCATGGGGTTCGTCAAAAAGGGTGTGAAGAGATTTTTGCAGGGTCGGCACTACTCGAATGATACCCCTGATGCAAGCGTCCATAGGCTGCGGTAACCGCTTACCAGTAGGCGGACCATATGGATAAAAAAACAAGAAAACCTGGTATGGATAAAAAAGAACAAGAATTTAGGCAAAAACTGTCTGACAAAGTGACATCCTAATTTTAACATTTAAAAGATTTTGAATACCTGCCTACCAACTTAGTTCATTTTTTTTTATTAAACTAGGTATGTGGCGTTCAAATTAGTTAGTGGGCAAGATAGACTATTTACTACTATTGGTAGGACCTATTTGAAACTCCTGAAAGGTTCAATAGCGCCATTCACGTAGTTTTTATTATCCACGAGTAGGTACCTATTTACCTAAAATTCGGGAAATTTGATCATCGTGGAAAGTACCTATGTAGGTAGTGTGTACTGTTCTGGGGTAACAGTTTGTTCTGTCCTACTTGTCCTAGCAAGGTTTTTGTTAACTGTTGATTAGCTTTCTTATACAGGATGTTGTTTTGGTATGCGACAAGCGACCCAGGAGCGGTAGTACAAAATATATATTCCCCAAAAATGGACTTAATTCCATTAAATACTGTAAATATGTTGAGAAATACCTTATTCAATTTAAAATAAAATTACCGCAAAGTATGGTCACTCGGCACGTGCACAAACTAGAGCTAGGCGCAAGCCGCCATCGCCCCACCCCTTTACTCCCTCGTACAGTGCGCGTCAAATAACTAGACCCAAGATGGCGTCGACTGCGCATGTACAGTCGCGTTCATAATTTTTCGTATACAATTATACTTATAATTACTAGCTGCCCGGTGCGACTTCGTTCGCGTGGTGCTACTCATCCCTACTCCACTGAAAAATAGTTAATGTCCTATTTTTCGACCTACTAAATATACACACAACATTTCATAAGAATCGGTCAAGCCGTTTCGGAGGAGTTTTGTTACAAATACTGTGACACGAGAATTTTATATATATTAGATAGATATCAATTCATACGTGAGGAGAAATCTTAGGCTCCCTTTCTTAGACTATAGTCTCCACGGAAGAGAGTGAGACATGGCATAATTAAAATTGATATGGAGTACAAGTGCAGAAAGCTAATATTTTCATGTAATAATGCATTAGAAATACATAAAATTTATAAAAAACACTACACACACGCATGTCAAACTGATAAGAATGTCACACATAATCATACCTAATATCATAGTCATAGTTTGTGTATAATATACGTGAAGAGAATTTATTCAAACTTTAAAAAAACGATCACAAAAATTACGAACTCTAATGTACTTGGGGCGACAGCGGAACGTGTGCGGGCGACGGGTGTCCGCGACGCGCCGTTACTATGACAACGCAGGACGCTATCAACCTCACCTCATACCGCACCTCCAAGCACACCTAAAAAACGGTTACTGCGCAGGTTCAAGTTAGTTGACGCGCACTGTACTCCCGTTGAGTATTATGTCTACACTTTAGCTTATTACATGATTTTCAAATTTTTTATTTTTTTTATTTTTATTATTAAAAAAAAATAAAGTATTTTTTTATATTTTTTTTAGCACCAGTATCATTTGTATTATCGACCCTGAGTCGCTCGTCGCTGACCAAAACAACGACCTGTATATCCTGCAAAGACTGCAGATTGCACATTCAGGACATTAATGGAGGGAGCTACTTAGGTAGGTAGGGTCCATTATACCTACCTTTTTTTTTTTTAGCGTGGGGAAATCCTCATACCCAGTACCCGACCGCCCTAGGGGGGGAGCGGTCAGGTTATGCCGGACTTTTACCGGCTAAAAGCCCACGGTGGTCGCCACCTGCGCTATAGAGAGGGGGGCGGGCTCTCGTGTTGAACGCGTACCTGCTCACCCCTCCAAGCGCGGCGCTTAGATAGCTCGTCCCGGGGGAGGACTGACACCTCCCCCCAGCATCCTCGCTGTGCTATCGCACGATGAGCCGTGACCACGTCGACTCATCGTCCTCCTTGGTGTCGCTTCTGGGCCCGCAGAGCCCCCGCTCTGATTGCCCACGACCCAAAGGCCCCGTTTAGTCGCCTTTTACGACAGGCAGGGGAACACCGTAGCTGTTATTCTAAGCCCGAGCTACAGGGCAGGGGGGCCGCCACGAGGCACGTTTGAGTGGGATCAGCAGCCTCCTTCTGGACCATTACGGTCTTACAGAAGGAGGCTACTCCCCTCCACGCCGTATCCCCGCTCAGCATCGCCGACACGACTGCTGGCAGGGAGATGGCTCCATTATACCTACCTATTACTTTAGACTAAATTTGGTTGCTATGGTTGGTTGACATTAATTACCTCAAGCACAAGGAAAACAGCACAAACAAATTGGCAAACTCATAGATATATGTCTTCAGGTCAGGGGGGGTCACACACTTATATCCAGCTTGAATGGGTTTCAAAATACACAATACTATAGCTGTTACCCGCAGATTTACTGAAACGGCCGAGCCCCAGGGGTGGGTCATGCATAACCCCCATGACCCCCCCTGGATCCGCCCTTGCTTACAACTCTGGGGAGGTTAATATTTTTCAGACATTATTTGAATCTTGGTCTATGTTTACATACTGTTTACATACTTAGAACGAACATTACCTTTATAATATCAATACGAAAACCCCTGATAGGTAATCTTATCAGAGTTTTTGTATAATGAATACCTAGATAATAAACGGGAACATCTGTAACTTACTTATGAAACCTGTCGGTGGTCATCTTGTATTGTTTTATTCACAGCAAGTAGGTAGCAACAGCAAAAAGATCCAACAACTGTCTCAGGAGAGTTTGTTCAACTCATTTTACCGGATTGGTACACTTTTGGTCACCGCGAAATTGATAAGACGAGAAAGTTTTGTTTTGTCACACTTTACACCTAATTAAAAATAATTCAGCAAGATTTATCTATACGATATTCTCTTTTATGATCAATGATTATGGCCTAAATTCGGGCAATAAATTGGAACAATAAAAATAATCAACTTGTTTTATAAAACAACAACAGAGTGCACCTGTCTCACTCAGATGTAACAGTTGACTACAGCCAGCACAGACTTAACAAAAATAATTAACTGAATGAACTGAATGACGAATGATTCCAATTTTTGTCTATGATTCATTACTCAAAACGTCGCGTCGTGCAATAACGCCATCTTTTGAAGTGTAATAACAACTTACCTGAAGCACTGACATCTATTGGTAAGTAGACGAACTTTTATGTTATCTACTGAACAACAGATGACAGCATGGTTCACGCTCATAGAAAATAAAAATTTAAAAAAAACATAATTTTTATTTAGAAGTGAAATTGAGTTTTAGTGAAATATAATTTTGATGTAAAAAAAGTAATTATAAGACGGAATTTTATTTTACAAAGAATGCATCTACCATCATACTGTCCTTTCATCGGACCGACCTTGAATGCCAAAAGGTTGACGAAAAAAAAAACATTGTATACAATTTCCCAGGATAATAAGCAGCAGGCCTATATCTATGGTAAAATTATAATAATATTAAATAACATACAAGAGTTCTAGACAAAGAAGTACAAAAATGTTTACTTTATTGACAAACATAAAACTTTATCCCCCTTATTCATAATAAAGTTATCAAACTTTGATTAGCTCATGGTATAAGTATATCTTATAAAAATTCCGAAGTCTTTATCTGACAGGTGACATTTGGTGATCGAAAGAGTGAGACGGGGCACACTGATTGAGTTAAAAAGCGATTATGAATAAGGGGGTAAGAATTTACTTATTTCTGAATGTTTGTGACGCAATCACATTTAGGTGAAGATTTTAATCAATTGACAAATAAAGATACAATTTTACGACTTATTTAAATATAAGAACTAGCTCCCTTTGTAACATAAAATAGTGGACAGTTTGCTATCATGAAAATAGTCACAATCCACTTTCGCAAGTCATACCTAGATAAAAATAGTAACTGATAAATTTATCCATTACCGTTATCGAGTAACTGAAGTAGAAAAACAGCTTATTTGAAAGTAAATTGCCATGATAATGTACTTTATAGGCACTAAACGTCTGATTAATTGACTGAAATAGATATGAATGTAACAGCAAAAACTTTTTTTACAACCGATGTCATCTGGAAAATCAATGGAGCATTTTTTATGTGGTTCCTTGTTGATTGCTTGCTCAGCATGTCAAACTGAACGATATCTGAGGTAACAGGGAACGGATAGTCCGATGATTCTAAGGTTCAAGGTCTTGGTCGCTTGCTGGTAGAATTTTCCAAGTTATTCAAGGAATTAGTCCTAAGGTTATGGCTAAAGGTTTTGTAACTCATCTACCAGCCTACTAATGAAGTCCAAATTAATCTTGACCATACTACCACAGATTACTAAATAGTTACTTATACTACGTCAGATCTTTAAGTAGCTACAGGTACCTTTCGATTCTCAGTAACTACGGTATTTTTTATTATTTACATGCTGCGACAGATAATATATGAACCTACTCTATAGCTTTTGTTTGATAACGTGGTCATGCGTTGTTTGAGTTAAAATGTAGATATCTATGTAATTGTCGTATGTTCTCAGAAAATCCATATGAAGATCCATCACTCAGAATTAGTTACTACTTTGGATCATATTTAAAGAAAGAAAAGAAAGAAAGAAAAAGGATTTATTCAGGACAACACACAACATTAATGACAAAATAAAAAATATAAAAACAGTACAAACAATAAAAACTACACAAAAATGCAATGTTGCGTGATGCCAGGAATAGGTCTCGACTCAGCAATGTGCTTAGGTTAGTAAGAAAAACTAACCGTCGCGCTGGTTTTCAGTCGAGGCCCACGTCCACGTATTTCGTAGTCTTCTCCAGAGCTGACTTGCTAATGCCCAGTCAATCCAATGTCCTCTTTCACTTGCGGTATAGTGCAGATAACCAAATTTACGTTCTTTATAATCATTCTGTTCAATGGCCTTATAATTCGCCACTATCATTCCGCAATACTTTATGTGGTAATGCCGAGAAGGTAGCAAGCTTGTCTAGAAACTGCCTAAGTGTCCAGTTTATATACCTATATCCGGAAACACATGTTTATTTTATGTGTGGTAACATTAAAACAAGCAATAAACCAATCAATAATGCCTAACGCTTTCCACTTTAGATACGAGCGTATTAAAAGCCGTATCAACGCGTAATAGCAACTCAGTTGATAGATACGTTCATAATTGAAGTTACTGTGCTAATATTTGTGATCCATTAGAGGCATTATCTCATAATGTGGTTTGCTTGTAGCTCTCAAAGTCACAAGTTGCCGATATCACGTCACTCGTCAATCTATTGCTGAACAATCGGTAACTGATTACGCTGATATTTACTGTGTTTCAGTTCCTAAATATAAAAAAGAGACTTTCAAAACTAAATTTGAATAAGATTAGGTTTAGGTATGTGAAGATGCTTAGGTTCCCGTACACTCTCATTTGTGAAAGGAGGCTTATGCTCAGCAGTGTGGCATTATAGGCCGATGATAATGATGGTGATGATGAGGATGATGTGAAGATGGACGCCTTTCAAGGCGATGTTAGCTCGATAGTGGTAGCAACGTCGAATGCAGTAACGAAAGTCCCGATGATCTTGAGTTTCCGGTGAAGGAAAACATCGTGAGGAAACCATAGCACGGTGGTAGGGTCCTTTGTAGTATCCACCTGGCTAGCTACCAAGTTGATACCTTCAAGTTGATAATCTGTCGCCAAGCACCTACCGGTGTGTTTCGACAGCTGCTCTTGAGAGCCAGTTCCTTTCCAGGCTTTTTGTGCTTACCATCTACGGCTACATTATTAGGTACCTACTTAAAGTATGAGGCACGCATCGTGAGCACAAATTGACACCTGCGCAGTAGTTAATTTTTCTGTCTGTTTGGCGGAATGAAGAAGGGGGAGCGCCGAGTTTCACACGATTGGTTCGTCAGTCGATGCTCGTCGTCTATTACATTCTTGCGTGTCATTTGGCAACTGTGACTTGGCCAAAAGTGTACATGCGCGAGCTTGCCCCAACTACTGCCTATCTGTGCTCACGACTCGTTCCTCATGCTGTACCATGGTGAGATTGTAGTCAAACACAGGTATATCCATTAAAAATATGAACAGGTTTATCTTGGAGGCTCTATTTTTAATCTACTTTTGAATTTGCGAGTTCTGTTTCCTTTCGATAGCAACCAGCTGAACTTGGAATACATGATGATTTTCATAGACACTGGAAACAAAATTATTAAACCTAATCGAAATTAATTATCCACATTGCTTTGGAGCCAATTTAATTAACAATAAACTTGACTGTGAAATTCAGTTTCGTTCATTGCTTTATTATTACAATATAAAAAACGTTTTGTTTAGCGAAAAAATTCTAACTGCAAAATCAGTGACGCCACGATTATTTTTTTCAGTGGATAGAAAATCCATATTAATCACACGTGTTTTTTCATTTCATTTCTTTTCATGTATTACTAGCTGTCCCCCGCGGTTTCGGAAGTAGCCTATAAAACTCGAGGATAATGTACCTTCCTATTAGTGAAAGAATTTTCGAATCCTACTGATAGTTACGTAGTAACTATTTAGTAATCTGTGCTAATAGTTCCAGAGATTATCGAGTAAAACAAAAAAGAACAAAAAACTCTTCCGCTTTATTATCAGCAGTCCAAGTTTATTCCGAAAACCCGTACCCCGATTGTAAAGAATTAACGTTAATAAACGCATACTATTGCGTTTGAGTTAACTATAAATTAGTATGGGAGAAATTAGTACCATGAGTATTCCGATAGAAGCGCTGTGCCAATTCCTATAGAGAAATGTCGCAAACGCAAATGCGTTAGTAAGCGTTTACTAACGTCAATTCTTTACACTATACTCTATTTCACATAGGATGAGTCGTCAAGGTCAAGGGTTTTTTACCAATATCTAGTGAAATTCCATTTGATTACTCTGAAATAGTACTCACAATATTTCATGAAACCTCGATCTATCATAGTATTCCTTTATTATGTCGAAATGAACATTAACCATTGAGAAATCTAATAAAATACCATGTGTCACCGAACTCATGTTATTTGAAATCTACTATAGGGGTACAGATAAATATTTTAAATGCCTGAATTGTAACGTTATTTAAATTTCCATAAAAACGCCTGTTATTTTGTACAAATATACTGCCATCATACTTTGGATTGTAGATAGATCATTATGATGATTCTTATGTTGATGATAGGACGTGCCAGTGGCGTGGTTGGTAAGAACCTTACCTATCGCGATGGATAGGATTCCCACTAGATGGATGGATTCGATTCCCACCCAGGACATATGCATTTGTGTGCATAAACATGTTTATATGTCCTGAGTCGGGGTGTAATAAAATTATGTAAGTATATTAAGTATGTATTTACAAACAAAAAGTACCTAGTATGTGGTTTCCAAACTTCTCTGCTTAGTTTGGAATCAGATAGCCGTGCGTAAAGAATGTAGCAGGATATTTATTTTATATTTTAAATCAGGAAAACTAAGCCCTCATAGGCATCTCTACCGTGCAGTATGTATATTTTGTAACGTTGTAAGGATTCGGCAAATAGCTTGACTCCCGCGGGATCCACCAGTCCTCTCTCAGCAAACTTCGAGCCTATTGGATAGGATATTATAAGAATGGCGGATTAAATGGATAGGTATTTTTACTTACTATAATATTAGCTAACTTACCTAATACGCCTGCTGTACGATTAATGTCAACAAATACTAACTAATAATAACCGTCTCCGCCTACAATTTATTCTTTTCAGGGTCGATTTTTCAATAGCCCAATAAGCATCGAACAATTAACTCACCAATAAGCGGTACTGTTAATTTGAAATAAGAACAGTTTTTGCATTGACTTTATTAGGGGCACAGTGGTTCAGATGTAAATCGCACTAAACTAATTTTAGTCACATCTCATCTCTTTCCTACGAATATTATTGAAAAAGGATAGAACATACAGGACAGGCTCTGTCCCGCTTTTCGAGGATTACTCAACGGTGAAATCATCGTTGGACGTAGAAGTGGGAAATTATAAAGACACTGCACAGAAATGGCACGCAATCAAAAGATACGGCTAGGTATGCCGCATATTTTGACGCTCGCAAGGGAATCAAAACCTATAGAGTACTTCCAGATGACCTAGAAACATAAAAGAAGCAATTCCATGTAGCACAAGTAAAGGAAGAAATCCAAAAATCGTTTTATCGTGGCATCACAATTTTTTTTCTTACTTCGTGACTCGATTCCCGCGATAAATGAACTATTTACATACCTACAAGTTTCTACGGAACCCTCGGTGCGCGAGTCCGACTAGCACTCGGCCGGATTTTTTTTGTATGTCCCGCTTTCGGCGATAGAATCCCGCTTTTTTTACTCAAGAAGTTACGAAATCCCGCTTTGCCCGAAAAAAAATCTGGGTGGTTATGACCTGGATTGCCTTTCCGAAGGTTGTAGGTTTGTATCTTAAAACGAGCTTTCGGTGACGGAAAATATCGGAAGAAAACCATAACACGGCGTAGGGTACTTTGTACCTATTCGTCTGGCCGTCTCTACAATCAAACACGAATCAATTTACATTTAAAAAAATGGTTAAAATCTATTTCCGACGTTTTTATTTTTAATTAGGTGTATGTTACCATTAATCTTATTAGGCAGTTAAATTACATAGATACCTACCTAACATACCTTATTTATCCGAATTCACATATCTGTTAATAAATACTTAAGTTATAAATAGAGTCTGGCAACACCCACCTAATACCTACACTTGTAAAGCTCGCGCTGTGATTTATCATCGACGTAATTCATGCTCGCCCTACACTCGGTTCAGAAATCTAATTAGCCCGGAACATTCTCGATAAATCCACATGAAACAGTGTAATAACGTCGTAATCCCCGTTTGAGATGATTGCTTCGCTGCGATATATCTTTTTTATGCCCGTTTATCGCCCGATAATATAATAATCATATCACGCTGACAATAATGGCATGCCAAATAAAATCTACCTACCCTACATTATACCATTAACTCCAAAACCATGTAACGGTTTTTCAACGAAATTCGCGGGAATCATTTTAATATTTGACGCGTTCGTAATAAAGTTAACTTTTCACATGTGATGCGTTCGTGTTAAGTCATTTTTGGAACGTTCGAAAAAAAGCGACGTTCGAAAACAGAACGTGTACAAATTGGGTGAAGTTCGGAGCGCGCGGGAAAGCAATATGTTTTTATTTCTTTTTAATTTCCGGTTCGCTTTAATGGCGTCGAAATCAATATAATGGTGAAGCGGCCAACGCCATTTTCGCATTTTGTGGTTTTGCTCATTTAGCCTCATTGAGCGTGCTTCAACAGCGAGCGGCTGTAGTGCTCACGCTAATGAATGTTGTCGTTACTTGTTTAAATATTGAATTAAAATGTTGGTTACATTATTATTATAGAGATGGCAATTTATTTTAAACACTTGTTATTAAATAGTTAGGTGCATTAAAGGATTATGATTAGGAGATTGTTTCGAGGTTTAAACACATAATTTGTATGTGACCCATATCACATTAGTTTAAAAACTTACGCTAAGTTCAATCAATAATGAAAAAAAAAAAACAGTTAATTTCATTCCATATAAATGTATAAACTCTAACCTATAAAAACTAAATAAGCAGGTAACACAAAAACACTTTGAACCTAGAGTAACGTAGCTTGGCTAGGTTACCTGCTCTATATAGCAAATTTCGCGACCACTGCAAGCGTCATAAAACAAGCTTATTTTAAAGTGTTTTATGAATGATTCCCCACAAATCATGGCTCAAACCAGAAATATGATGTTAATAAAAAAAAATAAGAGGAATCCTTTTAAAATTCTGTTCAACTCCCGACGATCCATCGGGTGATTGCGCCTCGCTTGCGGCAGACATGTTTTTTATTTTCTTTAGGGTGCCTTGATTTAGGTGAAAAGTCTCGTGAAAAAGACCTGTGTCCAATACTAATAGAATTTGTAGTACGCGTACTGCATTGCAGAGCTATAGAACTAATAATATACTTATAGATATTTACATTAAGGTCCGTAATAGTCCGTATTTGAACTTCAATCAAAGCTATAAAGGCGTGTTTTGAGTTCGAGCTAAAAACAATTTAATTTGGAAGCTGTACCATTGACATAATATCTAATCTTGATACGTTAGATGTTTTGAACAAGTATCTTGTGCATTATGTCTAACCGTGTATCTAGGCGAAATTTAAAAAAAGTGTGAAAAAAATTCAGTAAAAGCCTTCGAAAAACAGCGTTTTTGCACAAATTTTACCTGAACTTTGGCCATATCTAATGTACCTATAAATTGTAAAAGTAAAGAAAACATTTAGATACCAGGCTTGCAAATGTATTAGAGATTCTAAATAACTAACTTTTTTTTCACAAACTTGTTAGATTTTTTCACAAGAAGTATACTCCTGGAACAAGTTTTATGAATGCGAAATCATGAAAACGACCTAGCGAAGCGGCCGCGAGTGATCAGCGGAATTTACCGACTGATAACCGATGGCTCTGATGCTGTCTCTCTTTTTTCGCAGTCAAACATTACGGTGGATGAAACAACAAGCTTTTAGACTATGCTTGCGTTGAAGTTGCGCCGGCCATAGAGGGCCGCCTTAAGTTTTGGTTCTAATTCTAAAATACAGGCCTCAGACTCGGAACAAATGCAAACGTATGTTCTCGGTGGGAATAGAACCCACCGAACCTGTGGCGTGGTAATCGAGGTATTTAAAAACCAAACCAACCGGGACTTTATTTTTATTTATCAGGGCTACCAACAACTTATTAACTGAACATGGATATAATAGATAAATAGATATAGTGTACACGAAAACCAAGAAGTATTTAAACCTACATTACTACTGTATTAACAAAAAAGAAAACTAGTTCGTGGGAACTATGCCCGAGAAGAAAGCTTCACCAACATCTGTAGCTGCGGTAGATAAGTACTGCGCATCCCCGTTTCCTGATCCTTAACCCTACCTCAGAAAGTGATTCAGGCATTTTCTTGTACTCTTCATTCATATCGATCATCTGATATATCAAAAACTTCTCCTTCACGTCGTCGTACCACTGAGCTATCATCGCTTTAAATTTCATTTATTTAAGTAAGCCCACCTCATGATTGTCCAGTCATCATCACTAAACTGTATCGATCGACACGTGGCGACTCCCTTTAAGCCCCCACTATTAAGGGCCGCTTCCGCCACTTAGCACGATGTTTGTGACAGTGTGATAACTCCATTAACACCGCTCCGACGTATTAGGTGCTTAATCAACTGTTATTGCTTTATAGATATTATAAGTGTTCAATTATATTGCTGATGAAATTTATGCTGAAGGTGAAGAGTCTGCGTACAGCCTGCAGACTGCAAGTATTCGTAAAGTACTTGATTAAATATTTCATGAGCGAACGGGGTCCATTACCGTATCATGAAGTTCCTTAGAGAAATACATCTATATATATAAAATTAAATTCCTGACTGATTGACCTTTATATCAACGTACAGCCTAAACCACTGGTCCTAGAGACATGAAATTTAGAGGGTATATTCTTTGTACAGAGTAGGTATCCACTAAGAAAGGGTTTTTTAGAAATTCCACCCCTAAGGGGGTAAAATAGGGGATGAAAGTTTGTATGAAAGTCCGTCAGTTTCGAAGTTAGGTTCTTCAAATTTAGTGTTTAGGCTGAAGATTAATTAATGCATACGTGTCTCAGCGTTTTTAATAATTCCACCCTCGAAGCGGGATGAAGTTGTTTTGTTTTGTTTTATTGTTGTAGAAAAATATGTCATTTGTTTCCTGTAGGCCACGCGGGCGAAGCCGCGAGCAGAAGCTAGTTACATATAGATGTCGAGTAAGAAATAATGTTAGTTTAAAATTATTCTTCATATCCAAAATCATCATGACATCTTCAATGATACGGTAACTTAACGCTTAGTTGTCAGAAAATGCCGCACCGTGGCGCTACAAGCGACCGGAAGTCGACAGGAAATGGCCACTAATGGCGGCCGCGCCGGAAGCTCAGCCATTACGCCGCTAGTGCTGCTCAAATAATTACATTAAGCTTGGTGGTTTGTTTATTTTGCCAAATAGGTAAATAAATATGGAGAAGTATCCAATGGTGATGGATCATGTTGCAGGAAGAGGGGTTGTAATTGATCCTTTGCAATGAGTCAAGAGGTTTACACTTGGAAGATAAATTACAAGTCTGTGCCGAGAGAACCGTCGCGTCATAGGATTTGACCATTTTAGATTCTTGGATTTGACTTTTTTATGCCGTTTGAGTTGAATAAACAAAAATACAATACAAATTTTAAATACCGAAGTGATACGACGTGAGTATACATGACAGGCGGTTTGACATTTATCAGATGGCAGGGTTCTACGGGAATGGCCTCCATAATAATATGTAAAAACATTACACTCTATGTCAGTTATGTAAATAAGTTTTTGTTAAAAATAAAAATTTTAATACAAGCTTTTTTTTGGTGACTGTACTTTTTATTTACTGTACTTGCATTGTTTCCAATATACTAACGTATACCAAATATCAAGTCAATCCAACCACTGGAAGTGGGTGAAATTCGACTTGGAAGATTCCACCCGAACAAACATTGTAACAGTAACCCAACTGATATGGCGCGTCGTGAATCTTCGTTCGCACAGAAAAGAAAGTATGGCCTCGAAGATTAACGAAAGAATGCTTAAAAATTACAATCAACCTTAGGTCACTACTATATATGGTTCATAATACACTGCAGCTGTCCGTTCCACTGTTCCGTCTCACTCGCAAGTCATGCCCCTCCGCACGGCGCGCGCTAACATGGCGGCAGCTACCGATAATAACCAAATAAAATATTGATTATACCTCAGTGTTCCGCAGTCCCATTTTGTTCCGCAAAAAAGGGGAAAAGACGTTTCCGAAAGACAAAACTCGCCTAAAACAGTGGTTGGTAGCGATTCGCAGCTATATCTGCCATAACTAATCAGGAATTGCACAATCTTCACAGCAATCATGAATAAATTAGTGAAAATCCACGATGAAATAAACGTTCAGTACATTTGATGTTTCTTGAGACCTCACACTACACTAGCGCCTCTCGCGGCGAATTCAAGGGCATTCGCCCCCATTACTATACCTACTTATTGAGAATCTAGGCTAGGTTTATTTTCATAGATTACTATGTACCTACTCTACATTAGGGAGTTTCGTAAAATCAAGACGCTATTTACAGCACATTACATAAACTTTTTGCTCCATTTTAAATCAACCTCTATACAAATCATATTAAGACTCACATACCAATGGTACAGGAGGTTATAAATATCTACCGCTGACAATTTTCATCCGTCCAAAGTCCGTTTCTTGAGCGGAGTTCAGAGAAGTTTTCCAATAAATCGTGCTAGAGTTCAAGTGAAAAAGACCGGCAGCTCCTGCCCCGGTGGTAACGAGTTTCAAATTGGAAAATCTACTTAGAAAAGTTACTTTTGCGGGCAAGTTTCTTGCGCGGTGCGGCCCTGTTGTTTTTCCAATTTTCTCCTATATGTTCTTGCTGTAAATCTTGTGTTCTATGTGTGGGTGACTGGGTGTGTTATTTAAAGGAGACTTTGTTGTGGTGTGATGTTTTTAGTACTAGTTGCGCCCCGCGGTTTCACCCGCGTACCCGAGGGATATCTATATATATAAGAACCTTCTACTAAGCATTAGAAAACTTAAAAAAATGGAAGAAATCGGTAAGGTAGTTCTTAAGTTATGGCGTGACCAGGGGAAATAGGGATTCATTTTTATATATAGAGATTATCACGTTTTAAATAATATAAAAAAAAGTTATAAAATTTGTTACTTGAAGGCGACATATCTGTCGTTTTCAATCGGTATCGATTTTAAACTAACTTCCCGATGATCTGGAGACTAGATATATATAATAGATACAGATAGTATTAAAATGTTGCAGCCAACTGGCTTAATTAGCTTTTCAATTAATAGCCTAGCCTTTTTGCAAAACGGCGCCGTTCAATTAGAGGCCGGAATGATATTCAGTCGTAGCGTCTAATACATTTAATGAACTGACTGGCTGATGCTTTGGCCATTCATACAATAGTGAAAGTAATTTATTCAGTTAAGGCCCTAGTGGTTATAGCACTTATCAAGGTCCAAGCTACTGAAGTTACCAACAGGTAACAAACTCAGTTAGGTCACATTTTTTTAATATTTTTTTGGACACTGATTAGTGCGATACCTATTCCAGTCAAGGTAAATTCACTCTATTTTTGTCACTACATTCTCCCAAGTCTTCCATTATACTATTATTTTGAGTAAACGTAATCAAACTGTGGGAAACACCAAGAAAAGATGGCGGTGTAGGGTTTTATTTAGGGTAGGGTAGGGTAAAAATCCGAATGCATATTGAAGAAGGCTCTGTTTAAACATGTTTAACAAAGGTTTGTTTATTTTGTCAAACACAATATGAATAATAATACATAGTAAAGTTAATCATGCACATTAGGCACCTACTTTATGGTGTGCATCATCATTGTTCTTTACATTGCAATTTCCTTCCCGCCACAACAATGTGCTAATGCCAACAGTGTTGCAAGTAGGTACCGCACAGATTAAAAAAATCATCCTGGGTAATAAAGAACTTATCGGCTGTGAGATCTGACGCCGGTGCCTAGCGAATGGAAATAAAAAAGTAAAAAGGCGGGAATTTGATTCATAATGGCATCAAACATGGCGGCACTGATTGCGATCTGAAAGGGAGATAACAGTGGGGTGGCCAGCTTTGTCTTGCGGTTGATTACTGTTATGGTACAGTCGTCAACACTTTGTTTAAGTAGATTGTACCTACGTGTTATATCCGTCGACTCATGAGCATGGATCACACATATAAGAAGTACTTACCTAATTCAAGAGGTCATGGGCACTTATGCCACATTATTCGCACTAGGCCAGGCCCATAGTAAGTATATCTAATCTAAGTCATAACTATTTTGGTATGTATCAGGGATGTTGCGGATGCAGATTTTTTTACATCCGAGGATGCGGATTTTGAGGCGGATATTTGAAGGCTAACATCCGCGGATGCGGATCTTAAGTTATTTTATAAGAAACTTAGTGGGTTGATAAATAAAATAATAAGGACTCTTCTGGGTACATCGATTATAGATGATTTTTCAATGACGTGGTGGTAGGCCTTGGTTTTATTGCATATTTCAATCAGCCTTATCTTGGTTTTGTTCATTTGGTTTTAAATAATTCCAAATGGCTCTTTACACACAGTGGCGACATTGTATATTCACTTTTTAATTAATCTATCAAACTGCAAAAATCACGCTTAACACACAATGCTCACTGTATTGTATATTCACAATTTCACAATAATACTCGATAACTGAAATGTTTATACGAAAAGCGCAACTAAACACGGTATGTATGACTGATTTACGAGAATCAAATGATACACAATAACCATACAATAACAAAAGCATCAGATCTTAACACCGAGCGAAATCTTTGCTCCTATTGGTTAATGAGCACATACGTACGGCACGCGCCAGTTGCCGGCCCTGCCTATTTTATTTCTTGTCTCTACCTGTGCTAGTTTTGCATCCGCATGAACCTCCGCAATAATAACTGCGGATGCAGATGCGGATGCACATGTCCAAATCGATGCGGAAGCTCTGCAATTGGTGGATCCAGATATGAATATTCGCAACATCCCTGGAATGTATAATAAGAGCTAAACTTTTGGTCCCAAAATAAATTCACCAAATTTGACGCCAAACGCCCTAAGTTAATATCTTTAAACCCGAAAAGGGATGTGAAAATAAACTGCAAACCAAGCAATAAACTGAAAAAAGAAAATATCACACCCTTACGGAATGCAAATAAGGTGAATCGTAAACGAATTGGTCAAAGGGTAAGGTTTCGAATCACTGTCTATTTGTCGGATACGACTGGGTGACAGGTTGGGATAACTTCCGACAGAAATAGTTCTACTGTTTACATAGAATTCCGATTTCCTTAATACAATGTTATTAGAACTATTTTCGCAACAATAACTAGTTTCAAAACAGCAGATCGCTTTTGTTTAAGTGTTGGCATTCGAACACAATACAAAGTGTAATAAAATAAACAGGCCTCAATAATTTTTATTGTAAGAAGGGCCCTCGAATTATCATTTAGATGGGGTGTCAGGCAATATGGCGCGAATTTTGTGCTATAGGGCAAAAAATACATTGACCAAACGGACAATTGAGTTACGGTAAGGGATGATCCTTGCAAAGGGATTTTTTTGGGGATTTTCGTAATTGCATACATTTTATGTTGGGGCTTTGTGGTTTAGGTAGAAAGGAGCCTCGAACAAGTTATGCGGAGAGTTTATTGCTGCTTATTTCATCAAAGATACCAATAAATATTGATTGGTTTCTTACCCAATCAATAAGTCCATATTTACGGTCAATGGACATCATAGAAATAAATGTCATGCTAGGTTTTGTGTGTTGAGCAGTTTTTAGTTTAATCATGGTGATCTAAGGAGAAATATTCTCCTTTTAGATACAAGGTTTTTAAGGAGACGATAACTTAGATGTTGACGTTGAATGCCATATAGTCGGCGGTTCGAATCTTACAATGAAGTTGAGCTTCGGTGAAGGAAAACAAAGCACGTACTCAGCTTAATTAGTGTGTTCCTGTAATTACATGTTTTAAGGCGATGACAGCTCAGTGGTAGTGACGTCGGATGCCGAGACGAAGGTCCCGGGTTCGAATCCTACAATGAGCTTGGGCTTTCGGTGAAGGAAAACATTGTGAGGAAACCATAGCACGGTGGTAGCGTACTTTGTAGTATCCTGGCTGGCTACCACACTTAAGAGGACTCAATTCGTCATACTTTTCATACAAAACCTTTGTACTTATTATGGCGTTGTTAAACATTTTTCGTTAGATGTTTTGAATAAATTTGTATCTTGTGCACTATATCTAGCCTTGTATCTAGGCGTAATTTAAAAAAAGTGTGAAACAAATTCAGTCAAAGCCTCCGAAAAACAGCGTTTTTGCCTGTACTTTGGCCATATCTAATGTACCTATAAATTGTAAAAGTAAAGAAAACATTTAGATACCAGGCTTGCAAATGTATTGGAGATTCTAAATAACTAACTTTTTTTTCACAAACTTGTAAGATTTTTTCACAAGAAGTATACTCCTGGAACAAGTTTTATGAATGCGAAATCATGAATGACGACCTAGCGAAGTGGCCGCGAGTGATCAGCGGAATTTACCGACTGATAACCGACGGCTCTGATGATATCTCTCTTTTTTCGCAGTCAAACATTACGTTGGATGAAACAACAAGCTTTTAGACTATGCTCGCGTTGAAGTTGCGCCGGCCACAGAGGGCCGACTTAAGATGAAAATCTGTCGCCAAGCACCAAATGGTGTGTTTCAACAGCTGCAATTGATTACCAGTTCCTTCTAGACTTTGTGTGCTTAACATCTTTGGCCATCATCACTTACCATGGTGAAATTGCGGTCAAACAGAGTTTGAGAGAGGTAGAGCGCAGCGTTTATTCGCCTTACAGAATACCGCAGCCAAATAACTTTATGTTGTGTAAAGTTGTGTTCCTGCGTGTGAGTAAGGTCGCCAGAGCTCATTGGGGAGGGGTTAAGGTCGGTAACGCGTGAGTGATGCTTTGTGCGTTGCAAGCGTCCATATGGCTACGGGAAGCGCTTACCATCAGACGGGCTGTAAGCTTGTTTACTGACTTAGTAGTATAAAAAAAAACAACTGAGACTCAAGTTGAGAGCCAGTCCCTTCACCTAAATTATCATTAGCTTGGTAATATTGTGATCAAGCCTATACTTAGTAAAATTAAAAGACTGAAGACTTCCCTTGACGCAAAGAGTCTTTTCACTTGAGAATTTGGCAGAACTGTCACTCAGCTAAAATCCCCTCAATAAACAATAGGCATCAAGTAGTTGCGTATTCATAACAAGCGTAGTGAGTTAATACAAATATTAAATTTTAATCTAAACGTCGTCGCCAACGAGTATTAATGACGAACTCCCCGCAAAGATGCTATTCCCCTGAAACACATTAGTCTGCCGCGCGTAGGGGGACTGTGGTGCGGCTATTGTGATAGCGGGAGCGGTTTACACGAGGTTTTTGTGATAGCGATTTGAGTTACGATACAAAAGAATTAAAAATATTGATAGAAACCTACTTCATTTGTCATACAAATGTATGTTCATCTGATCCTCTCTGATTCTCGTGTATTCAGATGTTATTGCAAAAATATTTTTCGTAATAAGACTTGATTTCGTTAAAATTTTAGTGTGTTTTGTGCAAAACACCTTCTAGGCTATTCAAAAATAAAATTAATTCGGGAAAGCGGGAAACCCGTAGGGCGGAAATAAGTAGTATTTATTTATACGGTATATGTCATATATCAGTTATCTGGCCTTCAAATAGACCTTCGCATGCACTTATGAAAAGTCTGACTCTAATACTGTTTCGGAAGATTGCATTTGCTGAGAAGAGCCGGCAATAAACTCAGCAATTAGTCTTTTCAAAACAAGCTTAGACTCATTACATAATATTTACATTCTAATCGCACTGACAACAATTGCGTGCCCCGGCGCGGCGGCGAAACTACAAAGTAGACTGAATTGATATTTAATAAGTAAATAGCAAACTTAAGCAGACCAGCCCCCACAAGCACCACCTGTACAATAATTAAGCCTTGGGATCAAACAGCTGAGTGCGATCAAGGATATTTAAGAAATGTTCTGGGCGTGAATTGTAGGCTTCTGAATTTCCGCTAATTGCCTTCAATAAGCTATAGGCCTTACAATGTAGTAGGGTGCGGCAACACTGTGGAGGCGTCCCCCTGATGCCAAATGGAAAGAGAATCAGCACTGATAAATGATTTCGGTACAAATGTTATTTTGATCTTTCGCGATATCGTTGGATTTGTTTTGGGGTGTTCGCGATTACAATTTGTTAGGTGTTTGCCTTTTTTTGATTGCATTCCGTTTATAGCATTACACATACCGCCGGAAAATTACACAATCATTGTTTTAACTATAGGTTTACGGGTTTTTTAACAATGCATATACAATAATTTTGTAAGTATCATTAAGAAATAAATGTGGTAAATATAAAACATTTAAGACTTGCTATTTAGAGATTTGTTTTTGTTATCTATGCCGTTAAAATAACACATTTAAAAAAGAAATAGTTATTTTATTGTTAAAGTAAATTAATCGGTCCGTGTGATAAGCGTAATGTTTATTTGACTGGTTTACCCTGGAACAAAAATAATTATGGCAGCATTTGTACAATTATATTTTTTACAGATTCTACGCCATCAAATATGGATATGAACGGAGAAAAATATAGCTTAATGTATAGTATGTATACTTACTTTAAACTATGATCATATTCAGGTTACTAGAATTAAAAATAAGATGTAAATCTGTCAAGGACCGAGGTACTGCTGTGCTCCGACAGCGGCACTTGAGAGCCAGTTCTCTGCTTATAGGCTTTGTGTTATCACCACATGTGGTCACACAAAAAACATACAAGTCTATGGCCACACCATTATTGAAAATGGTGAGATTGTGGCCAAAAGAGAGAGAGTGTGTGTGAGAGAGGTAGAGCATAGCGTAATATTCGCTCAAAGAGCAGCTCGACTGGGGAAGTACCTCCACCTTACAGAATACCGCAGCCAAATAACTTTATGTTCTTTAAAGTTGTGTTCCTGCGCGTGAGTAAGGTCGCCAGGGCTCATAGGGGAGGGGGGAAAGGTCGGTAACGCGTGAGCGATGCTTCGTGTGTTGCAAGCTTCCATATGGCTACGGTAACCGCTTACCATCAGGCGGGCCGTATGCTTGTTTACCGATTTAGTTGTATAAAAAAAAAAAAACACAAGCCTTTACACGTGAAAAATTAAAGAGAATTAGCTCCTAACCTTTTATCTACGGCTATTGAAATTATCGAATAGGTATTATAATGGTACACACGGCTACACATCAAGCTATACATTTCCAGTATAAGCTGATCTCGCATTGTTTAGGATTACCGTACAATGAGAGGTCAACTTATATTGGAAATGTATAGCTTGATCTGTTGCCGTGCGTACCTTTGGCCACATGTGGTAACCATCATCACCAGAGATGTGGTGAGATTGTGTTCAACACAAGCCTATACAGGAATATGGAATGACCCCGGACTGAAGATGATGATTATTTACCCAAGCGTGCGCCATCCAGGCAATTGTTTTCTGGTCGAGACGTGGACCCATCAGCGGATGCATTTGTGCAATATAGACCACCATCCAGCTGTGAAATGTGTAATTGTCATTTTATAATTGATTTCTTTTTGGCAAGGTGTTCCATCTTAGTTTTCGACTTTGTTCTTTTTGAGAGCAGTGGCCGATGTATAAACTATCCCTTTTTATATTTTCTAGAGACCTAACTGTTGCCAAATACCAGTCTCACATATGAATGTAAAAGTTTGGATGTTTGTGACTAAACCATGCATAGACTTCTAAACACATTCGGATGAAATTCGGCACAGATAGAATATGTTTTGGATTAAGATATGATGAAAATTTTGATGTTTAGGTATTGGTGGACCTTCATAAGCGTCCTCACGCAAAAACGGCTGGACGCATTTGTATGAAATTTTACACACAAATTAAATATTCTGGATTAGTTCTGGATACTGTTTACCGTGGAAATATATAAGATGCGGGTAAAACCGCGGGGCGGAAATAATAAATATAAATAGCTTACAAAATCCACATAGAGAAGGATGTGAGCATTATGCAGCATTGAATAATTCTGAAATTTGTATAGGTCAACATTAGCACTCATAGTTAGTACCTATATCTCCACTTCAATGAGAGGGATGCACCGAAAACTCGGTAGTTGTAATAAAAACTGATGGAGTTAAAAATATAAGTGTGTTGTCTGCCTTTAGAAAGACATTAGTAATAATTCTCAATAAAAATATCTAAAGATTGTGATTACGTCGAAATTCCAAGTGGATTTGGATGAAACTGAAAACGTATGTAGATCGTACCTTGGCGAACCTTTTGTTCCGCGAAATTATTAGCTCCTTCTGAAATCTGAGTAGAAATACCAGTTTAAATTCTATAACCAAGAAGTTTGCAGAACTAGTAAATAATTATAAAAAATACCCTTTATATTGTCCTTTTCTAACGCAGAATGGCCCAATTATGAAAATAGCCCCAAATACTCCCGTAAGAATGAATAATAATGTATACATGACGATTCCAATCCAAAATTATACCAAGCCGAGCAACTAACTGTATAAAACTTGACAGGATTTGTCAGCCAAACCAATAAATCCTATATTGTGGGCTTGCGATAGTTGCCTATGAAATAAAAACTAAATTACTCTAAAAAGATCTTTAGATCGTTGCGTTGTTGTCTTACCGATGTTGCCTGCAAATTTTATAATTCTACATAACATATTTTACCTTTTGTTGTTTCTTTATTATTCTCTTATATTTTCACCTATAAGCTTCTTGATGTGTAGTAAATTCAATTTTTTATTTTTCCAGTTTCTTGAAAGTTAAGGCGGCCCTCTGTGGCCGGCGCAACTTCAACGCAAGCAGAGTCTAAAAGCTTGTTGTTTCATCCAACGTAATGTTTGGCTGCGAAAAACGAGAGACATCATCAGAGCCGTCGGTTATCAGTCGGTAAATTCCGCTGATTACTCGCGGCCGCTTCGCTAGGTTTCATTCATGATTTCACATATCATAAAACTTGTTCTAGGCCCATACTTCCTGTGAAAAAATCTTACGACTTTGTAAAAAAAAAAAAAGTTATTTAGAATCTCTAATATATTTGCAAGCCTCGTATCTAAATGTTTTCTTTACTTTTACAATTTATAGCTTTTTTTAACATTAGAGATGGCCAAAGTTCAGGTAAAATTTGTGCAAAAACGCTGTTTTTCGGAGGCTTTTACTGAATTTGTTTCACACTTTTTTTATTTTCGCCTAGATACACGGCTAGAAATCGGTATCTTGTGCATAGTGATTTGTTTAAAACATCTAACGAAAAATGTTTAACAACGCCATCATCATTACAGGGCTTTTGTATGAAAAGTATGGCGACTTGAGTGCTCTTAAGCTATACAATGGTAAACCGTTGGCTCATGTTTAATTGACATTGACGTTTTGTAACGTATTTCTCTCATACCTATAACACTATATATTAAAGCCACAACATTTCCACAGGCTCTTAGTCGTGTAAACCGTGTATCTCACAAGTACCCGAGGCTTGATCGGTGAATCGGTTTACTATCGCTCGATCGCAGATAGTGGGAGAGCGGGCAAGCGCACGCGCACCTATAATGACTCAATTATCCGCTTAGGAGAGGCGTGGTCCGGTACAGTATGTCTTCATTACAAGAGTACTGGTCACTTAGTATGGAATCAGTATTATCCTATGGGAAAAGATTTGGAGAAGTCCAACGACACAGAGTCCGGTGTCACAATTTTTGGCTTTTAAGGCCGGCGTCATACTACCTATAGTAATAAATTTTCTGACCCCCGCTGGAAGGCACTTTGCTCATAAATTTTGGTTCTAGACCCCGCATACTATCAGAAAATTTTGACATATCTGACGTCCAAAAATGAGTAAGCGGGCGTCAGAAATTTTCTGACAGATAAATTTCTTATAGTATGCGGCCGGTCTCAGAAACCTGTAGCAAGTTGCTTCTTATTGCATGCTATTGTTATGATAAGTAATATAAACATGGCATTATATCTAGATACTGTTCACAACTTTTACTTGAAGGCTGATTTCCAAACCAGTGGTAACTGAAGTAGCTTTGAGCATCATAAATGCTCTTCTCTTCTACGATCTAAATTGAATAAATGGCTTTCACTTTACATTACCGAACTAATTTAAGGCGATGATAGATCAGTGATCAAACCTGGGACTTTCGTCTCGGCATCCAAAGTCACTACGACTTTGGATGCCGAGACGAAAGTCCCAGGTTTGAATCCGAAAATCAAAATCGAAGGAAAACATCGTGAAGAAACCATAACACGGAGGTAAAGTACTTTCTAGTACCCGCCTGGCTGCGGCTACCACCCTCAAGTTGAAAATCTGTCGCCAAGCTCCTATCGGTGTGTTCCGACAGCTGCACTTGAGAGTCATTTCCTTCCAGGATATGTGTGCTTACCACATTCGGCCACATCATCACTTGGTCACCATCACACCATGTTGAAATTGCAGTCAAACAGGCCTATACATAGTAAAAAAAACACTTACGACCTATTTTATGGTTTTTGGCTCCACGAGAAAGGTGAACCATTAATTACGATTGATTACTTGCCGTTTTAGGATTTTTCTTATCTTTTGTGCTATCCGTAACTATTAAAATGTCAACGTAGTTATACTGGCATACAAACATAATAATGTCGATAAAAAAACTAGATAATTTGAAAAAAAGAAGCGTGTTTAATATAATGTTAGCTGTTGGAAGAGCCGCGTGCGCGAGCGCACATCATAGCACGTTGTCTATTGGTACTAGGAAATATAGCAAAGAATTTATTGGTAATATCGATGTTGGATGGGCATTTATGGTACATTCCCAGCTCGGTACCATGGGCCGCTAAGCGCTATCGGCTTCATCTCACCGGAGTTTGACCCGAGGGGTCATGAATTGATTTTTAAGTTTTCTATTTTATGTACTGATTGTTACATGAGTTGATTGAACCAGTTCTTTTGTATCTGATTAAATGAGCATCGTGCTTTATAAACGTATTTTTTTTAACTAATTATATTTTTCGTAGCCAATTTTATAACTTGTCTTGAATGCTTCCCACTCCATAAAATGAGATATAATTCTTGTAATAGTAAACGATTGTTGGTTTACATGCAAATAATATAAAGAGCAATAATTTTATGGCAACTTCAGTAAGTACCTTTTTTAAATTTATGTTACCTACATAACCCTTTTCTAATCTCATCATGTTTGTAGACAGGATCACATCTGCGACATGGCAACATTAATTTTCAGGTCAAAATATTCATGGTCAAGTGGTAAAAGGGCGCGTGACGCCTGCAAAATGATGACAACGTTAGGGTTTTGACAGCTGTCAGCGTGACAGCGCGGGTCAAGCGGCCGTTGCGAACTTCAATTTCCGGAGGGTGTGAAGTTGCCTGATTTGAATTAGATTTAAGAACTTTTCGTCATCTTTATCCAAGTAGGTAATGGAAATGTATCTACTCTTTATTCTTGACATGTTCATGAGGTTAAGGACGTGCTTATTGTCCAGAAATATATATTAATAACACAACATATATGTGCATAATTATTTAATGAAAAGAGTCAATGGAATAAGACTGTCACTGTATTTATATAACTAGTACCTATTTTATTAATACGAAACTTTATTGTAGATAAGAAAATAGAAAAATAAACAAAAGACGACATTTCTTTGAATACAAAATTGTATGTATTCTCTCGTATGTGAGGGACGCGTCATACATAGCGTTGTAAGCTGCAACGGGCCGGAACATAGCATGCGACTTCGCTGCTAGAATAAATCACACTTGATTTATTTTTATTCGGTTGGCAACACTGAGCGGCGCATATATTCCCGCCCTGCATTGCCGTTTCCATTCTTTATTTGAAATTATTTTTTCGTTGGTTTTCGGCCAGTAGGTATATAACAACTTGAAGTATGTTACTTGTATTTCAAATGCAGGCAATTGGCGAAATGTGCCCTGTTTTGCCTCATCTTTATCAATTATTGAACATTATAGACAAATAGTGCGTGTTACCAGTGATGACATACGGGACAGAGACGTGGTCTTTAACTGCTGGCCGCATAAATAAGCTCAGAGTCACTCAGCGAGCTACGGAACGAGCTATGCTCGGAATTTCTCTACGTGACAGGGTCCGCAATGAGGACATTCGTAGGAGAACGAAAACGACGGACATAGCTCGTAGAGTTAGTAAGCTGAAGTGGCAATGGGCAGGCCACATCGCTCGAAGAGCCGATAACCGCTGAGGAAGAAAGGTTCTCGAGTGGCGACGTCGTACTGGAAAGCGCCGAGCGGGACGCCCTCCCACCAGGTGGACCGACGACCTGGTCCAAATCGCTGGGCACCGCTGTATGCAAGCGACCCAAAACCGTTCGAAGTGGAAGTCAATGGGGGAGGCCTATGTTCAGCAGTGGACATCCATGGGCTGATATGATGATGATGATAGAACTGTCTATTCTAATAAAATAAAAATAAAGAACGCCATGAATGTGTTACGCAATTAAAATGACGTTTTTCACGGAAGACAGAAACAAAGTTGACAATCTCTCGCAAAGTTCCGTACATAAACATATTATTATGGCGAGACAAGTATTAACACTACGAGGTAGAGCTGTCAGTAGCACAATGGGGTATAACAAGAGCCACAAATCACCACCAGCCCCAGCCAACAGAGGCGATGTCTTATTTAGGATTTCACGGCCCGCAACTACTCGCAAGTTACGTCTCTAGGAAGTTGTTATGAAAATAAGATGTACATGCATTTTGTTGTCGGCTTCTTAGGAATTGAGGTGAAGATAATTAATTCGATGAAACTCATCGGGAGTTGGCTGGAGGCGGGTAGGAGTAAGTATATTTCATGGAGTGGTATATACAGGTTGTTTATTTTTCTTGCCTGCAAGGCATTGAATTATTACGCTCTGTAAGGTCTATCTTGAAAATACAGGTCTTAGAAACGCTGATAGGAACCATGGGCAACATTTTGAAGAAAATAAAAATGCAATTTTTTTTTTTTTGGTAGATACGAAATTTTTTTCACAATTTTTTTTTACGTTATTCTTTTACTTCAAAATACGAACAAAATTTGTTCACAAGTTGTCAAAATTGACCTCTAATTGCTTGTCAGAATGCTAAAAGAGCTTTTTAGAAATAATCATGTTAAATTGTACTTTGACCTAACTAATAAATAAAAGAGTAAGCTGATCCCTTATCAAGTATAAGCAATTATTCCATCATAGCATTGCTCTTCTCTTTTGTGGCCGCTATCTACCGACTTGCCTAAAATAAATGACCTCAAGTCGACCTAAAAATCCAACCTCATTTTTAATTGCGTCCAAAGCGGTATTAATATTCAATAAACACATTATCAGGCGCGGTTACATGAAAAAAAAATGATGTACTTATTTCAGTAATTTATTAGGCACTTGGATTTTGATAACCTTCATAACATAGGAGCCGACAATGTTGTGTATAAAGCGACTACTTGGTTATGGCCGCGTCACATTTTGTTTTGCATTCGAGTAATTTTATACAGATTTTTATCATCATCAGCCTATAATGTCCCACTGCTGAGCACAGGACTCCTTTCACAAATGAGTGTGAATGGAAATGGGTAATACTCCACCACGCATGCCCACTGCGGATTGGTGGAGGCAGGCTAACCTAATGATGGAATTTTTTCAAGCCGCCTAGGAGTCATCCAACTAGCTTACCGACTATCACATATGAGTAAAAACCGGGACCTACGGCTTTATTTTCCTTCCGAAGCACGGAAACGCTAGATTTGAAATACCACTAGGCGGTCACCCATCCGGGTTCTGGTCACACCGGTGATAGCTTAACTTTGCCGATCGATTCAATACATATACAGGATGTTGTTTTGGTCGGCGACAAGCGACCCAGGAGCGGTAGTACAAAATATATATTCCCCAAAAATGGATTTAATTCCATTAAATACTGTAAATATGTTGAGAAATACCTTATTCAATTTCAAATAAAATTACCGCAAAGTATGGTTACTAGGCACGTGCACAGACTAGAGCTAGGCGCAAGCCGCCATCGCCCCACCCCTTAACTCCCTCGTCCTCCCGTTGAGTATTATGTCTACACTTTAGCTTATTACATGATTTTAAAAAAATATATTTTTTTATTTTTATTATTAAAAAAAAGTATTTTTTTATATTTTTTTTAGCACCAGTATCATTTGTATTATCGACCCTGAGTCGCTCGTCGCTGACCAAAACAACGACCTGTATACTGATACATATTTATTTGTTAAAAATAGTGTAAGTAAGTAAGAGTCCCGGAACACCTGCTAACATACAAACAAAGTTACCAGTTTAATTAGAAATTATAAATCAGATTCATTCGGAATAACCATATTGCAAAGATTATTAACTTTTTCATAGAACACAATTGCATTTATGCCAAAATAATGTTCAGTTGTTTGACCACTGAACTCATTTTCATATGATACACACAAATTACTCGCTTGCTTTCCCCACATAAATATGATGCAAAACGTTGTATCTGCCTCATTGGTACAGTCTTAAAATCATTGATGGAAAAAAAAACCTATATAATATGAAGGCCGTTTTGACATGCGGCGTCTCTTCTTGTCTCGCTATGCGTTTTATTTTTGGTCAAGGTATATGATCTGTCAAACGGTCACCTTAGCGTGCCGATAGTCAAGTAGTCACATTACACGAGCGCTTTGTCACCATAAAGGCAGCAAATTAATACAAGCTTACTATCACGGGACCTTTGACTCGCAGTTGTTTTGGTTGCTCCATTACTAGAACATGATGTGACAATCTGTTTGTTCCATCCATTGCCTAATTATTATAATTGACTTCATTCTCTCGTCTCATTGATTTGTATTTTTGCATGTATGACATTGCGAGAAAATCTTGTCTTATCACTGTCCGTGACTTTCGTTTGTTTAATGTGAAATGTTATTATCTAGCAATTATTTGGCTTGTAAAATTAACTTTGATGTTATGACGAATATGTTGTATATTGTTTTACTAGGAATAAGCTTATGTTTTTTCTCTTTCGGTTTTTTTTTATACTACTTAGGTAGTAAACAAGCATACGGTCCGCCTGATGGTAGCGGTTACCGCAGCCTATGGACGCTTGCATCAGGGGTGTTACTCGCGCGTTGTCGACCCTGCAGAAATCTCTTCACACCCTTTTTGAATAGAATTCCTATTCCTATAGAATTACTATTCCTATAGAATTACTAGCTGCTGGACCAGAAAAGCTAGTTTTTTTTCGGGTTATTAGGTTATATTTCATGTTTAATGCCTTTAAGCATTCAGTTAGGTACATTATACCTAATACAGTAATTTTTGGTAGTGCCATTGAAGATATCCTATATGATGTGTTTTTTATGTTAAAATACCTATATGGATGTACGAATGTACATAAGACATTCTCAAGATGTATCACATATAAAATACAAGCGGTTGCAATAATACGATAAAACTATTGGTGTATTTCTTGGTCATGAATCATCTTTATGGGCAATTCCGGCGACTACATTTCGGCAATTTCCTGAATTATTGTACACCGCTGTAACATACAAACGTGTTCTATTGCTATTTCTAGATATCTGTTGTTATTTTCTTATTTTTCAACTAAGAGTATTAAGAGCGGGCGATATTTGTTATTATAATGTCGTTGAAATGAAATGAAATTTATTTATTTGCGAGAATAAGAATAATAATACAAAATAGTGGTTTAATAATTATGGAGTTCCAAGCTTACTCTACCGAGCTTCGGTGTATGACATAACTCAAATGGCATCGTTCCTACTGTTTACGGAATTGCGCTACAGAATGAATAGTTTTTCCAAATAAATAACACCTTCTTCATACGCTTTTCGATGCAAATTATGCTAGTCAGGATCTAATTTATATCGTAACCTTCTTCTTGTGTTCTTGTGAACATTGACCCTTATCGCTCTGGATTTACATAAAGGCATTAAATAGTTACTTTGCATTCTGTATAATATCCAGCTAGGTACCCCTAGAGTCCGTATGAAAGCATGTCTGAAAGCTAGACTACGTTCATACCTCATCATCATCATCATCAGCCTATAATGTCCCACTGCTGAGCACAGGCCTCCTTTCACAAATGAAGGTGAAAGGGAATGGGCAATACTCCACCACGCGTGCCCACTGCGGATCGGTGGAGGTAGGCTAGTGGTCAACCTACTGTTGGAATTTTTCAAGCCGCCTAGGAGGCATCCAACTAGCTTAACGACTATCACAATTAAGTGATAACCGGGACCAACGGCTTTACGTGCCTTCCGAAGCACGGAAACGCTCGATTTGAAATACCACTAGGCGGTCACCCATCCAGGTACCGACCACGACATACGTAGCTTAACTTTGCCGATCGATTAAGAACGGCTAATCATGCTACACCACGAGCGCTTCATACCTATCGCTACCTAAACCCACATTGTAGAACCAAAACGTTGTACAAAGGCTGTAAACCCACCAGGGACACATAAGTTAATGTACGCGCCAGATCATTCGCCTCGGGCTGGCAACGGACAGCGCTCGATTTACACAGCCGGCCCTACGGTGATACCGATACTGGCACATAGTGAAAAATAATGGCGGATAAATTGAGTTTATGGGGGTTATTGTGTTTCCATTTTGGGGATTTATATTGGTGCTTTTTATTGGTGATAGGGGACAGGTAACGCCTTGGGTGTAAGGGGTTCGCAGTCATTTTAAAATGAACATCCTGTATTGCATATAAGTAGGCTACACTGCAGGTTTTTTCGATGTACAACCCTTTTTCGAAATAAATGTGGCGGGACTTTTAAAGTAGGGAAAATAAATGCTTGCCAAAGATATACAATAGTACCCAACTGATATGGCGCGTCGTGAATCTTCGTTCACACAGAAAAGAAAGTATGGCTCCGAAGATTAACGAAAGAATGCTTAAAACTTACAATCAACCTTAGATCACTACTATAAGGTTCATAATACACTGCAGCTGTTAGTTCCGTCTCACTCGCAAGTCACGCCCCTCCGCACGGCGCGCGCTAGCATGGCGGCAGCTGCCGACCAATAGCGTTTCCCGCGCTTTGAAATGTATCTCCTGCGCAGGTACATCGGTAAGCCATATTAGTTGGGTACTGCTGTACATATTTGATTTACTATACAAAATTGTCATGAATATGTTTATGTAGGTGGTACAAATTATCCCACACTCTCATTTTCCTAAGTTCCTCAATATCTAAGTACATATAGATTACTGTTCAGGATATAATGAAAAGTGTCATAAACGAAATGTCCAACTGTCCATATGATTATTTATAGGGAACGATCAACGGGTGATTCAGAGTGTTCCACGAATTGATTGATGACTGATTGCAAGCGCGCGCGCATGTTGCCTGTTAGGATTCAACACACTAAAGTGAGAGAGCGATTTGAAGATATGTTTATATATATATTTATTTATTTTTTACTGTGAATAGGCCTGTGTTTGACCACAATCTCACCATGTTAAGTGATGATGTGGCCGATAGTGGTAAGCACACATAGCCTAGAAGGAACTGGCTCTTAAGTGCAGCTGTCGGAACACACCGGTAGGTGCTTGGCGACAGAGTTTCAACATGAGGGTGGTAGCCAGCCAGTTGGGTACTACAAAGTACCCTACCACCGTGCTATGGTTTCCTCACGATGTTTTCCATCACCGAAAGCTCAAACTCATCGTAGGATTCGAACCCGGGACCTTCGTCTCGGTATCCGACCTCACTACCACTGAGCTATCATCGCCTTAAAATATATTATACTATATTCGACAGTGCAGTGCCATATGGTGTAATCTAAATATTATTATTTATAGTTACTTTATAAAGAATTGTAAAAGGTTATGATGGTTCTAAGTTCTGACTAACATATTATTGGTCAAAAGCCTTACATTACCATGCTGCGAAGTCAATAACTTTGAAATTCTGCTATGCTTATTGCTAAGTTTACTTAAGTTTATGTAAAGACTCTATTTAGATAGATAGCTTTTAGCGAATGTCAATGAGTATAAGGAATGGACTACAGTGACCAAATTATAACCCACGTGCTACTTAGAAAAAATAAGAGAGATATTAGCAAAGAGCTTTAGATTACAATTTCCAATGACATCTAGTGTAACTACGGTGGTCTTTGTATATTTTTATTTTTTACCGACATCAAGGTATTTATCTTCATGTATGTTTTTTTGCAAAGGAAGGTAGGCACTCGTAAGTATGCATAGTGAAAAGAAATTTTATAGAGTTGATGTAGAAATGCTCATAAAAATAGCTTCGCTTTCAGTGCCGTCGTAGCATTATAATATGAAGTCTCAAATTATCGTCCGCCATTATTAAGCCATAATAATCTTGTCTGTACTTAATAAATAATTGAGAATTATTGTTACACCGAGCACAAGTGATTGAGTAGGCTCTATATTATAAGGTACTGTAATCTACACATTACATTGTGATTATGGTTGATGAAACAATATCCAATACCAATTATCTTTGTTTATACAACTGATGTATTAACTGGTGATGATTTTAAATTAAGTGCTTGATGGTTTAATGATTTGTGTATTTATTTGTTTCCTTTACATGGTATTGTTTTTTTCTAGTGTATAGCGATAACTTCAGTGCTTTTATAAGTGCCAGATATTTTAGGGCCTATGGAAAAATGGGTCTGTCTCTGACTTCATAAATGACACAAATATATGAACATAAAAATGCACAAATATATGAACATAAAAATGAACACGCAACGTCAGTCCGCAAGTTCCCGCCAAAAAGTCAAACTTTCGCGTTTATAATATAAATAAGACTAGTAAGGATTTTTTCAAGTTGAGCGACCGGTACTCATCGTTCCTACAACCAATCTTTGGTTTCCTTTTTACCTTCATTGAAATCTATTGCTTAGGTTTTGTAAGACGTACTTTCGTCTTGCACTGAGCTATCATCGCCTTTTCAGCTATTCTGATAGCGTGTCAGTCAGGTACTTACCACAAGGACCTACCACCGTGCTATAATGTTCCTCTCGCAGAATCTAGTTAGGTTAAAAGTTATTTTCATTATTTTTAAGAGAGGCATAGCGTTACTTTGCTCAAATAGCTCGACTGGACTGACCTTGCAGAAAACCGCAGCCAAATAACTTAATGTTGGGTACGATAACCGCTTATCACCAGCCTGGCCGTATGCTTGTTTGGCAACTTAGTTGTATATAAAAAACTTTATTACTTTTCGCGGTCCCTAAGGACCTCATGTTTTCCCGATATACAAGCAGGAAATTTTAGACGGGTTAGTGAGGGCAGCTACCTTAAGGGTTGAAGTTACGCTAATGGTCTTAAGAGACAACCCCTTAATTTTTGAGTTTTTGCTATACCCATGTATCCTGTATTTATTTGAGGTTATGATCTACCCGCCTGCCAAAAGATTGGTTTTGCCGTTGAGGCGTCAAGAGCTGAAAAACAAATCAACTCACTTTCACATTTATTATGTTAGTTAGTAGTTTTAGATGTAAGAATTATTTAGATCGTCTTCAAATAACCTAAAGGTTCGTAGCCGACGGCAGCAGCAGCAGGCGACACTGTCGCCGCGACACTATTGGTTTCTATATATTACTATGATATACCTTCCGTCGCGCGGCGTCGCCTCCATATAGTAATAGGAACGAAAGAGAAAGAGTAGTGTCGTGGCGACAGTGTCGTGGTGACAGTGTCGCCTGCTGCTGCTGCCTGCGGTCAGCTACAAATCGGCACATTATTGAAACAGCAACTACCACACAGCTAGTCGATCGTTGACTCTTTCTATCGTAAAAATAAATCTCATTTATCAATATATTAATGCATAAATAAAGATAAGAAGGATTGACAGATACGAGTACATCTTGAGTCAATAGAACGGATGCAGTCAATGAAGGGTGATAGGCCAATGTTGTAGAATTAGGATGTTGCTGATAATTGCAGTGAATGGTCTAGCTAATATTATTTGATTGTTTTGTTGCATGATATAATGGATATTTATAGCAGTGGCTCAGACAAATATAACCGATTCGTTTGTTATTGTTCTATTCTGATATAAGGTAAATTATATTTGTTTATTTATAATATTGATTTAGATGTATAAAAGTAATTACTATAGCACAATCTATCCACAGTAAACATAAAAAAATAATATGAAATTGGCTTGAGTTTGACTACTAAAACACATGTAAAGGACGATGATTAAAGATGGGTCAAGCTAGCCAAGAAGAGGCATTATCAGTCTGGCCTTGGAAGCCTCTAAGTTGTAGAAAAGCCACCTGAAGCAAGTTATTTTTTTACCTACTGTCCGCAGTATAATGTCTTCTTTGTGTATAATTTTCCCTGGGCTTGTGATTAGTATACAGTATGTTTAGTCTCGCACTAGCGGCATTTAGAAGCAAAGCAATAGCATTTTTTTCTGCATACTATCTAAAGTAAAAAAAAAAATATATGGCGGCCATTTCTATGGACATTATTTGAAGATGGTTTTATCGTAAAATTTTGTTGTATATTACCATGGACGAATAGATAATATTACACGCCATGAAATAGTCCGAGACCACACTGTATATTTGAAATAGATACCTACACTCCAAAAAGTTTAGCAGCGGTGCCGGAGGTAGAGTATACAGCTATCTATATTCGTAAGTTAAATATATAAAAAAAACAGCTTAGTTTCATAGTCTTGTCTCTATGATGGAATTATAGGAGGGTTCTTGGAGCCTCAAAAATCTAGCAGAATTATAATAAATAACAAAACAAACCATACAACATTTTCCATGCAGCTTTCTTCCTGACACCTCTACACACACATCATTTGTAAAACATTTTTTTAATTTTCCCCTGCCCGTATGTTTTCTCGATAACGATTGTTATCGTTAAAATAATGGACAGTAGCGAGTGGTCATTAATCAATTGTTAATGAATGCGTGTGCACAAAACACATTCGCCCTCCTCTCAATTAACGCGAAGATCTATAAAGATAAAATGCAAATTTTCATCTCCACGGCCATTTTTTACATCCTCTATCCTTCTCTCACCTAAAGCGTTACACATAGCTCCATTCCTTTCCACCAATATGTTTGACAGACTTCAACCATCTTCGGCTGTTGAAAATAATTTTAGCGGCTGCTTATGTCCCGTTCACACCTGCATCTTGTCCCGTAACACTGTTTCTTTCTTTTTTTTGTTATCAATAATGAACGGTCACAAATAAATAAACCGTGAGTTTCTCTTAATATTTATTCGTTCTGAAGACAGTGAAGTCGTTATTCCGTCGGGCATTAATCGAATTGAATCCTTTTTCTTTTTAAGGTGCATCGGGTGTTATAGAATGTAATTATTTCATTATTTAACACTTGGAGAATGGTAATGGAAATGTTCGAGTCTCGTTACGCGTTCTGGTTTTTTGTACATTAATCAAAATTCATCTTGTTCGTTTAAAAAATGTACAAGTACTTTAATGTGTTTAACACTAATTGGTTCGTATGTATTGCGTTAAGTACTAGCTATTTTTTTTAATGGACAAAAGGGATTTTTAAACGGACTTGATGGTTAGGCTCCGCTTTAACCTTACGCGGACAAATCGGCGAGTGCTGATGGCTCTCAACCAACTGGGAGGCCTCAGATGGCTTTCCTACCCTTATAGTGATAAGTTTGTTGAACGCGGTGTTCTCGTAAGTAATTCTCAACCGGGCAAAGACATTCAAAGTCAAAGTCAAAGTCAAAGCCATTTATTCAATTTAGGCCCCAGAAGGGCACTTATGAAGGTCACATTTACTGAAGTTACCACCGGTTCGGAACTCGGCCTTCAACTGAGAAGAATAATAAATTTAACATTAATAGGAAAAAAAAAAACAATTAGGTTTTACAAAAACTGAAAGTCACCTGTATTTTGTTAATAGATAACTATTTCGAGATTATGAAACATGTTTTTGATTACTTTATTATGTTGTAAAGTTTTAAACTTACGTAAATGGAAAAAATACCTATGTTACTTAAACATCTATGCTGTAGCGAATTTTTTTAAGCGTTTGTGTGCTTGTGTATTTTATGTTGTTAAATTTAAAAATGTATGCCAATATAGTCAGATTGTCAAAAAAAATAATTACAGAATGTAACCTTGCTGAGTTTCTTGCCTGTTCTTGTTGAAGGCCGACTTACGAACCGGTGGTAACTTCAGTAGCTTTGACCTTCATAAGTGCCCTAATAGGGCCTAAATTGAATAAATGTCTTTGACTTTGAAACATACGCCTCACAGAAAACAAAATCACATCTCCGTACAAAGCGAATTCCGCCTATCGTTCTGTATTGTTTACACTATTCGTGAATAGATCATAGCTTAATTTAGGTCGTGTCAAATGAATGGCAACACCACTGTATCAATGGACCACCGCCGATAACAGTGATATCGGCTGTTATTCAATGAGCGTGAATAATAATTAATATTACATTATCGATTTCACTGCACAAATCATTACCAGCCAGTTGTTTTATTGTCCAATTAAATTTGTCGGGATGGTATTATGCAATAAAGTGATGGTTTTTATGTATTTATTACAAATCTGTGGCTTAATTAATTAGAGCTGCCATTCCTTGCATTACTTGGCTTCGCTTTAATATTTAACGAAATCAAACTTGAGAATTTTAAATAAGACTTAGACTGTATATGGCTTGAACCTTTATCCTCATTGAGGCGAAAAAAAAAATTACAGCAAGTATCCTTGTAATAAACATTTATTATATTTTCTTGAAGGCCTGTGAGTTTTATCATTCGAGCATAGAGTCAAATAATAATAAAAGACTGAAAATTGAGCGATTTCAAACGTATTTAATTTTAACTATTTACGAGCAGGTTTGACTTCAATACCAATAACGACTTAGTTTAGAATTTTCGGGAGCTGTTGACCATGTACTACTGACATAATTAACAGAATAATTAAATGCATTGCTACAGTACAGCATGTACTGTTCCTGCGCCGGCGCATCGCTGTCAAAGGAGCTGTTGGTTACAGCCGTGATATCATAATTTCGTATTCGACATCTCGCAATAGGTTATCAACACACAATATCCATTCTAGTCGCTGCATCCGTCCCTACTGATAATAATTATCTTGTACAATTAAACAAATACTTACTAGTGTTAAACATCGTGTATATTTCTCTGCGAATACCAAACTAGCGATAAATTAAGTAGATGCAAAAGTGACTTGAAGGCTAGACATGATATATTTTAAAATCTATAAGTTCTATATTTGGAAATGTACTATACGTTTACCTGTGAAGTAATTGGATGCATTAGGATCAAATACCGAGGCGAAGGTCCCGGGTTCCAATACTCAAATGAGCTTTCGGTGAAGGAAAATATCGTGAGGAAACTATAACCGGGGTGGTAGGGTACTTTGTAGTAACCGCCTGGCTGGCTACCACCCTCAAGTTGATAATCTGTCACCAAGCACCTATCGGTGTGTTCCGACAGCTGCACTCGAGAGCCAGTTCCTTCTAGGCTTTGTATTTTAACCACCAAAAAACCAACCAAAAAAAACTACTAGTATCTATATTATTGTAATATTTTAATGGTAGTTTTAGTATTTACTTATAAATATACTTATTTATATATGTATGTCTTTCCACATATCATAAGGTTTATAACAAAGTATGAAGTAACTAAGTATAAAGACGCTTTTTAAAACACTGAGTGCATGATTTTGTATGTATTAGCAAACCCTGTTTAGGTATGCATGGTCTTAAATGCAATCCAGTCATTATCAAAATAAGATCGGTTGCAGAACTACCGCCATACAAAAATATTAAAATTTGAAACCCGCTTGAATTTAAAATGATCTTTAATTTAAATGCTGGAGGATCGGATTGACACAGGTATGCTGAACATTTGGCCCAACGTCACAATTCGTCACGGTTAAATACATTTTAAATCAATTTGTGGAATTGAGGTAAGGCGTTTGTCGTTTTATTTTGTGCAGACACCAACAATTTACAGATTAGTGAGACTAGTCCTATATAAAAACATTTAACCGTATCTATTTAGAGAAAAGAGAAAAGCTAAAGAGTAAATAAACATATTTCAGAACAAGTTCCCTTCGAAGCTTTGTGTTCGGATATATCATCACTTCATCACTGATCGTGGTAAAATTGTACTACCCGCATTGATTTCCTCAAACTTACATTAATTTTAGCATTGAGTTCTTTTGATTGAGTCGTAAAGAGACTTTGTAAGTGTTAGATAACGGTAACCATCCGGCGGGCGGCCTGTCTGATTGCTATCATAGAAATTTAAAAAATGTTTTCTTATTGAATTTTATTCCAATATAATAATATAGCAATTGATTGGTGAACCTACAATCAAGGACATATCGTAGAGTTCCGCGGTAGACCCCATGCCGTGAGCAGGATCAAACGCCGCAGGACATCGACTCTCGCGCACCATTAATTAATAGTTTTCAACACAAAGCCGCCCAATGACGTAGTGCTAAATACACGGAATTGATATACCCCTCGGGGTGTCGGTTAAGTGGGGTAATTGTACCAAATAATGATCACTTTTTTCATTGATCTAATTTTTTCAATGATTGACATTTCTAATTTATGATCCGAGGGCTTTGATTACAATGTGTTGCGCTACCTGTTTGATGTGGGATGCTCTTTTTGCATTAATTAATTTTCGATATGGGAACTCCATTTGGTTTTTTGGCACAGAGCGCAGGTTTGTGTGTTGTTAGTAATAGCTTATTGAGGTTTCAGTTCTGACACCTGAGTATACATAGGTGATCAGAGGGTGTAGTATTATAAAGCTAGAACCTTTTTATAATTAGGTAGTACATATTACAACAAGCTTTCCGTGGCTTCACCCGTGTCCTCTTAGTAGGTACCCCAATTTGAAAACACTGGGAACTGAAAGCTCCCAGACAGTGTAGCAGGAAAATGCTAGAAGTATTGACAGCATTGAAATAGTCAGATGTAGAAAAAATCAATAGTCGAAAAAGAACAATTGTATCAAAAACAATCAGTGCTTTGAATAAAGAGTATATAAAACGTAGGTTTTAACAAAAACTATAACTATTTATAAATTCAAAATATATCAATAGCTCAAACAAACTAACAATAAGCAAGTCGTGATGCACCTGATCTACTATGTCTGTAAATTCTATAAGCAAAGCTTTTTGAAAACGCTAGGAATGCGCGTGACGAATCGGTCGACGCTTCTATCGACATCGATAATGTAAAAAAGAACTTGGAACGGAAACGATCAGACCACGACTGATGAGAATGGCCCTCGAAATTGAATAAGTCGATGCGATATCACCAAAGTTGGAATTGAAAGACGATTGACTGAAAAAAATATACGATCGATTTACTGCTCCGGTTAGCTGTGGAAAATCGAAGGGCTTGCTCGATGTTTGACTATCGATAATTTTAATAATAATTTTAATTATATTATAGTTGTCTGTACTGAATTATTATTGCCTAATAGACATTTGTATACCCTTGTTTATATTAAATATACATATAATTATTATGCAATGAACCAGTGGAAAAGTAAAATTACCATACTAGCTAAAAAGGTGCATTTAATTATTTTTATTTGTTGATGTGTTTTTTATACCACTACGGTGGCAAACAAGTATACGACCCGCCTGACGGTAAGCAGTTACCGTAGCTTATGGACGCTTGCAACAACAAGGGTATCACTCGCTCGTAATTGACATGTATTGCTGCAGATCAATAAAAAAATCAAAACATATACATGTTCATCAAACGAAACTCCTTCAGGCAGAAACAAAAACTGGCATTTAACTTATCGAACTTACAGATATTATCGATACACACTTGCCATCGATGTCGATCGATAACGCATGCATCACCATTCACCATCATGTTTAGAATCGGAGAATGACATTTGGAAACGGTAGCCGGGTACGCAGCAGGGGGCGGTGCCTCATCCGCCATCTTTATTTTTATTTATTTTTTAGCCCTTGTTTATCCAGTGCCGGGCGTCGCGGCTCACTGGACGGGGCAATCAATAAATGCTGTGACCGTAAAACCACGCTAGAATTAAATATAGCGTTCTACCTCCATTGTAGGAGGTATCTACCGTCACGCACCAACACATTTTGTGGAGTAAAGAAAAAAAATAATTAAAAAGGTTCGTCAATTATCCATAGATTTCGAAATAGGTGCGTTTACCTCAAAGTTCATGGCGCTGGGTTTTAGTTGTTTTGGTATGGAATGGATCTTTGGAATTCCACCTGATCTCTTGAACGTAATGTGTGTTGTCGTGAATAGGTAAATATATTTCTTTCTAGTCTTTCGAATAACTTCGATCACAGACTGATATTACGGACCATTACTCTGTCATATTAGGTGTAAACCTTGAAAAGCCTAAAATGAAGCGACTTAGCCGTCTTAAATTAAAGAGAGATTACGATGCTATTAGGGAGGATCTTATGGATATTGAATGGGATGATCTGTATGAAACTAGAGATATGAACAATGCAACAGATATCTTTACACGGAAATTAATGGATTCAGTTAATAAACACACAAAAGAAATAAGAATTAGTAGATCGAAGTACAACCTCAAACCATGGATAACACCGGGGCTTATGCGTTGCATGCGACACCGCGATAAATTACACTTGCAATCTAGAAAAGAGCCAAATAATGAAGCCCTACAATTAATCTATAAACGCTACCAAAATTTCTTTATAGGATTAATCCGGAAACTTAAAATTGAATACGAATCTATGGAACTAAATCAAAATTTGAAGAATCCCAAAAAACTATGGAAGTCCATTAAAAATATCTGCTATTTAAACACAAAAAACCAAGAGTCTTCTGAACTTTTGTGTCTTCCGGGTACTCTAAACCCACAAAACTCAATAAATCTTTGTAACACTCATTTCTCCACGGTTGGTTATAAACTTGCTAACAAAATCCTTTGTAACATTAACACTAGTGAAGCTAATTTAGCAAGTTCAGTTAGAGCCAAATGTACTCCTGCAGATTCTTTCTTTATGAATCCCACCGACGTATATGAAGTTGATACACTAATTACCAAACTTCAAAATGGTAAAGCCCCGGGTATCGATGGTCTTGATAACACTCTACTAAAACATACAAAGATAGCCATAATTGAACCATTGACATATTTGTTAAATCTTAGCCTAGCGACCGGAGTATTTCCCACTGTTTGGAAACTAGCCTCGGTTTGTCCAATACATTAGAATGGTCCTAAAGATTTACTTAACAACTATAGACCCATTTCGCTTTTGGGAGTTCTTTCAAAACTTCTGGAAAAGCTTGTTAATAGGCGACTAGTTGATTTTCTGGAGTCTCGAAGCTTGATATCCCAAAAGCAATTTGGTTTTCGTAGAGGTAAAAGTACAGAAGACGCTGTGACTCTGCTATGCTCTGAAGTGTCCTCACAACTTGACAATGGGAAATGCTGCGTGGGAATATTTCTAGATTTAGCAAAAGCCTTCGACACTGTTTCCATTCCGATACTTTTGAAAAAGCTAGACAACATGGGAATTCGGGGTATTGCTGGAGCATGGTTCAAGAGTTACTTGTTGGATCGGAGACAGTGCGTAAGGATCTCAGAGACCATTAGTGGACCACTATCGGTTTCTTATGGGGTGCCCCAGGGCAGTATATTGGGGCCCACTCTATTTAATTTGTACATTAATGATATTCATGACCTCTCCATTGATAGTGGCCAAGTCGTTTGTTATGCGGATGATACTGTGGTCATTATACATGGTCCTAACTGGAAAAAGGTTTCATCGCTTGCTGAAATTGGGATGTCACAGATTGGAGGATGGCTCAGCAAAAACCTGCTAACTTTAAATACGGGAAAAACCACGTACTTATGTTTCCATAAAACTTCTGCTTCTGCACCCCCTGATAATGCTATGTGTATTAGAATACATGACATAGACTGTACGCATAGTAATTCATGTAGTTGTGTATCTCTTAACAGAACAAAATTTATTAAATACCTGGGAGTGTTCATAGATGAAAATCTAAATTTTAAGATACATATTGAGAGACTTTCAGCACGCGTTAGAAAAGTGATTAGTATAATGCGTAACCTGCGGAATACCGCATGTAGGGAACTGCTTATATCAGTTTACATCGCAATGTGTCAGTCTCTCATAATATATTGTATCACCTGTTGGGGAAGTGCTGCTAAAAGTTACCTCATTCGAGCTGAACGAGCACAACGCTCTGTACTCAAGGTAATGTTCAAGAAGCCTTTTAGGTACCCAACTACGGACCTGTATAAAGAGAGCGGTGTGCTAAGTGTGCGTCAACTTTTTATCCTAAACCTTTCACTCGCAGCACACAAGTACTTCCTTACATCTAGAAGTAACTCAACGAAAAAAAGAATCCATAAAATCCACACTCCTCTAGTTAGTACTTCTTTTGCACGGCGTTTCAGCCTTTTCTCAAGAGCACATGTTTATAATAGTGTAGTCAAATTCTGTGACATAAAAAATAAATCTGTTAGAGAAGCAAAAGGCATCATACATGAATGGCTAACTACTTTGACATATTCTGCTACTGAAGATGTTCTCAATATTAAAAGCTAAAATATGTGTAGGTATACTTAAAGCATATCTATTTAAACTACATCTTAATTACCTTTTATTTATCAATCTTAATATATATATATATAATCATAATTACTAGTTGTTATTATCAAATTAGCTGAGTGTACACTAATATATATACTATATCTATTTATTTTTATTAAACCGCTATCATGAAATTTAAAATGTAATAACATACAAAAACGTAGTTTAGTTTAAGTAATTTTAGTAAGAGGCAAATAAATTATATCTGTTAACTTTTGGTCTTCACGATACAGGCTTGGCCTAGTGTGAAGACCGCTGTAAAAATCATTAGTATTTAAATTTCTTCAACATCTTAATGTTTCAAATCAAGCTGTTTGCATATTGTATATGTTGGTGTTGCAAAATAAATATATTATTATTATTATTATTATAGGTATTAAAGTACAAATAATTTGCGGCCAATGAAATGACCTTTGTCTGCGATCAAAATTTACCTCCACATTATAGTTATGTACATTAAAAATAGTTATTCCGTTTTCATTGCTCAGTAAACCAACGATAATTTGCAAAAGAACAATCTAATTTAGCTAAAGTTGAGTAATTTCGAACCCAGGGGAAACCGCTCAAAAAGCTTTAATACAGTATTATAACAAACATGGCCCGCCCGGTGGCAATTTCACACTTTATTAATGCAAGTATTAAAGCTAATTCCATCGGTTGACACGTGCCGAATTTGTTGTTCCCATAAAACCCCAGTCTCCCCTCAACCGATCCGTCAAATGAACAACAAACCATTCAATTTTCGATTCTATATCCACACATCTAGAAATCACGTTAGTTTATTAACATAGAATTACGGATATAATACTTTGATTGTTAAAATCTGCATTTTGAGACGTAAGCATTAAGGTTGGGATTGCATTGCCAAATGAAAATGAGTACACTTTTGCACAAAAGTCTTTCGTTTCCCTCCAATTTTTGACGTATACGTGCCGGGCGACCGATTCATAGATAAAGTTGCGTGGTGCGCACAGATTCCGCAGACCATAGATCACAGAGTAATGCGGTCACGCTCTATGGTATTAAGTGTCAGTTATCGTCTCCACGGGGCTTACGGCGCGCGTATAATACATTTTTATATTTGTGCGCTCCCCTTGTTGTAATAACAACATGAAGTGAGGTTTACTCGGATTGAATACGGCATTATAATGAAATGATTCATATTTAAGTGAGTCCTCCCCTTCGTCTGTTGTAATTTGATGGTGTCAGGGATCGGAAGCAATGTTTCTTATTAAAGTGGTGTTATGACTGTCGTTTTTATTGTTCTATGAATTTATTTTTACTTTTATGTAGGTATCTTTATACAATGTACAAAAATCATTACATTTTAATATTGTCCCCGTAAGATAGCTGAACCATTGATATTTGGAAACCTGGCTTAACATACATATAGGCCTGTGACTGGCCACAATCGCACCATAGTCAGAGATGATGTGGCCGAAGGTAATAAGCACACAAAGCCTAAAAGGAACTGGCTTTCAAGTGCAGCTGAACACACCGCTAGGTGCTTGGCGACAGATTTTCAACTTGAGGGTGGTAGCCAGCCAGGCGGGTACTACAAAGTACCTTACCACCGTGCTATGGTTTCCTTCACCAAAAGCTCATGCTCATTGTAGGATTCGAGCCATGGACCTTCGTCTCAGTATTCGCCACTACTACTGAAGTACTTAAATAAAAATAACATCCAAAATCGTTCCTATCATTTCAAATGGAAATCATTATAATCTTACAATCAATTAAATTTCTGAAAATATTAATGCTTCATGCAAATCAATATTTATTAATGCATTATGCAAATCAATATTTTAATACATGCATCGTGCATACTAATTTACATGAAAATCTCACGAAACTATCAGTTGCATAGTAAGTTTCCCAGACTCCACGTAATCCAGGATGATCCGATGCCGAAGATAACGCGATAACCGTCCGGTAATAGTCGAAATATCTCCTTAATGTGTATGTAATGGGACGGCACGCGCCGGGCGTGTGGCCGCACGCCTCTCTTTGTTTGTACTCGAGGATTTACCGGGATTAGCACTTTAGTCGGCGACTGTACCGCGGGGGACTTTGCCGTTTTAATTACTGATTGATCCGTAAGATACGTTTCTGCTATCAGACGCTCGTAAATTAGACAAAAGGGATTACAATACGATACAATTGGAGATTTGATGTAACAAAATAACAATTATTGGAGTAAGACAATGGTTTTGCTGTGTAAAATAATTTATATTGTCGGCGGTTTGGTTACGTTTCTAGTGAAAGACTGTTGTTATTAGATAGTGATTATCGAAAAGATTATAGCCTGTTTTTTATAACTGCTCTACTTTTAAAATGTTTCTACTCTTTGTACTTAAGTCGCTAAGTAGTTATATTTATTTTATAACGCTTTTTTTCCGCCATCGTCTATGAGTCTATTAGTCGGCATCCAAAGAGGAAACGCTGCCTGTTGGGAACCTTGCCAAACAGCATCACCTGCAGTTTTCGTATTTTGTATATTTGCTTGTGAAAATATGTTTTACTTAATACATTTTATAATTATTATATTGTTAAGCCACATTCTTAAATCAAGACGTGTACTCACGTCAATTACTTGCAAAATATTAGAGAAGTATATTGTCACTCCTTATAAAAACAGAACAAGAAATAAAAAACAACTAACAAATTTATATGTAGGTTAATAACACACAAAAAATATTTAGTCCATGTAAGTTGCAATAGGGTATTTGGCAGTGTGCAAAATAAATGGTAAAACACTATTCAGTGTATAAGACATCAAAATATACACCGAAACGTCATATAAGTTGTACATTTTAAGCTAAGTTAAACTACTAAAGTCGCTGTAAAATTATGACGTCACCAGCTTGTATTTCATACAAACCTCCATATGAACTATCGTTTTTGACATTTAAATAAAAGTTGCTGATTTCAACTGTCAGATACCCTATTGAGAGGCACATATATAATGTCATAGTGACTAAAATAAAGTATATTGTACATAATATAAGCAAAAGAAAAAGGTCACATCTCAGTATCAAATAGAGACGAATTGGACGATGGTCAATGACTAAACAGAATTGTTGAAAGAGAGTATGCACTATTGAAAACAATCATCATTTATTTAGATTATTGTAGTTTTTTTATAGTAGGTACTTATGTTTATATGAAAAACTGGTCGATGCTTATCTTGCACAGTATGTACAGTCAGCGTCAAAAGTATTTGATCACTTTACACAATTCACAAACAAGAGAATGTCAATAGATTACACTGAAAAAAATTATCTACAAAACTAGTTAATATGTAAGTTGACGTTTTGTTGTCGGGAAACTAACTTTAGTTGTCGGGACACTAACTTTAGTTACATTTAATCAAATAATTTATTAACAAACCAAAACTAGTTTTCTTACTGGTAAGTTTAGTTCGCAAATCACTCCGTTTAGGTTATTGGTCTTAAAATTTTGTGTTACTGTTAAATAAAATTTTGTATTCACTTGTAGTCCATTTTTTTCAGTGTATTATGAAAGGCAATTGAAATGATCATCTACTTTTAACGCTAACTCTACATTTGGATACTCTTCTTATGATTGATTTCAATGTATTAGCTAACTGTTTTTGGTAGGAATTTAATATTATTTCTTACTAGCAGCGAAACCCGGCGTTACTCGGGTTAAAATACATCGCATGTTTGATGGTATAAAAAATATATAAGGATCACAGACTACGGAGGATTTAAAAATGAAAAAAAGTCGGACATATTCTCGCTAACAAAAAACTGTGTCTATGGAGTCGGCCACCTCTCATGCACACCTTAGTTGGCTATTCCGCGGGAAATTAGACTCAGTCGCCGTTTACACAGAGTCGATCACTCGCGCTCAACTAATGTGTGAATGTGTGCGTGCCGGCTTGTACGTACAGCGTGGTGGCCGACTTGAGTGACACAGTGTTTTGGTAGCGAAAATATATCCGACTTTTTTTTGATAAGGATACATTTTTTAACATATTATAGATTTCTTCTATTTTCGATATTGAGAGACTTTCCAGAACATTCAAATAGTTTGTTCTTTTTTTACTCGACTGCAATCACAATTGAACTGACGAAAAGTCACTGAATTTCGATTTATATACCGACATTTCCAGTACCAAATCACTCTAGAATATTTAGATGTACATCACTTCGATTTGGTTTTTATAGATCAATAATAACACTCGTACACATTTTGGAACTTTCCAGACCAATCCAAAAAAATTTAGAACTTTCTAGAACATTTTAAATCGCTTATAATAAATTGAACTCATTTTAGAATTTTACTGATCATTCTAGAAATATTTAGAACTTTCTCTAACATTTTAAATCGTTTATAATAAATTGCACTCATTTTGAAACTTTCCAGATCACTCGGAAAATTTCTAGAACTTTCTCAATCATTCTAGATCGATCATAATAAACTGCACTCAATTTGGAACTTTCTAGAACATTCCAGATCAATTATAACCGTTTTACATATTTTGGAATTTTCTAGATCATTCTAAAAATTTCTAGAACTTTCTCGAATATTTTAAATCGCTTCTAATAAATTGCACTAATTTTGGAACTCTAGAAAGGTTGGTTGTTAGAAACTCTTGGTTCTAGAAAGTTTCTCGATCATAATCGAGAAAGTTCTAGAAATTTTCCGAATGATCTGGAAAGTTCATAAATGAGTGCAATTTATTATGATAAATTGCACTCATTTATGAACTTCTCAGATCATTCGGAAAATTTCTAGAACGTTCTCGAACATTCTAACTCGATAATAACAATTTTGGGACATTTTGGAACTTTCTAGATGAAGCCAGAAATTTGTAGAACTTTCTCAAACATTCTATATCGATTATAATAGTTTGCATTCATTCTAGAATTTTCTAGATCATTCCAGATAAATTATAACCGTTTTACTCATTTTGGAACTTTCTAGATCATTCAAGAAATTTCTCGAACATTCTAAATCGATCATAATCAATTGAACTAATTTTTTAATTTTCCAGATCATTCGAACAGTTTTGGACATTTTTGAACTTTCTAGATGAAGCCAGATCAATTATAACCGTTTTACTCATTTTGGAACTTTCTAGATCATTCAAGAAATTTCTCGAATATTCTAAATCGATAATAATCAATTGCACTCATTTTGGAACTTTCCAGATCATTCGGAAAATTTCTAGAACATTCTCGATCATTCTAAATCGATCATAATAAATTGCACTCATTTTGGAACTTTCCAGATCATTCTGGAAATTTCTAGAACGTTCTCGAACATTCTAACTCGATAATAACAGTTTTGGACATTTTTGAACTTTCTAGATGAAGCCAGATCAATTATAACCGCTTTACTCATTTTGGAACTTTCTAGATCATTCAAGAAATTTCTAAACCAGAAATTTGTAGAACTTTCTCAAACATTCTATATCGATTATAATAGTTTGCATTCATTCTAGAATTTTCTACATTATTCCAGATATTTGTTGAACTTTCTAGAACACTCCAGATAAATTATAACCGTTTTACTCATTTTAGAACTTTCTAGATCATTCAAGAAATTTCTCGAACATTCTAAATCGATCATCATTAATTGCACTCATTTTGTAACTTTTCAGATCATTCGGAACATTTCTAGAACGTTTTTGAACATTCTGACTCGATAATAACAGTTTTGGACATTTTGGAACTTTCTAGATGAAGCCAGATCAATTATAACCGTTTTACTCATTTTGGAACTTTCTAGATCATTCAAGAAATTTCTCGAACATTCTAAATCGATCATAATCAATTGCACTCATTTTGGAACTTTCCAGATCATTCGGAAAATTTCTAAAACATTCTCGATCATTCTAAATCGATCATAATAAATTGTACTCATTTTGGAACTTTCCAGATCATTCTGGAAATTTCCAGAACGTTCTCGAACATTCTAACACGATAATAACAGTTTTGGACATTTTGGAACTTTCTAGATGAAGCCAGAAATTTGTAGAACTTTCTCAAACATTCTATATCGATTATAATAGTTTGCATTCACTCTAGAATTTTCTAGATCATTCCAGATATTTGTTGAACTTTCTAGAACACTCCAGATCGATTATAACCGTTTTACACATTTTGGAACTTTCCATTCCAGAAATTTTGAGATCTTTTCAGTAGTCCTCATGCGTTAGAAAAGGACAGCAATATATGTTTTAACATTTTCGCCACCCACAACCACCCCCTTCCACCCACCGCGACCAAACTCCCTTACTACCTGGAGACCAAGGGGTATTTACCACCCCAACGGGAAGTTGATTGGGGTTGGTGGTGATTGAGAAAACTGCGTATTTACGTACCCACAAAAGCATTTTATATATATTATTAGATTTATGCCTTACTAATGCAATCTCTACCTGTATATAGTTTTAAAATCCAAGTTATTCCATTCTTACACTCCATAAACGCCACTTCCCATGTATTTACTGCCTCACAACATATTGCATGAACCATCCAAACCAAAACTAAACAGGATTTGTGAGTGACCAGTAAACATCCGCACAGTAAGCGTGGCTCAGCGAAACGTGGACGATTCAATTCTGTTTTATGTGTCAAGTGCGAGCCGGCTGAATTGGCAACACCGAGCCATTCGGTTGATACCTTACCCCTACATTGGCGGACTTTATTTACCTACGTGCGTTACATTGTCTACACTTTATAAGAAGAAGACTTCAAGCTTCTTAGGCCAATCAGGCCTACTGCTGGTTTGACGTCCAGAAAATGTCGGACGAATGAATAGGTAATTAACTATTGAAATTGACTCAGATCTTTAATTTTAAGAATTAACTCACTCGAATATTCGAAAACGGAAACTAGATTTTCTCTTCTGTCGAGCAGATTGCAAGCAGGCAGAAATAGGTAACATTAGGCCATCACAAAATCATTCGTGTCAACGGCTGAGATGTCACTAATAAAATAAAATCATTAAAAATTGTTCTATGATTTCTTCAATAATTATAGGAGTAGGTACAATTTACATTTGTTTCTTCAAAAAATATTTGCTGTGCAATGACGTACGTATAGAACATTCATTGTTCCCTGTACCCATAAATTCTATAAAAAATAATAGATGCATTTGAGCGTACATTGTAATAAAAATAAACAAAATGGCCGATATAATATCGGGCCAAGCCTCGGGGCGATGAAAAATAAATAAAAATGAGAGGCCGGGAAGAGCGCGCCGGGAAAAATGAAAAGCCACTTAGTGCTGTCCCTCTTTCCCCAACCTCCCTGCGAGTGAGGGATTTTGTTGCAAACTATCACTACAGTTGTGGCATTCTCTGGAGTTAACTTTCGAAGTTTTAATACATTGAGAATATTTTTACATAGGTTCGAAATAATAGAATTAGAATTAGCAATTACAATTTTATATGTGATCTAGTGACTACTAAACATTTTTTGATTTACTGAGTTAGCAAGCGTACAGCTTTGAGGAGAACATTTTAAATTTTGGAGACTGGTTGAACATTTTTAGTACTTATCATCTTCGGCCATACACTGACCATGTTGAGCAAAGTATTAAAAAAAAGTTCTTATTACAAATACAGTAATGTTAAATTAGAATGACATACAGTATTACCAGCGATGCCAGATTTTTTTTCGGGCAAATCGGGATTTTGTTACCTCTTGAGTAAAAAAAGCGGGATTCTATCGCCGAAATCGGGACATACCTACAAATTTTATTTTGTCAAGTTTTTTTTGGCCGGTTTTTGCCAAGTGCGAGTCCTACTCGCATCCCGAGGGTTGCATAGAAACTTGTATTTAAATAGTTAATTAATCACGGGAATCGAATCTCGAAGATTTTTCACCTTTTTTCGATTGTTCTAATATAATGGCATGTTTTTTTTGTGTTGTAACTACAAAACCCTTTCCGGATTTCTTCCTTTACTTGTGCTACATGGAATTTCTTCTTGCCAAATTTTATGATTCTAGGTCAACGGGAAGTACCCTATAAGTTTTAATTCCCTTGCGAGCTTCAAAATATGCGGCATATACGGCCGTATCTTTTGATTGCGTTGACTTAGAAGTTTGATTTTATGTCACAGTGACATTTAGCGCACTTTGGCGCGGTTCTCCCTTCACACCACTGCCACAGACTACTAAATAGTTACTACGTAACCAACCACAGCGGTGTTTAAGACGCATCACGAAAAAGCTGGTGCCATTTCTGTGCAGTGGTGTCTTTATTCCCACTTCCACGTCCAACGATGATTTCACCGTCGAGTAATCCTCGAAAAGCGGGACAGAGCCTGTCCCGCGCGGGACATTTAATTTTGGGCTAAAAATCGGGACGTCCCGCCAAAATCGGGACGTCTGGCAACGCTGAGTATTACCCAACTTATATGGCGCGTCGTGTATTTTCGTTCGCACAGAAAAGAAAGTATAGCCCCGAAGATTAACGAATGAATGCTTAAAACTTACAATCAACCTTATAACACTATTATAAGGTTCATAATACATGGCAGCTGTTAGTTCCGTCTCACTCGCAAGTCACGTGCGGAGGGCGTGACTTGACCATTACACTTCGTGGCAATTTTATCGGGCCACCAGTTTCATCAGATATTATATTTAATTAGAAATACAGGTTATTAAAATGTACGATTTATTACATAAACAAATAGGTATTTATTTAGTAAACAAAACAATAGAAAAACTTAATCTAAAGGCCGCACTCCTGCTATCCCAATATCACTGAGCGTCGCTACAATACAATTACCATCACTATCACGACTCGGAACTATCCGTCGAGGATGATGTATCTTCGTTGGTGGCTTTTTAAAAAACTCATTTTAAACCCAAAGAATTTAAAACGTCCAAAACAATAGTCGTATCTATGGGAATATGAAATAAACAAGCCAGAATTGACAGTATTTGACAGTCTGTGTATTTTTTTTTGTTAATTTGTTCGTATTTTGAGCATAGAGGTATCATAAGAAAACTCCTTATTAGAACAAAAATAATCAGTAGGTACAATACTCGATATAATTTTTTAATAATCCTTAACCAAAATATGGAAAAATAATGTTCATGTTGTGGCAGGCAACCTTCCATAAAACATGACCGGAAAAGATTTAAAAAATAATAACTGGCGCCACCAAAACGTATATTTCTAGAATAAGTTTAGGTAATTAAAAGTGACGAAATCGCAATACTTACAAATACATGAAAGGTTAGTTTTTTAGTTTTTCCTTGGTTGTTTTAAGTATTATGACAGTATTTCAATACACAAGTCGGCATTTTTTATTAACCCTAGAAAGATAATCATATTTTAGAGTACGTTAAAGATAATCATGCGTAAAATATACGCATGAATTTTGACAGGCTATAATATTTTGTTTTACATGCTGGTATTAAAAAAGCTATTTGATATTGTTTTTCTATACATTTAAGAATAATAAAAACAATGATTTATGTGTATATAATAATTAATCATATTAAAATTAAGCAAAAACTTTGAGCCTCTGCAAAAATCATCAAAACATAGAAACTAATTTTTAAAAATGAACTGTAAAAAAATTTATTCTAATAGTCAGTAATTTTAATGAACATTCAGAAATTGTAAGATACCGCCTATTATAACAGCACACGTAATGACTTATAAATCAGTCAGATGCAGTTTAGACACAAGTCAACATTATGCTCTCGAAAAATAGCATTTTGTCATTTATTGCACAATGTTTTTGCCTTTCGCCGTTTCTTTGAGGGGCAAAACGCACAGTATAATATGAATTTTTGGCATTGGCTCCTCTGGATTGTTTTCTGGTGCATCAGGGATATCAGGGACATCTTTTGGCAGAATGTGGGAGATAGTCTCCCGAAAATATTTCTACAGAGGAGGGGTTTCCAATCAATTGCCCATAAACGGTTATCTTTGAGCTAGGCTAAGTTTTTACATGTATTTTTTCCGCCTGAGAACCTTGTCGATTTTACTGAAAACATTGCGGCTGGCAATAATGCAACTAATGCAAGCTATACTTATCATTCCATAGAATACCAATAACCATACATGCCATCGATTCGATTTTCTGATACATGACATCAGAGCAAATTTTCACCAGGAGCCGGGTCTTCTCTCCTTTCCTCATTTATGAAAGCCTCTTTTCACGTCATTTTCAATATCGTGATGTGCAATTCCACTATCTGAGTCGTTACTAATATGTTCGCCATCACTATATAAAAGAGCAGCGAGAATTCGCTCTTCTCCCGTATTTCGACTCCCAATCTTAGCGTTGATGGGCCAAAATATTTATAGAAACATGCATATGTACAGTAACAATGCAAAAACTACACAACAATAACTTACAAATAAAAAACAACACGATTTGTCGAAGAAGTTGAAATCTTAAAAGTCACGTTAAAGATAATCTTGCGTATTTTTTACTCCGCCATCGTTATATTTCGAAATTGGTGGCACTTACCTCAGCAAAACGGTCACCATACGCATGCTCCAAGCGACGAGTGAGATTACCGAAACCCTCAGCGCCCGATTCGCGCAAATAAAAAAAATACAGCAATATTTCGATCGCGCGTGCGTATTTTTTACGCAGATTATCTTTCTAGGGTTAAATCAGTACAGCGAGTATGACGTGGTAACAGCCGTGCGCAGTACGAAGTGAGAGCAATTTGCTCAGGAGCCCCTCAAGGGGAGTGATATTAAATGTCATGCTTTAGTAAGGCGGACTATCCATATCCATCTGGGTAGAGGCACGATGCCCTATGAAAATCTTTGTTTAAACCATAAAAAAGAAAACACTTGTTGCCACTAATTGTATCTTTGCCCGAGAAGTATGGCGGCTGACCAGGGTTGGATTCAGAATTTCAGACCCTCAGAAAATTATTGTGGCCATGACATGTTTAATTTCCCATCATGTGAATTTTGTAAATATGTTTCATTATTTTAGTTGAAACATTAAGTAATAACTAGGATTTCCAAAATAAGAATCTTTTCAATTTTTTTTAATTGTCGCCATTTTGATCTATATTATTAAAAATATTTAAATTACAGTAGTCAATCGACCTGAAGGTAAAATTATGGTATTTTCGCGTAGTATCCTGCCTGGCATTACGATACTATATACGTACTACGCATCATAAAATAATGGTACAAATAGTATAATTTATACTACGAAATCCAACCCTGCGGCTGACTGACATGCCACGCGGCGCGCGCTAATATGGCGGCAGCTGCCGACCAATAGCGGTACAGGAAAAAGAAGCGCGATGCGTGGAGCGTGCCGATTGGTCAATAGCATTTTCCGCGCTTTGAAAATGTATCTTCTGCGCAGGTACATCGGTAAGCCATATTAGTTGGGTACTACTGTAACAAATTATAACTTTCTTAAAACAAAAATATATGGGATTGAAATAATGACGCATAAATAACAATTTGCTTTTGAAATTCTCACGAGACTCACGAGATGAAATGGTTACAAATAATCTGGGACTAAAATTCTTTCTAAAATTTAGAAAAAAAAATGGAAAAGGTTTTATTTACAACACTAACTGTGTTAATAATAATGAGAAAGATTTTATACATCTAATTTTACATTTTATAAACCATCTGCTAAGAAAACCAATTCTTTTCTTTTCAGGAAAAAAAACTCTAAATTCCGAAATATTGTAAACATAAAAATATATCTTTGATTCGAAATAGATGACATTAATATAAGGAAAACTTGGCATTTTCATCACTGTATGTTGTTTCTGAGATAGAAATTTACGAGCACTAATGACAACGGGCGAGCCGCGAATCGTTTGGGGCGGCCATATTTCATCATTTTCCCGCGCTTTTCTCGGCAATATATTATTTTTTTTGTAGCTCGGCAGCGTCGTGACTCTGCGCTTCGGAGGCCAAAGCTCATGTTCTGAATACGAATTTTTGAAGTTACGTTTTATTTTGTATGTTCAATGAAAGGTTAGAAACAACAATGCTGCCCTGGGAATCGAACCCACGACCCTGAGTCCTGGTAGTGAAGGTTGAGCTGACCCGGCTAATTAGTGGTAACAACAGCAGCGTTGAGCTTCATAAGTCTTTAAGCCGCAAATTAATCGACCCCTAATTTAAACAATGGCAGAATACATAAGATAAGAGTACAAGTCTCAAGAATATATCGTGTTCATTGAAAATAAACTTAATATCATTGGTACAGGTTCAAAATTCAAATGTTTTAACCTAGACTCTAGACTTGAGCATTGATTGATTATCTAGAATACGGTCCGTATTTCTTTATTTATAATTTTAATTTGTTAACGCTATAAAAAAAAACTGGGAGTAAAAGACATTAGGATGGGAGGATAGGATACAGTGAATCTGCTTTTTGTCTTCAACTGTTGTGGATGCCATAATGGCTCAATTAAGAACAGATCTTATACAGGATAAACAACGCGGTTTTTCCAACTTTTCTATGTTAAGTATGGCATCCGGCAAACATCTTGGCACAACACGTAAACTGCACAGAAGCCAAATTATAGGTCTCTTTGGTGGTGGGGTGCGGATACCGAAGCAGGGGCGGGCGCGAGACAATGAATTAAAATGATCTACGAGCACATTTATGTGGCTCGCCGGTGTACCTGCGCAAACCATTCCCCACTACGCCCAAACTGTGCCAAGAAGTTTGCCGGGATCTATACCGCGTTGTTGTCTGTGCATACAGACAACCTTTCACATATAAGTAGTAACACCCCGGTTGAGAGCTTAATCACTGCTGCTCACTAAATATTTTCAACACACTTGCTCGCAAAGTGACATTTATTGCGCCGTTTTTAGTATCATAATGTTGCTTATTACGCACTAGTGCTTTTTAATTTACATTACCACACAGTTTTATGATAGGTATAATCCCGATTATGTTAAGTTTGTACCTCAATGCAATTGATTTGTGCGTAGACAAGTACGTGTAAAACAGATTAACAGCGCATCGCTGTAAAAAAAAAACCTCATTGCGTGGTTGATGATTATCAAAAAATCTACTTAAAAAAGTAAAGTCGGTTTTTCCTCACAAGTGTGTTGAAAAACGTTGTATGACACGCGTGTGCATTGATCATTACACTTTCAGCTTCCTTATCAGCTTAATACCGCCTCGTCTGTAATGACCAACTTTGCACACATGTACTATTATTTTATATTCAGTGCGACAACAGATTTTAAGCAATTTATTAATGTTTATACATACAGAAAGTACATGTTAAAGTGCTAATTGATGATAAACAATTTGCACTTTTAATGCATGTTATTAATTATGTTTGTTTTGTAAGTACGCGATTGCGATGATATCATCGTTTTATTTACTTATAATGATTATTTTAATAATTATACATGAACAATAAACAATGAGCCACTGATTAATCTTTATGTGAACATTATCTTATGTTCAATTAATGTATGTTATAATTATTGAGATATTGGTTCTCTCCTGCTTTCCATCCTTACTAATATTATAGACGCGAAATTTTGTATGTATGGATGTTTGTTACTCTTTTACGCAAAAACTACTAAACGGATTTGGATGAAATTTGGCACACAGATAGAATATGTTCTGGATAAACATATAGGATACTTTTTATCCTGGGAAAACATACGAGCTCTCGGGAATGCGGGTGAAACCGCGCGGGACAGCTAGTTTATGAATTACTAGCTGTCCCCCGCGGTTTCACCCACGTTCCCGGGATAAAAAGTAGCCTATGTCCTTCATCATACCATAGGCTATCTGCATGCCAAATTTCATGATGATCCGTTGAGTAGTTGAGGCGTGAAGGCGTAACAAAAGAACAAACTAACTTTCGCATTTATAATAGTTAGGATAGGATAGGATAGGATATTTGAAGCGGTGATGGTTGTGTTACTGACGTTGAATACTGTGACAAAGGTCGTGCGGCGGATATCCTACACTAAGTCTATGCTTTTGGTAATGGAAAAACTATAACTGTGTCAGGGTTCTTGCTGGCTACCACCCTTACATTGATAATCTACATAAAAAATCTTACATAAATAATTAATTGTTTTGATCGTGTAATTTATATTAAACTAGCTGACCCGTGCGGTTTCACCCGCGTTCCCGGGATAAAAAGTAGCTTATATCCTTCTCCATACCATAGGCTATATGCATGCCAAATTTCATCGCGATCGGTTCAGCGGTTTAAGCGGGAAAGCGTAACATACAGACAGACAGAGTTACTTTCGCATTTATAATATTAGTTAGGATTTTTATTATAATTTTTTTTTGACATTGCTGCCGATTCTGTTGTAAATCGCACTAAACTAATTTTAGTCACATCTCATCTCTTTCTTACGAACATTATTGAAAAAGGATAGAACATATTTTAAGTTGTCAAATTAATCTTTGCCGTCTTATTTTGCGTGTATTTAGGCGTAACCGCGATAGATGGCGACTAAATTTATATTGAAAACAAGCATTGGACTAATTTGACAGGACTAAATTTCTTACATCCTTTTCTTATGTTCTTTGTTAGAAAGAGACATAGTGACATTAAAATTAGTTTAGTTGTGAACAACAGAATCAGGGCCATTGTATACTTATTATTATTTTTTGGATTTTGGATTTTTATCCTATTTTTGCATACTAATAATTTTGGTGACATGTGTAAGCTCTAATGTTTTTAATTGAAGACCCTGTAACACCATGTGTTTTTGCAAAATAAATGATATTGAATTGATTTGATTTGAATCAATTTGCCATTGATAAATAATTCAATTCGCCACTGACTTACCGGTGTGCTCCGGCAGATGAGAGCCAGTCATATCTACACATTGAAAGCTCCACTAGAATTGGATCTATACTGTAGGTAGCCACACTCACACAATTTGATGCCTGTTAGTGAGTCTGCCTTCTGAAAAAATAAACTTTGTGACAACATAAAAAAACAGAAAAAGTTTACATAAAAAGAAAAGGTAGGTAATTACCACAAATCGCCGTCCGTTAGTTTATTTGTTAACTCATAACGCCTCAACGGCACTACCAAACGTTATGCAATTTACCACACATACAGATCATAATCTGAAATTACATATACTTTTCATACCGGGAAAATCGCGGGGCGAAAGTTAATAAAAATAAAATCATCTAACTTTTAACAAAATCACGCAATTAAAAGAGGTGTCGAAACGACCCCAAATAATATTACCTCAATAGTATTAGGACAACAAATACTTGACGTCAACCCTTAACTCGGGTCTGAACGACCCCGCTGACGCATGGGGAGCGATTCCGAGCAGATGTGACAATTACAACAAAAGTTGGTTTCGATTGCGGCTGAATGCGAACAGATAATCTTTTAAATGATTCTCTATTGAAATTCCGTTCAGCGACACTCGTTATGTTTTTATTACATCGCCACTTAGATTGGAATGGGTGTAGAATGTAGAGGCTGAGAAAGAGCATTGGATTACATGTGTTTAGGGTTATGAGATTGAAAATTACGTGTTGGTGCGGTCTTTTATGGTCATACATTGCATTCTTTTATTAATTAGATTTTTCCCTTGCAGGATTATGTCTACCTGCTATATTCTCACCATCTAAGAGCTGCGAAAAGCCAGTACCTATTCTGATATAAACGTACGGAATCCATTGCATGAATTGAGCTCCCGCTTGACATAAATTTGATACTAGAGATGGCACAATAACGGCCGCCGAAATAAAGAGATAACCGATAACAATAATTGAAACATGTGTCGTGCCGTTTTGACAGACAACACTATTGTTTATGACTCTTTTAGCGGTTACCGAAGTACGGTTATCTTTATCTTTATTTGGTGCAATAAAAGCTATTAATACGACACCTGTCATTCATGATAATCTGGATATTTGGGTATCGAGATATTAGTAAACCTTTGACTAAGGCGAATACAATTTCAAAACATGGTGACAAACTCCATAATATACTTATTTAAAAAAAAAGCCCCGACTGATGATGATATAAGAGATCAACGTGGGCCTAAACTATTGGTCATGAAACCAAAGGAGGCTTCTTCTTATGAGGCAGAAATGGGCAAAAGTCTCTACATTGCAGCCCAAATTATATGAAACCTGCTAGCTCTACGGTATTGAAATTGATATATATGATACTTAAGGATATAACAAACACATCGCCCGAGCCGAAAACACGATTTCAATTAAAAGCCTCGATAAAAAAAAATGCCAAACATACCTCTGAAAATCAAGAAATTCCCAAATATATCCAACGCCTGAAGGTATTTTAATACGATTTTTTTCATCAATAGAGTACATATCATAAGCAAATAAACGCCCGATTTAGTTTTTTGAATTTGCGATTCAGTTTTTCATAATAATGATTTTTAAAAAAGTCGCTTACGTCAAATTAATCTGAGCACCATGAACATCATACCGCACTCTATTATCCTGCAACTCGCGTATTTTGCTTCGCGCTCACTCGCATTCCGCGGCGATCCGCGATGCTAGACGGACCTGTGTAATTTTTTTTCAGAATTTTCACATACATAAAACCCTCTCAAATTAGTAAAAAATCATATCAAATTATCTTTAGAAGGCACTGGAAAATGCATGCTAGTCAAATTAAGGCAATTGAGCCTATTATTTGCTTGTTATAAATAAAAATATATAAAATAAAATCTGTTATGATTGATGCTTTTGATAATTGTCACCGAGGCATGTCGTGGTACTGACAGAGACTAATTCTTATTTTCGTCTCTTTAAGGTATGGTTAGGGTAGCCTAGGGGGCTAAGGCGCGGGGTATTTATGTACTCCCGACTGAAGGAGATGATGATTCAAATCCCGGAAAATGTTTTTTTTTATTTTTTTTATCAAATCATGCGATATGAAAAATCAGCAATATATATTATTTTTAATGAGCAATTACCTATTTAGTTAAACCTGATTAAATAATACCTCATTAAATATTGTTTATTTTGAGATCAAAGAAAAGGTATGAAAGGTAGGTTGACTGATACTGGTAACAGTAGGTGCCCCGAAGTCGGGGCGGGCATGACTGCCTCTACTGCGGTCATCGAGTCATCTGTAGTTATCGAGTCGAGCCGATAAATTTTTATATTCATTGTATTATTGTGGTCCACTCGCGTAGTCGTCAAATGACAATGGCACAGTAAAATTAGAACAGTAAGGAAAATATTACACATCTTACGTTGACTAAGTTTCTAGTACTTACTGGACTGATTAGTTGGAATGTGAAGCCATCGTATATTTACAATTACTAGTAGTGAGCTCGGCTATCATTGTGCCGATTGTCGTAACGGCCAATGGCCTGATGGCCGAAAGCCTCTCGGCTCTCGGCAGTATTCCTCGATACAGCTCGTATTGTGAGGAGGTTCCTGTTTCTGCAACCCTAACCACCGGTAGCTTAGTTTTTTCAGCCAATCAGTGAGCCAGGAACAGTTTTATATCAATAAAAGTAATAAAATTGAAATAACTTTTTTTCCAAACCATTATATAATACTTCCTTAAGGTGGATGCTTAGCATGAGGCGGGAAATTTTATAATATATGGGTCAAAATAGCTTTTTGAGTTAGATGCCTGCAATAAGGATCATTCACATAACAAAATGATAACTTTTTTATTACTACAGAGGATGCACATAACTTTTTTGAGCATAATGTTTTTTAAATTATTAATATCCATCAATAAATGACGAAGTTATTAAAGTTTTAAAAACAGCTTAATTAATACGCTCGCTCCCGCTTGTACATTAACGTTGACGTCATAATTCGGCCACCACGCAACTGGATATTTGTCAATTTGTAACCTTTTCACGGCTTAACCACTGAACAGATTTAAATACAATTTGGCAGGGAGATAGTTCAATTAGTGGAGAAGGACAAAGGATACTTTTGAACGTAAATGATCCTCATTGGTCAAAAATGCAATTATGTTACATTTACATACCTCGGTGATACCGCTCAATAAATTTGACAGCGATAGCTCAGAAGTATCACCTCACCTGCCAGCTTTATAAAAAGAAGTCCTTATGCACGGTGCCGAGAATCCAATATTGCGATATTCCGAGATTTATGCCCTAGATACAATACCAGAAGTATGGAGAGGAAATAAATGGTGGTGCTCTTCTTCAAAAAAGGCGATAAGGCCCTATTGAAGAACTACCGCCCCATATCCTTCCTAAACCACGTTTATAAGTTGTTTTCGGGGGTCATTACGAATTGTCTTGCACGTAGGTTTGAAGACTTCCAGCCTCCCGAAAAAGCTGGTTTCCGTAAAGGCTTTAGTACCATAGATCAAATACATATATTCAACCGTTATGCCTTGTGTATGATGACTGTGAAAAAGCCTTAAATTCAGTTGAGACATGGGCGGTATTACAGAGTCTACAGCGGTGCTAAATCGACTATCGCTATATCGAATTGTTGAAAGTGATTGTACAGCAAAGCCACTATGTCAATCCGAGTACAGGACGAGAGTACGAGATCAATCCAGTTGCAGAAGGGTGAAAGACAGGGTGACGTAATTTCCCCGGAACCTTTACCACTGCAATGGAGGATGTGTTCAAGCTCTTGAACTGGAAGGGTTATGGCATCAACATCAACGGTGAACACATCTCTCACCTTCGACTTGCCGACGAAATAGTCATAATGGCGGGAATCGCTGAAAGCTTTGAACATCATGCTCAATGATCTCAAGAGTTTCACAGCACTTAACAAGTCAAGATGAAAATATTACAAGACAAAAATTATGTCTAATATTCATATTCCGCCAATACCCGTGATTATTGGGAACACTGCTCTCGAAGTTGTAGACGAGTATGTTTACCTAGGACAAATTGTCCAACAAGGTAGGTTCAACTTCGACAAAGAGGTCAACGGAAGAATCCAACTCGGCTAGACAGCGTTCGGGAAGCTACGGCATATCTTCAAGTCCAGAATACCTCAGACTCAGAGTCTTAAGACGAAAGGATTTCAATCAATGCGTGTTACCAGTGATGACATACGGAACATAGACGTGGTCTTTCACTGCTGGCCGCATAAATAAGCTCAGAGTCACTCAGCAAGCTATGGAATGAGCTATGCTTGGAATTTCTCTACGAAACAGGATCCGAAAAGAGGACATTCGTAGGAGAACAAAAAATATGTATATAGCTCGTAGAGTTAGTAAGTTGATGTGACAATGGGTAGGCCACATCGCTTGAAGAACCGATAACCGATGGGGATGGAAGTTTCTAGAGTGGCGACCACTAACTGGAAGGGGACACCATGCAGGACGACCTCCCACCAGATGGACCGGCGACCTGGTCAGTCACTGGGCGCTGCTGGATTCAAGCGGCCCAAAACCGCTCGAAGTGGAAGTTAATGGGGGAGGCCTATGTTCAGCAGTGGATATCATTAGGCTGATATGATGATGACTAAAAATGGTAGGTAAAGAGGGCATTTTATTGAGAAATTCTACAATTATTGTAAAACGTGATGGAAGAAAACCTGTTTATTTGTCAAATAACATATAATATCTCGATTGAGGGCTGTATTTTTGCCTCAATTTTCATTTTATGAGGACGGCTTGTTTTTTTTAAATTATATTAATTTTGTAGCATTGTGATATATCGCTAAGTTTAATAAGTAATTAAAGTTACATAGTTTTGTTAACGTGGTGATCACTGTATTGAACAAGAATTTAAATAACATAAAAAGTAATTAAAAAAACGGTCGATAAAATTCAACATAGTTTCCCTCCTTTTAATTTGTGCACATTATGAAAGCTCACAGCTGTATACGAGTAGGATACTCTCCTGTCTGTCCATTTGTCACAGCCTGTTTTCTCCGAATTTATAGAACACAAATTGTATTTAGATAAAACGCTTAGTTTCGTGACCCGACGACAATTACCTAAGTAGCGTATGTAAAAGAATTCTGGTTTTGGGAGACAATTACCTAACCTGAGAAATATTATCGAAAGTATCAACTTTTAAAAATAAATATCTTGAGACATTTTTCACACACGGCTACCTGATCCCAAACTAAGCAGAACTTGTAAATACATCTCTAAATAGTATAAAAAGAAGTCGTTTTCCGCGTCTGTTTGTCTCTCTGTTTATCAACTCTTAACCACGCAACGGGTTTTGCAGTTTTAACCATCAGATAGATCCTCATTAGTACTACGTAAAGAGAAGATGCCACACATCACAACTATGTTCCGTTCAAGTGAGGCCATCCGGCCACACTTGTTGTTGTAAAACGATGAACGAAACGCGTAAGCGCCGTGAAAATAACGGTGTTTGCGAGAAAAATACTCCTAAAAGCTTTCTAATAGCGCTACGTGTTTCTACTGTCTGCTTAGACGACTAATTATTGTTTCAGTGCTAAAGAAACCTTTAGTCGACTCTAAAGAAATGGGACATAAGCTTTGCTTATGATAGCATCTCTATACGTGGTAATAATAGCTCAATGCTTTACTAATAATTATCATTAATATCTTAAATGATATCACAGATTTAAAATTAGCAAGAAACAGTCGCGATACCGTGATCGGGTGGCGTGGGCGGTCGCGCAAATCGCTCCACTGGCACCACATTATGACATTGTACCCGTGCGAAGCCGGGGCGGGTTGCTAGTATTTACTATACATATTTACACTCAGACTCGGGACATGCAAACATGATCATGCTCACAGATGCATATCCTTAGTGGGAATCGAACATAAGATCGGCGGCGTGCAATCTTAACCAACTATGCCAACTGGCCCGTCAAAAGTTTTTTAAAGTATTTGAAAAATTATATTTGTAATGTTTGTCTGCAGTTTGTCTACTGTTTACATTTTTACTGTGTCCAATTCAAACAGTGTCGTTCTCGCGGAAATGTTTAGATGGCGGTGTATCATGTTTAATTGTTTGTTTGCAATGACGCACTTCTAAATAGAGGGAGCTTGTATTTTTTGTTTGCTTAGTTCCTGTAATTTCCGCTAATATTATGTGAAAATGTGGCGCAAGGGTGAAAACTGAAATCTGCTCGAGAGTATTCTGGGCCTTATGGGGCGTAGGGGAAAAAACGTGGACACCGAGCACACCTTGACATCGCGAGCAATAAATGAATTCTGCTCGTTCGTAGCGCGGCTTGTGCTCGGTTCACGTAGCATGGACGCACCAATGATACAATAGTGATATTTTATATATAGAGAGGGATGACAGTTCTATTACAAAAATATTGCTAAACCCTTCGTATTTAAGAGAGAGCACTCTGAAAATTTTTTTGTTAGTGGGCAAAAATGGAGCCAATTTAATTAACAATTGATGTAACGTAACTGAGCAGTAATTTCTTAGAACTCATTTATTATTAATTAGAAATACGTTTCGTTTACTGAAAAAAAAAACAACTGTGCAAAAACAACTGGAATTTACGACATTTTTAAACAACTTCAAAAAAAGGAGGAGGTTCGCAATTCGGTTGTATGTTTTTTTTATGTTTGTTACCTCGTAATTCCGTCATTTATTAACCGATTTGGAAAATTATTTTATTGTTTGTAAGATTCCCGTTTGGTCCCATTGCCATCAGGTCAGGATTTGATTACTTTTTAGTGTACTTTGAAGTCGGTTTAAGTTTATTGTAAAACAGATTTTTTCAATTATTTTAATGTAATTGTTAGATATGAGTAATTGCTGAAAATAGCCACTGATAGACCACCTCGAGATCGGAAAGATACTTTATCAAAATTATTGTATTAACTGACTAATAGTTTCAATCGAATGTTATTTCTAACCTATAAAGTCAAAGCTGGGGCACTTATGGGGCACAATGCTACGAAAGTTACCTACTTATATAATCTAAGGAACAGAAAAGGGTCACACAATTTAAATCGCCTACTTACATTTCTACTTATTAACAGGAAATAGCAAAAAACACATCAAATTTAAAGTAAAAATTAAAATTGTTTGTTATTTTCTTTATCGTAATAGTTTCAACCGAATGCTATTTGTAACTTATAAAGTCAAGGCTGGGCTCTTATGGGGCACAATGCTACGAAAGTTACCTACCTATACAATCTAAGGAACAGAAAAGGGTCACACAATTTAAATCGCCTACTTACATTTCTACTTATTAACAGGAAATAGCAAAAAACACATCAAATTTAAAGTAAAAATTAAAATTGTTTGTTATTTTCTTTATCGTAAACATCTTCACCGTATTAGGGTTACGAGCGATGAAGCGACGCACAATGATGCGACGATAAACTGTGATGGATGGCTCGTAAAATTATATTGGGCGATTGTGAGTTCATTTCATAAATTAACGTTCCGCGCCTATGTCTATTTTATATTATGTGACCATATTAAATATGACTTATTTACTTATTGCTTATTTCTAACGTTGATGGTTCACCTACCTTGCGACAAATCTAAGAAATACCTTTGGACGTTTATGAATGTCAAAGTAAAATTAACTTTATTGCGTCACAATAAGTATGGTTGGTAAGCAAAACGATTCGTTTTTGTTTATTGAAACCGGGCAATAGACAGCCAATTGTTAACAGTAAATGTGCTCGAGGAATCTAGTTACGAATTCCATTGATGATAATTCACTAACCAATATCAACTCTGTCTGACGCGACATGAAGTCTATAATTAAGTTTCCAAGAAATATAAGTTTTAAAATTAAATAAGAGCGGGAAAATAAATAAGAAAAAATTATGAAGAATTTTTATACAATCAGTTTTTATTCTGTTTCACTAATAGAGTATCAAAACTATATCAACTAGGTACTGGTTTTTTTAAAATAAAAATGGGAATTAAAATTAAGTGTTTTGTACTAAATTTTACTTTCGTAAAAATAATAATTATATACTAGCTAAATATTTTAATTCGTTTTCCTAAACAGAAAACACCAATGAGTAAAATATAATGACAGCAGTCACCAGAGCGGGTTATAACTGCCCCACTCTCGGCCTCAGGGCCCGCTGGCCGGGGCCTCCCGAGACAGGGCCTCCCTAATGTGCTATAAGCTTTAACTAGCGCATCTGTGCATGCTTCATGACATTCGATTTATAAATGCATAAATAATTAAAAGTAGTTTTATTGAAAAGGTTGATATAAAAAGTATTTTATAACTTTTTTTATTGTATGTATTTGATGGCCGCAATGCCTGATGGTAATCGAAGATGTAGTCTAGGGTGGACCGCAAATGCCCATACAATGCCTGTTCACTCTGGCCATGAATAAAACCATGTTATATGTGTCGGAAAACACGTTGTCCAGGAGAGTATTCCATAGCCTGGCCATGCGTATAAGGAAAAAGGAATCAAAACGAAGGAATTTCGACGACGAACGATGGAGACCCTCCCGACGACACCTAGTGTAAATAATTTTCTAATTTTCAAACAATGTGAGCTCCAGACTAGGGGCTAGACGGGGCAGTGCCCCGGGGCCCCCAAGTTCAGGGGACCCATTTCCCTTTAGAACTCTAGAATGCTCGATCACTGTGTATACTATAGTGAACATGGAACGCAGAACTCTGAACGCGGAACTTTAGAACTCTCTCTGTGGGATCGGCGCCTAATATTTCGCATAAAAACAAACAGTTGTTGACCCTTCATACTGTCTGTTACTACGATGTGTCTTTTTCAATGTGTGAGTGTAGTCTTTCTCCAGGTGTAAAAACGCGATGGCTCGATATGAAAATTGTAAATAGTTTAGTTGGGGCCCTAGTTAATTTTTTGCCCCAGGGCCTTTGGTTACCTAGCTACGCCACTGGCTCCAGATATCTTTAACACCCGTATGCTGACAAGATGTGAAACCTAAACATTATTTAAGTAAGGCGGCGTTTAGACTTTACAGACTCTACACTAATAAAACATGCTACAATCATAGAGTTTGGTTTTCGCTACGCTAACAAATTCTTTGGCTATAATATACATCAAACCTCTTTTTCTTTGAACTAAAATTCTCCACGGTATTTAAAAAGGTAATAAGTTTAGGAGCAAAACAGGATGTCATTAGGATACGAGTGTTAATATAATCGTCGTCGTTTTAAAGTGAACGCAAATAATTAGGTAGGTGCCGGTGGGTGCGCGGGTGCTAGCGCGGGCGCGGCGAGTCGCGCCGTCATTCTGTCTATTTACAGACTCAAGCCCTTAGTGTCACGGTCTTATTCTGGATTTCTTCACTTTCAGGCCTAACTCGTATAAGTTAAAAGCTGAAATAATAAAAAAGGGAATTTGATGAGTAGCTCTCGTAGAGGGTCTACGAAGATTCGGCACAATTTTTTTATCTCTACGACATATTTTTCGAAACGTATATTACAACAGATTATTCCAAATACCTTTTTAAAATATATAAAAAAGTTATAATGCCGTATTTAATTTAATTTATATTTTTGGCAATCCAATGAGGAAACGCTGCCAGCCTTCTGGGAACCTTGCCGTTAATCGGAAGCAACGGCAGACTTGAGGAAATTTTCTCCTTAGATTGTATTTTGTACATATTTCTTATAAATAATGATTACTTGTAATTTAAAAATAAATGCATTTTTATTTAATCAAATATGTATTGAGTCTACGAATATAGTTAGTAGCTAGATTTCTTTATGAAATTTGAAAAAAAAAATATTATCATAATATAAATAAGGACAAAATTTCATAGTAGGTATATAAAGTATATATAGGTAAGTGTGTAGGTACATATTATAGGTATATTGTCTTTGTTCGTAGAGGGGAAGTTACCAAAATGGCTTCCGTTTAGTTCTAGTTAGAATATGCAAAATTCGTTCAATTTCACATTGAGGTAAGTTGCATGACGTAGTATTTACTGACTGGAATATTGCATGCACGTCTTCTATTTAGGTACCTACATATTCCACATATTATAATTATCATTGTACACCTAAAACGTGTTTTTTTTTTAATTTAAAATTCAAATACACACATTACTTCCTACTAAGCTCATAGAAAAAAATTGGATCTCAAGCGCAACAGTCAAAAAAGTTTGGCGATAGATTTTCAACTTTAAGGTTGTAGCCAACAAGATGGGTACTAAAAAGTACCCCACCACCGTGCTATGGTTTTCCTACGATGTTTTCCTTCACCGTAAGCGCCACTTACAACTACATAATAATATGAAAAACTGGCCGATTGCGAGTCGGATTCTCAAACGGAGGGTTCCGTACAATATTAACTAACTCATTAATTGAAAACAAAATACCAAAAAAATAATATTGTATGCTAAATTTTTTAATATTATTTCATTTTTATTATTTGTTGTTATAGCGGCAATAGAAATAAATATTCTCTGAAAATTTCAACTGTCTACCTATTACCGTTCATGAGATACAGCTCACTGATGGACGGACGGACAGCGGAGTCTTAGTAATAGGGTCCCGTTTGGTACCCTTCGGGTACCGAACCCTAAAAACTCACAAAAATCTGCTATTCATTCAATCATCACCTCCGCATCTCCAAAACAATTAATTATTCCCTGACTGTTAACGTCATATGGAAGAAATCAACTTACCTTAGTTTACCACAGTGATGTCACAATAAGGAAGTAAACTACACCAATAAGGCTATGAAGGAGGGAAGTTAATCAACAGTTAGAAGGGTCTGCCACAGTTTTGATTAGTTCCAGATAATGCAATAAGAAATGTGTCCGATTAACTGGTGACCGCAGTTAATCGGCCACATTTCTTATGTTGGGATATTGAAAGGAAAAATACGTCACTTTTGTTAGGACTTATAATTTGCATGCAAGCATGGGGTTCTTCAAGAAGGGTGTGAAGAGGTTACTTCAGGGTCGACAACGTGCGAGTGATACTCCTGGTGTTGCAAGCGTCCATAGGCTACGGTAACTGCTTACCATCAGGCGGGCCGTATGTATGTTTGCAACCTTAGTAGTATAAAAAAAACCATATTCTTAAAGTAAGAAACTACAGTATTTATATACTCTGAGATTGTAGTAATAGTCTCAACTAAATATTGCCTAGAACATCAAAGTCTCTGTAGAAATCTCATAAAGAAATAAAAAACCTCGAAGGTATCCGCTAACATTCTCATCAAAAGCAACATACCTACAAAGCAACAGCCTCCAGAATACACATCCTGGAATGCCGCCAGTCTCCCCAACCCCCGACCAGCGCCACCACACCAAGGTAGGGGGAAGCTATTAAGCCAAGCCAAAACTAATTTAAATTAAATCCTAGTGAATTACCAGAGGAGGAAATTGTCGAGCGGACCCTCGGTGCTCTGAGAGGAGTACAGTTGAACACATAAGTGTCTATTTGTTTATATTTTGTTGGGTATAATTTATTTCTGTTTTCTCAGGATAAAGAGTATTATTTATTTCAGTAGGTAGGTAGGTATATAGTCTATCTTTTTGTGGTTTTTTCTAAATCTATTAAGCCGGTTGGCCGTGATTGAGTAACAAACATACAAACATCCGCAATTATAATATTAGTAAGACAGATAGTAGACCCATTAATTCTCGCGAGGGACGCGCGTCCTATAATAACAATTGTTGTCATTGTTATTTTTTAACTACGAGCCAAAGCATGTAATTGTAGTAGAAGTATTATTTCCGAAACATCATTTTAAAGTCAACTATTCGCTGTTTAATGGTACTAGCCTACTCCCAACCAAACAACATAGTCCAGAAGTCCACATCTTTGGACAACTACTTATATTAAATTTAACATGAATCTGATGTAATAAATTTAAGTTTGTTTTTGAAAAGAGTAATTGCTGAGTTTATTGCCGGCTCTTCTCAGCAAAATCAACCTTCCGAACCGTGCATTAGAGTATTAGAGTTTGACTATTCATAAGTGCCTGTGAAGGTCTATTTGAATGAATAAATTATTTCATTTCATTTCATGCTCATATGTTTTTATAGTAAAATACCTAGAATTGACACCTATATAAGATTCATAATACATTATTGTTACACCCCTATGAAAATATAAAAATGAGTGTGTCATTCAACTTAGTTACTCAAAACATTGCTAAACACCTTTGCACCCGACTGTACAATCTATATTGCTTGCGGGCGGCGTGGCTCGGCTTCGGGGCGCGTCGTTACATGTACCATTTGAATATTATCTAACTCCCCCCTCCACCCACCCCCATCCCAAGAGTTTAGACAGAACTGTGAGCCTCAACGCCTTAATTAATGCAAATTTGAGTGCTAACAAGATTATGAATCCGGCCGCTTTTTGAGTTCGTGCCTACACTTAAGAAGCGTGTAAGTTAAGTGGTTGTATCTGCATATTAGGGGTGTAAGGTAACTTAGTTATGTTATAACACTTTTGTGTGTGTCTTTACTTTATGTATTAAGGTTAATAGGGAGTGTATCTTAAAATTTGTAGTAAACCTAAGATTGTGATATTTTCAAGAGTTAAATAGGTTTATGACACTTAGATGGTGTATTTTAGTAACTTAGGCGCCGATCCTACAGAGAGAGTTCTAGAGTTCTGCGTTCAGAGTTCTGCGTTCTGCGTTCAGCATTCACTATTGTACACACAGCAAGCAGTCTAGAATTCTAGAGTTCTGCAATATTCGCTACAGTGAATGTACCCTGAGTGTAAAGAATTGACGTTAATAAACGCTTACTTATGCGTTTGCGTTAACTATTTTGTATGGGAGAAATTAGTACCATGAGTATTCCGCTAGAGGCGCTGTGCCAATTCCTATAGAGAAGTGTCGTAAACGCAATGGTAAGTGTTTACTAACGTCAATTATTTACACTCGGGGTACTGATCAAACGTCACACACATTTTAATTTTAAAGGTGCCGCACAGATTACAGTGAATGTGAAACGCAGAACTCTGAACGCAGAACTGTAGACCTCTCTCTGCGGGATCGGCGCCTTAGCTTAAATCAATAAATGGCTAGTTCTTACAGTGAAGGAATTTTGATGGGCTCAAATAATAGCTCGTTGGTTTTTTAATATTTCTGATTAATTTTAAATCTGGAATAAGCAACTAAGTGGCATTTATTTGGGCACTGAAATTCAGCGAGGTCAGAAAATATCTTTTTGGAGAAAAATGCCTAAACATGAACAAAATTATCACATTCCTGTGGGGCGATTTTACAAATCACAAGCTTTCTGCCTAAATATTACGTAAAGTAAGTACATAAATCAAAGAAATTGTATCTAAGCACAGTAACAATCAATACAACTTTGCTAAAATCTAAAAAGAAATTAGGAATCTCCCTATTTTTATTCGAATTTCCATCATAGAATAGAGGCGACACGAATTGTGTATCACATTCCTGTCAACTAAAAATATCTTAAAAACACCAACAAATTAAATTAGGAGCCTTGTAGCCACTCTTCCGATACAAAGTACTTAGTGAAGTAAGCTCATTGCCGCTTGAACTGCTACCAATCAGCCAATGAGACAGTCGTGACGAAGATCTCGACGATCTCAAACGTGTTCGGGTCAGACAACTTCTCACTTGTATGCTATGTATTTACGTTAACTATATTTGGGTTTTTTAAAGATTTTTAATTGTTTTGATTAATATACCTAATGTAAATATAATATGGAGCATTAGCATTTCATTCAATTAATAATAAATAATAAAATTTCTTTATTTGCAGTTTTACAATTAACAAAAACTAATCATTACAAAAATGTGGCTTATACAAAAAAAAATTACACAATAGTTTGTTTTGTACAATTGAAGTCACAGATCAGTTGAAACTCCTGGCACCCAAGCTAAGATTAAACTTGTGTTATGGGTATCAGGGTTCTCTCTTACTTTAAAATACAGTGTTTCTGTGTTATTAATGAATAACATTCAAATTATCACATTCCTGTGTATCACTTGTCTGGATCCACGTAGACAGGAAAGTGATAATACTACAGGAAAGTGATAAATATTCACATTTTTTTTCTTTCTTGCATGAATTCAATGTATTATAGTACTTAAATTATGAACATTACATAATTTATAGGACATAAAATTCGTCTACGTATCGTTGTTATTAAGTTTGGTTGATTTATTACACAATTTCCGGGACGAAGTAAAAATATACATATGATTCCTAATTTCCTACTAACATTGTAGGTATGGTTTATTCAACTTTTTTAGGACATTTTTCCAGAGATACCAAAATACCACAACCTAACTAAAAGAAGACTAGGGAAGAAATATTAGCACAAAAACGAGAAAATTAAAGAAAACGTTATGAACGTATGAAAAATGATCCAGAAAAAATTGCTACTTTAAAAAAAAGAAAAAACAGTAAAATTTAAAGTCAAGAACTATAGGAAAAATAAAAACAATATTTGAAATGACCAATCGTGAAAAAAGTCACTGTAGGAAGTCATGGCGCGCTAGATCTAGTAAATATTATGAGAAAAAATTTGCTGCTAAGAAGGCTACTACAGATTTTATGAGAGCGACCACTCCATCAAGTCTATGTAGTGAAAATTTAATTTTTCAAACATCATCGTCCCATATTCTGCCTTCACCACTGCAAGAACCATCTGCCAGTCAATCGCCTAGGCTAAAGGTGGCTAAAAAAAACAAAAGTCAATTATACAAAGCATAAGCGGAACAAAGAAATAAAAGAGAAGGATGAAAAAATTAAAAAACTGCAAGCTGAACTGAATAAATACCGGAAACAAGTCGGCGAATTACGCTTTCAGTTTTTATTTTGTAAATTTTCGAGTGGTTATTATAAGTTTTTTTATGATTGGTGTTATCTATACTAATAATTAAGTACCTTATTAAGATTATTTAAACGCGTTTTTTTTTTACTTAATGTATTCTATGAATACGTATACTTAAGTTTGTCGATTATGTGATCTCTTAAAGATAAGCATCTATGATACAGACTTGGATGGTTCCTTCCTAGTGCCTTATTGTTTAATATTGTAATTCATTGTTTCTAAATAAACATTATATGAGAATTTGTTTTTAATAATCTCACTTTCCTGGTTATTTCTCATTATTCTGGCACTAAGATAACGTTCACATCATATATATATTTTTTAATTTCAATTTAAATACAAAATATCTATTGCCAAGTATATACACGTCACTTACTATGCATTTTTATACATGTTTAAAGTTTATTTTCATTTTCCTGCACCATATATCACTTGCCTGTCCTCAAAAAAATTAAAAACTGCCATAATTTTAATATTTACCGATATTTTGTCTGACCCACAAAACTTTAGCTCATTTAAGTCAAAAGCATAACCTCTGGCCACTTTGCATACTAAATCTAGTAAATAAAAGTGTGTAAAAAAATCTTTCCATTTTATTCCTTCATTATAAGAACTACCCAAATCATAATTTATTATCTGTAGCTTACTTGAATATGATAGTGTTATAACACTTCAACATTAGCTTTCACATCCATCTTTCTGACGTTACCTTAAAAAGTAAATTAGGTGCCAACTTTACTAATGACATCAAACCCTCGCTGAAACCAAGCGGCAAAAAAAACTCGATTAGCCAAAATCTATCCCTAACCCGTTCCCAGGAAGCTGGGGCGTGACGGGTCCCACCGACCCATCAATCATCGCGAACATTTTCTATTTGATTCTAAATCAATTGGAGTCGCGCGTGCCCACCATCCATCTTGCGTTATCAATATTTATAAAACATTAGCGACGGACGGGTTAAGATTTTTCTGATGGGAGGAAATGGAAAGCGGATTTTATCGCGGATAAAAAAAATGATTTGAGTTTTTAAGATGATGGTTAAAATATTTTTGTAATTTGGCGGCGATTTTTGTTATGGAAACTTGGACTGTATTTCGAAACTTCTAAATTCGAAATACCGATTAGTAGTAGTAGTAGTGCGATTATTCATAAGTTCGAAATACGTTAGTGCGAAAGTATGCTATTGCGAAAAAAACTAAAATCGGCAAGATCTAATAGGCCCGACAGCACATATACTTACATCTGTGTGTCAAAAAGAGACAAACATAGTGCACCAAGACACCCTCTTGTCAAAACAGGCCTCTTAAATTTTACCGACTTTAGTTCGAATACTTTCATCGTGAAGTATGCAAACTATAGTATCGCGACGTATATGTGTAAAAGAAAGAACCACCATAAAATATGCTCATAACATATTTATAAACATTTGACCTGAAGCTGAAAAGAATTGAACCTTACAGGCCTGACAAAATAAATATCATTTTACAATGTCACATATAAAATTGTGGTGCAGTGTGTTATAAGAACAATAACGTGGTGACTGCAGAGGCGATGGCCACATCATCAATCAACCCTCCCACTCTCCCTTCCCCCTCTACCTTGTCAACTGATTGCTTTCACCTGAATAACCAATAACTGCAGTAGAAATGAATAGAAAATGCAGATTAAAAGCTGGCTATTGATTGCTGCATGCATTATCGTGCCTAATTACTATGTTCGTTAGGTCTTGTATTGTTTGAGTGTTAATAGTTTAGTAGTTGCTATTAATGATTGGAGTAGGTACAGCAGGCATTAGGTACAGTCACAACGATTGTCTCTTAAACTATTGATTGAAATTGTGACATGTTATGTAGGCAGTAACTTTTAATATATACTACTACTAGCAGCGAATCCCGGCGTTGCTCGGGTTAAAATACATCGCATATTTAGTGGTATAAAAAATATATAAGGATACATTTTTAACAGATATTATAGATTTCTATTTCGATTTGGTTCTTTTAGTTAGATCATTAATAACACTCGTACACATTATGGAACTTTCCAGATCAATCCAAAAAAAATAGAACTTTCTCTATCATTCTAAATTGCACTCATTTTAGAACTTTCTCGAACATTCTAAATCGATCATAATAAATTTCACTCATTTTGGAACTTCCTAGATCATTCTAGAAATTTCTAGAACTTTCTCGAACATTCTAAATCGATCATAATCAATTGCACTAATTTTGGATTTTTTTCCGATCTTTCGGAAAATTTCTAGAACTTTCTCGATCATTCTAAATCAATCATAATAAATTGCACTCATTTTGGAACATTCTAGATCATTCGGGAAATTTCTAGAACGTTCTCGAACATTCTAACTCGATTCGATAAAACTGTTATTAGTTTTGGACATTTTGGAATTTTCTAGATGAAGCCAGAAATTTTTAGAACTTTCTCAAAACATGCTATATCGATTATAATAGTTTGCATTCACTCTAGAATTTTCTAGATCATTCCAGATATTTGTTGAACTTTCTAGTACATTCCAGATAGATTATAACCGTTTTACACATTTTGGAACTTTCCATTCCAGAAATGTTGAGATCTTTTTAGAAGTCCTCATGCGTTAGAAAAGGACAGCAATATATGTTTTAACATTTTCGCCACCCACAACCACCCCCTTCCACCCACCGCGACCAAACTCCCTTACTACCACCTGGAGACCAAGGGGTATTTACCACCCCAACGGGAAGTTGATTGGGGTTGGTGGTGATTGAGAAAACTGCGTATTTACGTACCCACAAAAGCATTTTATATATATTATTAGATTATGATTTGTGTTATATTTCAACATTCCAATCTTTACAGTGTGAAAAAAATCGCTTTAGAATATCACTAAATGTATAGTAAGTCTGCTAATAGCATATATCTATGTCTAAGTTTGAATCTGAGTGCATATTTATTATTTAATATCATCTATCTAGCAGTAAACTTCCGTCGAAATCGGTCCAGCAGTTTCAGAGTTTTGCCGGAACAGAATGACAGACAGACAAAAAAATTTACTCTTAATATTTTAAAGTTGCATTTTAATTGCTCTCACTGAAAAAAGTCTCGTTTAGAATGTAAGTTTAAACTCCAGACCAGACTAGTATAGCACACTTTAACTAAAATAATGAATGAAAGTAAACAAAACCGGCCAATTGCAAGTCGGACTCGGACATGGATGGTTCCGTACACTATTAACTAACACAACTTTGCTATGAAAAAAATCCCACAAAAAGAAGTTTCTTGTATGGGAGCCTCCTTTAATTTTTAATTCCATATATACATTTTTTATTATGTTTATTATGTATGTTGTTATAGCTGCAATAGAAATACATATTCTCTGAAAATTTCAGCTGTCTACCTATTACCGTTCATGAGATACAGCCCACTGACAGACAGACGGACGGACGGACAGCGGAGTCTTAGTAATAGGGTCCCGTTTGGCACCCTTCGGGTACGGAACCCTAAAAATATGGGGGGCGCTGAAAAATATTTCAAATTGGGCGATAGTTGAAATAAGTTTGAGAACCTCTGGTATAGGTAGATCATGCCGTTAATACTATTCTGAAAAAAACACTAGAAAAGTCAAGATAAACGTTGGTGAAACCGCGGGTGAAAGTGAATAAGTAAGAATTTTCCAAGCAGCTTATAGTAAAATATCTAAAATAACAACAATAAAGCTACCAAACAATACAACATCAATAAAACAACTAAAGCGTTCCATTCCCGGCAGACAATATGTAACGCGCTTGTACGTAAGCCCCGAACGTAATGAGGAGTAACGATGAGAGCGTGTATCGCCCGCTTAATGTCACCGCGTGAGACGAAGCTATGCGTTACTCACACGACAGAAGGAGATAGAAGATACGCTGGCATTGTTGATATCATAACTGAAATTGGTGATGAATGTTGTGAAGAATGAGATCATTTTTGTGAAAAGTAGGTAACTTATGTTAAACCTAAAATCATTATAGAACTTTATCTAGAATAATTTTAGCTTTTAGATTGCTTATTTTTATGGAAGCTATACCTATCTCTATCAACCTAATTTAGGTAAAAAAATATATAAAGTGGAAAAAATTGTAAAAATTATTATTATATCTATTATATTTTTGTCGATACATAAAGGTAAGATAAAAAAAAATATGCAGTAAAATCTGGCTTACTTTGGAAAGATCCCACCTTTTCGCCGAGTCTTTTACAGAACTAACTATACACGACAGGGAACTTGAAAAAGCTAATTACACTTAAAAATACACTTAGTTTTTTAATCAAAATATAATATATTAACTTCAATTTCATAAAAAATATCAGCACTTATTGTGAGATTGTGGTCAAACACAAGAAAGAGAGAACAAATCCCTTCCATATTTAAGAACAAATTATATTAAATACATACCTTATAAAAAAGAAAAGGGTCATATACTTCCGAAAGGGGTGAAAACTACTCAGGTACAGGTACTCTATAAAAAGTTTCAGCTCAAAATAAATGACTCAAAAATTCGTACCAAATTTTTGCATCCAAGTTTATTGAATTAAAATTATAACCAACATGTCACAGGTCAATGAGGGTGTAAATCATTTTGCGTCTCTTGTTAATATTAAATAAAAAAACCCGCAATCTGTGCGCCTAGTACCAAAAAAGTGGATTACTTTTTCGATACAATAGTAGGTATAAATCTAGAAATAGAAATGATCATGAAATGTTTACAAGCAGAAATCAGTAAGCTCATCAGCGGGTAGTAGGTACCGTATCGCCGATTTATGATAGGTAAACATAATATACTGCACTTATACTTAGGTGCTAGTGACACTTAAATAATTATATCGATAAAAAGGGGTATATTAATTGTATTGCAAAGTAAGTATTAGTAATCCCTACCTAATTAGGACAAATTATTATATTTTATTTTTTAGAAAGTACTTAAGTCTTAGGTTAGTATATAATTATGAAAAATAATTTTGTTTACTTACTTTATTCTGCATTATTATATAAGTGCAGTGAGTGTAGTTGGAAACGTTATTAATAATTATTTAAGATTTTTTTAATCTATTTGCTCATCTTTAATAAAATCCGTTGTTTTGTATAAATAAAATTGTAAACGTAAACAAAAAAGTTATACCAATAATCGAATTACCCTAAACCGCAAAAATTACAATGCTGAAAAGAGAAAGCGCCCGAAGCGAATCCTGCAAAACTCTCATTAAGCGAGCTCTAATTAAAAACTAATTAAATTCGCGAGAGAAAAAGAGAGCACGACATTTAACTGATACTAATAAGATCGTCAAACAATTACGAGCGGCTCATCCACAGCCCGCGAGCAAGACAGAGCGATGTCGCTTCACTCCTCTCGCTCCCTCTCACCGCACTCTCTATTTAACTTTTAATTTATACTCATTCCTTTATATCTTTTATTGCTTCGCCCATCGCGACTCCTAATGCGCCCGAGGTGCTCCTCAAACTAATTAAATTCATGCAACACTAAGCTTTCCGAACACCCCCTGTAAATAGCCCCGCCCGCTTCCCCCCCTACGCGGCGTTCACCAATGGGTGCGCCCGGCGGCTTTTCTACAGTCAAAGGGCGGGGTGCCAAGTACAGTCAGTGTGAGATTTCTGATAGAGCTGTCATGTCGCGTCCGAGCGGTCGTTACGCTGTCTTGACATATTTTATTATTATTTATGTCAATTACGTTATTACTTTTTTGTTTAATGGAATAAGGAATCGGTTGTGAAATTGATTGCCTTTCAGTCGCTTATGATTCATCACTGTCAAAAATATAATCTGAAACGTGTTAATTTTGTATGATTGATAGTTTGTCCGTCATTAGAGTGATTGGACAGAGACCGGCTGTAATCTAGTTTTACGCAACGCTATTGTATGAGTTTAATAACTGCTCACTATTTCTTGTCTAGAAGAAGATTAGTGGTTGATTACCGACCGACCCATCGCACAATCACCTGTCAAATTATAAGAATGGGTGAAATTTAAAATTACCCATATTCCTATTACTATAATCTAATAACATTGAAGATCTCTATCTATTATGCTTTGAGTTGAAATCAATGACTATACTTATACTAAATAAATTAAACTATATAATAAAATAAACATAAATAAGTCAAATAGATAGACACAGTTTTTAAGCTATCAAACTGTATACCATTAATATGGCACCTATTTACCGACAAAGAGTAAATCATATCAACTATTTGAATAGCTCACCGCATCGCAAGACATACACATAAGGAAATTTTTAAAAGCCGCAAAAGTTGCGGCTACGTTCCATAACATAACTTCTTACTGATTCCCTTTACATGTCTCTGTAGCGGCGCGCCATGCGGCTAAAAAGATTATGACAACCCCACAGCCCCGTGTAAACAGACGACAACCCTATAAATCCCATGTCTCAACGATTGCTACGCGATTACGGACTCTGTTATAAGCAATACAAAGTTTGTTTCACCTCCAATACAGCCGTCATCTACGTTGTCGTTAATTCAATGTTACCGGCCCTTAATTTATTGGTCGTTATTCAATACAGGTCTGTAACTTCAAGGCATAAGGTTTGAAAGCGTTTAGCAAGTATGCGGGACGTACTGTCGGAGGAATAAATCTATAATATGAAGGAGGCGGAGAATTAATTTGTGCGTGGGAGGGGGTAGGGGGGCCGTCGCTCCGCCCAGCGGCGGGTGCGCCATCTCAGTGCCGGGCTTGGCGTGCCGTGCGAGCACACTATCGTATAGTTCCGATACGGACGCGTTCGAAAATAATGTGTAAGGAATAAACACACCGAAAAGACGCGCGACGGCAACTATTTTAATTAAATTATTAATAGTGTTTGTGATTTAAAAAAATTGACGGCATATTTAATATAATTGAACAGTTTTTGAGTGACTAAAAAGAAAACAGTTTTCTCTGTGAATATAATAAAAATGACAATTGAGAATGCAATGCGCGCCACGCACCGTCGGTAAACGGTGTAGTGTTGTGCACGTTATCGAGTCAAGATATCGAACGGTGGTAGAGGCAGCGGCGGCGGCGGCGGCATGGTGCTAGAAGGCGGGCTGCCGGCGCCGCTGCAGCTGTATGCGGCGGCGGCGGCGCAGCTTGCGCCCCGACCGGCTTGGCCACCTTTTCTACCCTTTTTCGGAGTTCCACCACCGTTTCTGGCAAGGCCGAGGCTTCAGCATCCTATGCCAGCGAGAGCTCCCCATGGACCGCCCAGTGAAGATTCTAATGAGGACGGTGGAAGTAGTAAAGGTAAGGATTCTAGAACAGTTATTTGAGGAATTCCTCGAATCTAAGAAGATTTTTGTGTATTTCCTGTAATATGAAGAAAAAGTGATATTTTTATACAAAAAATATTTATTACTCTAATAAACTGTTTATCTACTAATTATCGTTTGGGTAGTAAAAACCTAAATGAATTAGTATTCACAACAATATTAATTACATACGATTGTTTCAGTAAGAACTGAAGAATATAATCTTTTCCTAATACCATATCAATTCATAGCTTTTCAATTGAGCATAGCTACATTATTTTGATACATTATGTAGATGCCTAGAACAAATTGATTCCAACCATTATTAAAAACTAATTTAAAATCTTTTGTATCCTGTTCTATGAGAGAGATAGGTATTAATTACATGCATCAAATAGTATAAATTATTATTTATAATATTTGATTGATTACATTGTCAAAAAATATTACCTTAGTAAAAGCTAAAGCAAAATAAAATATAAACAGTAGTTACCTAGGTTTTGTATAGTGTCGTAGCACGTAGTCATACGTTTGTTGTTTATATTTTTTACTGTTTCGAGTTTTTCTGAAAAAACCAATACTATTTTGTATTTATATTAGAATTAATTATAACGTGAGGAAACAATATTACATAAATTTAAAAAGTACGGTATTTACGCTACGGTAAAAACGGCGATGGGGGAAAGTGAATCCTATAACATTATATCAGTGTTTTTATTTCGCGTGAAAGTTGTTTATATCCATAGTAAAGTTTCAATGATTTGAATTGGCTACCGTCGATCTTACTTAACGCAACGGTTCGCAAAAACGCCATGAATAATTGTTTCCGTTACAGTTTCTTGGTTTTCGTTACTAAGTCACAATATCAACAAACCATCAGTTTTTTTTTAATATACTACGGTTTACTTTTAATTATACTAGGTAAGGTTTTTAATTTTAAAATAATGAGGACAATCCTACACAAGTGAATTATTTCAAACAACAATTATTTTGATTGGTAAAAAATTCATAGGCAAGATTAAGACTTTTTTTAACAACTAATAATAAAAAACTGGTTTTCAATTAGGGTTCAGATATTAATGAAGTAGTTATATGTGCAATCAGACAATACACAGGCGTACCTACTGATATTGCATCATCGATATTGTTGGTAGTATCACGTTACAAGCTTTTTTTTTGTATTTGTATTGATCCAATTCACACATCTACATCTACACTAATAATAAAGAGAGAAGATATGGATTTTTGTTTGTAATGATTAATGAATAAACTCAACAACTAATGGCTCAATTATAAAATTATTTCACCAGGAGAAAGCTAATTTATCACAGAGTAACACAGGCTATATAAGTATATAAATTTCACCCGGGAGACGCCGGACTCAAACAGTAAATTATTTTAATAATAAAGATTTTGATTTTTGTTTGTAATGAATAAACTCAATAACTACTGGTCTAATTTAAAAAATCTTTCACCAGGAGAAAGCTAAATTATCACTGAGTAGCATAGGATATATATTATTTAAAAAAATAGGGATCCCTAGGAAAACTCCAATAATGTAACCGAAATTTCACCCGGGCGACGCCGGACACGAATAACTAGTACTAATATAAAATAGATTAGTTCCGTATCAAAGTTCCATGATATCATTTTAATGAATAAAAAGTAATCTTAATATATTTATCAAAGTTTTTATTGACAACGGAGTGTTACCGCTAATCTATTTTCATTTAAATTCCGGTTATTGAGTTGTCAAAATTAATTGTCTCCGAAATACCAGTGACAGTTGCATTGAAATCGCATAATACTGAGCTAGTCACGACTCTATATAAAAAAAGAACATTGATTTGCAACGTTTGCACCACTCTATTTGTCTGTGCGTGACCACGCCTAAATCGGTTATGAATTTATGAAACTATTCTTCATTAAGTTTACAAAGGACTAATCAACCGACAAGGTCAATTATTTATTCTCATAAAGCGATTGCAATCCATTAAACACCCAAATTAAACAGTCACGTGTTGATCTCAAAGTTCGAAAGTATCGATGACCTTAACAGAAGATTAAAAATAAAGTACCAATAATAGAATAAATAACGATGCTACATTCATTCGTGGTATCAGCGTTACACTTATCCTTCTAGCATAACTTATTGCTTTAAATTAAGACATTATTCCCGAAATATTCTCGGGTCTCGTTTGAATAAATTTTGTATTAATAAAAAATAAACGTCGGGCAAGGTGCTAAGAGGCTAACGAGCGTAATCCAAATGTAAGTTATTAGTTGCGCGGAGCGGCCGCCTGCTGCGCGCGCGTCGCTTGCTATGTCGATGTCGATACCCAGATTTTTATCGATTCTTTTGTCGGCACTAGCGCTGAGGTGTTACCCACGAAATTAGGATGTTAAATGTTTCGTGGATGACGCATGGTTTGAGCGCTTTGTGTTGTATATTTTTTTACTTCGTTAGATAATAGAAATATCAATAGTTAATCATGTTATAAATTACAGTTATTATAACGTGTGAAGTTTCGTGAATATCTGAATTATGAATAATGAAATTAGAGAAGGCTTCTTTGATAAATTATTTTATACAACTAGTTAGATATATATGCCTATATATCTACTATTCATTCAAATTATTTAGTATATTTATACTACATTCGAGATGTTTTTGTATGGAGTAAGTGTACAAATTAATACGAATACTTTAATTTTACTTAGAAATCAAAAAATAAACCAAAGTTCACATTCTCAAAATTTATATTTTGTTATATATAAGGGTATAAAAACCATCAGAGATCTAGTTCATGAAAACAAAACGTGCCTGTTTTCAAAATATAACTAGTACCTACCACTTAACTTATATCAATATTATTAATTACTTTCCGAAAAAAACCGAAATAAAACACTTTATAGCCTTCTTCTACCATAAGTGGGAGACAAGATAGAGTCAAATTGTCATTGCCTTTTTTTCTACATCGGTTTTAAGAATTACATCATTGTTAAAAATATAGTAGGATTTAATTTTTTATCAACTTTTTCCTTGACATGTGATTTGATTTATCTTCGTACAAATAGCTCATTGGTAATATAATTAAATCATTAATTGTTGATTAATTCATGTGTTTACATGTAATTGTTAGTAATTTGTTATTTTATTATCAATTCTCGTTGAAAATTATTAAGATTAAATTTTAATGCGGTTAGAATTTTTCCTCAACAATTAAATACCTACTAAGGTGACAATAACTTCATTCCAATAAATAAATAATAATTTTGAGCAAAATTCATATTATACATTAATTTTTAGGTAGGCATGAATAAAACATAGGCTTGCCTACCTACTACTGATATTTTAAAAATTATTCGTTTTATTCGGTATTCTTTTGTTTCTTAAGCTCATTGTAGGATTCGAACCCGGGACTTGCAGGGGACAGCTGGTTTGTTATATTTTTTTTTTATACGACTAAGTCGGTAAACAAGCATACGGCCCGCCTGATGGTAAGCGGTTACCGTAGCCATATGGACGCTTGCAACACACTTAGCATCTCTCACTAGAGATGGGTAACCACCCGGGTTAAAACCCATGAGTGGGTTAAAACCCAGTTTCCACCCATTTTAATCCACCCACTGGGTGGTTTGGGCGGGTGGAAACTAATATTGCAGATTTCTGCCTTGTTTTTTTCAATTCCGTGGGTAGGAACGTGCGGGAGGGGATGCTAGGTGCGCGCGCAGTGTTTTATGTTTTTAACACGCTTTTATTAGCTTCACCTGTATGTATGTAAAGGAATCTTCGAACGTAATTTTCATCGACTTCCAGACGTCAGATTAAACTGAAATTTTGCACACTTATCAAGTACCGATGACAATACAATAATTTGGTACCATCGAGCTGGTCTGATGATGGATCCGGAAGATAGGCACTGGAACTCCATAACGGAGCAACGTTTCCAAGCCGTGTTTGGGCTTGTTAGAATTGTCATGAAATGAACTTTGACCATGTATGGTTTTCAGGGTCTGATGATGGAGTAGGAGAGTAAGCACTGGAACTCCATAACGGAGCAACGTTTCCTAGCCGTGTTTGGGCTTGTTGGAATTGTCATGAAATGAACTTTGACCATGTATGGTTTTCAGGGTCTGATGATGTAGTAGGAGAGTAAGCACTGGAACTTCATAGTGGAGCATCGTATACTAGCCGTGTTTGGGCTTGTTGGAATTATCTTGAGATGAACTTTGACCATGTATAGTTTTCAGGGTCTGATGATGGAGTAGGAGGGTAGGCACTGGAACTCCATAACGGAGCAACGTTTCCTAGGCGTGTTTGGGCTTGTTGGAATTGTCGTAAGATGAACTTTGACCATATTTGGTTTTCAGGGTCTGATGATGGAGTAGGAGGGTAAGCACTGGAACTCCATAGTGGAGCATCGTATCCTAGCCGTGTTTGGGGTTGTTGGAAATGTCGTGAGATGAATTTTGACCATGTATAGTTTTCAGGGTCTGATGATGAAGTCGGAGGGTTGGCACTGGAACCCCATAGCGGAGCATCGTATCGTATTGGAATCGTATTATGCGCATTTTGGCCTAATATGGTTTTCTGAGTCTGTTGGTGGAGTCAAAGAGTAGGCACTGAAGCTAAATACTTATTATAAATGTGAAAGAAAGTGATATTGGGTGAAAATATGGTATAAGTAACATAATAAAATGGTATGAATAATTTATGTTGACTAAAAAATAAAAAATAAATTACAGTTTAAAAAAACTAAAAAAACACGCTTTAAAAAGCCCTGCACTAAAATGTGTTAAATGAAACCAGGGATTTTAATACCTTCATTCTTTCTCGCAAATGCGAATCCACTAGCGTTTAATCCTTAACGATTTCAGATTCCGGTGGGAAAGAACGTTAGTGAATAGCCCGCTATTGTATAGTCAATTTATAAATCAGGTAGTAATTACAATGAAAATTATTTATTTATTTATTATGACGAGCCATGGCATGTTGCAATTAAGTACCTTTATTTTAGTTTATGTGTGTTCATCTTTGACAATAAATACTATTCTATTCATAATGTATCCGTAATGAGGACATTCGTAGGAGAACGAAAACGACGGACATAGCTCGTAGAGTTAGTAAGCTGAAATGGCAATGGGCAGGCCACATCGCTCGAAGAGCCGAAAATCGATGGGGAAGAAAGGTTCTCGAGTGGCGACCACGTATTGGAAAGCGCCGAGCGGGACGACATCCCACCAGGCGGAGTGACGACCTGGTCAGAGTCGCTGGGTGCCGCTGGCAAGCGGCACAGAACCGTTCGAAGTGGAAATCAATGGGGGAGGCCTATGTTCAGCAGTGGACATCCATGGGCTGATATGATGATGATGATGATGACTATTCTATTCTATTCTTATGAAAAATTACTTCACTGCCGATCCTTCGCGCTTCCTACACCAAAAAAGAAGTCCAGTCTTCGTGAAAGACTGCCCACGTGCACCCAGTGTCCAAAAAGGGCGACAGATCAAACCCGGCGAATTACAGGCCCATCGCCCTTCTCTCCAAAGTTATAGAGCGTGTGATCACCACGCTGCTTTTGAGATACCTGGAGGATCACGAGTTGTTGAGCGGCCAACAATATGGTTTCCGTCACAGTCGCTCAGCTGGTGACCTCCTTGTATATCTCACGCACCGTTGTTGATGTGAGCCTAAATGTAGCGAATGCGTTCGATCGGGTCTGGTACAAGGGTCTTCTTACGAAGTTACCAGCATACGGGCTTCCCGAGGGATTATGCAAATGGGTTGCCAGCTTTCTGTCCAGCAGATGCATAAGAGCCATCGCCGTCGTCGACGGTAGCTGCTCCGATAGCATGGACATAAATGCTGGCGTCCCGCAAGGCTCTGTGCTGTCCCCAACACTGTTCATACGGCATATCAATGATATGCTGTCTATTGACAGCATTCATTGCTATGCGGACGACAGTACAGAGGACACCAATGGGTGTCCCACGGGCCGTGCAAATATCCCTTGTTCCGAGGTGGAGGAAAGCCGCGAACGGCTGGTGACTCAAATCGATAGAACATTAACTTATGTCTCCGATTGAGGTCGACTAAAACTAGTCCATTTGACCCCACCAAGAATCAAGCCTGCGCGATCACCGCTAAGAAAACGCCATGGTCTATGGCTCCACAATTCCAGAACACTTCCTTGAACATCAGTCTAAGCATCGGGATCTTTGGCGTCGACATTTCTAGCGACGTTTTGTTCCGAAGTCACTTAAAAGACAAGGTTAAGTTGGCATCCGAAAAGCTTAGAGTGCTCAACAGAGCGAGGCAGTACTTCACATTGTATCGGGGTAAAGGCCGCAACTTTATAAGTCGCAGGTCCGGCCTCATATGGAGTACTGCTGTCATCTATGGGTGGTAGCACCTGGATACCAGCTTGGGCCTTTAGACTCGGTGCAGCGACGTGCCATTAGAATTGTTGACGATCCCGAGCTCACAAGCGGTTTAGAGCCCCTTAGTCTGAGGAGAGACTTTGCGTCCTTATGTGTTTTCTACCGCTTGTACAACGGTGAGTGTTCTAAAAAATTGTTCGACTTGATGCCCATGGCTACCTTCCACCATCGCAAGTCTCGCCATCGATGGGGAGTCCATCCTCACACATTGAAACTAGAATTGTTTCAAACTTTGCGGGCTCAAAGGAGTTTTTTTCCGCGGACGCTCAGATTGTGGAATGAGCTGCCCACCGTGGTTTTCCCAATAGAGTAATAGAAAAACTTTTTGAAAAACTGAGGAGTGAAGAGATTTATTCAGGGTCGGCAACACGCGATTGATAACCCTGGTGTTGCAAGTGTCTATCATCATATCAGCCCATGGATGTCCACTGCTGAACATAGGCCTCCCCCATTGATTTCCACTTCGAACGGTTCTGGTCCGCTTGCATCCAGCGGCGCCCAGCGACTCTGACCAGGTCGTCGCTCCACCTGGTGGGAGGTCGTCCCGCTCGGCGCTTTCCAATACGTGGTCGCCACTCGAGAACCTTTCTTCCCCATCGGTTATCGGCTCTTCGAGCGAGTGTCTATAGGCTACGGTAACTGCTTACCATCAGGCGGGCCGTATGCTTGTTTGCCACCTTAGTGGTATACATTTTTTTTTACGTATAATTTGAATTTGTTACACAAACACGCTGATGTAAGTGATAACACTGACGATTGAATGCCTGCACCACCAATACATCCCGAAGATTCATAGAAACCACACCTCCACATACTAACAGTCCTGAACCATCCACGTCCGGCGTGAACTATATAGAATTTTTAAATTGTGACCGTATTTCCGATGCAAGTGAAGATATTTAGACTGCCTACTCCTTTTACATGTTGTATTTTCATAAATACATCATTAGTAAATGTACCTGATTTCAGTAAAGGCTTTTTTTTTTATTAGCTTTAGTGAACACTACCTTCCACTATTAAATAATTTACAATAACCGTTTTCACCCAGTAAAATGGGCAAAAATGGGTTAAAATCGGGTTTTAACCCAAATCACCCGGTTTTAACCCAAATGGTAAGAATGGGTTTTTACCCATTACCCATCTCTATCTCTCACGCGTTACCGACCTTTCCCCCCTACCCTATGAGCTCTGGCGACCTTACTCACGCGCAGGAACACAACTTTACACAACATAAAGTTATTTGGCTGCGGTATTCTGTAAGGGGAGGTACTTCCCCAGTCGAGCTGCTCTTTGAGCGAATAAACGCTATGCTCTACCTCTCATAAATTATAATTATAAAATATTATTATGCGTATAATAAATTAACCGTAATTAAATAATGTAGAGTAATATTATGTTATGAAACTTTAATTGTTAACGCGGAACGCAGAACTCTCTCTGTGGGATCGGCGCCTAACATTTATTGTGTCTATTAAATTCCGATTTAAAAACGTTTTCCAACCATCATTGAACCAAAACAGAACGGGTCATATTCATTTGCTGTGAAATGGTGACGGAAGCCAAGAAAAAAATATTTGATTATTTTTTCTTTCGACGGATGTTGACTGAATAAAAACAATTGCCATTTAGGTATTTTCCTACAAGCGAATGAATTGACGAAGTGGCGATCACAGAGTATAGCTAATCAATTTCTTTTTTAATCGGAGCGTCGAAGTGATTGTGATTTTGAAACGGTTGTCCAAAGTTTTTTTATTTTTTTTTTGCTTTCGTCGTTGGATATTTTTCTAGTTGTGTAATATTTTCCATGAACAGTGTCATTGTTGTCATCAATAAAGATACCGATAATTTTGTATTCTGTTCACTTACGGTTAATTAAAAAATACAATAATATGTCGTAATAGTCTGACTATAAGTTTTATGCCGTGAGTTGCGCGCGAGTAAAGTATCATACTCACAAGATTAATTTTTATATTTTTTTTTTCATTTATGATAATGAGACATTTTAGTTACACATGTTCACTAAGTGCAATCAGCCCAGTTATCCACTTATTAAAATATTAATAATTAATGATTTCGTGATATCACAAAGTTAATAATATACTACGTACAGTGATATCAATGCAACGAAGCCGAATATTTTTGTTAAAGGAATGCGGACAAAGATGGCTTCCATTATAAAACAGAGACAAATATCAGATTTTTCTTATTATAATAGCATCATTAATGATGAAATATTGCAGAAAATATTCGAATATCGATCTCATGTGAGTGACTCCATGCTCTCTCTTGCCTATCTCTACACTTTGCCTGTCACATCTAAAGTGCCCGCGGCTCTTGCAGTCGGACTTCTTATATGCCTGTGAGTCGGACTATAATTTTAAAATAGGTACTTAGTTTGGTATAAAAACCTACATTATATCTGACAAATCAAGAAAATTAATTTCATCATTGTGCGTGAAAAATACTGCAGTTTCATCAAGTTCCTACATGGATTTTAAGGATATTTGGACCAAACAATAATAATAAAGAACTAAACAGTTGTATTCCATTTTTATTGCTTATAACTGATAGAGCAATAAAATTGTTTTCAAATCAAAACAAACATTGTTTTACTACACAAAAAACAAACGCGGCCAATAATAACAAAGCTAAATGGCCTAATAAACAGAAATCACAACTAGTCAAAAGTACATCAATAAAGGGCTGAGTCCATTGTTGCAGCCGAGGGGAGTCGGCTGGCGTGGCACAACGAATAAATTACAACTCACCCTACAGCTTACACATTTATTGGAAGAGTTTTACTATTTTCTTAACAATAATATTAATAATTAAGTATTGTTAAGAAAATAGTATAGTTATTAAATATTAATTCCATAATTATTTGGAAGAGAAATTAAAGTTTTCAGAGTAATTCACAGTAATTTATTATGTAGCAAAAAATAAGAATAATTTTGAGCTAAAAATCTTATGTTAAGTTTATAAACTTCTTGAATTATAGTATTTTTTATTGAAATCATAATAGAAAAAAATATTTAGGTATCAATCTAACCAAAAAAACATACTATTCCTAGGTAATTATAAACACCCTTGTAAGCTCAGTTAGACAAACTTACTCGACATAAATTACGTTCTAGTAGAAGGGGGCGCGGCGGCCCTGCGACCGCAAACTTGCGAAAGTCTGTGTAGCTTTATAATAGGATCACATTTACAGCCATTGTGGCTTGTAAGGGCTCCTGTAAGGCCTCCTTGTTTATTATCTCAACGTTCTAAAATTAAATTTAAATTTCTGTTTAATTTATCTTTTATGGTTTGTCAATACCCTATAATTTTAAAAAGTAATCATATAATACATTAAATTTTAAAGATCATGATAATTTTAGTACTCGCTTATCTCATAATGAGGTTATATTTTTTATTTTCTTGCTATAATTGTTTTGGTACTGATTTATTACTTACTGTTGTTGGTACTGGCTGATATAATCTATGATTATAGTTTTGAATATGGAAAATGTTATGTTGTGTCAAATGAAAAGAAATACAGGTTCTAATTGCACATGAATTTGTACTGTTTAATTTATTAAATATAGTATTGAGAGAATCCGTAATTTCTCTCACTTACTGACTTTTTTACAGAAAAATAACAAGTCAATTTAATTTAACTACCTATAAGGTTAACACGTTGTATAATTCATTCCAAATTAATTGTTAATATTATCGATGATTAGTGTAAAATTTTAACTATAAGTGCAGCAAAAATAAGCAAAAATACGACGAATTTATTATAGGCTTGAGGAAAAACTTGTCCTTAATAAAACGGACCCCTCCCAGTGAAAGGACTGTCACCGAGTCTTACTTAAGCTTGTAAAAAACAACTTCATTACGGCAAACAAGTGACAAAAGCCCAAAAATGTTTGTAATAAGCCCTATTAGTCAAGTCGTCGGGTAGTTGCAAGGTGTGCGAATGTAACCGAGCCGGCTGGGAGCCAATTTCAAGGGTCATTTCCTCACACACCCAGAATTGGGGAGTGACTACTTCATGTTTAAAATAAAACCAAAGATACTTTTTTGCGATGTTGGTATACAGTATACAGCACAGCTGTTGTGTTGGGAGTGACGTTAGTCATAGGTTCTCATTATGATTTATTTTGTTTTTGTTCTTTTTTTAAATATGCATTTTTAAGGCCAGTATTGAGTGATCTTAAGCTCTCGTAGGCTATCTTTTTTAGACCGGCCGCATACTATAAGAAATTTTCTGTCTGAAAATGTCGGACGCCCGCTTGCTCATACATTTTTGGACGTCAGACACGTCAGAATTTTCGGATAGTATGCGGGGTCTAGAACAAAATGTATGAGGAAAGTGCCTACCGGCGGGCGTCAGAAATTTTCTGACGGGAAATTTCTTATAGTATGCGGCCGGCCTTAAGGTTGTTATTATAAGAGTTATTAATTAGAAAATATTTTTAGATTGTCATTCACAGCTATTATTACATTCAGATAAAATACAGTAGTGCAATATTTATTTTTTTGCGAATCTTTCCATTTCAACGTAGTTTACTAATCGACCTTAAAACTTTCATTATATTATCTAACGAGATTTACTATCGGAGAGCTGGAAAATCAATTGCATCTACGGATAAGTAATTGTGTGCGGTCGATTAAACTATAAAATTATCTATGTTTATTTCTAGGAAATAAACTGCTACACAAATCCAAGCAGTTTAACAGCACTTTGTGTCAAAACCCGTGACATTTTGATTGGTGCTAAAAATAAACTGTAGTGAACAACATCTTGCGGTGTGCGCAACGCGTGTCAAATCAACGCGTCGCGTGCCCCAAAACACGCATTTGTCAAATTCGACTCGCTTTTTTTGGTATTTACTTTTTCATAGCGTACCATTTTAGCCGACTCACCCTTTCCTAGAAATTGGTCACGGGAGACGCGAGTGATTTCGTGCCAATATGTCCAATAGTTTAGCGGTTTATTGGTCGGTACCAGAATTGGACCCACATGGGCATTGAAATAGCTTAGGAGGTGTGCCTTGATGAATGGTGCGTTAAAATCAGCTTAACTATCACTTGGGTTATTTGAAGTGTTTATGGACCCGTAGTCCTAAGGAGTATACTCGTCACTTCTATATGACCCCAGAGGCCTTATTTCTGAAAGCAAGTCTAGTAATTTATATTATTACTGACATAATAACTGTTTAAGAATGGGAAAATTGTATGCTGATGATAGTTCAGTGGTATTGACCTCGAATGCCGTGGCAAAGGTCGTGGATTCGAATCGTACAATGAGCGTTAGCTTTCGGTGAAGGAATACATCGTGCAGTAACTATAAGATGTAACCATATAACCATGTCAAAAATCTGTCGGCAAGTACCTACTGGTATGTATCGACAGGAGAGCCAGTTTTCTTTGTGTGCTTACAGTATTACCCAACTGATATGGCGCGTCGTGAATCTTCGTTCGCACAGAAAAGAAAGTATGGCCACGAAGATTAACGAAAGAAAGCTTTAAACATACAATCAACCTTAGATCACTACTATTAGGTTCATAATACACTGCAGCTGTTAGTTCCGTCTCACTCGCAAGTCACGCCCCTCCGCACGGCGCGCGCTAACATGACGGCAGCTGTCGGCCAATACCGTTTCCCGCACTTTGAAAATGTATCTTCTGCGCAGGTACATCGGTAAGCCATATTAATTGGGTACTACTGTACCATGTTAAAAATCTGTTGCCGAGTAGGTAGGTACCTACTGGTATGTGTCGACAGAAGAGCCAGTTTTCTTTGTGTGCCTGCTTACTACCTTTGTACACAACATTATACTTATCGTAATCAAATTATGGTCACACAAATCAATCTATAAAAAAAATTACAGCATTTATCAACATGAAAATATTATTTCACTCAACTAGTAATTTAAAAAATATATAATTTGATAAATCTTTCACGGCGTTGGTATTGTTTTTTGGTAAATTAGGAACGAATTGATTCAGCCTTTATTACATTACAGTCGTTTTTTCGTGGGACACCCGAAAAAAATGTCACCCACGTTTTAGTCGCTGCCAGTATGAAAAAAAGAAAACAAATAACTAATTTTACGCTCCAATATGTTCCATGAATAAATTATCTTTGTTGCTAATTGTCAATTGTATTTTTTTATTTAAAAAATTGGGGCTATGGAGACAAAGAGATCAAAGCATTTTTAATGTATGTTTATAGATATCTCACTCACGATGATTATAAATTAATAATAATAATATAATTTATTACCACCAAAATTGTTTGCAATTTTTCTTATTTACTAAGTAAGGCTAGATACAATCATGGTTACTAGATTATGAAACATCTGCTGCCAAACTAAGAATGAAATTCTTGTATTTCGACAAGCAGTGCCATATCCCCTCGAGGGTTCATAATCGAATATTTTATAATTAACTCCAGCAAATGATGTTAATAGTAGTCATAAAAACTTGTGAAAAACCCACATTTGTGAAATGTCACATTTTTTATGACATTTCACATTTATTATGATAACTTCAAAACTTATTAAGGGTTTAACCACAACATTGTTAACCCTCAAAGACACCAGTTAGCACAAATATTTGGTTGGCTTTATCATACAAGCAGATAATCCTGTTGAATCCAACCCGTAACATATTGCTAATCCTGAGAAAGCACACAGGGGTCTGAGAGGCCCCGCACCATAACTAACCCTATTAAAGAGTGCTCCAACCCTCGCTCGTATTAATGTAGCATAAAATTAACCCGCGCGTCACGCCTGATGCGCGCAATGTTTTAAGTACGACATTTCTGGTTGAGGGGTCCAAAGGACCGTTAGGATTTTTGGTCAGTTTGTGTTTTTATTTGAAGATGTTTCCATAGGGGTATGTTATACTTACTTTTTTATACTTATAAATAACAGAACATATTTCTCTTGGGGTTTTAGGCATTTCGGTCTACTCTCCGCTCGGTCCACGGGTATTATTTTCGGTAGTACCATTTTCACTTGCGAATTTGTTTGTTATTATTGTCTTTTTAACACCATTTTGGGGTTTAAATAAAGTAAACTCCATCCCCCTTATCACAAAACATGGTTTAAAGCAAAACTTCGGTCACTTTCTAACGTCATATAATAAAAAGAGACGAGGCTATTTTAAAACATGGTTTTACTTTAAACCATGTTTTTAATAAGGGGGCATAAGTTATATATTCTGATATAAAATATCTTCATAGGAGCTGACTTCTTTTTGTATTTTTTTCGACCTTTTTCTTCAGCAGCCACAAGTTGGCCACGTTCCAGTCTTTTGTTTTTTTTTGTTTAAATATAATTTATTTATTAAACCTAAAACAGACTTATCTTTCGTTCCATTGTATTGTCTTGAGTAGAGCACAGATAATTGTAATAAATCTAACGTATATTGTGTTGTGTCACAAGATAATGTGGCCCTTGTGTACCGGCACGATAAATGTGCTGTACACCCCGTGCTTAGCGGAGGGTTAATGTTATTTGATAATTAATTAACTTGTTTGGTTTACTATACATTTAATTCTGGAATGTTCCACTGAATGAAGCTTGTAAAAATCAGTTTTGGATTATGTTTTTTTTTTTCATGAACTGTGTCCCTATATTTTTTTAAGGTTTATTCTCTCACGTAGACTAGAGTTTCTGTTACACAGGAAAATTCAATTTTAAACATGATACTATTTTTTCGGTCTATCCAAGGCCATTGTACTGGTTGAGAGTGCTAATCATCATCATCAATTATATTACAACGATTTTTTATAGATTTATTCTCCCACTATCTATTTTATGTTATTGTAGAATATAATTAACGTTGACAATTTTAATGTATGATAAAACGTTGGGGTGGTTTGAACCAGATCTAAAAAATATTGCAACTATTCAGAATTTTAAAGCGATGATAGTTAAGTGGTAGTAACGTTGGATACCGAGACGAAAATCGCGGGTTCGAATCCTAAAATGAGCTTGAGCTTTCGGTGAAGGAAAACATCGTGAGGAAACCATAGCCCGGTGGCAGGGTACTTTGATTGGCCATCTGGTTGGCTACCACCCTCAAGTTGAAAAATCTGTCGCCAAGCACCTATCGGTGTGTTGAGAGCCAGTTCCTTCTAGGATTTGCGTGCTTACTACCTTCGGCCAAATCATCACTTATCAGGGTGAGGTTGTGGTAAAACACAGGCTTTGAAAAAGGAAAAAAAAAAACACTTCCACTTCTTGTTTTCCTTCAAAGCCAAAAACCAATAAACAATCCTAAAGTCCAGATCAAACTCTACCTGTCAGTTCAAAAGTAGTCAATTCAAATGACCGACAGATTTATGGCTGGTTCATAAGTTACATAGCGGGTACACCAATACCAGTAGGTACAGTCAGTTAGAAGTGGGGGCGACCGCAGCGGCTGATCTATCGGACCCTCGGGACCTATTCCACATTGTTTTATAATAAGTACGACAATATATTATACAATCTGCAGTAGGTATCAAATGTAGCAACTGGTGTTCAAGTTTTGATTGGCGGGAGTCAAAGGCTTAGTGATGACTTATAAAATTCGCAAAGAAAAACTGTCATGGAACTCTCGAACTTATTTAAAAGAGGTTTAAAATGGTTTTAGTAATTCTTTTCAATGGGCCAACGACACATTTAGCACGCTTGCCCTAAAAACTACTCACCATGGTCAGTGATGATTTGAAAGCACACAAAGTCCAGAAGGTAACTGCATCTTAAGTGCATTTCTCCGAATATCAATAGGTGCTTGGCGACAAATTTTCAACTTCAGGGTGGCAACCAGGCAGGCGGGTACCATAAACGTTCTTCGTCCTTGGTCCTTCGAAAACTCAAGCTCATTGTAGTCACAACCACTGAGCTATCATCGCCAAAAATAAGTCCATTATTAAATAAGCCCCCAGTAAAGTGAGCGCGGTTATTCGCAACACACCGAATGGCGTGTGAGTTATTGTTCCCCTGGGTCCTGACGCCAGATAGCGTACGAGTAAGGAATATGCCGAAAAAATACCGTTGTTATCGTATAAATATTAGATGATTTTGTTGTTTTGTATTTGTTTAGCATTTGGTCGTGGAAATCTGTGCCACGATAGCCGAAGTCGCCAGCGTGCAGCAAACTTTTCTCATTTCATATTCTGCTTGTAAATGAGTCGCATGAAAATGTCTTATCAAAACATAGGAAGTGAATATACCTACATAATACGATGATAGAGAACGTAATACGATGATAGGAAGAGTTAACCTAATTACTACGATAGAGACTAAGTAGAGGACTAAATCTTTGTATTTTTTCTATATATAGTTCTGCTAAATTTACTTCCTAACATTGTGCGACAAACGGTTTATATTTTTTTTATTTCTTTTCCTCGTTTTGTTACTCAAGACCATAGATATTTTTTCGTAGCCAATAGGGTCATAAATTAACTACAATAAGTTTGCATGCTCTAAACGCTCTAAAATAATTCTAAACTGACCAACTATTATGAAATCAGCTAAAGAGAAACAGGTGTTACAGACAAATTATGAACCCTCTTCGACTTATTTCACAAGACAAACTAGTTACTCAGATGATAAATTTTAATGTGTCACCACCGGTTTTTCTGGTAACTAGATGATCTTAGAGCCTTTTCATACTTGAATGTAGATAAATGACCATAATGGACTAAAGGTGTACATAATTGAGCAATTTAGGATCAATTTTATCACTTCGCAAGCTATATTTAGATTTTACGCTCTAATTATAAACCAATCTATAAAGTTATTATTTTAACTATGAAGAAAACTCTAACCCCTTGTTCATAATAAAGTTATCAAATTTGATTAGCTAAAATTCCGAAGTCTTTATCTGACAGGTGACATTTGGTGATCGAAAGAGTGAGACGGGGCACACTATTACATGCCCGGTTTCAATAATCAAAAACGAATCGTTTTGCTTACCAATGGTAGGTTTTTTTATTGCCAAACTGGGCATATAGCTCATTTCGTAACGTAATTTTACCTGTGATAGCTACTTCCATATGGGAGGGTCTGCTGTGCAAAGCTTTGAGGTCTTTGCTTTATTATTAGTAAAGATATAAACGTCTTAATTTTAATAAATCTTAACCGATACCGGTCCGTAATTTATTGAAACCGGGACACACTGATTTAGTTAAAAAGCGATTATGAATAAGGGGGTTGGTATGCACCCGGCATTATAACAGTAATAGGAAATTATAAAGTGGCTAAAGTTGCCGAAAATAAAGCATGTACGTTTTAAGTTAGCAAAAATGATAGTGCTTCTCGTATTTTTTATCAATTTCAAGGAAAACAAGATTCAAATCACGAGGCAATTAATAACAATAAAATACCCATAGCGATGAAGTAATTATTTAATATATCAACCTTATATGTCGTACGAGTTAATTCGAGTCGCACGACGTAGATTCCATCGTCAAACCAAGGGCGTAATCAATATTGTTTTGGTAAAATATTAAATTTTATTACACCTTATTTTCAAAAGCTTGTCGATAAAATGGCTGTATAATGTAGGTATAATAGTATCGATTTATCATGTTTCAATCTCCGAATGGCTGGCAGAAGCCGCGGGCTGTTCCACGCGAGACCCGGCCAACGAAATACGTGATGTGTATCAACGCTACGTGGAAAATAGTAATTTTCTATTCTAACCTTTTTTTTAATATAAAATGATGTTATGAAGGTTTTTTTTCTTGGTAGTCCACTGTAGTATTTTGTAGAAGCGCTCGTGGTGTAACATAATTAGCCGTTCGTAATCGATCGGTAAAGTTAAGCTACCACTGTCGTGATCGGTACCTGGATGGGTGACCGCCTAGTGGTATTTCAAATCGAGCTTTCCAAGGCACGGAAACAGTCCCGGTTATCACTTAATTGTGATAGTCGTTAAGCTAGTTGGATGCCTCCTAGGCGGCTTGAAAAATTCCAACAGTAGGTTGACCACTAGCCTATCACCAATCCGCAGTGGGCATGCGTGGTGGAGTATTGCCCAGTCCCTTTCACCCTCATTTATGAAAGGAGGCCTGTGCTCAGCAGTGGGACATTATAGGCTGATGATGATGATGTAGCATACTCAGAATATTTTATAGGTTTTAACTTATATTTTTTTAGGAAACAATGAGATTACAATAAAATTTACAAATAAATATCTGGAGACGCATGCGGTCATCTGTTCCTAAGCTATAGTTGTACGTAGTATTTATATACTCTGAGGCTATAGCTTTTACTATGGAAACGAAATAACTAATATATAGCATATTATACTTTTTACTTCGATAGACAATTACACCCAGACGCACGTCTCTATCTCCAGAAGTTCAAAAAACATCCACATTCTTGACTAATTTTATTTGCAAAAATAATTAGAAAATAAACAATTCTCAAAACGGAACATAAAAGTTTACCATTTGTACAAAATTACACACATCTCGGAATTACTTTGGCAAAAAAGCGCCTTAATTTGTGCTAATGCCCTAAAATGACATGTATATTGGTTATAATTTTAAAATTAACTTCAATAATCCGCAATTAGGGCCGTAGGTGGCTATTATGTGGTTGCAGAATGGCAAGTGTATGTATAATTAGTTGCAAAGCGAGGTTTGCTTAGCTTATTAATTATGTTGCTGCACCTGCATTGTATTGTTAGATTGTTAAACTGCTATTTGGTTATAAAAGAGTGCTAAGCGTAACACTGTATTTTTTTAGTTCTGGTTATATTAGGTATATTGTTTGATAAATGTGTAAGTGCTGATCATAGACTTATTACGCTACGCTAAGCAGACGTCCAAAGCATGGAAAAGTGATATTACATCTTTATGAAGTCTTTTCGAGAGAGAAAGAGACGCATAAACTATTTTGACGTGAGCCAAAATAAAAACAAGTAACAGCCCATAGCGTCCCGAGTACCTACTATTAGTAATTTCACATTTTAATTAAAATAATTACGATCGTGCAAATAAAACTAGAAAAGTATATGTTATATAGATAGACATTGTGACTTTGAGAAATTATAACGTGTATAAAAAGAAATAACCCACCACAAAATTATACGTTTCACATGTACCTTAATACGAATTTTTTCATTGGAATGTTTTCAACTATATTTTATCAAAATATTATCATTAATCGGCTCCAAAATCAGTTTATACAACAGGGTATCTAAACGTCTGTATTTAAAAATATAAGTATGTAACACATCACTAGTTTTTATTTGTTCCTTACATATCCCCAACACTTATTTTTGTCGCGTTTTGGTCTCTTGTTCATATACATATTTCGAAAAAGCTTTAATAAAAATAATTAAAATAGTTCATCATTTTCAAGATAATATCATTATATTCAGTCTATGTCCAAGTATTTAAAAAAAACCAAGAATATATTGTTAGTTTCTTAGATTCCAAGCATTGAATTATTATACAATTTTCCTGGTAATTTTAATAACCTTATCAATTTAAAGGATCAATAATTTTGAACTGTTTACTCAGAAACTAAGCAAAAAGTAATTTGTCTGCATTATAATATATCTTTTAGTGACTATGGTTATGCCAGTGAGTTAAATACTAAATGGTTTATATTCCTTTTTACACTGAAAAAAATGAACTACAAGTGACTACAAAATTTTATTTAACAGTAACACAAAATTTGACGACCAATAACCTAAACAGAGTGACTTGCGAAGTAAACTTACCAGTAACAAAACTAGTTTTTGTTCGTTACTAATTTTTTGATTAAATGTAACTAAAGTTATTTTCCCGACATCAAAACTTCAACTTACATAACTAATTTTGTAGATTATTTTTTTCAGTGTAATTTGATTACAAAAGTGTTCATTACATCAGAGGCTGTGTGTGAAACACAAACAAAACACAAAAAAAAACGTTAGTTTCAATCAAGTAAAAATAACTAACGAATCAACTCGATTAAAATCGATTAAAAACCTCACATCACTAACACAAATTCAATTAGTCTGGTTGACCGGGTACGTGCGCGCGCGCTTCGCAGAAACACCGCCGCACGGTTCTTAATGACGCCACTTTTCCAAAACCGATGTCTTCATCGACCCGAACAGGGCCGTATTGGAAATTAATTGTTGTAAAAGTGTCTTCCTTAAATACCTGTATTTTTTAATGACCCTGTAAATGTCAAAGAACAGTAGTTTATAAATAATTTGAATTCTGAACATTTTTGAAGTAGGTAAATTATAGAAAATACGGACGTTCACATGCTTTACTAAATAATTAATTTTTATTTACTTATTTTCATGATCAAAGTCAGAGCCATTTATTCAATTTAGGGCCTAGTAGGGCACTTAAGAAGATTTTCGCTTTAATACAGAAAATTTTGTTTAGTTTATACGTTTTTATCCATATGTTGAAAGGTACATACATACCTAAACACAATGAATCTAAATATAATACTCGTAGTTATATTAAAAAGAAACTGCTTTATTTAATTCATCGACACACTTTCAAATTACATGTTTCAGTAAGTACCTATATTTACAAAATCCAATATTTTAACGAACAATAATAACATCACACTATATTAAAAAATCTTTTATATAATTTTAACGCCCAACTGCGCCTCTGAGAACCGTGCCTGTCCACACAAGACAGGTACCTATTTTGGTTTAAAATTATTACTTTATTATTGCCGATGATTTCGGAAATTAATTTCCTGGGATTGAAGTGAAATTATAGGCGGTGACCGGCACGGGGTGCCCCACTCCAGGCTATTGGGGTACTTCAAGTGTATACTGAGTACTTTTTTGTCATAACAATTACCAATTTTTTTCCATTTATATGGCATGTGATCAATCTTGAGACTTGTAGAGCTAAGAAAGGCATAGATATATACTTATTATTAATATTAAATGGGTGGGAACTGACTCTTGAAACACAGCTCACGCTAGTTCAGGAATCAGGGCTATTTAGAGTTGTACACATTGTTATACTTGTTAGCGAATGAATGAGGTCACAAACAAATTAGCTGCTCCTGCTGGCAGCTTACATATGAGTACTAAATCGGATATGTTCGTTTGTGAACCAATTAGTAATATCCAAAGACGGAATAATTATCTTAAATAGTTTTATTTTAGATGATAGATGAGAGTTAGACATTTGTACAATAAAATCTTCAAAAAATGACACAAACGAACATATCCGATTTAGTACTCATATGTAAGCTGCCAGCAGGAGCAGCTAATTTGTTTGTGACCTCATTCATTCGCTAACAATACTTCAGTAAATATTATTATTATCAATAACTATTTAATAAATATTTTAAATTGTTGGAACATTTATGTAGGTACAGTGAAAATAAATAATTAAAATTAAAAAGTCATCTATTCAGTTTAGGCCCTGTTAAGTAATTTATGAACGTTAAGTTGGTTCACATCAGTTGAATTTACCACCGGTTCGGAATACACATAAACTGAGAAGAAAAATATAATAATAAAATCTTCGCTTTAATAGTTTCACTTCAAATGCACTTTATTAATTGTCATGGTATAATTTGACACACCTAATTTTACAACTTTGATTTACATGAAAAGCTATTAACATGTTGTATTGTCCAAGATAATTACTAATTAACTTATTATAAACATGTCGAATAAAAATAACACATTTTTTTTTCGCATATTGGGTGCGTTTTATTTGCAATGAAAGGCTTTCTTCATTTTGTAAATTTGAGGTGCCATAACCGGATTCATCCAGTAATTTAACCACAATTAAGCAATTATTTACTTACTGCACACCGCATTACACTTTCACAAAATGAAACCAATAAAAAGCCTTCTACGACTATTTTAATCGTTTCTCAAAAATCTGTTGACGATCAGGCCCGCTAGTGTGAACATTATAGGCATCGAAAATTATCGGTTTGTTCCGTACTTAAAGCCGTGTACACAACGTGCTATTAGGTAGTTACAACGGTACATTATTATCGTTGGAATTTACCGAAATTTACACCCGAGTCCGCCCCCTGATCGGCGATCAATTGATTCTTGGAATAATGAAATTATAAAGCGATGCATCCAGTATTTTGATTGCACGTTGAGGATTTTATTACCTCGAGTGCTAACTCTTACTCGGGCTTTGATAACTTTTCTTATGATCACAGCTTCTATAAACCTCTTATAGCAGTAGGTGCTGTATTGACGTAACATTAAATACTCGTTTCGTAGACTCTAACAATAAATAGGTTTGTGAATGTTTCCATGAACAATAACATAGAATTAGAATGTTAATAGAGTGACTGTACTAGAGTACGGTCACTCTATTATCACCCTAATGCCTTGAAACGAAGTGTGCGTACATAGTTTGAACGACTAAAATACATATAATGAATGCCAATTTCTCGTTTTTTATCGTTACTTTTACCGTGGACAAATGACAAGGAATCCATATCGATATTCTGTCTCACTGTAAACCAATTGGTGTACGATATATATGTAAATCTATATGGAAACTGCTCGCACAAGGTAACATTGTTAACGCTATCATATCACTCTATAATATTCTAACTCTTTAGATAATAAACTTTTACACGTGACTCAACATAGAATTATCGTATATAGAAAAGAAAACCTACTACTACCTAGAGCTGGTGAATTCAATTCTAAATTAATCCATTTGAGTCGTAGCCTCGTAGCATTAATCGTAGCGTGCCGTAGCACTCGTAGTACTTACCTGTGCACGGGTGTTTCTGTTGTTTTAGAGTCCTTGTCTAATCTTTTTATTCTATTAAACTTATATTTATAAATAAGACTAAAATATTGATTAGTTACACTAATTACAATTAAAACACAATTATTATACACTGAAAAAAATGGACTACAAGTGACTACAAAATTTTATTTAACAGTAACACAAAATTTTACGACCAATAACCTAAACAGAGTGATATGCGAACTAAACTTACCAGTAAAAAAACTAGTTTTCGTTACTAAATTATTTGATTAAATGTAACTAAAATTAGTTTCCCGACAACAAAACGTCAATTTACATAACTAGTTTTGTAGATTTTTTTTTTCAGTGTAACCTTACTGCTCTTTTGTCCTTTTTTGACGTCGGATGTCAAAGAAGGACGTAACGCAAGTAAGGTTATAATAATATTGTTTTAAAATATGGTGATTGGCCCTTAAGGTTTTGGTAAAAGAAAACATCGTAAGGAAACCATAGCACGATAGGATGCTGACGTTCATCTGTTTGGCTACTACTTTCAAGTTGAAGATCTATCGCTAAGTACTTCACTCAGCGGCACTAAAGAAAAAAACACATTATCATAACGATTTCGGATCATAAGCTACCATGAGGTTTTACTATAACAACTATAAGTATGTTATTCAAGGCTCAAGTCGGCTTCTGCATGTACGTGTTCGATTTAAATCTTCATCATAAAAAATAACTAAATATCGGGTGATTTCGGATGAGTATAGTAGGCCGAAAGGGTATTGAAGTATACCGCATTTAGATCATAAAAACAATATTTTTAAATGGATAATAACACAAAAATAGCACACATTGTGCCTTTTGCGGTCGAGACCATGGGACCGTGGGGGTCCAAAGCTCGCCGTTTTGCTCGCAACTTGTCATCAAAATTGATTGAGACCTCCGGAGACCAGCGGGCGGGGAGCTTTTTCCGCCAACGCATCAGATTGGCTATCCAAAGAGGAAACGCTGCCAGCCTTCTGGGAACCTTGCTGTTAATCGGAAGCAGCGGCAGGCTTGAGCAAATTTTCTATATATAGATTTTATTTTGTACATATTTGTTGTACCTAAATAAAGATATGTTTCATTACACAAAAATATTTCCATACAAATAAAACAAAATAACTAACCAAATTATTTTGTGACAAACCTAACGAACACACAAAATAGGAGGCTGTCTTAATATCCAAATACTTTATGAAGTCTTTGACCAGATAGTTCCTGATCAGGGTTGCTACTAGAGGTTTTACGCAATATTTTTCAAATTGTCATAACACCGTATTGGTAGTACTTAGACTACTGAAACTTTGCAGGACTAATGGTAATGGTGTATTCTATCCACAGATTTTGGTATACTATATACCCATTCGAAATCACCCGGTATAAATGTCCATAGGTAGCGGTGACCGCTAACCTTCAGGAGGACCGTCTGCCTGTTTGTCAACCTCATCATCATCATCATCATATCTGCCCATGGATGTCCACTGCTGAACATAGGCCTCCCTCATTGAATTCCACTTGGAACGGTTCTTCGGACTCTGACTAGGTCGTCGGTCCACCTGGTGGGAGGTCGTCCCGCTCGGCGCTTTCCAGTACGTGGTCGCCACTCGAGAACCTTTCTTCCCCATCAGTTATCGGCTCTTTGAGCGATGTGGCCTGCGCAATGCCACTTCAGCTTACGAGCTATGTCCGTCGTTTTCGTTCTCCTACGAATGTCGTTATTTTGGACCCTGTTAGTATTTGTCAACCTTTTGATATTGATTTCGATTGTTTAGTAAGAAAATATACATAGAATAGATAAATAAATTCTCTTTCACTTGATATAGTTAATAAAAACACACTACTCTTGTTTCCACATTGGAATATATTGATTAATATGGATATGCTAGCATTATACTGAATTTACATAATTCAGTCATTTAAACCTACCGTAATTTAATAAATGCATAAATTTTAATATGAATACTTGTGTTCCGTCAGTCCCGCATATGGTGTTATGAAGGTAACTCTGTTGATTGTTCAAGATACCGATTAAATTATAGACTTTCCACCAAACGATGTCCTTTTTATTAAACATTAAAAAGAGTCTAAAAAGAGATCTTTAAGGTTGACATTTCATTAGTAATCTCTCTAGTATTGTAAATGTCTGAAGGCATTGGTACCATCAAGTGGATCATTTGCCTGATAGTCAAAATAAAATAACTTTTATAAAACGGATTAATTTAGGAATTCCTCGTTCTCTTTTCTTAGTACATGTCAATACACACATGTCGAAACTAACACAGACTTCAAAAAGGAGAAGGTTTTCAATTCAGTTGTAATTTTTTTAAATGTTTGTTACCTCATAACATCAACCTCCCGTCATTTTTAACCGAATTGGAAAATTCTTTTTTTGTTTGGAAGGGTACACTTCTCGTTTGGTCCCATTGTCATCAGTTTAGGATTAGGATAACTTTTTAGTGTACACTAAAGTCGGATTACGTTTTTTTTAAATCGTTTCTTTTATTTTAACACAAATATACAGATACAAGTGTCATCATAAAAGAGAACCAACTAATAACTACTAACTAAATAATATATCCGCAAAAGTAAAGCTATAAGCAATGAAAAAGCAATCAAAGAATACACAAATAAAGATATAATCTCGACTTATACAAGCAATAAATTATATTTAATTCGCCAGGAAGAGAATACACAGTACAATATCAATTCCCCTTTCCTATATCTGTAATAGAAATATAAAAGGCATCGCAAATAAAATCGCATTTATTGAATACAAGCATTTAATTCTGCGATGTCGCAGAGCGATAGTCTCTCTATGAATAAAATAAAAATATTGTCTTTGCGTGCGGGTTTCTTGGTAATATAGCATTGGCTTTTGTTATTGTTAAGTGTTTCCTTTGTGAAATGGTGTAAATTTATATTTATATTTATCACAGGTATCATAAGCTTATTAGAATGGCGCCATGTGGCCAACAATTTTAAACTAAAAATGGATAATGAAAATACCTTTGTCAAACTGAAAAGTATAACAAACCAGAATTATTAACTACACGAATTTATTAACCGCGTTTTGTACAACCCTCAAATAGATTAGTCAGTCCCCCCTGTCCCCCTCACTCCTGTGACATTAAAACATTGAGCAGACTAAATTAAAGCGCGCCAAAACTGTTGTCTGCGGGCCCAAGGCGGCCGTTTGTTTTAATACAATAACCGTATACATCTCTTTCACTCCCCTCATTAGCCACATGTTGATGTCTCGCTCACTCCTAAGTAATTTGGTATTTTCTCTTAAGGCGACAGAGTAACGTATTGGTCACGCTAACAACAGGAATGAAACTTACTTGATCATTAAGGAAACAATTACAATATTAATTGAATATTCCGTAGCACCGGTTTAAATATATTTATTAAATTCTTAATTAATTGCTAAAAAAGTATTAAGAAGTGTTGACAAAATTCATATTTTATTAGTTAGAGAATTACAATGATAGACAACCCGTAGTTAAGTACTAAATAGCAAAAAATATACATACATCAACAACATAACCAGCTGTTAGCAGAAATATAAAGCGGATGATAAATTATGATGAATATCTAAAGGATATTACCAACGTGCTAAAAATTAATTGATATTTTTATGTAGTAATCATGATAACAATCTCCTTTACCAAATTATCTGAGTCACAAAACAACGATACATTCAACGTACAGAAGCGCGTTCCTCTTAATCACTTCTAATTTATTTAGCCCCACTGAGGACCGAGCGGGTAATTTATAGCCGTCCTTTTCCAACCCCAGTCGCGGTGCGCTGCAGCCGTCTCACTCTCCCGGGACCATTTTTAATTAAAATCACCGGGAGAAAATTAGAAATTATATTCTATTTTCAAAAACTTGTTCTGACGCTTTGTCGGAGATTATCTCTTTTTTATGAGCCCCCGGTCGCGGCTTTGTTTTAACTGCTCAGGAATTGTCTAAATGGACTTTGTTGGAACTGCCGGTGTCTTTTATGGTTATGTCTTATTCATTTCAATCGTGCGGTTTGGTGATTGGAAATGGTACAACTTTACTGATTTAATTTGGTCGACATTTTTAATGGATGCTTTTGTAAACGTTTTTAATTCAATTAAAATATCTTCAAATATAATAATATGCTTCAAGTATGTAATTTTTGGGTTATTAACAATCTTTTTTTATTTGAAATAATTATTAATGTTAACCCGTTGGTTCTCGCGAGGGACGCGCGTCCTATTATAACAATTGATGTCATAGTTATATTTTTAACCGCGAGCCAAGCGATTAAATTTAATCTCTACTCGACTACCAAACAACTCGATCATTTCTTGAAAGGTATTTAATTAAGTCAAGTAAATATTAAAGTCAATATAATCACCAGGTGGACTTGGCGATGACGATGGTGACAGTGGCAAGCGGCGGCGCTCACGGACCAACTTCAACTCCTGGCAGCTCGAGGAGCTGGAGCGAGCGTTTCTCGCCTCCCACTACCCTGATGTGTTCATGAGAGAAGCCCTAGCCATGAGACTGGACCTCAAGGAGAGCAGAGTTGCTGTAAGTATGAAAGCTTTCATTTTCAAAATATTTTTCTCAATCCTTGTTTATTACCAATTCCCGAGTAACTATGTAACGATGCGAACTCTCCTATTTTATTTATTGCACTATTTCTAACTTTTCATATTATCCAATTTTTAAATATTAAGATTTTCAAATGTTCTTATTTCAAATGTGCAAAATTTCTTTTTTTGAATTCTCAGCCTCATAATAACTCTTTCTAGAATGCTGCCAAACGTAATCTCATTAAAAAAGAACAGAAATCAAGGATTAACTCTTACAGTATTTATTCGTTGACCTCTCTACTTATAATATGGTTAATATTCTGCATACAAATATTCTGTCTTTTTGCTGCTAGCAATAAAAGTCCACATAAAAAAATGACAGCCTAAATGAACGAGTCATTACCATAATTTTAAAGACACTTAAGGACTCAATGCTCTTTAACCCGTCTGTCACCCATCGACAGAATTAAGTTATACAGGAAACGTATATCAAAACTGTACAACGAAATAAACTGCACCGTTCCCGAATCGTTTTAGTTATGGTCCTTAAACATAGTATTAAAGTTCTTTGTGAAGCAAGCCATATGGGGGTTATTAAATATATTTAGCATGTGACGAAAGCGCAGGGTTTCACGCGTAACATCTTAATTCCCTTTGGAAACGAACGCCAGTTGTATTTTATGAGATGATAGTAATTACTGCACCGTGAGGCCATTTTATGTTCGCAACTTCAACGATTGGTTGCAGTTTTTATTTGGATTCCATTGGTCAAGTGTAAAACGGTGCTTTTATGACATTTTATTCTTGGTCTAGATAGAGTTTCTGCACAAAAGATTATTAAAGGTACAGAAATATTCCACATTGATACATTCAGTATATAGGGGTGGAAAGCTGAAGGTTTCCGTTCAATATAAATGAGGGACGATTTCCCTTATTTTTCCCGGACCTTCCGGGGCTAAGCGGCCTTTGGGGACCCTTGCGGTGGCCACGCAACTTTTTATATAAGCTTTAGGAAATAATACTTCTCCTAGAGATAATACAGTTTTGAATGGACACCGTTTTGTGGGGTTCTTGGTGAGCGACCACGAGGAATTGATAGGCTTTTGTTTCGGATCACAAATTTTATTAGGGCTGCCTATTATTGAGAATGATTTTTTTCTTTATTGCTAAAATCGCTTGCTTTTTTACTATTTAAGATCTAGATCTATTTTACTATTTAGAATTGTTAGTAGCGTGCTAATTATATGTTATCATTTATAAAATTTGATAATAAAATATTTGATATTTTTCTACTAGTAACACGAAGACTCTATTTATAACATAATCTTAAAATGTAATCTAAGTTATGTTAATTCAAGACACATTATGAGCTAATACAATTAACAGAGAGCAATCTAATAACAGTTTGACTATCCAACTTTTATTTCAATAAAGAATTACAGCAACATAAAATGTTCTCGGGATAACTTATAAGTAAATCCATTTCTATAATCAGTACTAACGTAGATTGTATCCGACATTTATCGCAGCGGATCTCGTTCAGAGAGACAGACTATCCCGCACAACTCCTAATAGTTGGTATAAATCAAAAGATTGCAATCTCGGCGGCACCCCTGGGACGCGAGCGAGACGGCACGATTGAATAGCATAGATTTAAATGGGCGGGTCAGATAAGGATGGCTACAGATCCCGCCGCTCCGACCTCGAGTGCGCTGCGGCTCGTAGGGACGTCACAATTCGATTACGGCTCAATAAAGTTAAAGTGACTTGTTTGCGTCTGTAAAGTGGATTTTTTCCTGTTCTTTGATTTCTCTATTTTATCTCGCTATTCGTTTTCGAGTGCGGCCTTACTTTTGAGTATTACTTTTCTTTTAAAATCTTATTACATACTAGCTTTATAGCCCGCGACTTCGTCCGCGTAGATTATTTCTTTTTTCTAGATAATAATCATTGTAACAATATAGAGCTTTGTTCATGGCTATTGTCCGCCACTACGTGTGATATTGACAAAAGTTCAGGTAGATTAAGAGCTCATATGCGAGGATGCCACATAAAACTGACATAGTCCTGCCGCAAATCAACTCTAGCAAATTTCAGAGTTTTTCCCTGTGACTACAAACCTTAATTAGGAACCTTAGTTATCTTTTAAATTCAAACGGAAGGTGATTTGGGATCAATGGTATACGCGGCAAGAAGACTGTTTCTCCTCTGGCAGAACCAGTAAATATTTTGGCCTCAATAACATTGTGGCGGAGAGCTGTTACTTGTAGTCTAGTTCCACAGCACAATTTTGGAGGCCTTATCTCTCTTTCCCTCATGTCTGAGGATCGTGGTCAACATCGGGTTTGCTTCTAGAGCGAATGATCTACCTCCACTGGTTTCTGTCTTCTGGTTTCTGTAAAACTTGGAGGACATTGAGTCTTTTACTTGATCGGACCATCTTGTTGGTGAACGACCACGTAGTCGTTTTCCTTCCGTGTTCCCAACTATGATCAGATTTCCAAACTTTCATCGCCTTTGCGCACCATGTGGCCGAAATACGAAAAAAATACGTTGGTGGCATATGGTGGACAATCGTGTTTTAATTTTGAGCTGCGACAGGATTGATGCATTGTTGCGTTTAGCGGTCCAAGGTATTTCCAACATCCGTCTTCAGCACCACATCTCGAATGCATCAATCCTTTTTCTTTCTCGGGCCAGTATAGTCCACGCTTCCACTCCATACATGAAAATGAGGAATACCAATGCTCGTATTAACCGGATCTTTGTTTTAATACCGATTCCTCTCTTTTTCCTGTTGTTTAGGCGAGTCATTTCAATACCATAAGCCGAAATAATAAATTTTGAAATTTTCACTCCGAAAATAAAGAACTTCATATACTAAATTTAATCCTCCTTTTCATTTCTTAAGGGTTCAAATTCCAACAACACAGATATTCGTTGCGTTAGTTTATAACCATAAGCTTAAATAATAAATTTAGTGTACTTCCATACACAAATTCATCCCCCTTTTTACCCTTTCGGGATCGGAATTATCAAAAACGTTGAGGCACATATAAATTATTTTTCAATTGTCAACCTAAAGGTCCTAACTTCAAAACTGACGAACTTTCATACAAACTTTCATCCCCTATTTTACCCCCCTAGGAGTGGAATTTCCAAAAATCCTTCCTTACTGAATACTTACACTGTTTAATATTAAATTTAGTGAAGTTTACTTTGAAATTGAAGGACTTGCATACACAACTTCATCCACCTTTTCCACCCTTCGGTGGTGGAATAATCACAAACGCTGAGATAACTATACATTAATTTTCAATCGTCAGCCTAAACACAAAATTTGAAGATCCTAACTTCAAAACTGACGGACTTGCATACAAACTTTCATCCCTTATTTTACCCTGTTAGGGGTGGAATTTCCAAAAATCCTTCCTTAGTGGATGCCTACACCGTATAATAATACATTTAGTGAAGTTTATTTTGAAATTGAAGGACTTGCATACCCAACTTCATCCCCCTTTTCCTCCCTTCGGTGGTGGAATTATCACAAACGCTGAGATAACTACACATTAATTTTCAATCGTCAGCCTAAACACAAAATTTGAAGATCCTAACTTCAAAACTGACGGACTTGCATACAAACTGTCATCCCCTATTTTACCCTCTTAGGGGTGGAATTTCCAAAAATCCTTCCTTAGTGGATGCCTCCACTATATAAGGTATCTTTGTGCAAAATTTCAAATCTCTAGATCCAGCGGTTTGGGCTGTGCGTTGATATATCAACAATCAGTTTATCATTTTATATATTAAGATTACAGGGTAAGATAGATTTCCGTTAAGAAATATGTACCGACACATTTCTTATGAAGTTATGATTAACTGCTTCGCGCATAATTTATAAATTGATATGATTTATTGCTACCGTACCTCGTTAGGAAACTAACCCTATATTAGGTCTCAATTAACGGAGGCAGTGATGCCTGTAAATTATGATACAAGTTTCTTTATTATTTTAATAAAACCTTGCAAATATTTTATGGAAAAGTAATCATCATAGACTTAAGTTACGTGAGGGTTTCACGATCCGTTAAAAGTCCATTCTTTACCGAAAGTGGCGTATTCTAATCTAATTTCATCCCTGTCTGACGTAAACTTGCGAAAACGGCTCACTCACTCCGCCGTAAGCGCGGAAGTATCGACTTCATTTTAAAATTCATAGCATAAAATTTACATTTATATGCCAATTTCATTCCCTAACAGGGCGTCGGCGGTCGCACGCACACATCAGTATTCCGCAACACATCCGGCGCTGGCTGGATACACCCCAAAAGTAAAAAAATAGAATATTGCCTTACATTCTCCGCTCGGCTGAGAAGAAAAAAGAATGGCGCGAGGTTTAAATATGGAACACTAAATGGAACGCTTAGGCGACAAAATGCGGATAGAATATAAAATTTAAGGAGTCACCTCCATCCCTATCGCCCTTGCACGTTTTCCATTTGTTGTTGTCTCGCTTGATGCGGCGCTATCAAACATGAGCCGACTTTACCGCCCTAGGCTTAGCGGTAAAAGATAGACATGAAGCCTGTTCGTAGGGCTGCTCCTGAGGCGATGAATTATCGTACATGAATAATTTTCTCACTGGCAAACAAGATTTGCTACGTATAAAGTGCTTTAATGTAATTACTGCGACTAATGAGATGCGGCGCTTCGCATTAAGACGAACTGTGCATCTAATTAAGGCATTACAGCGCTACAATATTAACAAAGTCGTCATTAAATAGTTACTTCAGAAATAAAATCACTTAATTAAATTCCTTTATAATTGAAAAACCTTCTTCTAATATTCAAATGACAGCCCTACTGAAATAACGCTTAGCTGGCAATTTAGTGGGGGCGTGTGAAATTTATATCTGTCTCTATCACACCAACATTCCAATATCAATTTGTTTGGCTTTGAAACAAAAGAGACGACATTATCGCACCTGGAATAAAGCGCTTGAAGCGCTTCGTTTTAATTTGGAGTTAGCAAGTGATTTTCTTCTTTTCAAATTTATTTCTTTCAGTAACTTGTTACTCTGCCAATAAATGTGAACGACCTTTATTTTTTTTAGTTGAGACTTTGTTTTTATTAGATAATATTATTCGACTGTTTCTGCTTGAATGTCAGTTTGTGGCATTACAGACTGCAAAACGAAAATAGTTATTAAGCTTTAATGATGACCTATATTTTCTAAATTATTCAAACAAAAAGATCCAGAACCAGAAGGTTTAGGCAATAAATGTCGTCCCGGGATATAATAAAAATAAATAAATATCCTGGGACATTCCTCACACACGGTCATCTGATCCCAAACTAAGCAGAGCTTTTACTATGGAAACCAGTTAACTGATATAATACATATACTACTTTTTGTTTGTAAATACATACTTAATATACATAATTACACCCAGACTCTGGACATACAGACATGTTCATGCACACAAATGCATGTCCTGTGTGGGAATCTAACCCACGACCAACTGCGCCAACTGGCCCGGATAAATATAGGTACTTTTTTATGGTGCCTGATGGTAAACGCTTACCGTAGCCTTTGGACGCTTGCAACACTAGGATTCATATCACTCGCGCTTTGCCGGTGTAAAGTTTTATCTACAGTCTATTCAGCGTATAGCATCATTAAAAATATATATATTGCTGGCTAGGATATATGGATACTCAAATACACGGAAACATAATAAAATAAAAATGTGGGCATCACTGAAGCTTAATTACATATCCTTTACGCATAAACATTTCCCGGAAAAACATCGCTTGAAGCGCTACCGTGATCAAAAGGCGGAGAAGAGGCAAACCGCTTTTCCCTAACGCAAAGAAAATGAGAGTACATACCTATAGAAGTCAATGTATTGCACCACATCGATGGGACCCAACCTTATTTACACCAAGTTGAGTTTAACTTAGGGGAAATGTGCCAATTGCGGACACAATACGATTTCCACAAATGGTTTTCGTATGAATTTTCTTTGGCTTGTTGGGTTTTTTAATGCTCGGGGGAGCTGGCTTGGGATATTATTTACGGATATGTTAGGTACTGGTAGGGAAGGCAGATTGGGTATGATGAGCGAAATTTGTTTTTTTTTTCTGTCATGAAATACAGGTTAGGTAAGCAAAAAGTACATTTTGTTCAAAAAATAGTCACATTTGCTTAATTAGCTTTATTTTAATCTTGAAGATGTCGAGACTTTATTTTGTTTTATTTTTCTCAATAAGGACTATGCTTTCAGTGGTATCTGCCCATTCATTTGAAATTAGCACAGTTTTTCTATATACTTATCAAAGGAATAGCTAATCCGAAGATTATAATGCGATTAAAAAGTTGGTTCTACGTATATCTAAAATTTAAATCTTTGTATCTTATGCCCGGTTTCTATAAACAAAAACAAATCGTTTTGCTTACCAATGGTAGGTTTTTTATTGCCAAACTGGGCATATAGATCATTTCGTAAGCTAATTTTACCTGTGATAGCTACTTCCATATGGGAGGGTCTGCTGAGGGGTATTAGTAAAGATATAAGAGTCTTAATTTTAATAAATCTTAACCGATACCGGTCCGTAAATTATTGAAACCGGGCCTAAGTCAACTTCGATTGTTTATGAAAAATTAACTCAAGGATGTCAAAAGCATATAATTAAATCAAATTAAAGTGGTCAGATTATCTTTGACCGTGACAGTACATAATATTATCTGTGGAGACGTGTGGGCGGAAAATTAGTAACGATTTATTAGCTGCAATAATTGTGCTGACAAGCAATTAGGACAACCCACGCTAACTGCAGACAGAGGTGCTGTGGCAGCCTAAAAAGTGCCTGTAATTTGTTGTTGATTATTTCATCTGAACACTAAACTAGTTTAAAAAAAGAATGTCCTAATTTTGCTGTGTTTTTTGCTCAGAATTTAGTACCTTATATATTCTATGTACATACTAATATTACTAATTTTAAACTCATATTTTTGGTAATAAAAGCTATAGCATTCTCGATAATAATTCTGTGACTACAGCGCGAATCTTAAATAAAACAAATAAGTAAGACCAAAGTGATCTTATGAGGGTTCCCTTTTTTTCCTTTTAAGGTCTGAAACTCTGAAATTCCAAATTCAAATTAATGAAAAAAACTTAACAAGACGTTCGAAAACTCGCAGCAATACCGAAAATAAAAACAAATGAACGCATCAGTTCCATCAGCTCTCCCCCGGGAGTTCGGTATTAATGGCACTCCTGAAGGGGTGGGGTTGTGGTGGCAAAAGAGGAAAGAGAGGGGGGATACGTGGCTCATTAAGAGAGGGAATCCACCAATGGTCATTACTGACGCGGTCGTTCGGAATCTATTCCGTAATCAATGTATTTCGATTAGGTCGGAGAAAGTCGGGGGATTTAATTAAAAGGTGGCTCTGTGTAGATGTTTCAGCTTTAAATAATTGCATATTGGATTGGGGTTGGATATGTTATTATGTGAAGACAGAATACACTATACCTACTCATTTACCTCCTGGATTTCGTGATGTATAAGCCTGTAGGTAAACATTAATAAGTATATTGTTTAAAAAAACTGAATTCAATAGTGTCACAAAACATAATTAAAAAAAAAAACAAATTTTGAACCAGAATTCATTACTAACTCAAAATGCCACAAATTCGACTTCTGCCACTAATGAACTCAGTCAGCGATATATTTTAAAAAATAACAGTGTACATGAAATAAAATAGTATACATTGCAAAACGAATAGGTATAACCTCGGCTATTGTTGTTTTAATATTTAGCGTAATAACATACGAAACACAATTAAGCAATTGGTGATTATAACCATGAAGGAAATATTAAATTTATTTGCTACCGTGTATAGTTTAAACAATAGAATCAACAATAGCCGTAAATAATTATTATATTTTATTTAATTGGCAACTGGCGTATTTCAATGGACGTTGAAAGTAAAGCGGATTGATCGAGAGTTGAATGAAGGCAGTAGTAATAACCGATAACAACGATTTATAATTCTGAGAGTTACCATTTACGAGTACCTTTATAAACACTTACTAAAAATCGGTCTTAAAACACTTCCTGATTCTGAATGAAAGAAACATCAACTTGATTATTAATATACGTACCTCATAGTTAATCTACAGCTATAAAGAGAAATAACTTAATATATTACAGAAATAAAATAAGTATATTAATTAACCGAATCAAATATCGCTATATTAACTTAGTCTAGACGCAGCAGCTGCTGAGGTTCCACTAATTTACCTGCTTGAGCCCAGCGCCGAGTCGGACGCAAAAAGCGTCAAGTTTAATTTTATTAAATTAATCCAAATTAATCCGGGAGCGGGGGCATCGTTAAATTCATCTTTTGCCATAAAATACGATGGGTTGCTCGTTAAATGACCTTTATATTTCGCCAAGTGAATGCCTACCTGCCTATGTGCGTCGACGGCTGTACCCAATATTTTTAATTCAATTGCTCGCAGGAGGTTTCTCAGCGAATGACTATAATTTTCATGGGATACAATTAAAATGATAATGACATTTAAAGATTAATTTAATGTTTGTTCATTAGACGGGGACCTTTATAGGTTTGTTTGTTGCGTTTAACGTAATGAGAATGTATGTTGGACATCTGCATTGTACCGTTTTTAATGATTTTTCAGTTATGTAGCTTTTATACGCGGCTCATTTAAAACTTGTTCGACATATAGCTTATGTATCTACTTTTATGTAATGTTATCTTGTATTATTGGAAAGTACCTTTCGTACTTCAGAAACGTCGATAGCGTGCGCGAAAAGATACATAAAAAGTGTTACCTTGCTGAGTTTCTTGCCGGATTCTTCTCAGTTGAAGGCCGACTTCCGAACCAGTGGTAACTTCAGTAGCTTTGACCTTCATAAGTGCATTGAATTGGTTTTGACTTTGATGTTGATACAATACTGACAATTAACTGAGAAAATCAAACCGAGTGAGAGCATCTTCATTCGTACCTATTACCCTAGTACGCAGTAAAATTGCGAGTGTCCCTTTCTGATATGCAACGGTCTCCATATGTTTTTCTAGTTAGAAAGGGATGAAATGCGGTATTCAGTTATCCAGTAAAATACTAAAAACCAACACTGGACAAAGCATTTTGATACATGAATCATGAATTTTAATACAAATACGGTTCCGTTCAAAAAGCTATCTTGACTTCTATTCCATAGTAAGATATAACCATTCACTCTTAATTATTCACAAATCAGGAATGACATAGCTTGTAAGCTGGCTTAGCTAATTCAAGCATAATTAATTGTCTATCCCAGTAAATGCATATTGCAGCATTATGCTAATAACATTACGTTGTTAGATAATTATTATGAATATGAATATTCAATATTGCCAGCAACTTAAAACAGTCTATAAACAGAATAGATATGATAGGAAAGAGAGCCAGAATTAGCAGTAGTAGTATAACCATAGAGATACAATGTTAATAGAGCGAGTATGCGCCGTGAGCGGGTATGTGCATTGAGCAACGCTGCCGCTGTCCAGAAATGAAAACTTCCGACTTCAAAAAAATGAGGAGGTTCTCAATTCGGTTGTATGTTTTTTTAAATATTTGTATCAGAACTCCGTCATTTATTAACCGATTTGGAAAATTCTTTTTTGTTTGGAAGGGTATACTTCCCGTTTGGTCCCATTTTCATCAGGTCAGGGTTTGATTACTTTTAAGTGTAGTTTAAAGTCGGTTTAAGTTTTTATCGATACTTTTACCGACAACAAATGACAAAGAACTCATATCGTATTTTTTCTGACAGTAAATTACTAGTGTACGATATATCTATGAATGCATCTATATGCAAACTGCTAACGCTTCGCACAAGGTAAGGTCGTTAACGCTATCACTCTATTCATGTTCTTACTCTATGAGTACAACTAACTTACAGAAAGGTGAAATGAAAAGTCTTCCTCGTAATACCACAAATGTTCCACACCTTAGCAATAACCGTAAAGAGTTACCTCCTGGTTTCAGCTGGGAGAGTGAGTACCGTTCAATATTAAGATGTTGAGGAGATAGCTCGTGCTATATAAGGGCGCGTCAAATGCAAGCGCACGATCGCATCGCATTAGCATGTAAATGCGTTGGCGCATTGAAATTTAATGTCTCAATTCATGAGCCCTGCGCAGCCACTTTACATACCTTTGTGCGGCCAGAGAGCCTACGTGCGATTTTATTGCCACAGTTTAAGTGTTTAATCACAGTGAGAGCTGCATCTGATGAAATCTTTACATCATTGATTCACCTTGAAGATTATTCTTCAGACTCGACACGTAATGGAAACTTGTCTTAATGCTGTTGTTTCTTTAATATCTTCTTTTAGAGTGTAGGTGCATGTAGAATCAATAATGAAGACAACAAGAGAGAGTTTATCAACTATTACAAGAACGTAGAATAGTAAAGTATTAAATGAGACATAATATATGTCTGCTGAAAAGATTTGCTAAAGATCGTTGAACTTCTTGTAAATACAGAGATGTCTAGGCAAGACCCACTTTTTATCAGCTTGGCAGCGGAATTTTTAATTTTATGGAAATTGATGATGAACATAAATGATTTTGACATTACCGTTTGGTTTTATCTAGACAACCTGATTGAGTGTCATCTATTCTTATGATGGCTGTTGTTCAGTAGTGTAGTCTACCAGTAACTATTTTTGAAGCTCATAGTGAATGTTTGTCTCACAGGTATGGTTCCAGAACCGGCGAGCGAAGTGGCGTAAGAAGGAGCATACAAAAAAGGGACCAGGTCGACCGGCTCATAATGCGCACCCGCAGTCTTGCTCTGGGGAGCCCATTCCACCACACGAGCTAAGAGCCCGCGAGAGGTGAGGAATTTACATAATAAACCCTAGGTAGACAAATTGTAGAGAAGCGAAACAAGGTCAAAATTTGGTCATCTATTTTTTTTACTACCGCTATAAGCGGTTATCGTAGCCATATGGAAGCTTGATATACCAGAGGCATCCCTAGGTATCCAGGGGCATCACTCACGCGTTACCGACACTTTACCAGTTATTTAGCTGCGGTATTCTATAAGGTGGAGGTTACTTCCCCAGTCGAGTTGCCCATTGAGTGATAAAAACCTATGTTCTAACTCACTAAAACTATCTGCTGTCAGAATGACTTAAACAATTGGAAAGTTTAAGCACTAAATGTTTCTTATGAGTTCAATAACTTCTTATAACTTAATTGAATGTCATTTTCTGTGATAACATTAATAACCTAAAGCATCATAAACAATGTATCTGAAAGTCTTTAAGGACAATCTTGCACTCTGCCTTTAGCAAGGTATTTAACCACACTAATATTAGGTTCTATACTAATTTGGCCCTATTGATTTTTTCAACAGGGCGAGAAGAAGAAAGAAGCTGGCCAAGGCATTGGATAGACAAGCTAGGAAACTTCGGGCGAAAGGCATCGCAGTTGATCTTGAAGCTTTGAAGGCGGAATACTTAGCACAGCACAGAAATACCGGGCTTTACTCCGATTCTGATGACGGAGAAGGCGAGGACAGCATGATAGACGTTGTCGGAGGTGATTCCTGCCACGATTCCGGCCCAGAAGACTTCTCTCTTTCCGGTAGACTTAGAGCACCATCAGGAGCTGACGGTATGAACAATTCCGACAGCTCCACTTCAGACGGTCACTCCGCTAGGAATTTTAGTCCTCTACCGGATCCTCAGCCATCGTTCTTCAAACAATTCAGCGCGGTCAGTGCGAACTTCGAGAAATTTGACTTCGATTCAGGAAGAGCGGTGTCCTTAGACCTGAGCGGAGGAGGCACGGCCACAGAACAGGATTTATCCAAAAACGGGGGAACAAGGAAACACAATCCATTCAGTATAGAATCATTGCTTAACACGTGAAAGTGACTTAAACGCTTAGACAATAGAGGCTCTCGGATCATTCGTGTACACCAGTGACATTTGAACACATAGGCATTTTGTGAAATGTTCCTTTGCTTTAATCATATGAAAGTTTTATAATATTTAGTTGTATATAGCTTCAGTAAAGACTTGATAGGTACCATATAATGACATATCCTATGTGAATATTAGATGTAGGACTGTATTATATAGTTAGTAGTGTACATATACTATCTCTATATTTATTTTCGTGTAATGTTTAATATATTATTTTCTACTTTACAATATCGGGGCAATAATTTATATCTTAATGTTTGTTGATGATGTGGTATTTTATTTTTCTTTGCGACTTTTAGATTTTATTGTTGAATTGATATGAAAACTTTTTGTGGTTGTTATACCTACTATGTCAAAAAAAATAATTCTATCTGTTTTCGTAAATTGTATGGTATGGTATGCTACAGTTGGTAAAAATCACAATTTACATGTGTTCGTACCATAGAAATATTTGATTCTACTGTCACGCCCAGTTAAGAATTCGTTTTCATAATAAAACAACAGGTTCGACGCGCCATTTAAAGATACCCAATTTTGAATAAATTTTCAGTCAACTATGTATTATCACCACTTTGTACAAGACTTAAACAAAACGCTATTTAATTGTAAACAGCTGGTAATTTATTTAATTATAGTATACATACCTACTTACAAACAATTTGTTAAAATAATTTTCACCGATTGTTGATTGCATAAAATAATTTATAAACAAAAACGCCACCTGTTATAAACATCGGGTTATTTAAAATCAAATTATAATTTTACCCCCATATCAAAGACACTGTTTATCATTCACTGATATTTATAAATATTTTTATTTATTGACACTAACTATTGGGGGTTGGTTTCATTAGCTCCCATAAAAGGCAGTCTCAATTGGAATTGTTGCTCCTTATCTATAACTTCCTTGGACTGTTAGGTTCCTCCTATAGTTATGTTAAAGAAATCCTGCCGGTGTATTCCAAAAGTTGCACTTGAAAGTCAGTTGCTTTCTAAGCTTTGTAAAAATCGGCAACATATTGGTATTTGCTTATGTCCTCAGGCCACAATTACCGCATACCACCAGGGGCCCAAGTCTGATATTTCAATTGTTTCCAATGAACTTTCAATGTTTTCAAAATTATAACATTTTACAGTTTTGGTAGTCTACTAAAACAATAGCGTCATAATGACGCCATTATGACGGCCCCAGGTGGACTGTATACTGAGATAATAATAAAAAGGGTTTCAAAGAGTAACCTAGCAGTACGATAATTATTTACTGGTAATACACCACTTACATTCAAATTCAAAAAGCTTTTATTCAATTTAGGCCCAGTTAAGGCGATTCAATTGTAATGATAGCTTTTGAAATATTCGTTGTATAATATGTCATGACCATCGTCCTTTTGGGATATTTCTGCCAATGTCGAGTTATATTCAATTCTAGTCATGTAAAATCACTGGTACACAAAGTTACAAAATTCAAGTCATCGTCCGTATAGTGCCACAAGATTATCCGGCCCGGTGAGAGAGTCATCGCATTTGGTGGAGCAAACAACCAATAAACGTAGTGTTTTTATATTCTCTTTTACCAATGGCGATTGATATTTCGAAATCGCGTTCGTCTTTTGACCACCGGGTTAGATAATTTTGTAGGACTATACAAGTCAGGTAAGGGTTTCTTTGTTTAATTAAAGGGTGGCCATTCTACTATCATTTCACGGACTTTTTGAGACAAATTGAAATGCCAAAATAGTAAGTGGCGATTAATTTTTTATTCTTTCCTAATATGATTACAATCGCAACTCTGTGTTCAATATCATAGAAAATTAATTAAATAACAAAATGTATCCAAAATGTTTCCTAATTTACGGATTTTAATAATAATTTTACGGTGTACGTAGGCACATAAAATAGTTAAAATAAATCCATTTCGCAATGGCGGCGCAAATACAATTGGCGAAAGAAATACAATATCGTGTCGTAAAATAACAACAATTAATGAACGTATAATATGAAACGACCGATAAGAGAGCCAATTAGCAAAACAATATGGCCGCCTCGGTTTATAGCCATTTTTACTTACGCACTGGGTTTAATAGGTACATAACAATGTGGATGGCAATTGGTCACGGAGTTATTGTCTCGAACCGTTGGCACGTGAAATTATCCTTTTATACTGTACTTCATACTATTGGACTAGTGGTTGTGAACGCGCGACTACGCACGCAAGTGTACACTATACTTAAAAATAATCATTTACATTTACATACCATATAAGAGGCCTATCAGAGAAAATGTATAGTAGAGAGATATGCAAGAATTGATAATTAATAAATATAGGTTTTTTTTATAATACTTAGGTAGCAAGCAAGCATACGGCCCGCCTGGTGGTAAGCGGTTACCGTAGCCTATGAACGCTTGCAATACCAAGGGTACCACTCGCGCGTTGCCGACCCTGCAGAAATCTCTTCACACCCTTTTTGAAGAACCCCATGCTGTACTCCGTTGGGAAAACCACGGCGGTCATAAAGTTGTCATTAAGTATGACATAATCCTAAAATTGTGATTGAGTGATAAACTCTGCAAGAATTCGAATTTGCATCTCATTTTTACTGTCTCTGTCTTACAGCAACATTTCTACATTTTCTCTGTAACCACTGAGAATCAACAAAATGAAATAATACATGAGTAAAATGATTGAAAACCAATTGGTTTATAAAAATGCTTAATATTAATATTTATTTATAAAACAAGTGAAAAATAGCGCCAGTTTTAATTACATAGTGACATTTCATGCCGTATTATGTTTTCATATGCGTAAAAAGCTTATTTATCGCTGACACCTATTTCCGGATGCGAGCCTTAATTTTATTAAAAAACGACTTACTTATATGGGTAACCTTTTGTTAAAATAATTAGTAACATGTCTTTTGTCATTCTGTTAAACGTTTAACTTTAATATTTGTAAAGCTACCGTATCAAGCGTATCATTTTAACGTATCTTTATGGCGTATCTGAGTACATCCATAAATAGTATTAACAAGGCACATGTCATCGTTTCTGATGGAGGAATGGGCTGCATGATCTCTCGCGCGTATCTTACTGGATACGCAATGGTTGATACGTGATATTGTAAAAAACTGATATACTAGTTCAAAATTCAAATGTTTAATTTAATTTATGATTTTGTTAAAATAATATCAAGTAGTAAGGTAAAATCGTTGATAACTGTACATTTTTGTAGTCCGAAAATTATCTTAGGTACAAAATATATAAATTAAGTTTATTTATATAATAGATTAATGAGGTGATAAATATGGATATTTGTAAATTGACTATCACAATGTGTAAGATGTAAAAAGGTATGTTATGTGAGTAATTTATTGAATCAAAATATAACACGATTAAAACACAAAACTTTTGATTTATTTATACTTTATACTTTTTCATATAGCAGTTAAATAAAACGGCAGTTTGATATAATTCTCCTTGACTCTGGCCTATTCTTTAATTCATTAATTAGTTGGATTATTAACTTCTAATCTAAATCTTCTAATCGAAAACATGCATTGAATATTTAAAATGAGTAATAATAATGAATAACTGATGAATAAAGTCGATAAACTATGGGGAAGAAAGGTTCTCGAGGAGATCACGTATTGTGGCTCGATTACTTCAACGCTGTTGTAGCGACATCTTAGTTATTATAATAATGTCAAATGAACGATGAAAAAAATATCCTATATAAATAAATCGTTGAGGCATATACACTTTTGAAAGTTTTTCATTCAAAATATTTCACGCAACACAATTTAAATATTGCCAGATGGATCTATAACCTTCAGAGTATTCGCTGGGCGCCACGGGATGTAAGCGGCTCATATCCGTTCGTTGTGGAATCCAATAGGGGCGGCCTATGTTCAGTAGTGGACATCCTTGGACTGAATTTGATGATGACTAAAGGTAAAGGTAGTAAAGGTCATAAGTGTCAAACTTCGAGGTCAAAATAATGCTATAATATAGAAAAAGATGGAGGATACAGAACCTGAAATTCTCAGAAGGAGATCATACTTTACGCCCTTCAAAACATCTGGCTAAAGTGAAAAGAGATCACTCCTCAAATCCTCACACAAATTATTCGTAATTCTGTAACAGGTCATAATTACACACATATTAAAACTTTGACTAAAGTAATAAATGGTCTCAAGAAATCTCTTAATTTTATCAGGGATTTAAAGAAGGTATTTTCTTAGAGATATCCTGGCTTTTAATTTTTTGACTTATCACCAAGTTACTGGTGTGTTTTGACAGCTGCACTAAAGAGCCAGTTCCCTTTTAGACTTTGTGTGCGTACCACCTTCAGACACATCATCACTTACCATGGTGTTTGTACTCAAACACCATCCAATCCAACTAAAATCCACATTCATTTCTGAGGTCAATAATATTCTCAACTCCGACCCGCTGAGCTGCAAAGTCGACCGTAGCTAATCCATTCATGAGCGTAAAACGTTAATAAATTTTAAATGCGCTCAAATTATTCGCCAAATGTTTACCACCGCTGCACCGTAGAGAAATGCCGACTTTGATATTCGATAACCGTGTAACTACGTGTTTCGGACACAGTCATACAATGCCTTACACATGTTATTTAAGAAACATTCGAAATGTACGAACACGTTTTTTATTTTTAACATTAGTCGTAATTGTATAGTTGGACAAGTGTTCTTACAATATTCATCACCACATTTGTGAGGTGAAATGCAACAAATTATTGATCATTGTATGAATGACACGATAAATTAACCCACAAAGGTCACGTCCCTCTGCAATGAGGCATACGACGCAAGGAGGAGGACATGAATGACATCTTTCGCTTACATTTGGTACGGGCAGAAACAGACACTGCTAAAGAAGACGTTTTTAAAATCCTTGACGCTGGAATCTATTTATTTATTCTGGAAAAAAAAATGTCAACTCTCTCGGGGAGTGATCTCTTTTGATTATCATTTATGTGCTAGTGAATGTGAACCCTAAATAAATTATACATTAAAAGTATTTATGAAAGGTCGAGGAAGATTGGGACAGCGGTATGTGTGACAAGACCGGAACGGAAAGTGTAATCCACTTTTTTGGTGCTAGGCGAACAAATCGCGGAGGATATTTTTTTTTAAATGATAATGATCCTCATTGAACGGTGACATATTGTACTGAAAAAAATGGACTAAAGTGTCAACAAAATAAAATTTGACGACCTATACAGAGTGTGTTTAGGTTATTGGTCGACAAATGTTGTGTTACTGTTAAATAAAATTTTGTTGACACTTTAGTCCATTTTTTCAGTGTTATGATTTTAATTCAATAAACTTGAATGCAAAAATTAGGGTTGAATTTTTGAGTAATTTATTTTGAGCTGAAACTTTTTATAGAGAGTCTGTACCTGATGTAGTCTTCACCCTCTTCGGATGTATATACCCTTTCCGTTACACCCAGTATGGACGAACCCGAAATCGGTAAAATGAGAAAACAATGTTTTTAGTAAAACATGCATTTATTGTTATGAAAGACATATTTGTGTTGAAATTTTATTATGACTATGCATTCAGAAGCTATTGTTACTTACAATCAGGCAGTTCCATCATATCTACGCTTAGAAGCATTACTTTGTATAGAATCATGAATAAGCGTAGAGTACGGTGGCCGTGTCTAATCTATAATAGCACCTAACTCTTTCTAGTTCATACCTGTTGTTGTTTAATTCCGTTCATAATTGTATACTTACGTACACCTACAATATTTATTTAATTCTAGTTACACACAATTTAAAATTATATATGATAGCGGGCTTGATATTATAGGTAATAAGCATAACAAAGGAGAATGTATGCTCAATCGAAAAATATAACCGCAGCCAAATAATTTTATGGTCTTCCTGCGCGGAAGGGCTGGTAACGCGTGTGAGTGATACCCCGTGTGTTGCAAGCGTCCATATGGCTGCGGTAACCGCTTACCATCAGGTGGGCCATAAGCTTGTTTACAGAATTCGACCTAAAAAAAATGCTGTCTCTAAAATAGGTTTGCACTAAATGATGACAGCGAAAAAACCAACACTACGTACGTATGTTACTCTGTACCATATGAATTTTGTGCAACTGTACCCTGAGTGTAAAGAAATTACTTTGGTAAACGCTTAAAATCTCGTTTACTATAATTAAAATGTATAGAAGAAATTAGTTCCATGAGTATTCCGCGAGAGGCGCTCTGTCCATTGACACTCAGGCCTACTGCTTATTTTTCACTGTCAACATTATTTTTATCTTTTTTAGTGCACTACTATATTTTCTTATCTGGATAAATATTGTTCGAGTCTGCTAAAATCATAGTTGCTGCCAACGATAAACCAATGAGGATAAAAACTACTATTTCCAAAGACTAAAAATTCAATACCGAGTGGCAACACAACGTAACTCGTCTTGCTTGCAAACCGGTATTGGTATTTATTATTTTGATCTTCCTTTTACGTTCAAGTATTGTGTTGGTGAATTTAAGCGTTACTTATAACAGGATAGTGCAAAAGTGAATTTTCATGCTCGTCAATTTGTCAAGATGCAAAACTTAGTGCGCAAGCTACTTATCTATGTCCTGCCCATTTGTTACGGCCAAGAAAATGTTCCTGTCAATGCCTCATTCGCAAACTTACATGTAGGTCTTACTGAGAAAATCGGAAATTTTTCTATAGAACTTTTGTACCATACTTCTAAGGTACAACAGGAAAAAAATTGCAGCATGATCATGTCACCTATAACTGTCTGGACGACGCTTGCTGCTATATCAGAGGGTGCAGCTAAAACAACTCTACATGAACTGAATCGTGCTTTAAGATTAAGAAAAGCAGATAGAGCTACAACTCGGAGTGAATTACATGACATAGCTGAATGGTTGAAAATCCACAATAAAACTATCGAATCATACAAAATGAATACGATATTTATAAACAGCAACAGCCTCCCTTTAAAAGATTTTGCGGACGATTTAAAGAAGTTTTATAAAATCGATGTGTATTTTGTTAATTTTACACAAACAGAAATAATATCTCGATTAGTTAATAGAATAGCATATGCATCGACAAATGGAAAACTACCAAACATAGTTGAAGACAGTTACTTTGCAAATGCTCATATTATTATCGCTAGTGCTCTTTACTTCAAAGGACAGTGGAAAATACCGTTTAATATATCATCCACCACAAGGGCACCGTTCTACAGTAGCAATGGCGAACTAATTGGTGAAGTGGACATGATGTACAGCAAAAACACATACCCGCTGTCAAATATAAAAAAATTACAAGCAAGAGTCATAGAGCTACCTTATGGTAGCGACAACCGCTTATCTATGTTCATAATGCTGCCGTTTCCTGGAGTGTCGCTTGAAAACATGTTCTACAATTTCAACAACATAACATTAGATGAAATGTATGAGGAATTACGCGTCTGTGGAGAAGTGTTTGGAGAAGATAAAGTTGATTGTTATATTCCTCGTTTTCAAATTGATACACATTTTGAGTTATCAAACGTGATGAATATACTCGGACTTTATTCTTTACTAGACCAAAATAAAACCAGGTTACCTCTGGTAGCAAGGACGCCAGTATATGTATCAAAAGTATTGCACAGAGTTAAGATTGAGGTCACTGAAGATGGCATAATGAGCTCGAACTCTACCGAAGAACCTAACAGCAACACTCGTGGTGCTGGAACTGTGAAATTTGTGGCTAACCGACCCTTTGTTTTCTTGATAGTTGAGAAAGTTACTAATTCAATTTTATTTGGAGGAAATTACCAACATCCATCAGTATTTTAAAATAACCTTCTTTAGGATTCCGTACCCAAGTGCTTAGCCTCCGTTATCCGGCCGTACGTCCGTCCATCCGTCTGTTGTGGACTGTATCTCATGAACCGTAATAGGTAGACAGTTTTCACATAATGTGTATTTCTATTGCCGCTATAATAAAAAATAACAAAAATTAAATCTAATAATATATATAAAATGCTTTTGTGGGTACGTAAATACGCAGTTTTCTCTATCACCACCAACACCAATCAACTTCCCGTTGGGGTGGTAAATACCCCTTAGTCTCCAGGTGGTAGTAAGGGAGTTTGGTCGCGGTGGGTGGAAGGGGGTGGTTGTGGGTGGCGAAAATGTTAAAACATATATTGCTGTCCTTTTCTAACGCATGAGGACTTCTGAAAAGATCTAAAAATTTCTGGAATGGAAAGTTCCAATATGTGTAAAACGGTTATAATCGATCTGGAGTGTTCTAGAAAGTTCAACAAATATCTGGAATGATCTAGAAAATTCTTGAGTGAATGCAAACTATTATAATCGATATAGCATGTTTTGAGAAAGTTCTACAAATTTCTGGTTTCATCTAGAAAGTTCCAAAATGTCCAAAACTGTTATTATCGAGTTAGAATGTTCGAGAACGTTCTAGAAATTTCCAGTATGATCTGGAAAGTTCCAAAATGAGTGCAATTTATTATGATCGATTTAGAATGTTCGAGAAATTTCTGGAATGATCTAGAAAGTTCCAAAATGAGTAAAACGGTTATAATTGATCTGGCTTTATCTAGAAAGTTCCAAAATGTCCAAAACTGTTATTATCGAGTTAGAATGTTCAAGAACGTTCTACAAATTTTCCGAATGATCTGGAAAGTTACAAAATTAGTGCAATTGATTATGATCGATTTAGAATATTCGAGAAATTTCTTGAATGATCTAGAAAGTTCCAAAATGAGTAAAACGGTTATAATTTATCTGGAGTGTTCTAGAAAGTTCAACAAATATCTGGAATGATCTAGAATATTCTAGAATGATTGCAAACTATTATAATCGATATAGAATGTTTGAGAAAGTTCTACAAATTTCTGGCTTCGTCTAGAAAGTTCCAAAATGTCCCAAAACTGTTATTATCGAGTTAGAATATTCGAGAACGTTCTAGAAATTTATCTGGGAATTATCCGAATTAATATATATATAAATGTGTACGAGTGTTATTATTGATCTATAAAAACCAAATCGAAGTGATGTACATCTAAATATTCTAGAGTGATCTGGTACTGGAAATTTCGGTATATAAATCGAAATTCAGGGACTTTTCGTCAGTTCAATTGTCATTGCAGTCGAGTAAAAAAATTTACAAACTATTTGAATGTTCTGGAAAGTCTCTCAAAATCGAAAATAGAAATCTATAATATGTTAAAAAAATATCCTTATATATTTTTTATACCATTAAACATGCGATGTATTTTAACCCGAGCAACGCCGGGTTTCGCTGCTAGTAAAATTATAAATTAACTAGCTTTATAGCCCGCGACTTCGTCCGCGTAGATTATTTCTTTTTTCTAGATATGAATCATTGTAACAATATAGAGCTTTGTTCATGGCTATTGTCCGCCACTACGTGTGATATTGACAAAAGTTCAGGTAGATTAAGAGCTCATATGCGAGGATGCCACATAAAACTGAAACAGTCCTGCCGCAAATCAACTCTAGCAAATTTCAGAGTTTTTCCCTGTGACTACAAACCTTAATTAGGAACTGTTATCTTTTAAATTCAAACGGAAGGTGATTTGGGATCAATGGTATACGCGGTAAGAAGACTGTTTCTCCTCTGGCAGAACCAGTAAATATTTTGGCCTCAATAACATTGCGGCGGAGAGCTGTTACTTGTAGTCTAGTTCCACAGCACAATTTTGGAGGCCGTATCTCTCTTTCCCTCATGTCTGAGGATCGTGGTCAACATCGGGTTTGCTTCTAGAGCGAATGATCTGCCTTCACTGGTTTCTGTCTTCTGGTTTCTGTAAAACTTGGAGGACGATGAGTCTTTTACTTGATCGGACCATCTTGTTGGTGAACGACCACATAGTCGTTTTCCTTCCGTGTTCCCAACTATGATCAGATTTCCAAACTTTCATCGCCTTTGCGCACCATGTGGCCGAAATACGAAAAAAAAAAAAAAAATTATTAAAAAATTAAATTATTAAAAGAAACAAAAAACCCGACTGCGTAAAACATTAATAAACTGAAAAGAGAAAAACAAGCTCTTAAATCTATAGAATTTTGAATATAACTTGAATTTTATAAGGTATTGCAGTCGGGGATAAACAATTAGTACAAAAAAATACATACTTAGGTTATTGGTTGTCCCCGATTTAATAATTTAATTTATTTCAGACTTTTTAGTTTTATACAGAAAGAGTTGTATGTATTAGTAAGTAAATGAGCGGTACGGTAAAGTAACACTAACAACCGTCGCAACTCTGTGTGTTACGTACGGTAAGCGCTCAGTACCTACTGTCCTTGCACTAAACGTGGTTTTTTGCAGTTTACGTCAAAATGGTAGCATAAAAGTATTACAATATATACATATATGGAATGGGCTATTTACAAGCTTTCATTTGATACCCATATTGTTATAATATCGAAACATTTATTTTTAATACCCCCCCTATTTTTTTATTCTTAGGCGCTATATAAAAATAATATACCCTATGACACTCCCCCAGTCAAAACGAATCTAACGACACCTCATATGCTTAAATCCAGCAAGCCGTTTAGGCTGCAGAGCGGCACAAAGAAATAGACATACATGCATACATACATACATACATACATACATACATACATACATACATACATACATACATACATACACTCGAAAAACATAACCTCCTTCCGGGTCAGTCGGGTAAAAATACGTTGGTGGCATATGGTGGACAATCGTGTTTTAATTTGGAGCTGCGATAGGATTGATGCATTGTTGCGTTTAGCGGTCCAAGGTATTTCCAACATCCGTCTCCAGCACCACATCTCGAATGCATCAATCCTTTTTCTTTCTCGGGCCAGTATAGTCAACGCTTCCACTCCATACATGAAAATGAGGAATACCAATGCTCGTATTAACCGGATCTTTGTTTTAATACCGATTCCTCTCTTTTTCCTGATGTTGTTTAGGCGAGTCATTTCAATACGCCAATACCATAAGCCGAAATAATAAATTTTGAAATTTTCACTCCGAAAATAAAGAACTTCATATACTAAATTTAATCCCCCTTTTCACTCCTTAAGGGTTCAAATTCCAACAACACCGATATTCGTTGCGTTAGTTTATAACCATAAGCTTAAATAATAAATTTAGTGTACTTCCATACACAAATTCATCCCCCTTTTTACCCTTTCGGGATCGGAATTATCAAAAACGTTGAGGCACATATAAATTAATTTTAACTTCGAAACTGATGGACTTTCATATAAACTTGCATCCCCTATTTTACCCCCTTAAGGATGAAATATCCAAAAATCCTTAGTGGTTGCGTACACTGTGTAATAATATATTAAGTGACGTTTACTTTGAAACTGAATGACTTACATACATCCCATACTTTTTCACCCTATCGGGGGTGGAATTGTCAAAAAAGCTGAGATAACAACACATTAATTTTCAATCGTCAGCCTAAACACAAAATTTGAAGATCCTAACTTTAAAACTGACGGACTTGCATACAAACTGTCATCCCCTATTTTACCCTCTTAGGGATGGAATTTCCAAAAATCCTTCCTTAGTGGATGCCTCCACTGTATAATATTAAATTTAGTGAACTTTACTTTGAAATTGAAGGACTTGCATACACAACTTCATCCCCCTTTTCCTCCCTTCGGCGGTGGAATAATCACAAACGCTGAGATAACTATACATTAATTTTCAATCGTCAGCCTAAACACAAAATTTGAAGATCTTAACTTCAAAACTGACGGACTTGCATACAAACTTTCATCCCTTATTTTACCCTGTTTGGGGTGGAGTTTCCAAAAATCCTTCCTTAGTGGATGCCTACACCATATAATAATACATTTAGTGAAGTTTACTTTAAAATTGAAGGACTTGCATGCACAACTTCATCCCCCTTTTCCTCCCTTCGGTGATGGAATTATTACAAACGCTGAGATAACTATATATTAATTTTCAAGCGTCAGCCTAAACACAAAATTTGAAGATCCTAACTTCAAAACTGACGGACTTGCATACAAACTTTCATCCCTTATTTTACACCCTTAGGGGTGGAATGTCCAAAAATCCTTCCTTAGTGGATGTCTACACCATATAATAATACATTTAGTGAAGTTTACTTTGAAATTGAAGGACTTGAATACACAATTTCATCCCCCTTTTCCTCCCTTCGGTGGTGGAATTATTACAAACGCTGAGATAACTATATATTAATTTTTAATCGTCAGCCTAAACACAGAATTTGAAGATCCTGACTTCAAAACTGACGGACGTGCATACAAACTTTCATCCCTTAGTTTACCCTGTTAGGGGTGGAATTTCCAAAAATTCTTCCTTAGTGGATGCCTACACCGTATAATAGTACATTCAGTGAAGTTTACTTTGAAATTGAAGGACTTGTATACACAACTTCATCCCCCTTTTCCTCCCTTCGGTGGTGGGATTATTACAAATGCTGAGATAACTATACATTCATTTTTAATCGTCAGCCTAAACACAAAATTTGAAGATCCTAACTTCAAAACTGACGGACTTGCATACAAACTGTCATCCCCTATTTTACCCTCTTAGGGGTGGAATTTCCAAAAATCCTTCCTTAGTGGATGTCTACACCGTATAATAATACATTTAGTGAAGTTTACTTTGAAATTGAAGGACTTGCAATACACAACTTCATCCCCCTTTTCCTCCTTTCGGTGGTGGAATTACCACAAACGCTGAGATAACTATATATTAATTTTCAATCGTCAGCCTAAACACAAAATTTTAAGATCCTAACTTAAAAACTGACGGACTTGCATACAAACTGTCATCCCCTATTTTACCCTCTTAGGGGTGGAATTTCCAAAAATCCTTCCTTAGTGGATGTCTACACCATATAATAATACATTTAGTGAAGTTTACTTTGAAATTGAAGGACTTGCAATACACAACTTCATCCCCCTTTTCCTCCTTTCGGTGGTGGAATTACCACAAACGCTGAGATAACTATATATTAATTTTCAATCGTCAGCCTAAACACAAAATTTGAAGATCCTAACTTCAAAACTGACGAACTTGCATACAAACTTTCATCCCTTATTTTAAACCCTTAGGGGTGGAATTTCCAAAAATCCTTCCTTAGTGGATGTCTACACCGTATAATAATACATTTAGAGAAGTTTACTTTGAAATTGAAGGACTTGCATACCCAACTTCATCCCCCTTTTCCTCCCTTCGGTGGTGGAATTATCACAAACGCTGAGATAACTACACATTAATTTTCAATCGTCAGCCGAAACACAAAATTTGAAGATCCTAACTTTAAAACTGACGGACTTGCATACAAACTGTCATCCCCTATTTTACCCTCTTAGGGGTGGAATTTCCAAAAATCCTTCCTTAGTGGATGCCTCCACTGTATAAGGTATCTTTGTGCAAAATTTCAAATCTCTAGGTCCAGCGGTTTGGGCTGTGGGCTGATATATCAACAATCAGTTTATCATTTTATATATTAAGATTATTCTCGTGTGCTAGTCCTACTCGCAATTGGCCGGTTTTTATATTAAATGCAACCTTAATCATATCAAATCTAGCATTTCAATTTCCTCTTCAACAACCTATATAAAACTAACGTGCATAGACGACGCTTGCACTTCAAGGTTTTTAAGAAATTTGGACACCCTGCCTGATCGTCAAGAATCCTAGTCTTTTTTCCTGTCATACCAAGTCATCTCATCTATTATGATATTTTCTATGTAACTGAGCTTATAATTTCTTGGCGAGTTACTTCTATGCTGATTATAGTATCATGGTTCGATAACATTATAAAACACGTTTGGCAAACCGGTCCGTTCACCTTGTCTTGTAAACTAGGTCCTTACTCATGCACTCATAATGCCGAAGATGATCCAGACGCGTCATCAAAAACAATACCAATCACCACCTCAAACATAACTAGCTTCCGTCACGCGGTTTTACTTGCGTTTCCAGGGGATATATGTACCGAGACGAAGGTCCCGATTTCGAATCCTACAATGAGCATGAGCTTTTGGTGAAGGAAAAAATCGTGAGGAAACCATAGCACGGTGGTTGAGTACTTTGTAGTATCCGCGTGGCTAGCTACCAACCTCAAGTTGAAAATCTGTCGCCAAGCGCCTATCGGTGTGTCCCCAAGTACGGAAAACATTCGAGTTGAAATACTAGGCGGTCACCCATCCAGGTACTGCCTCACCGGTGGTAGCTTAACTTTGCCGATCGATTAAGAACGGCTAATCATGCTACGAGCAATTCAGATTTTCACTGGATCAATTGAATTACTATTAACCTGCGTACAGATTAGTGTGAGTATAAACATGGTTTTAGCTGAACGCCCAATAATTTCTTTATACAGATTTAAGTTTATCAATCTGTTGGTTGTCATGTCATCACGTCAAAAGATGCGGAACCCTAAAGCAGCATATAGCTGTAGTTTTTCCCACACATAATATGAATACTATTATCAATACAGTTACACATAAAGACTGATTAAACGAGTGTTACTTTCAAACTTTCACGAAATACCATCTATCTTATGTGAATAATGAACATGGCGGTCGTACCGGCGTATCATCGTTAGCAATTTCTGTTATTATATACCATTCGTTTAATATATTACCGCGGTGAGGATGAAGTGCCTAATAGCGCGCTGTTAAGTCAAATTACCCTGGATCTACTATTTATAAGGCGCCTTACGAACTTCTTTCTCTCTTTGCTTTTACTGAATCATTTTCCTCCCTTTCTCAGAGAACTCCAACCTTTATTTTTAGTTTGTTATACTTGGTAATAATGTTGTTGATGGCATGGCGCTCGACTAACCAGAAGGCAATAGATTAGGCGGAATAGATTTCAAGCAAAATGAACGTCATTGCGCTTCTTTGGGTGCTTCAACCGCACCGCTCGCCGGCATTGGAGCTCTTAATCTCTTAGAGCTGCCTCGATCGTGGACACGACGATTCAAAATTCAAAATTCAAAATCATTTATTCAAATAGACCTTCGCAGGCACTTATGAAAAGTCTGAGTCTAATACTCTAATTCAGTCTAACGTTCTCCCTGCGGACCATTAGGATTCGATTGCGATATTACGATTTTCAACCAAAATACGTGGTTCTTCAAAGCCGGCAAAACCTCTAAAATCCTTCTGATATTCCAAATGTCCACTTATTAGATGGATCGTCCGTCTATTTGAGAACCTTTCGATATAAAAAGTAAAATGGTAGACACATTGAGATCCCTCCTAAAAGACAATAATACATCTACGAATCGTGTCTATTGCTTCACTGTACGAGCCCCCTTAAGTAAATTATCTAAAGAAAATCTATTCCAACAAACAACTACTTATACTATCTAATTTATTCAAAGCGCAAAATATTAAATTTTACCCATCAAAGACCATAATTGGTGTTATTAAACTCCCATAATACAAGAGTGATATGAAATAAGATGGCTTGTTATTATAGTGTACTACCTATTTACATGTACGCGGAGCACCCAAATTATAACCTATGAAGTTATTATATCTATTATTTATACTACGACTTGCGCGCAGTTTTGCTTACGTGGTATTCTTTAGTGTTATTTATTATTCTCGCTGTTCTTCGTAGTTTCTCGGGATAAAGAGAAGATTGGTAGCTCTCTAAAAACTCCTCTACCTGCCAATGAAAGTCCTTCCAAAATCAGCTGAGCCTTTTCGAAGATCGCCTAGACAACCAAACGGAAAAAAACTTTAAACTAATTATTGCAAATAACTATGTTACCTATGAGCATAAAAAACATCACCCGACACTTTTATTTTATAAATTAAGTTTGTATAGAAATTGTAACAAATTCTCAATAAATAGATGCATGCACTATGTGTTTGTGATTTAAATAACTTTTAAATATAAAACTAAAGTACATTTAGAGAGCTTAATATACAAACATGATAATACTCTTTTTATTATAGACTCGAAAGTGAATGAAGATTAAGTTAATAAATATATCTTCTAGCTTCCAAAGTTCTCAGAGCGTAAAATAAACAAGAATTCCACCTCATTTGTAAATACTATATACAAAAAGCTCAGTAGCCGTAACAGAGTAGGTACGAGGCATGAATTACAAAGTAATTATAGTGTATGCAAATGAAGGCATTCATTTCCAAATGATTCAATTCGGCGCCGAACAAGTTTTCATTTAGTCCGGTTATCGTTTAGCATTAATCTCTTACAAAGTTGGGGTGAGCAATTAATATACTACCATTATTATGTGGTAGGAAAAATTGGGCTCATTTCATTATTTTTTATGGTAAAATTCTGATTGCAATTTAGTGGGCTATGAATACTGGGGCTGCACATTCTAGTTTTTGTTACCAAAATGATAATAAGTTATCGTAGTACAATCACCTGATGATAAACTCGTATCTCCCTTATTACGTGAGTGAGAAGGTTTACAACCCAGGTTTTCAATATATCCGTCACATTCTAACGTCATATAAAAAAAAGAGCCGGGACTATCTTAAACCTGAGTTTTACTAGATTTGGCTTAAACCATCTCATGCTTTAAGAGAGTGTTGATTCGAAATATTTTAAGGGCATAATCAAGAAACTCGGTGCAATTCTCACTGGGAAATGATGACTTAGGAGGTAAGCTAGTAAAGTCAGGATATGCTTACTCGCTTTGGTTTCACAAGTTTCATAAAACTTGATCAAGAAAACCGGCTCTCAAGTGCATCTTTCGAACATAACACCAATAGCTATTTGGGAATCAATTTTCAACATGAGGGTAGTAGTCAACTAGGAATTCTACAAAGTTTTGTCACAGAGGATTGTATTGTTTTGTACCACCGTGCTATGGTTTCTTGAAATTAATTTATTATTATTCGAATAAATATGAAAATAGCTAAACATATTTTTTATAACTCGACCATATTTGTATACGAAATATATTTGATAATGGGTATAGAAATTTGTTCATTGAGTCACAGAGGTCATCGTGGCGCCAACAAGATAAGATTTGGACGTTTCAAAGAGCAAGTCTGTGGTACATTATAATGTTAATAAATTATAAAGATATTTACTGCAGTTTACTCAAAATGCTTGCGACGTTACCTCTATCTTCTGATAAGCGCCAGCTCTTTGGTATCCAGTTGTATCAATTAGGAGTCTGAACAACAACATAATTTTAACTAAAACAAACCAGTTTTAACAAAAAAGATATAGTAGACTTACTTATTGAACAAATGAAGCTTATGAGACCCATCTTTGGTATTCTGAAACGTTTTTGACAGCAACCGACGACGACTCCGTTGTGACGGTTAGTCCGGGAGGTAGCGTTGCAAACACAAAAGTCATAGTAAGCCGGCTGACGTTGAAATGTATAGTTGATCTTATATGACTAATAAGTGAACCGACCGTCTGCTCAAGTAAGTGCTCAAGTCTTCTACATCCGTCATCAGCCACTCCCAGTAAAAAAAAAGACATAGTACGCCGGCTCAAACTTGTTTCATAAGTATTTGACATAATACTGAGCTGAAAAAAATCGTCTGCTGCATGGTGGAGGGGGGAACACGCGTCAGCTGCTCGCATGAATTTGTAAAAAAAAAAGTTTACCCCTGCCGTAATCTTCCAATCCTAAACCCACCGCGGGTGCATCGCTGATGCGTGGTTCACATATTAGTCATTCAAGATCTATTGAAAAAGATGGCCATCGATCGGCATATTAATACTACCTAAAATGCATCAGTACCTCCCGGACTATTGCATGTCGAAACAATTGAATACTTGAATAGGTCAAAAGAATTAAAATGGGCTGGAAGGTGTATTGTAAACATCAACTGCGCTCTGCGAGTGGATTTCATTTATTTTAATGATCTGAGTCGTAATCCCAAGCTAAGCAAACTTATGATATGGAAACTAGATAAAGGCTAATTTTATTTCATATTTTAGTAAAACTTTAATGTACTGAATATACCAATTATAAAGGTTTAATATGAAGGCTATTCTGGTTTAACTTTATCTTAATATTACGACTTAAACTTCACAAAAAGAAAGCTAGATATAGCGCCCATATTTTGAAAATATTGAAACAATTAACATTTTTTCACGAATAATGTTTAATAACATACTCGTATGTAAGTACATACTACTAAATTGACGAGGTATTTTTTTTATAAGGAATAATAAAAATAAGCCAGATATCAAAGACTTCTATATAGAATTTGGATGAATTTTAGCATTTCCAGTAAATAAAAATGCATTGACTTTGTAGTGCTGTGCAAAATTTAATCAATGTTTATTTCAACAAGAATAGTTAAAGAATTACTCGCCAAAAGTCTCAACTGTTGAGCTTGACGACGTTTTTCCAAGATATCTTCATCATTGGCTGATTTAAGGATGCCCATAATATGACTTATCCGAGCTGCAGATATCTGAAATATGTATACCAACTCTGTAACCACTATAAAATTAGTATCATCATCATATTCTGTCACGAGATGTCCTCTGCTGAACTGGGCCTTTGTTTTTGACTGATTTCGACAAAGAACAGTCTTGGATTTATAATAAATAATTTGTAATAAAACATACTTACTTCAAATATCATAACATTACACAGAAACTATCATAAATTAAAGTGATCCACAAAGTGACAGGTTTTTTTTTATAACGGATACATAATACGACCTTAATAGGAGCTTCCTAAAATTAAACATTAATTAATTGACCAATTGAAAAATGTAGCACCGCACTACGAATGTATAGAGAATAGACCGCGACGACGGACGTCGTCGTCGTCAGCTGTCAAAAAAGAACAGAATTGCACTACTGATTATAAGAAAATATTTAATTTATATTATTGCACAGCCATACACATACGTAACAGTAAGGGCAGTTGTACACTTGGCTAATGATCGCCCGAAACAGTGATACAAATCGCGGGGCAATCGCGCCGCGCGCCGCGCGCCGCACGCCCGTCGACACGCGTTCCTAGCATAATCACTTAATTATTGGGCGACACTTCAAGCCGGCGGGTAGGGCTGACACAGTTATCATTTTACCATTATTGCACAATTGCTATTGTATACGTAATATATTTTTTAATTTTAGTTTACTATAGTTTCTAGCACAGATCAAAAACTTCATCAGCAACTACATTATTAAAATAAAGTTGTAAAATTTGAACAAAACCTATGCTCAACAGTTCAACCCTACAATCATCACGTCAACGTAAACCTAACTACGTTTTATTATATCAATTTGTGGCCATTGAAGGCGCTATTTTGGGCTAATTCCTTTATAATTGCAGGATTGGCCGTTTCAACTTTCCACTGCCATGTGAACTTGCCCTTATCTGATTTAGAAGTCCCACTAAGTGTCGGAGGCATTAGGAATAACGAAAAAGTTATTTTTAATGGGTGTTTTGGGCGTGTCCCTCTATCTCTAACATTACGTATTAATTTGTATTTTGTGCCTTTATATTTTATATATAAGTTAATGTTTTTTAGTAATATAGTTAGTTAAAAGTTGGGTGGGGTTAGGAAAAATATTTGACATTATTGAAGTTGATGAACTCGTAACTGTGGCTTAAGTAATTGAAATACTCGTCAAGTAATAAAAAATGTTTACCATCAGCTGCAATTGAGACCGTTTCCCGTTTCAAACACATCACTTACCATGAGATTGTGGCATTCAAACATACAAACTTATCTATCAACTCAATGCGATGTTTGGCATGCAAATAGCCTATCGTTTGGAGAAGGACATAGGCTAATTTTCATCTCGGAAACGCGGGTCAAACCGCGGGGGGACAGCTAGTTAAGTATATGTTTTTTAACAATACAAGTTAGTGCGATGCAGTTGCTGTGAACGCGTCAGGCTCTCAGGATTCAATGATTGGACGCAATTCACTTATTTTTTGTTTATTAAATTATACTTACTCATACATTAGGTTCATTTTCCTAAAACGTATTACTACAATGTAGTTATTTTACTATCTATAACTTGACTAACTGCCAGATCCTAAAATCCAAATAATCAAAACTGTTGCCGTCTTTATCGTTTCCAACGTCATTGACAATGATAGGTATACGTCCAGCGAGCTTTGCAACGAACGAACTCCTCCTTTTTTTATATCAGAACCTTCACTGTGCACATCAACTCACCAAAGCTGCTACTGTTGCTGATTATAGGCAAGGTTTCCAAAAGGCTGCTAGTGATTCCTCTTTGGATAGCCAAGCTAATGCGTGTGACGAGACTAGAGGTGTCGTAACCCATCCAAGTTCTGACCACAGTGCAGAAAAAAATTTAGATCATAATGTTCACAATATTAATTTTCAGGATCATAAAAGAAAGCAAAATGGAATTCGTGACTCAACGAAATACGTTTTACATATAAAAATGTGTTACTAAATTAAACTCCAAACAGGAAATTAATTGTGTTAGAGAAACTAACTTTTCCAGACATGAAACTGTATAATTCAGGAGTTATTTCAGTACCAATGTATGAATTGAATTCAGAAGTTTTCAGGGAAAAATAATAAGTTTCAAATGAAAAATAGTATCAAATTCCGTGCAGTGCTACTGAAGCTTAACGGCAGACTGAGAGTCGTAAAATTCTATAGTATGATGAGTTCATAATACGAATTTTATACGATAAAGATTTGATGGTTTTCCATAGCTATTAATAAACAAATAATTTTCTGTATCATTGCGTTTTCTCCAATGGAGAAATGTCCAATTTACAGAATATCGCAGCTAAACAACTCCTACGCGTGACTATAAGGTCGTCAGACACGTCGGGTGGGAGATGGTTCGGTATCGCGGCTAAGGTAACCGCTTACCATCAGGAAGCTGTATGATTACTTACTTACTAACCTACATCAAGAAAAAGGCCTGAGATAATGGTGCTGTCTAAAACAAGAAATATCAAAGCTTTTAGTTACACAAAGTAACTCCATTACATTTCACAGGAACTAAATAGTGAAATAAAAGCAATACGAGCCGCATAGAATTAAGCAGTTAAATATAATAAGGTCGCCATATATCACGTGGAAATGTTCCAAAATGATTAGTGTTGTGAATTTCCCTCTATATCGGACTCACGATCACGTTTGGGACTTAACAAGGAGCAATTTTTCACAATTTCCATTCTTTTCTACTGCGCTATCGCGTAGGGGGGCAATGGTTTGAGGGATGTTTTAGACTAGTGCATTTTTTCGTGTCTGACTACTTTTTAACACAATGAACTTTTGAATAAAGTATGCCTTTTGAGATCAGAACACAAACTTAACTAAAAATATGGAAACTTCTGGTCAAAGTCAAAACCATTTTAAGTTCAGTTCAGGTTTCGGCATTCATGGGCAATAATCAAACCTATTACTGCAAAATTATGATTGCCATAACGCTAATTTTAATACCACGCACCCATTTCAGTGAAACCATAGGAACATAAGCATACTTTGTATGGAGTATGGCCCACCAAGGCCGATCCACAATTTTTTTAATCACATCAAAGCCAATTATCTAATTTAGGCCCTAGTAAGGCACTTATGAAGGTCAAAGCTACTGAAGTTACCACTGGTTCATAAGTCGGCCTTCAACTGAGAAGAACAGGCAAGAAACTCAACAAGGTAACATTTTGTAAATATTTTTTGGTCAATCTGACGAAATGGGTTGTTTTTTCCAAAGTATATGTCTTCATCAGAGTCCATTTCTAACAAAAAGCCATGGTAGCCCTATACCAATGTACTAGCACGATAGCTCTAGGTGGCGGCGTATAATGAAGTGATTACGTCACCGGGTGGCGGTGCCACGAAATGGTACAATTTTCACTTGCCCATAAAAATAACACGCCGATACCATGTTAATGGAATTTATTGTGAGCGTGATTAATATTGACCCATTCAATGTTATTCTTGTTATTAATAACTACCCGCGTGGAAATTGTATGCAAGAAGCTAGAGAGACTGACTGATTGACATACACGCAACACTCAAACCTTAGGGTTCAGAAACATGAGATTTTGCACACAGATTCCAAACTTCATTCACTTTCAGGTTTTGTTTTTTTTTTTTTTTATTGTAGATCCTAAACATGCGAACCGCGGCACATTTGAAATCTATTAGACCCTTGTTAGTTATATTCAGCTAGAACCTAAACTATCTATAGATAACATGCTTAATCGTCATCGTCATAAGCCCACAGACGTCCATTGGACAAACTTCTTCCCTAATACGTATGAGGTTCGGTGCTATGCATCCTGAAGATCCAAAAAGGTCACTCGATCTCTGAATTCAAACCAATCGGGAATCAAACCCAAGACAATTAGTTTAGTGGTATGACAAATAGTCCTTACCAACCTCGCTAACCAGCCCATCAAAATAATATGAAGTGAAACATTTCTACTAAACGTGTTATAACTATAAAGTACACAAAGATTTATAGCCCAGTTTTGATTGGCGATACTTCTGACATAAACAAAATGTGGGCGTCCGATTATCCCGCATTACCGGCCCGTAACTACATAGATCTGGTTCCGTACATTGAACCACGCCAGTTAATATTTATTATTATTTATTACGAGCTATTTTACTGCGGCGAACGATTCAGAATCGAGTCGGGAATGGCGTCGTTTTGTTCAGATAAATGCAGTTAACGTAAAGGCGGTGTGAATTGTTATTGGGCACAGTAACTAATCATAACTGCAAGCAGTATTGTTTGTTTCGTTAATACACATCGATGGGTTTGTGAGGACTTCATCTTTTGTATATATCTTTTGATATGTTGGCATTAAATCAAAATCAAAAAGTCATTTATTCTGTTTAGGCCCTAGTAAGGCACTTATGAACGTTAAATTGGTACAAACAGTTGAATTTACCACTGGTTCAGAATACACTTAAACTGAGAAGACTCCGGCAAGAAACTCAGCAAGGTTTTTTTTTTTGTGGAAGATCATATATTCTTGTCTTCCACGTAATGAGCCACCTTATAGTAGATCTTTACCTTATTAAATTGTTCGACAAACCTTTCATTCATTATTCTTTTGATGCTCTGGTGTTGTATCATAATCAAAGTTTTACTTGGTTCTAAATATACACTGTATTTTAAGACCTAATCCTGTGGTGTCCTGGAGGTTACTAGATTAATATGACATAGTTTATCATTAATATCGAGCCTTGTAAATGAAGTCAGACCACGAACAAAGCAATAACTTAATTGTCCTTAATGTCTCCAAAATTATTGACGTTTCTCATAATTTTAATAATGGAATGAAATAAATTGCTTTATTAACTCGGACCGATATTACCGACAATAATCGTCCGATTGTTTGAAACAATTTCAGTCCACCAACCTGTATCCAAATAATTGTATCTAACGACTACCAACCATATAATCAAAAGCGTATCAGCCGAAATCAATTTTTCATCGCCGAGGTCGATTTAAAAATTATCATACAAACCGGAGTTGGCAGCACCGCCCATTCTAACAAGACACCTGGTACCACCTAATGCATAAACAGCGCATGTATTTTTATTCGGGGATGTAGAAAATTGACGTGTCTATAGATTTTGGTTGGTGTAATTATTTAACAAGTGTGCGGCGCTCTGCAATGGGCCAATAAAATTGATTTAGATTCACTGAGAGCAATTGTCGTAATCACTATGTAGTACACCTACGTCTGCCACGTAATTCGAAGTACAACCCTAATACAGTTATTAAAAGTTATCGAAACCTTTTAAGATTGCCGCTCATGTTAGGTTTAAGTGACTTTATAATTTTTAGTGACCATATTTTACTGAACAAGACGAAGATTTATTGGCCTGTAAGTTTTTTATATACCACTAAGGTGGCAAACAAACATACCACCCGCCTGATGGTAAGCGGTTACCGTAGCCTATGGACGCATCACTCGCTTGTTGCCGATCCTGCAGAAATCTCTGCACACCCTTTTTGAAGAACCGCCTTGCTGTACTCCATTGGGAAAACCACGGCGGGGCGGCGGGACGTCGTCTTCCACCTATTAATTTGCTTAGAAGTTAGTCTCGTTTTTCCTTAAACGAACCGTTACTTATCAGAAAGAGACATCGGAATAAGCTTTAAATTTTCTGCGATGAACTGAACGTCTCTTCGATTTTCAAATTTCCTTTGTCTCTCCCTTCATAATAGCATTAAAACAGCGTAGAAAATGTCATTGTGACATTATACATTGACATACATTGACGTTATAGCACGGCTCGCCACCGCAAACTTTATCCTGAGTGATTGCGTGTTCGGTGCTAGCAGTGTTGGTGCGGCAATTTGCACGTCGCGCGTCGCCCGATCGAACAATTTACTTGTCAAGCTAACTCCTCGCTATTACTGCACGTGTATCCTACAAGTTAGCACTTCAAGCGGCTGCACTGAATTATAGCCAGAAATGCCGCTGCGAAAAAAATAGCACATGCATCTTGAATGTAAAATAGAAAATCATTGCCTTGTTTATTTTGACTTGCCTCTTCCACATTCAAAATAGCGCCTTCAAGCTAAATACAATGTCAGCGTTAAAATGCTTCGTAAAGCGCGTCATGCTAAGTAAGTCAAGACACAAACGTTATTAAGATATTCGCAGCCCTAACGTGCCGGCCGACCACGCGAGGTACCTCATTAGAAATTAATTTACTTACACTAACATATAAAACTCGCTACAAAATCGACGAAAGTATGACAGTACGTGGTAGCACGCAACGCGTCACCGAAGATTACATTCGGTAACAAATTACAAAGCAATTTAAAAGTACAAACACTGAATCAACAATCGAAACACAACTCGATACGTGACGCTGTACGTAGGTAGGTATTTATATGGATCGTCTCACAACCCAACAATTTGGCCACCATCACATTCAATCACCTCTACCTAACGATCGGCCGCAAAAAACACACGACAGACACTCAGGAAGTTGGACAACAATAAAAAAACAAATAAGTAACCCGAGCAAATTAAGTTATAACCTAAAACACGTATGAAGCCATCATCCCAACGGTGTAATCATATTAACGACTACAAAAGGAACGGCAAAAAACACGAAAATTAGAGGATCGGGAAATGTGGGCCAAACAAAAACGTAACGTATCGCCTAATTATAGCTGTTGGAAGAAAAAACAATTTTATGTTCAGCGGGCCGGTGCACACGGGGCGCCTTTATGATATTTGATTATAGCATACGAGCTACTAACTTGCTCTATTGTGCTGTGATAAGAATTACGTGAGCGTGACCCAGCCCACTTTCTGCTGTACGCCTACACTGCAATACAGTGCTTGCTCACTGTTTGTGCCAATTACTGTTTCAATTTGAACTGGCTCCTTCGAATGTTTCTATTAACAACATTGAATTATTACTGCAGTTGGTATTTTTTTTTACTTTACTAGACTGATGTTCTTCAGCTCTTTGACAATCCAAAGTTGATAATATTAAGTTCCTTGATGTTTTAAAGTTTTGATAAATTAGTTCAAATTGTTTCTAATGCACTCAAAAATCAACCCGTGACGACGACACTCCCGGGCGAATCCTTTATTATTTCGACGTGTATAATATTTTTATTTTGGTTTCCTCCACGATTATTATTTATGAATTATTATTATTTGAGAAGTTATTATTATCTCGGGGAGCAAGCGCGTCCTTTTTCAATTTGCCACAAGGTGCTGGGTCCTACTTCGCAGGTATTCGAGATGCATTTGTTTTTTTTTGTATATTTCAATCATTTCTCCTCTGTATTACTAATTAAATTTCTGCTTAGTTCTCACACGTAACAAATTGATTTCGTTTATGATTTAATTAAGCTTTTAATGTGTTTGAACGGAGATTAACAACTTCATTCGCTGGGAGGAAATTAAAATGTCTCGGACATTTGTTTATATGTATTGATTAAGTTTATGTAAAAAGCGGTAATAACTCAGTGGTAGTGACGTCGAATGCCGTGACGAGTTCCCGGGTTCGAATAGTACCATGAGCTTGAGTTTACGGTGAAACGAAACATGATATGATATCTTGACTACGACTGGATAGGGTTATTTCGAAAAACTGACACTTATAACCCGGTTCCCTTATAGGCTTTATGTGATTATCATCTTCGGCCTCAAAATACAGAATTTAAAAAAAAAAGTTTATGTAGTACCGGTAACATAAATGGAAAACATATATAACGAGACATGCCTAACGTTCTTGACCTTATGTCTATTAACTTTAAACTTACTAACCTTACAGTTTCAAGAAGCCTGATCAATGTTAATCTCTTGTTAAAAGAATATCTGTCACTGTCAATTACGTAAAAGTAACAAAGACGGCTATAGATCAAAGATTAACTTTACATGGTCCAAATTCAAATTATAACAAGCATATGTTAACCAACTTTCTCGCGAGGGACGCGCGTCCTATAATAACAATTGATGTCATTGTTATTTTTTTAACCGCGAGCCATATTATAGCGATAACAGTCATTATTAAAGCTTGCAGCCCCAGGAGTAAGTACTTACTTATACAGGGTTATTGATAAAACGCTAACAACCTTCCAGGACTGTATTACTTACATTATAAACAACAATTATTCTACGACTTTTTACAAAACATAATACATTTACCAAAAATCTTACAAGATTTCTTTATTCTATCTAACACATTTCAATTCTGTTTTAGTTATAGCTACGCCTCCCATGCACTGTCACAGTCTTTTGTTATGCGTAGAGTTCGTAACGTTAGAGCGTTGAATTTAAATATTTAAATTCTTCTATGAAAGTCTGATGAATTAAAATCTGTTGAATTATTAAAAGTCATAGAACAAAAGTTGTTATTTATGATGTTAGGAATATAGTCCTCAGAGGTTGTTAATGTTTTTCCAATAACCTTGTATACAAGCGTTGCCGAACCTGCGGAAATCTCTACACACCCTTCTTGAAGAACTCCATGCTGGTGTTCTAGGTTTAAAACGAATTAGAAAAAAAAAACTATCTACATAGGTAAACGACATCAAGACAAAAGACGCTTCGCTTCGATGTGTAAAAATACTAAGTAAAGTTTGCTTGCACGCAGCTTGCTTATTTCTCAGAAATATATTCAATATTTTTTAATAGACGTAGCTTATCATTTAATAGGTACACTCAGGCTGCTTACCACAATTGCTTCCTTTTCAATGTAAAGTAGTATATCCATCGACGGTAATACTGCCGCTTTTTTCAGGACGATAGTAAAACATTATCTTGATGACTTTTAGAAAATACGGGATGCTTTTCATTTGGTGGCGATTTTTTTATATAGACTCATGGCGTTATCAATATCAAATTTCACAGCAAAGTCAAAGATTGACTATTTTTATTGATATGGAATTAGATGTACATTATTTACAAACTAATATTAGAACTAAAATAAGAATAAAATATGTACAATTACGGGCGTCAAAAAGTACGTCCACATCGCTGTCAACCCAGTGCCCAGAAGGCTGGCAACATTGCCACGTTGGATGGTAATGATGAAGTCAAAGTCAAAGCCATTTATTCAGTTAGGTAGGAGCAAGTTTAAGGTTTTTAGATAAGTTAGAAGACTAGTCTAGACCCTGACATAAAATAATAACTTTGATCTTTTTAAATGTGACCTCTTAAAGAGCAATTACGTAACCTTGCCTATTTCTAACTAGCGTTAGATGTAATGGATTAAAATAGGAAAACAGACAACTAATCATCGCATGATGGAAGTAAAAATAAATCTAGAAACCAACAATAGTTGTTGATCTATCAAAGTCAGTTATCTGGTTTCCATAGTACGAACTCTGCTTTGTTTGGGATCAGTTAGCCGTGTGTGAATATAACAGGATGTCCCGGTTTGTCACCTATCAAAAACGCCACGCCTCTATCCGCAGTTTTGCTACCCAATGGATCACCCCCTTTATATCCAGGCGGACGGACGGACGGACGAGCACAGCTATTTAATTTGTACGATAACCGCTACAGGCGAGGTGTGTATTTGAGAAATTACCCCTCAGATCCAGCACACATTGTTATTGCTCGTTATATATTACGCAAGTTTATGGAGCTGATAAATACCCCCGCGGCCATTGGAGTAGTGACGTGATTTGTAATTTTAACGTTAATTTGTATCAACACATAATAATTTTAATTAAGTTCTTGACAAGTTTATATTCGTATTGAAATCTTGCGATTTAAACAACTTGGTATGTACAAAGCACGAAGAGTATTGTACGATGTACGTTTTTTTTCTTAATATCCAAAATGGCAATGATGATGATCACTAGAGAAGTAACGATCTTGGAATCGAAGGTTGAGGGCATTTTTTTGATGCATTGAAAGCCCCACGTGTGCTATATTACCTATGCTCTATGGAATCGGCTTCAACATGAATTCGAGAAAGTTACAAAATTCTGGTGCTCGATTTTTCTGGACAAAATCTACCAACTTGTAAACTTTCGCATTTATAATATTATTGGAGTATTATTGAACACCATGCGATAGTGTTACCTCACTGTACCGATCGCGCTGCGCAGGCTCAACACTATCGCGGATCACGCTCGCACGCCGCGCCGCGGTCCGCGTCGGCTCTCGCGCACTGCACCAACGCCCCCCATTTATACGCGTCATGTGTGCTTGTGCTGTGCCATACCGAACACAGGAATTCGCTAAATGCTTTTATTTATTAACCATTGCCCATTGCGCCTGAGGGGATTCAGTTAGTATTCAACGGAAATCATTAAGGCGCGGACTGACTACGATTTTGACAGCACTCGTTCTTCACTGGAATAAGGTTGAAAATGGAAAATCATAAATGTGTCGACTCTATGAAATGGACTATTATTTACGGGTTTTCTTTAGATTATACAGAATATACACATTAAATTGAATAAGTGTCCGGTTAACATTCTAATATAACTCTGTATCTTATATATTCTTAAAAATAAAATTGTTGTCGTCGCTGAAAATACGGAGAATTTCGACGTGAAAGATTTTTTTAGACGTAAGTTACGAATTTTTTATTGGGAATATCAAAGCACTTTTTAATATTCTATTCGGTTAACATTTTTCTCAAAACCCTCTTCTGTCCACATTATTTTTTGTGTTAGGTATTTTTATTGCGTTACGTCATACTCGACTCTCAAAGAAACCCATTTTTGTGCATTTGAGCTTAGACCCCCCCTTAAGCATGGTTTTATTAGGTAGGCTCTTGCCTACTTCATACATTTAGTATTAAATCCAGATCTAAAAAGATACATTGACTTTTTCTGTTTGGATAGGCAATAATCTCGCCGCTAGGGAACAAGACTTCAGATTGTTAGAACCCACCCTGTGGAATCTTATATTTTTACGTGAATAAAAACGACATCATTTCAAAATATATAAATATAATGTCAAGCTTTATCTAAATTCGTCAAGCCATTACTGGGCGCAGCGACATTCAAAACAATTTTACCCACCAATTTCCAAACCAAACTTGAACAACTTATAACAATTTTCAAAACCAACGAAACGTAAGTCTTCACAAATCCAGCTGCAAATTAAAAAGGTGGCAAGTCCCATCTAGGCAGCAAGTCCTCGTATCAGACTGCGGTTATTATTTTTCATTGTTACGGTTATTGCCTCAGAACGCTTATTATGCCCACGTTACGACGCTTAACAAACTATTAAAGGTATTCTCTTAACGCGTTATTACACTGATAAATCCAGACGATTGTCCGAGACCAAGTTTGCAGCTTTTTTCCTTTTAAACTCTTGAGAGTACAATAGGTACTCCCGTTTTCGCTCCGAGAGATAAAGTATTATATTTACTCTGTTATTACGTTAAGTTTCAGTTGTGTTTGTTTCTTTGCATAATTTTTAAGTGAATCACATAGTTGTTATATTTTATTTAGTACATTTTTAATTGAAATTTCTTAGCACGTTTATCTTTCATGAATATTATTATAACATAACCAAATAATTACACCCAAGTGGACCCAATTATATTTTTGTGCCTTTTGCGGTCGAGACCATGGGACCGTGGGGGTCCAAAACTCGCCGTTTTGCTCGCAACTTGTCATCAAAATTGATCGAGACCTCCGGAGACCAGCGGGCGGGGAGCTTTTTCCGCCAACGCGTCAGCTTGGCTATCCAAAGAGGAAACGCTGCCAGCCTTCTGGGAACCCTGCCGTTAATCGGAAGCAGCGGCAGGCTTGAGGAAATTTTCTATATATAAATTGTATTTTGTAAATATTTGTTGTAAATAAAGATATATTTATCACCAAATAATCATCTTTAAAGGCAGGACCACAGTTGAACATAGGAGGAATGAAACTATAATGGATGCATTCAGCGGTTTCAGCGAATGTAGGCAGACTGGCCCAATTGCTTCTTGAATTTCTACAAAACACTCCAACAAAATTTTCATTTGTCCGTTCAGAGAATCAGCATAGCTAACGAAGCAATGACGCGAAGTATTCTACGAAATGTACTAGGTTAGAAAATCATAGCTCTGCGCAACTTCATAGCTTTTAATTAACTTTGAAAGGATGGATTACACAATATCGTTTATAAGATATCTCAATGTGATCATATCTAACTGTTTATAGTTCGCTTCTTGGCTTTTTTGCTACGTCTCGACGACCATTTGTTAACTAGGTGATTGACTTTTTGTTTTAATCTGTCTACTGTTTTGTTATTCTGGTAGTTTTATTTTTAGGCTGCCTATGGTTTTGTAAAACTTATTTCACATTTAATATCGGCTTTTAGACATAGATACGTATTTATATGACTCTTAAATTGAACAGGTTATTGACTGAAGAGCCTAATTTAGATATAATAATATTCTTCCGTAAAAGTCGATTTCAAATAGTTTTGCTTTAAATATTTTTATACACTCTCGCCGTAGAAAGATAATGGCTGAAAGTGGTCACATATCAGTCCAGCAAGACCGGTACTTCAAAATGTCCTAAACGTAAACAGAATTAAATTATAAATGGTGCCTAAAGACCCACGCTGACCTTCGATAAAGAGAAAAATAATTGTATACATTAATTAATACGGCATACGTAAGCATTACTTACGAATCTCTTACACGGTTTATCGATATCAGTGAAATCATCCACTTGGGGCCTCAGTATTTGATCTTTCTTTAGAAATTAATCAGTTACATATTTTTTGGGGTGACAGCAGGCAGTACCGGTCTCATTTTTTGAATTATTGCTTCGTTATCTTGTATAGGAAAGAAAATAATGAATGTATGAAACTTCAGTAATTTTCAAGCACTTTGAAATTCCTGTCATCAGTTCCTGCTAAGAAAATGGTACTCTACTAATGTACTTCTACTGAAACGAACAGTCACTTGTTAACGATAAGTTTTGTCCAAGTTGACCACTACATAATTTTAAATGGACAAATAATTTTGAAAAAGTTATTGCAGAAAATGAAGACCTAAGTACCGTATAATTCTGTATGCAAGTATATAATTTAATAATTCGTGGAAGATACATAAATTATTTGAAGTTGTAAGTGGCACAAGTCGGAATCGAACCCGGCGCGATTGTATCGCGCGGGGTCACACAATAACACTTTGCTGCGGCAAATGAAACGCTTTTATGTAATTGGCCAATGTTGCCGACGCACTGTGGGCTGAGCAATCGGGTTTTATGGACAAAATAAATTTGATGAATTTTAAAATATTTAAAAATATAATCAAAGGAATAGATAAAAAAAACTCTTTTCGTTCAGCTTTTTTAAATATACTACATAATAATGTACTATAATGTGTACATTTTGATTTAAAACCAGTTTCTTATTAATATGATTGACCAAGTGAAGTATGATGAGTAGGTTTTTACCTCCTTAGGATCAGACTTTACTTATGTTATTTATAACTTTCTATCCTATTCAATATTGACTCTTTATGACCAACTCTGGACAATCCTTAATATCAGTCAATTTCTTTTTTAACCGAGATAAAAAAAAAGTAGGAGGTTCTCAATTCGGTTGTAGGTATGTTCTTTTTTATGTTTGTTACCTCATAACTCCGCGTTTATTAACCGATTTGGAAAATTCTTTTTTTGTTTGGAAGGGTACAGTTCCCGTTTGGTCCCATTGTCATCAGGTCAAGGTTTGATTACTTTTTAGTATACTTTGAAGTCAGTTTAAGTTTTTTGTAAAACAGTTTTCAATTATACTACCAAAGAACTATCAACACTTTAAAATTTTCTTTTCCATATTGCTTTAATGATTCCATTCTTTAGTCCCAGGCTTCTCCTTGTAGACCCACTGTGGTGTCCAGCGCGTCGGGCGGGGCGCGGGCGCGCTGTTTTTTACGATCGGCATGCGGCATCGAACGTGCTTCAACCTCAACGTGGGTTCCCGCGCCCCCCAGATTACAATGCCTCGTTTTTTATCATAATTAGTATTGCCATTTATTAATTAAACGTTCACTGAATGTTGCTGCGTTGTGGTTTAGGACATACGGTTGTGCTTTGGAGCAGTGTATGTACAGCCAGTAAAGATTTGAACCACTGTGCCAATATAGTTGATTGAGACACATCGTTTACTTCTGCGAATTATAGTTCTTGTATTAATACTAGTCTCGGGATTGAGATACATGGCTTAAATAAGATTGAAACATTGCTTAAACCACAAAAAATATTTATACTCGAAAATTATGGAATTTAAAACAAGAATAACGACGTATATCTATAGGCTAGTCGAACTTACATAATAATTGTTATGTATTTACAAAACACAATAAAAATGTTCGTAATCATTATCCCCCAAGATAATTTTTTTCATATATTTCATTATTGATTGCTTTTTTCGTTTTCTAAAGAATATTTTTTAGAAAACTATAAATGTGACAACATCATGCTTTTCTCCATAAATGCACGTGAATATGAGCTGTCATTACGAAAACATACAATACAAGTGTTGTACAAAACAACAATGTCAATTTATGGTGATGTAAAAACATACTAAGCGCGTGACTATACTTTGTACCGAATGTTCCGTACCATTTATAAGTTGTGCAAGCATCTATAAAGGCTACGTTGCCATTGCCACCTTAGTGTTAAAAAAATCTAATAATACAGTGAAACTTGGTTAAGTGGGACCTGGATAAGTGAGAAACCTCCATAACTGGAACTCATGCTGAGGTCCCAACACTTTGGCACTGAATTACCTCTGTTAGTGGGACGAGGTAAGCCTCTATATCTGGGATTTGTTCTTTCGATTTATCATCATAGTTACCTCTATAACTGAGACAGCGAGTAAATTTTATATGCATAAACCTCTGTAACTGAGATAACATTGTTTGTTTACACACAAACCCACACGTAATTCCAAGTACGTAAGTAATTTTGAGCTTCAATTACCTTTAGTTTTAGTTTCGCTTTACTATCATACAGATGTTTATTTGAAAAATGCCAAAAAGAAAGCTACAATCGTTATCATTACGTGAAAATATCCGTTTATGAAAGTGGGAAGACACGCGAAGAAGTTTGTGCCGAATTGAATGTGCCAAAATCTAATCTTTGTAGAATAATTCAGAGTAAACATAAAATTGAATCACAATGTTCTGAAGGACAAGGAAAACTAAAACGTGTACGTTTATCAGAATATCCTGAACTTTTTTTTTATTAAAACTCATTTACATACATAACACGTTATTTTATTTAATGATCGCACCTGTATAACTGAAATAACCTGTATTCTCACCTCTATTAATGGAACCCTCTGTAAATGAGACAGATATTTATTTATACCTGTATATCTGAGACACTGGGTAAGTGGAATACCTCTATAAGTGAAACGACATTGCAGGTCCCTTGATGTCTCACTTAACCAGGTTTCACTGTATATATAAAATGCTTTTGTGGGTACGTAAATACGCAGTTTTCTCAATCACCACCAACCCCAATCAACTTCCCGTTGGGGTGGTAAATACCCTTTGGTCTCCAGGTGGTAGTAAGGGAATTTGGTCGCGGTGGGTGGAAGGGGGTGGTTGTGGGTGGCGAAAATGTTAAAACACATATTGCTGTCCTTTTCTAACGCATGAGGACTTCTGAAAAGATCTCAAAATTTCTGGAATGGTAAGTTCCAAAATGTGTAAAACGGTTATAATCGATCTGGAATGTACTAGAAAGTTCAACAAATATCTGGAATGATCGGGAAAATTCCAAAATGAGTGCAATTGATTATGATCGATTTAGAATGTTCGAGAAAGTTCTAAAATGAGTGCAATTTAAAATGTTAGAGAAAGTTCAAAATTTTTTTGGATTGATCTGGAAAGTTCCAAAATGTGTACGAATCACTACGAGTGTTATTATTGATCTAACTAAAAGAACCAAATCGAAATCGAAAATAGAAATCTATAATATCTGTTAAAAATGTATCCTTATCAATGATATTTATTATAATATCATTGATCCACAGATATAAAAAAAAGTCGGATATATACACACCGGCACAATTAGCGGAACAGAAAAAAAAGTGAGACTATGAGATAATAACGCATATATTTGACGAAAATATAATTAGACACAAAATAACAAATTGATTAACATCTTTTAACAACGACTTTTCAAAGTCTTCGTTATTTTTTATTGAAAAATAAAGAAATTTGAAATAAGTGAAATTTTTAGATGATTATGAACCATCACAAAAAATAAAAAAAAGTAAGCATTAAATGATTTAACAATAAAATTAAAGCAAAATTAATATCGAGTGTTTCCCCCTCTTGCTCTGATTACGGTTTCCATTCGTCTGGGCATGCTACAGATTATGTTATCGATGATTTCTTGAGGCAACCGCTCCCACTCCTCAAGTAATGCGTTTCCAAGTTCATTCAGATTGTTGGGGGGTGGCATTCTGGATTTAACCCTTCTTTTTAGCAAGTCCCAGACATGCTCTATCGGATTCCTATCGGGGGAATTTGCTGGCCACTGCATCACCGGTATACCTACGTGGCTCAGATATGCCTGTACCGATTGTGCACACTCTGTACAAGCTCGAAATGAACTGGAAGACGTTCGAGGAGTACGAGTAAGTGAGCGTACAGTTCGCAGGAGATTTGAAGAAGTTGGTTTAGGGTCGTATATACCTGCCAAAGGCCCAAAACTTGAGAGACGTCACCGCGTAAACCGATTAAGCTATGCGCGAGAACATCGTCATTGAGATTTGAACGAATGGCAGCAGATTCTCTTTACTGATGAGTGCAGAGTTCTTTTAAAACAGATCGATGGGAGACAGCGAATATGGAGACGCAAAGGAGAACGCCACATACAGTCTAATTTTGAACACACAGTGGCTTATGGTGGCGGCTCGATTATGGTTTGGGGAGGGATATGTTTGGGAGCTCGCACGGAGTAAGTGATAGTCACAGGAGGGCCTATGACAGCAGCTCGATACATCAGTGACATTTTAGAAGAACATGTTGTACCATTTGCCCCATTTATTGGTGACGACTTTATTCTAATGCAAGATAATGCTCGTGCTCATAGTGCACAATCGGTACAGGCATATCTGAGCCACGTAGGTATACCGGTGATGCAGTGGCCAGCAAATTCCCCCGATATGAATCCGATAGAGCATGTCTGGGACTTGCTAAAAAGAAGGGTTAAATCCAGAATGCCACCCCCCACAATCTGAATGAACTTGGAAACGCATTACTTGAGGAGTGGGAGCGGTTGCCTCAAGAAATCATCGATAACATAATCTGTAGCATGCCCAGACGAATGGAAACCGTAATCAGAGCAAGAGGGGGAAACACTCGTTATTAATTTTGCTTTAATTTTATTGTTAAATCATTTAATGCTTACTTTTTTTTATTTTTTGTGATGGTTCATAATCATCTAAAAATTTCACTTATTTCAAATTTCTTTATTTTTCAATAAAAAATAACGAAGACTTTTCAAAGTCGTTGTTAAAAGATGTTAATCAATTGGTTATTTTGTGTCTAATTACATTTTCGTCAAATATATGCGTTATTATCTCATAGTCTCACTTTTTTTTCTGTTCCGCTAATTGTGCCGGTGTGTATATTTTCGCTAACAAAAAACTGTGTCACTCAAGTCGGCCACCACGCTTTACGTACAAGCCGGCACGCACACATTCACACATTAGTTGAGCGCGAGTGACGACTCTGTGTAAACGGCGACTGAGTCTAATTTCCCGCGGAATAGCCAACTAAGGTGTGCGTGAGAGGTGGCCGACTCCATAGACACAGTTTTTTGTTAGCGAGAATATGTCCTCCGTAGTCTGTGCATTGATCCTTATATATTTTTTATACCACTAAATATGCGATGTATTTTAACCCGAGCAACGCCGGGATTCGCTGCTAGTCTTCATATAAAAAAATGCAACAAAACTATATGCAATATTTTAGCAACGAAAAGAAAAACACCTACTCATCAATATTAACAACTTTTACTGTGGGTAAAAATAATTTTCACTAAAACGTATAAAAAGTTTGTATATACTTTTTATATTCCTGTATTTTTTAGTTTTTAACAAAAAAAAATAAACAAGTGAGGGCAAGTCGAACTCTCGTGGAGAGGGTTGATATCATATTCTCCCATACATTCCAATTTCCAACTGCAAATGTAGGTTTGTACGCACATTATTGACGGGTTTACCATATTATTTGAAGACTATAGATTTTTTATAGGTTTTTCTGTAGGTAAGTAAACTATTCCGAAGATCTTCCACAAACAAAACAAAAAAAAGCCTTGCTGAGTTTCTTTCCGGAGTCTTCTCAGTTTAAGTGGTCAGTAATTTGGAACCGGCGGTAAATTCGACTGTATGTAACAAATTAACGTTCATAAGTGCCTTATCAGGGCCTAAACTGAATAAATTACTTTTTGATTTGATTTTGATATGATTTTAAATATTTTTTTTCAAAATTTTAAGTTCAGTCGTTTCGTAGATAAGGGGAAGGGGAGTGGTGAATCTTCATCTATTTTCTTAAATAATTTTAAATTATAATATTTTATTTAAAAAAAAAGGCACGGACACGGTGATCCTATAAGGGTTCCTTTTTCCTTTACGTTACGGAACCATAAAAAATGTTTTACAATTCTACATTATCTTATACAAAACGCGTGTATTGCAACACGCCACAAGCAATAACCAAGACAGAGGCACAGACAGACAATGTAATTAAATTAGCTTTAGCGTGGTGTCGCGTCGCGTCGCGTTGCCCCAACCACTTAATTAACGCACGCCAGTAATTGAATATTTAATTTATTACTAATTAAATGTGTTTTCTGCGTCGAGAGACAGCGTTTGTGCGTTTTTGTAGAAATTATAACTATATTGTCTGTGGATTTACAGATTATGCACTAATGAGATATAAAACAATTGTTTAATGAAATATAATTGAAAAATAAATGAATGAATGAACAATTGTCTGTACTTACTTCTTCCTTCTTTTTGGTTATAGAGTGTATTTTGATGATTGTAGAGGGTGGTATTTTTGGTTGGCTTTCTAACGTTGATAATAATGGCTTATTTACCAGAATATAAACAATTAATTAATTAAGTCTACACTAAAAACTATATGTACAAACAAAATATAAAAACTGAAATGACATTAAAATAAAAGATTTACTAAATGTTCCATGGTACCCATGACTCTAATAGTTAAGTTTAACTACGACTTATTTACCAGAATATAAACAACGAATTAATTAAGTATACACTAAAAACTATCCCCCTTATTCATAATTGCTTTTTAACTAAATCAGTGTAATAGTGTCCTCCGTCTCACTCTTTCTATCACCAAATGTCACGTGTCAGATAAAGACTTCAGAATTTTAGCTAATCAACGTTTGATAACTTTATTATGAATAAGGGGGTATATGTACCTACAAACACAATGTAGAAAAAGAAAAGATATTTAATCTTCTATATTTCCCATGTTAGAAGCGGCATTTGTTACCGAAATTCCTACCAAAACACCCACTTGTTTACAGTATAAACTCCTCAATTATACTGAAATAAACATCTTATTAAAAAGGTTGCGACATCACCGGTATTTCACCTTACATCGTGAAAATAGAAGTTCATTACGATAACGATTTTATTCGGTAAAGCCTTGATGGCGTTATAATAAAAATCGAATGGTGATGACAACCGATCATATTTAACGAGAATGAATAAGATAACAAATCGATTGACATCATTAACGATATCGAATAGTATCGTTCGGGTGAGCCTCATACAAATTGGAATGTATTTTCTATGGAATTATCTCCAAACAAATCACCACAAACTTATCACTGCTTTGGATATGGCTTGATAATAACTGATGAATTTATATTATAATACCACAATTTTATAGATCCTTTATGTTACTATTGGTATTGTTACTATTTGAAAATGGGTGTGAAGATACTTCGTTTTATAATTGGTGTTATTTTATTTCCGTGATTTGTTGTATTCTTTATGATATAAAACAAACGTGACAGGAGAATTTCAGACCCCTAAAAAGCTCATGACATTGTTTCCGACCTTTTTTTTTGTATTTCTATGATAATGATCTATCTACGCACCAATTTTTACCTAAATCTATTCTGCCATTACAGAGTGTCAGCCATCACAAACACAAAAGTAGAATTTTTGAGAAATCTCTATCAAAAAAAATTCAAGAGGTTCAAAGAACAGCATAGTCTGATGTCTCCCAAAAAATTTGCGGTTATGGGTAGCTGGAAGTATCAAGCAGTATTCCACCAGGTATTTGAACAATTGCGACTAGCGCATATTAATTGTTTTTCGCTATCCACACCTTTTTTTGAATAGGCCTCAATAAAGCCTCTAAACATCAAACATTATCTCAGGGTTGTCGACTATGCTTTACAAATCGTTAAACTCAGTTCATTATCTTAATTATTTTCACGTTCAATTCATTAAAACGTTATAACAGTTAAGATTATCTTTCTACATCAGCGTCTGTTTAACACCTCACGATAAACCGCGCCGGGCGGCCGAGTTCACAAAGCCGATCGTAAAAAACTTAAAAAAAACTTTAAATAAAAAAAAACAAAGAGCTTGTGCCCGAGAGCATAATAAAGAGAGTCAATTCGCCGTCCCGTCTCAAGGTGTGAAGCTGTCACGGGCGAAATGATGACTCCATTATTAACCGACTAAATAATAATTTCCCCCGGTCCCGTTGCGCGCAGTTGATGTGTTAATAAGTTGTACTCGGTCGTGTTATTTTGGTTCGCGTTTGTTTGATTAGGGTTGTCACGAATTGTTTTATGGTGACTTTAGAAATTTATTTGTAGTTTCCAAAGTAGTTGGTTACTGGAATTTGTCGCTTGAAAATGACTTGATTTCATGAAGGAATTTTTAATAATTATCGTTATTATTAAATATTTATTCGAGTTCCGAACCGGTGCACGTAATAATAACACTGATAACTTCAGTAAATGTGACCTTCATTAGTGCCCTTCTGTGGCCTAAATTAAATAAATGGCTTTGACTTTGAATACACCACGTGGAATGAAATCAAAGTTGGGGAAAAAGCCTCCTACTACAAGGATAAACTTGAATAGGTGTTTTTTTAAACTGAGAACGTAGGCAAAACTGCGGGAGACAGCTAGTTAGAGAGTAATAGAGTCACAATCTCTGAGGTAATTTTAATTAAGACACAGACTTCATAGAATAAAATATATTTGAGGCGGGCCAGTTGGCGCGGATTCCACCTATCACACCGCAGGTCGTGGGTTCGATTCCCATCCAGGACCTACATTTGTGTGCATGAACATATCTGTAAGTCCTGAGTCTGGGTGTAATTAACTAATTATGTATATTAAGTACGTATTTAATAAAAGTAATATATGTAGTTATCTGTTTTCCATAGTACAAACTCTGCCTAGTTTGGGATCAGATGACCGTATGTGAGGAATGTCCCAGGATATTTATTATTATTAAATTTTAAAATAATCTTGTATTTATTAAGTACATTCTGAAAGCTGCTTGAAAATATGCCCGACAATTTTGCATATATGCACAAACATATATGATTAATTAAATTTGTATATTTCGCTTAACTTCAAATGGCACCAATTATTAGCACGCTCCGTGTTGAGTGCAATATTCTTTATCCGATTTGACACGAAATGTAAAACCTTATTGATTAAATTGTACAAACATTACGTAACATCAAGAATTCTTTGGATCGCAAGCAACCGGTGGTGAGGACAAATCATTCATAAAGATCAACTTTCCGCAATGACAGCTAGTTCTGTGGTAGAGACGTTGAATGCCGTAGCGAAGGTCGTGGGTTCGAATTCTATGATGCTACATACTGATAAACAAAAAAAAAACTTTACAACGAGTAACGGAAAGGGTATATCCAAAAGGGGTGTAGACTACGGTATAGACTCTCCATAAAAAGTATAAGCTCAAAATAAATTACTCAAAAATTCATACCTTTTTGCTTCCAAGTTTATTGAATTAAAATCTTAACCAAAATGTCACCGCTCAATGAGGAACTTTATCTTTTCACGTTACTTGCTAATATTATACGCCTAGTACCAAATGAGTCGTGTACTTTTATGGATATACCATTTCCGTCAGACGTTGTATATGATTTACTAGCTTCTGCTCGCGGCTTCGCCCGCATGGCCTACAGGAAACAAATGACATATTTTTCTACAACAATAAAACAAAACAACTTCATCCCGCTTCGAGGCTGGAATTATTAAAAACGCTGAGACACGTATAAATTAAATTTTCAATCTTCAGCCTAAACACAAATTTTAAGATCGTAACTTCGAAACTGACGGACTTTCATCCTCTATTTTACCCACTTAGGGGTGGAATTTCGAAGAACCCTTTCTTAGTGGATTCCTACTTTTCACAAAGAATATTTCCTCTAAATTTCATGTCTCTAGGACCAGTGGTTTAGGCTGTGCGTTGATATATCAGTCAGTCAGTCAGTCAGGACTTTGAATTTTATATATATAGAAGATAAAAACCATAATTACACTGAAATAAATTGCTGATAGTTTGCAGGATGTCAGATACAAAGACGTTGTGTACGATGATGTAGCACATCTATCGCTACACATCTATAGCCCTCGTACTGTGCCTATTCAGTGCAAACAAATGCCGTAAAAGTGCTTCAAAATCCTTATTATATAAAATAATAAAATCAAATACAATTGATAATGTTCATACAAATGACATCAACGGGCGATACAACGCTACGAAGCCTACGAATTTTTTTAATTACATTTATAGCCAGAGTAACTATTCTAATTACTAATTAAGTAAACCATAAGGAGGGGGAATTACAAAATAGTCAGTTGATTGTTTTAGGCTATGTTCGGGCCGCCCCGCGTGAGTTGGGCGGGCAGCGGCGGCCAATCAGAGGCGAGAGCAGACGTGTGAAATGACGAGGTACAATGCGCACGCGACGGATGGAAACTTCACTACCTAATTATGATATATTTAAGTAAGTAACGATTTTATTTGCACCTAAAATTAGTACGTATTTCTGTTATCAAAATTATACTCACTTGTAAATGAATAAATGTGTTCGACAGATTGTTGTAAAAATAAACTAACTATTAACTTACTGAAAATAACTAGAAATATTTAGTCAGAATCAACGATTAGGTACTGAAAACATTATACATAGGTACATGAAGAAATATTGTGGTTGTATGAAAGCTGAAAACGAAAAAGGCCCGTTTTGAAATATTATCGACTATGATAATAGTATCTTGTCTGGCAAAAAATATATGCGTCACTTTCAAACGTCATATATCAAAAAGAGCCGGCACTACCTTAAAACCTGGGTTTTACTAAACTTGGCTTAAACTATCTCATATAAAAAGATAGCATGAGGCTGTGAATTGGTTTATTAGGCGGCTACTTATTTCAAAATCGGATTTTGCCATAGGTAATTAAGTCCACGAAAACTGGTTAATTTCATAGCACTGGGTTTAGTGCTATGAAATTAAAATTATTTCACTTATCTAATACAAGTTGACAGACAGATTGCGTGGCGAGCCGGCGGGACGAGCTAGAGCCACATAAAGTGGGGGTGGCGGCGCGCTTTGAGCCGCGAGGTGCTAATAACGAGGCGCCCCGCTGCGCGTGCGTCCCGCTGCGTCAGGAATGTTAGGGCGAGAGGGCTTGTTGATGGCCGCGGTCAGCTATTGAGGTACTAATACTCATCGTAGTGGCTCACAATTAAACGCATCTGCGTATATAAGGTGCGTACCTCTACGTCTCCTTCCTCACGATGTTTACCTTCACCAGTGAAGTATGTAAAGACTTTCCCAGTAGGTATTGCTAGAGCTTATTTACATTAAACAAGCTTAGGGCTTATAGAAGAAGAATAATATTATAGAATCTTAATAAAACTTTTCCACACACGCGGGAAACCATCTTGTTTTGATCTGTCAAACTCTTAAATAGTCCTTTAGTGACGGGACACGCTGATGCAAGAGTCGAGCTAGTGTTGTGACAAACTCGACTTAACAGTATATCTAAAAAACGATTAAGGCGATAATCAAGCATACAGCTCTGCTGATGGTAAGTGATTACCGTGTCCATATGGACGCGTGCAGCACCTGAAGTATCACACACGCGTTACCGACCTTCCGAATGAGCTCTGTTGACCTTACTCATGCGCAGGAACACATTCCGCGCGGGATTCTGTAAGGAGGAGGTACGTGTCCAGACGAGGTGCTCTTTCAACGATAAACGCTATGCTCTACCTCCCTTAAAACTAAATTAAAACAATCATCCATTATGATTTATATGTTTCAGGTCACATGACAATTATATCGGCGTTTACCCCACTAAAGTAAGATATCTGGTCCGTCGGTCTCTATTAACTATAATCACGTAATGGCCGGCGCGGCGCGGCGCAGCGCAGGCGCACCTATACACTCATGTTCTTTAACACTTACCGAGATGTACACGACTCGGTTGATTAACTACTTCGTACATGTTGTGACTCTCTGTTGCTTCATAATTTTTACTTTGGTATATAAGGTTTTGTTATTGTAGAATATTGTTTGGATACTGCTACCCTTAAAGATAGGGTTTGGGATTGTCAGAGTTTAGTGGGAATAGGAGCGATCATCAAAAAAGTACATTGCTAAGTTTCATGCCGGAGTCTTTTCAATTTAATGTATTCCGAGCCGGTGGTAGAGTTGACTGTAACGTTCATAAGTGCCTTATCAGGGCCTCAACAACCCTATCCGTTGGGATACTCAGATCTTAGTGCGGACTGGAGCACTCCACAAAAAAGTACCATGCTGAGTTTCTTGCCGGAGTCTTCTCAATTTAAGTGTATCCCGAACTGGTGGTAAAGTCGACTGTAACGTTCATAAGTACCTTATCAGGGCCTAAACAACCCTATCCGTTGGAATAATCAGAGTTTAGTGGGGACTAAGCACCACAAAAACGTACCTTTGCTGAGTTTCTTGCCGGAGTCTTCTCGATTTAAGTGTATCCCGAACCGGTGGTAGTTAACTGTAACGTTCATATGTGACTTATCAGGGCCTAAACAACCCTATCCGCTGTGATAATTAGAGAGTAGTGGGGACTGGAGCACTCCACAAAAAGTACCTTGCCGAGTTTCTTGCCGGATTCTTCTGAATTTACGTGTATTCCGAACCGGTCATAGAGTTGACTGTAACGTTCATAAGTGCCTTACCAGGGCCTAAACAATCCTATCCGCTGGGATAAACAGAGTTTAGTGGGGACTGGAGCACTCCAAAAAAAAAGTACCTTGCTGAGTTTCTTGCCGGAGTCTTCTCAATTCAAGTGTATCCCGAACCGGTGGTAGTTAACTGTAACGTTCATATGTGACTTATCAGGGCCTAAACAACCCTGTCCGCTGTGATAATTAGAGTGTAGTGGGGACTGGAGCACTCCACAAAAAGTACCTTGCTGAGTTTCTTGCCGGATTCTTCTCAATTTAAGTGTATTCCGAACCGGTGGTAGAGTCAACTATAATAGTGAATTATCAGGACCTAAACTGAATAAATGACTTTTAGAATGTGTCGTAACATGTGCCTATAATTTTTATATGTAATAAGAAATGGGTCACATATATGGGTCATATAGATCAATTCCTTCTATTGCATCTGAAATCAAAAGTAGATCGTGAAATTTGACTCTCAAATCATAACGATACCTCACAATAACGGCAAAAAACAAATAATGAAATTTTATTTTAATACTTTCACAAACTTTAAACTAGTATTATATTTTAGCTTAACGCTTCCTTGATTATTAATTTGAATTATGCAAGTTAACATACATATTAATTTAATCAGAAACATTGAGTTAGCGATTCAATTTATACACACATACCTTTTTTTATAATAAGTCTGCAATCAAGCATACAACCAACGAATGTAAGCCGTGTCAGGCAACATTTATACGTATAAATAAAACTTGCATAAATGTCACATAAATTGTATATTCGTAGTAAAACATTGCAAAATATCAATTAAACATATCCAATCAGGCGTTGGTTATTGAAACAAACATGTTTCAAATGTCTAGAGAACTAGATTATTAAATCAGACATTGGTACAATTATGTAGATTAGGAATATTATGGGAGCTTAGCTCTGTTTTCTTTTAAAAAAATGTGGTAGAATCCTTGACTTGAACCGGTAGTGGGAAAATAATGATTATGGTTTTTATGGAAAGTAACATCCTAATATGCTGCCTTCTTACACAATCTTTTGAATGAATGTTATGATTTTTTTCTGAGGTGTGAATAGAGACGACGCTGCAAATATTCTCATTTTTTATCCACGCAATTACAGGTGTAAATTAAGTCCTGATTTGAAAAATTACATTGATTAAAATCGCTTAGTGCTTTGAATTTTTACCCAAAGAATGATTTAAAACACGCACTTCACCATACATCCATGTAGCTTTAGTATCAGCACCTACAAGTATCTTCAGTATCTTAACCTAAGTTAGTACCCCAACAATAAAACGCAAAAAGCACGTAACAAAACAGCGAAAAGGCTGCAGTATGGAATGCAGCTCACTCCTCCGTACATTGTAAAGCAAATTGTTTTCCTGACGACACGTCAAAAACACCCAGTCGTTCACCATTGATGAAGCCATCACCGACGCTCTTTCACCTGCTTTACGCACAAAACCACCTTCTCACGCCACCTAAGAAACATCCCTCACTACTTTCCTGCATTGGAATTAAGATTCAATATCAAATGGCTGAAAGTTTTTCAGGTGCCATAAAAGTTAGTTTTCCAAGAAGTATGTCGTCGTAACTCATACGTACAGTCGGAAACTATTATTTGTTGCGGCTTGTCTTACATTGTACTGTGAGTTAAAAGCTTTCAGTTTTTGTTCTGCAAATTGAGAAAGTTTTTCATTTCAATGCCTCTATTTATTTCTTGGACTATATTGCTTTGTTCTTATGTGTTACGCTTAAAACGAGTCAACCTTATCTATATACAATTGCAGAGTTTATCCCATGGTAAAAGTCACCATGATGAAACAAATATGGGTTCCGAAAAGATAACATCTTAAAGTATCTATATTTTGATTAGGTCATTCATCTTTATATCGAAATTTTAAGTAGACTGTATTACCTATATTGGTAAAAATCAGTATTTTCATAAGTAACCAGCATTGACAAAAATACACCCTGTAATTTTAATCAAAAACACTGATAAAATCCTGAAGATATGTAGGCCCTATCGTTAACATACAAAAATAAGTAGCAGTATGAGAACCTCGAAGAAACCGGCAGCGTTCCTCCGAAAAAAACGTGTAAATCGACTCGGCTCATTTGCAACTATAATTTGCTCTGAGATCGCAAACACTCGGATGAAGAGATCAAATTGAAAACCATCAGCGGTTACCGCACCATAATAACTTGGCTTTTATTACCTTGATATATTGCCTGTACAAATCGTGATTACGCTAGTGAAAATGTCGTTTCAACAAAACACTGTATTAAAAAAATGAATAATGACTTCTTTGCCGACAACGTCATTATAACGCGCGGTCACCGGCTCACAGAGAGATTTCTATCTTCGTACCCAGAATATACAATTTAACCTGAATCTTATATGCATCAGGATATAGTTGGCTTTAGCTTACGTTTGAGCAGGTGATGCTCCGTTGAGAATTGAGTTTTAAAAATCCGCATTTTAAAGTGCTTTTTCATACGGAGGCCAAGAGTTGGAAGTCGTGTCAGAATTTCCACGTGATTGTGGTGTGGCGGATCGGATTGACAAGTAAGAAGGTTATTATTATCACATTTTACTTACCTAGAGTACATGCATTTACATAAAGTAGCGCGGTGTAATTTGTAAATGTGTTTAGAGTTGTTGTATAACACACTCAGGAGAGCTGTTTGTGTCCAAGGTTCTTTACTTATGGAACTTTATGTATTGTATATGAATTCAGTTATGAGTGTTAGTATCAGATATTCGTTTTTTGCATTGCAATATGCTGAGCTGGAGGATAAAATATGAAAAAAAAAAACACTCTCTCATAAAAAAAATGTTTTAAGTTATACCATAAAAATCATAAATTTGAAAAAACCTCGACACATATTAAAAGTAAATCACTTTTCACAGAAATTCATCCGTCCATATAAAACCATTTATGAGTAAAGCTAAGAAACTAGAGCACAAACAGTACAGTAAACCACGACACGAGGTAAATGTTACACACAACTAATCAATCAACCATCGGCCTGTCTCTAATGACCATATTGTGCGCTGACGTTTCTATCTCGGGTAACACTGACAGGGTACAAATTGAAAACGGTACCCATGGTGTCTTGCTGTCTTTGTATGGAGTAAGTCATAGTCGACGGTAAATTCGAATGGCTATTAATTGAATTTTAATTTTCTTTGATGGAAAATAAATAAATAATAAATAAATATCCTGGGACATTCCTCACACACGGTCATCTGATCCCAAACTAAGCAGAGCTTGTACTATGGAAACCAGATAACTGATATAATACATATACTACTTTTTGTTTGTAAATACATATTTAATATACATAATTACACCCAGACTCAGGACATACAGACATGGTCATGCACACAAATGCATGTCCTGTGTGGGAATCGAACTCACGACCTGCGCTAACTGGCCTGTCCGGAAAAGACAAATATGGACAGATAGATTCAAAAAGGGTGTGAAGAGATTTCTGTAGGGTCGGCAACGCGCGAATGACTCCCCTGGTGTTGCAAGCGTCCATAGGCTACGGTAACCGCTTACCATCAGGCGGGCCGTATGCTTGTTTGCTACATAAGTAGTATAAAAAAAAAAGAAAAAAAAAAAAAGACGTAATACGTAAGTCAATAGATTTTCACTACGCAACAGCAACAAGGAAGACAAACACTAGCTAAACAAACAAAGGAGAATTCGATGAGTCTATAGTATTTATAGCCCTTATTCTAACTTAGTCAGGTAGAAAATGTCTATAAAATAGAGTAGTCAGCAACAAAAACCGTATAACACCATATCCAAGAACCCTAACCAGCCATCAGGTTTTGTTCGTTAAACCTTCACATATAATTAAGGAGGCGAACTCCATCGGCTTCACTAAAACACATAAATCATAATAATTTAATGCGAGCGGAGGCCTTTCTCGCGCCGCCGCCTCAACTACGTTTTTTACTGAGTTACGACCGTCCGCGCATCTGTGCCTCTTTCCACTTTAACCCGAAATGGCTTGGAAATTGACAGCTTTATAAATATAAGAAAGGGCTCACGTTGTTCGGTCCTATAGAGACATCTGTAATCACAGCTGGGCGAGCCTCAGAGTGGTGCAACGGTCTCTCAATTTTATGGGTTTGCACCTACCTCGAGCTTCAGCAATCTTCACCTTACATATAAAGATTCAATGGATATACTTGAGAAATCTTGATTACTTTTCCTAGCTAATAGTCTTTTAAATATTCAAGTAATTGCTACATGACGTAGATAAATTCACTTCATATATTAAAATTAACTGATGCGTCTCATAATTATTTATAAGTAATAGATCGTATAAATTAAGCAGATTATGAGAAACCTATATTAGGTAGGGGTATCTTTTGTTGAAAAATTTACTCACTCAAGTCAAAGTTAAAGTTAATTCCATTTATTCAATTTAGGCCCCAGAAGGGCACTTATGAAGGTCACATTTACTGAAGTAACCACCGTTTCGGAACACGGCCTTCAACTGAGAAGAATCCGGCAAGAAACTCAGCAAGGTTACATTTTTTAAATATTTTTTGGACAATCTGACTATGTTTGGCTTTTTTTTCCAAATAATTAACAATAAAAAAGATATACCTAAGCATAGATACAGACGAAAAACTCTCTCATGATATCGTTCATCAAACCAGCATTCCTGCAATCAAGCAAAGTGTCAACATTCGATAACTGTATTACTATATAAAAGGGATTGAGAACGAATGTGTTAAAAATACTCTAATTCTTATCCTCTATGTTACTTTCGCACAACCCTAATCTAAGCGCGTAAATCTAAAAACAAATAAAATACCATTTAATAAGTGTTAAAATATGTAAATATGTTTAATAATCTTATGAGGTTTTAAATTATGTGTTCTCGCGTCCGGCGCGCTGGACGACAAATACCGAAGATTTACTGCGAACAACCAAAAACTGGGGCCGGCCCCGTTAAAGCGTGTCCAAATTATTATTTATAATCGTAGAAATCTATTCAAATGCTTATACATATATCATCGGCGGACTAAACAAATACGGCTAACAGTTAAATAAATGCTTTTCAAAGATATTTGTAACAGTCCTTCAGCATATATACAGCCTTTTTAATCGACTTCAAAAAAAGGAGATTATCAATTCGACACGTATGTATGTAATATTATTGGAACTGCAATATATTCACATATGATAATCTATGAGGGCTTCCAAACAAATACCTATAGAAAATTTCATAGGTGTATGTATGTATGTTTGTATGTATGTATGTATGTTTGTCCACGCATATCTCCGAAGATATTAATCGGATTGTAACCATTCTTTTTTTATTGGTTTACATTTACTTCAACTTAGGGAAAAGTGCAAGTTTCATCGAAATCGGTTAAGTTGTTTTCAAGATATGGACAAATATGTGTGACGGCCTGGCTTATTGATACGAGCTACGGGTGTGGTGTCAAAGGAAAAACATCTCAAAACCTTGGTCAAATTCTAGTGAATTAAAAAAAAACTCAAAATGACGAAATAAAAATGTAATTCAAAAAATATTGTTACCGAGAAAATTATATCTCTCTGGACCGCTGCTACAGCCGCAAGGCAGAAGCTAGTAATAAATATACCCCCTTATTCATGATAAAGTTATCAAACGTTGATTAGCTAAAATTCCGAAATCTTTATTTGACAGGTGACATTTGGTGATAGAAAGAGTGAGACGGGGCACACTATTACACTGATTTAGTTAAAAACGATTATGAATAAGGGGGACTGACTACATTAGATCTGCATGGTACAAAAGTTATATTCAATCAAGAACGGCAAAGCAATTTTATCGATTTTAGGATAAGCGCCTGGCTGGCCACCTTATGTCGAAAATGTAGAGCAAGTCGTACTAGCCATGATACTAGCTTTATTCGTCTACCCTACCTTAGTCATATTTACCAAATGCATGTCTACTCAAAACTCAAATGAGTTTTTAGAGAAGTATTAGAGCATTCGCTCAAAGAGTAGCTCGACTGGGGAAGTCTTACGGAATACCAAATAACTTTATGTTGTGTGCGAGTAAGGTCGCTAGAGCTCTTTGAGGTAACGAAAAGGTCGGTAACGCGTATGTGATGTCTCGTGTATTGCAAGCGTCCATATAGCTACGGTAATCGCTTACTATCAGGCGGGCCGTAGGCTTGTTTATCGACACCGATGGTTTAAAAAAAGGGGGTCACATGTATTTTTTTTCATAATTTTTTTATATTCTAGTAGTAGTAGTTTATTCATCCATAAAAGGATAGGCAAGGGTTAAGGGTCTTTGAGACAACTTGAAAAGACACGATACACATAATTCATTTCATTTCACTTCACTGGTGCACATGAATGATCTTTATTGGATAAAATATCACCGATAATATCCAATAAAACCCAAAATACACGAATTTATGAAATTTTAAATGAAAACACAATGTCACTCTGCAAGTTCCCGCCAAAAAGTCCAATTGTATATTGCAGTGTAGACATATTTTTTCTTCGAATTAGTATTACGGCCAGTAATTTAAAAAAATACTGGCCGTACTACTTTCATCAAAATTATAATTGCCATGAAGTAAATTTTTCGTTATAATGTTTTTTTAATTAGTAAAAAAGCTTTTGTGGCACTATATACTAGTAATATTTAAGATGATAGATTTTTTTCTGTTAATAAAATTAATCACTTAGCAAAATCTGCTTATACCTATATGAACGATACAAACAACCAAATATAAATCTTAACAAATCGCTGTGAAAAAAAAAACACAAAAAATATTCCAACATTATTAAGTTTCATTTACAGTAAATCATTGTGTAAATTATTCAATTTTAATTAAATACGTGGGTATCTAAGCGCGGTTGTCAAATAACGAAGACAAATCGATACGTGTTTGAGCTCATTAACGTAGCGCGTTAAAATTCATAATGAGACCATCGAATATTCAATTAATTAATAAGTTATCGATTGGTTACAGTCCCGCGGTTTTGGAATTCTTTACTACATCATTATTTTTAATCTTTTATGTCACTATCGATATTGTATATCAAGAAGAGTTACGTAATAGATTTTTGGGAATGTTGTATTCGAATAAAGAACGGGTAGACTTTTTGCCACGAAAAAGGGCGATTGCCACAGGAGAAAAAAAAAATGTGTACATTTAGACTGACCATATATAACTGGAATGACTATCATAATTCAAAGATATAATTAATAAATCTGAATGCAAAACGTTCAGAACTGCATACAAATTTCGTACTACACCGAACTCATAAAAAAAACAGATTGAACTGACAGAATGGTACTCTTGAGTGTTGTCAGAGAGAGACAATTATAGGTACGTGGATTACGTAACTTTATTGCAATGAAATTCAGATTGAAATAACCTCTGAATTGGGAGAAATATAAGAAAATCGGAAATGGCTCCATTTCTAATAAACCACTGTTATATTTGCAGTTATCAGAACGTAAAAAAGTTATCAGAAAACCGTTATACGAGTATTTAACCGATTTCAATTCGAAAATGCTTGAAATTTTGTTACGTAATCGCCCCACTGTTTTCCAAAGGATGACTTTAATATTATTAAATTCCAGTTGTATAAAGCCTGCCTTATTCATTGTTTATTAAAATAAATTGATTAAGGATAATTATGTCATGAGTTATTATTACATCTTTTACTTTTTGAGTTCACCTTTTGAACTTGCTGTCGTCATCGGATGGCCATCATCAATGCGACCGGTGTGAGGGCCATAGACAAGATAGATGTTGTAAATTGTCTTCGTAACAAGACGATCATCTTTTGCATTCCACACAGCCTTTCCGTAATTCCATATAAGAAAAAAATACTGTTTACTAATTAGTAGACATTAAGGCGCCGATCCCACAGAATTCTAGAGTTCTTCGTTCAGAGTTCTGCATTCAGAGTTATGCGTTCCGCATTCACTATTGTACACACAGCAAGCAATCTAGAGTTTTGCAATATTCACTACTGATCACACGTCACATACTTTTTTTATTTTTAATGGCGCCGCATATTTTACAGTGAACGCGGAACACAGAACTCTAGGACACTCTCTGCGGGATCCGCGCCTTAAAGTAAATCTTCTTGAATCATCACTACAGCCATAGCTTAAATAAAACTTGCATAGGAATTCGTTAAAACACAACTAATTATAAAATGACACGCGAACAGACTATAAAGCTATAATGTTTCTTAACGACTTTTAAATTAATAAACAAATGTGAGATGTCGCCGCTTCTGTTCCGATAAGGTGACGTGATTTAATCTTAATGGCCGCAGATCGTTGTTTTGAGTTCAAAACTAACCGAGAAAGAAAGGTCTATTAAAATGTTAAGTTGTACCTGTATATCTATCGTCAGTACCACAATCTTAATCTGATCATGATGATCACCGTGAAGATGTGGCTGAAGGTGACAAGCACCAAGAGCTTAGAGGGGAATCGACTGTTAAGTGCTGCTGTATGTATGTCGCAACACGCCGAGATAGGTAGGACTTCACGAAAGATTTTCAGTTTGGCTGGACTACAAAGTATCCTACCCAGGCCCCTCTTTCCCACTGAGCTCTCTGGCCCAGGGCTCCGAAATCGATGGGGGCCCCCTAATTCTATGTAATTGCGTATCCATTGAATATGATTGTGAAGAAATAAAACAGTTAGATAAATCTAGAATGGGCTAGATGACTAAAAAAACTATTTATTCAGTCTTTTAATTTTCAAAAAATATTACATATTTTTTCTTTTGTCAATTAAACTATAAAATACGAAGGTATCGTGTGTCGAAGTTCCGCGTGTAGAGTACACTTTTTACTCTAAAGTGTCGTCACGAGCCGAACTTTGACTCGCTTTATCTTTTTTAATATTTTAATGATTTTGAGAAGCAAAAAATACGAGTCCAATATTTTTTGACAATCTAACTGACGGACTAATTAGATTTTTTTTTACCTAGAAATCATACCTATTGACGGAATCATAAGGGGCCCCATTATATGCCCAGGGCCTCCAATAGGTTAAAGACGGCCCTGATCCTTCCACCGTGTGTGATCCTCGTGATATTTCCTGTATAGAAAGTTCAAGCTCATTGTACAAGTATCGCTTGCAATGATAATACAACCAACTTAGGATATGCTCTCACTAGCCCGCATTGTAGAGTGAGGTCTCTAAAAACGTCAAATGTACTGTGGGGCGATTACGTAACTAGATTTCAATTTTCGAATTGAAATCGGTTCAATATAGCGGTTTCCTGATAACTTTTTTACGTTCTGATAACTGCAAATACAAACAGTGGTTCTTTAGAAATGGAACCATTTCCGATTTTGTAATATTTCTACCGATTCAGAGGTTATTTCAATCTGAATTTCATTGCTATAAAGTTACGTAATCCACGTCCTAAACATTTACTGTTTGCGATATTTTCATCGTAGATATTCACTAAGTAATTATTCGTAATTGTTGTAAAGATGTTTTAGGTGAATGTTGTCTTTTGGAAACGTATGCCCTCCTTTTTTTCGGAACAAAACGGGACACACAACACTGAGGCATATCCAATCTACTATATAAAAATAAGTCGGGTTTTCCTTCCTGACGCTATAACTCCAGAACGCACGAACCGATTTCCACGGTTTTGCATTCGTTGGAAAGGTCTCGGGCTCCGTGAGGTTTATAGCGCTATTTTTTATCTCGGGAACGCGAGTGAAACCGCGGGGAATAGCTAGTATTTTATATATTTGGTTGATATCAATTTTAGTGACGCTGTTTTTTTTTCGATAACAGCGATAACACCTTACTCGCTAGTGGCGCCAACTTGTGGCCACAGATACGGTAGCAACATTCCTCAGTGCCTGTAACTAAGTTAATGAGAACTTTCGTTTCTCAATCATGAATTTAGGTAAAATCCGCGATGTTAAGCTCACAAACAGTAAACATTCAATACATTTAACATTTCTAGACCTCACTCTACACTAGGCCCTCCAGCGGCGAATTCAAGCGCGATGCCACGACACGCCATAGGGTAAAACTACGTGCCCAACTTGACGAAAATCGGTGGTATCGACGAATTTTACCCTTTATTTTGATAGCGCTAGAGAAATAAATGAAACCATTCACGATCTATTCGAATATAATACTAACATCAAATAAAAAATAAAAATTGATCCAGTGAACATAATAATCCGAATACTATATACGTTGGTTTACGTAAATAATTTATCATTGTTATTAAAAGACTTGTTATTTTATTGTTATTTTTTATCCATAGCCATCCAACACTACGCCGCCGCGCGGTAATTTATAATATTACTTATTAGAAATAGAAGCTACGATATACCGAGTTTTTTTTTTTAAATAACTATCATGAAAACTTCTACCTACTAGAAAGCGTATTTGCCGTTAACCAAAAAAAATAACAATAGCGCTTGGTCCTTGGACCCTAGTACCTATACATAACAGTATCCGTTGACCATTCATAACATTCCTTATCACATAATTATTTTTGTGGGAACATAATTATAGAGATTTTTGAGAACATGTCCTTGTTTCGAAAACTTTTAATTTACACAAGTAACTTCATCAATAAATTGTATTGTATCTAGTTAAACTGAACACCGAGTGTAAATGTCAAAATATGCGCAAAATAAAATGAACGCTCCATTACATACAACACGCATACAACTTTGTATTATAAATCAATAAAACGTGTGTTTGAATAAAACAAATTTTTTATTTTATTAAAAAAAAATATTTAATTAATTTGACTTAAGAATAGCATAAAATCCCACAAATACTCAAATAATGTTGATAATTTATTAAAATATCTGCGTGTTTAGGAACGCGTAGGAACGAATGACTGAATGATTTTCGATTTTGCTCACATTGTAAACGTTATGTCATGTTTAACTAAACATCAACTAGACACAGTTTTGTAGTAAAGAAACTTAGACACGGTTTTAACCAATGTCTAAGCCTTAAAACACTGTCTAGCTAAACAAGTGTTGAAACTGTGTTTAGTTCATCTTTTGTAGTAAGACCGTTAGAGTTTGACTATTCATAAGTGCCTGTGAAGGCCTATTTGAATGAATAAATTATTTCAAATTTCAAAGAAAAATCTAAATAATTTGGTCAAATTTACTCCCATAGTAACAAACAAATCTCTGTTGTGTGCATTTGAAGAACAGCCTTAAAGATCCGGTAAAAACTCAGAAACTCAATAACTTATCACCTACTAAATTAGATTACCTACCATTCTATCAAATATAAAAAAATATTAAATACAAGATTAGCTTTCATTCCACACAAAATAAATTTCGTTAAACCGGGGAGATTAAAAATATGTAATTTAAATTTTCCTAATATTCTACGAATTGTAAATCAACTTTCGCGAAATCCTTAATCCCAGCTATCAGTTAGCGGTTGTTTTATTATTTATATACCTGGGATGCCTGGGGTAGATAAAATTAATACCATAGTCACGTGAACCCATGGGCACCGTCCTAATGCGGTGCGTTAATGCGATCTCGAAATGAAATAATTTTCTCACTAATCCTAAAAATATATCGACCATAAATAATCACTCGTATTGCCGCCTGTCCAAACCCTATTATAGTGCTGCCAGTGCTGGGGATAACTTTAGCAGTACCTCGATATCGATGTTTTGATTTTATGTTATCCCTTCCTGAAATTCTTATTTTAAATATTAACGTGAAAATATTTATTGAACTATGAATACTTATAGGTAAATAACATATTTTTTATTAGATTTTATATTAAAACTTTTTTTGTTATTTTTGTAATTCAGCGTTTGATGAATGTAATAACTTTCTATTTTGAATATAACAATCCTTAATAATATAGGATTTCACTATAAACTAAATTATGTGTGTAGCAACATTTGCGATAGAGCTGGTTAGTATACCTTAGTTAGGTTAAGCAACATTAGAATAAAATAAGAACATTTATCTGTAGTAAGTGCATAGTCTTATTATTATCATATTCAATTAAGGGATGCCAATAATTAATTTATTACAAAAAAACTATCGATAAACTTAAGTAACGAATGCGTTACATCCCTACTCACAGAGTTAAGAACATCCGACTGAATAAGACATTTTGTGTAGATTAAAATATATATCGTTTAAGAATAATAATGTATCACTTGTTATTAAAATATTCGTTTTATTGTCGCATGGTACCCATGTGGACAACCCACTTTCACGTTGCTGACGCATTTAAACCATTTTATGTTCATAGTTTTTATTTTTTTAGTTTCACGACCTTTTGTACTTAATCCAGTTTACGTTTTAATATAATTCTAGTGAATTTCACTAAAATATTTTAAACATGATATATTAGTTTGTTATTTGGATGAAACGGAATAAGCTTTTAAAGGATTAGAAATCCTTCTAAGCCTACTTTATTGCTCTTATTAGAAAATTCATGTTTATTCTAATAAAATCCATGTAAACAACATATAAAAAAGATACTGATTTAAATCAGATTTGTTTTTACCGTTATGTAGACAAAATAGTAAATTAACATTTTCTAAGCAAATGTTTTTAAAACTATTGGTCTCTGGTTTCTTCATAAACTTAAGAATGTGTGTAAAGCACAAAGGGAAAAAAGTTCTGTATTTTTATAAACACTACCAAACACGCCCTATTCTATTCTATAAGCGGTTAATTGAGCAATATAATTTGACACCTCACGGCGTAGTGAATAGCCAATTATTAATATGGGCCCTTGATTAATTGTGATATCAGCATTTAATTTTCGTGTTAACACTCACGCCGACGCCGCGCGCGGCGGACGCTCCGCCATTGTGAGCCGCGTGCCTATGTGTGCCGTGACGTTTCAATTTTGAATAAATTAAATTTCGAACGCTTCATTTTTTCCCGACCTTTTTGGCTTTATGAACGGAATGAGCTCGCGGCCAGTGTTATAATTTATTGTCGTTTTTAACTGAGAATAGAATTTTGTTGTTTATGCTATCGTTTGCCTTGGTTCTTTTTTAAACATTAATAATTACGGCAGTGACTGATGTATTCAATAGAGCAATGTTTACATTTGCTAAAAAAGAATCGTTTAATCACAAAAAACTTCCGCATTGCAATGACAGTATCCACCTTACTAACACAAAGAAGTAGCACCTAAATCAATGTCTAGTTACAGTAAATATTTTAGCTTATAGAACCATGTTTTTTTTTTTATACTTCGCTGAGGAATCGCCTGTGTTTACCTACTGTTTTTGCGTAACATCATTTAGTTTTGCGAGAACTTGTACGAGTATGGAAAGATGAGAGATCTGCAGACGCATACAAAAATAATAATCTGCCGGCCACTTATTGTTTATTGCATTATGTTTTATTTTATACTAGCTGTCCCCCGCGGTTTCACCCAGAAAGCCTATGCCGAAACAAAAAGTAGCCTATGTTCTTCTCCATACCATAGGCTACTTATTTGAATGGCAAAATTCATGATGATCCATTGAGTAGTTGAGGCGCGAAGGCGTAACAAACAAACATACTCACTTTCGCATAATATTATACTTTGGATTAGATTTCGTTTTCTTTTCCTCGGTAAATATGGATAGAATGTAAAAGCAACAGCCCAACACATATATTTTTTCAATCTTAACTATAAACTCACAATAAAAAACCTATAATACTAACATTATAAAAGCTGCCATTAAAATTGGTTAGCTACTGGCCAATGAGCTGCTCCAATTATCGCGTTTATGGCGGCAATTTGGAAGATGGCCGCGCGCGTTCCAAATTTGAAAATTCAAAGCTCGCATTCGAGCCAATGAGTTTTATCCTAATTTTATTATGCGGCTGTTAAGATTAAAATGTAAATGGTGGCTTCTACACTATTATACATTAAACAGCATTATTAAAAGCTTATCTATATCAATTTTACTTGAAAACTTGGTAAATAGGTAAAGTCGGCAAGATATAATAGGGACGTTTTGACAACACATATACATCAATGTGTCAAAAAGAGACAAATATAGTGCGACATACCTAACATTTACCCCGTCTATAATATATTACAGATAGAGCGATCACAAACCACAATTACCGTCCCAAATCGCTCCTAGCCCTAACTAACGCGTTTTTAATCACTTGACGCCAGCGCCTGCGCACCGCGATCTAATTACATGCAACTCCCTGCTCACCACCTGCCCGCGCAAGATTAAGTCATTCCATCGACCGGAATGGTAATGACAGTTTTTATTTTAAAGAAGTTTGCCAGCTCGAGGTAAATAAGCTATATTTAGTTAATAAGCGCGGCCTTCGATGTGTCAACAGTAATAAAAATGATCTTACTAATGATTGTACATTTTGAACTGCACTAGTATGAAGTGCACTTATACCTAACGCTTAGGAGAATAACGCAACTCAAAACGACAGCATTTTATAAAAAAAGTTACAACAAGTTAGGCATTGGTTCCTGAAACGGTAATTTTATACTCTACTGAAATACGTTACACGTGTTTCAATCAAGCTTGTTTGTGCTTGGATAGTCTGCTTTTGTAGATTACCGCTTTCCATCAGGTGGCCCGTAAGCTTGTTTGCCCCATTAGTAGCATACAAAATATGTACTTTCAAGTAATAATTTTATTTATTTTCAACGCAATCTCTTCTTCTTCTGCTCTCATAAGTCAGGTGTAGAAACTCTTATAACCGATATATATTGTGAGTAAAGAAAACCTAAAAGAAATCCCATACCTACAACTAAGCGTTTTCAAAAACTATTCAGACATTTCAACGAATTACAGTTTCAAGACTCAAAAGTTAAGAATCACAACACTCCGCTGTCAAATCAATTTCATTCACGCGAACAGATCATTAAAGTTGAATTAAAGCTATTTTGTGTAAGTTGTTCGCCGTGAGAACACCTCGTTCGCTCACTCATTCGTTCACTCACGATCCGCTAATAGGGTGTGTAGAAATTCATCACTGTTGGGGATAAGTAGTCGATTTACAACTGTTATTTAATGACGCCAGGCGGCGTTTTGATGAGCAATTTGCCTTGCTCCTATTTTTTATTTTGTCGTTGATTATTGTAACATCGTGTTTTTTATTTAAAAAATGAAATTAATTTTATGATATTCAATCTTGTTCTACATGCCGAAAACTTTATCGATGTAGTACAATTACAATTAGCTAGGAGGTTTATTAGATACCTAAATTAAATATTTTGGGTATACAAATAAAAAAAAAACAATAAGGCACTTACGAACGTTAAAATTGCTTCTACCACCGGTTCGTAATACACTTGAACTGAGAAGACTTGCGGCAAGAAATTCAGCAAACGGGATTTTTGTAGACGTTTTCTATTATCTATACATTTATTAGCTCTCCTGTTATTTTTCCATATTTTCATTGGTCTTATACCCGACAAAGGTACACATCGAATTTAAAAATTATCCATAATTTATCTTTTTTATAACGAAACCATTGCAATAGCTTATAGTGAGGTAGGTACTTACATAAAAAATATATACAAATTACCTATGTGTAAGTATATAAACTAACAGAAAGCATTAAAAATGAAACAGCTACCTGCCTAAATATAGCTGTGTGTAAATGATTTGTTTTTCTTTATAATCAAGTATCCTAAAAAACATGGTGACACTATTTTATTCTTTCAAATTGTCAATCGCGGTCTGAGACGTTCCCATATTAATTTAGAGTTTGTGTCACACACTGACAGCTCGTAATGCCCCACAATTTGTCCGCTTGACTGTACCTGTCATTACACAATTGTTGAACAATGACAACTGAAATTGAGACATTTTGAACGACCTAAATTGTGCCGCCTTTTAATTTGTGTCTATGAATAAGTAGTTTTTTTTTTTTTCAGATGTTACCATTCACTTGTCGGCTTGTTTGGAAAGAATTTAAGGCAATGGAATCTGGTATAGTCTAAAAAATTCAAAATTCAAAATCATTTATTCAAAGAGAGCTTCGCAGGCACTCATAAATAAATAAAAAAAATACGTTTATTTGTCCACAATCTCACCACGGTAAGTGATGATGTGGCCGAAGATGGTAAGCACACAAAGCCTAGATGGAACTGGCTCTCAAGTGCAGCTGTCGGAATACACCGATAGGTGCTTGGCGACAGATTTTCAACTTGAGGGTGGTAACCAGCCAGATGGGTACTACAAAGTACCCTACAGATGCAATGGTTTCCTCGTGATGTTTTCCTTCACCGAAAGCTAAAGCTCATTGTAGGATTCGAACCCGGGACCTTCTTCTCGTTATCCGACGTTACCACCACTGAGCTATCATGGCCTTAAAATCGCCATTCCGCCCATACACAGACTTTATCGTTCTCTTTTCATTATTTTCTGCGCACTCATAACAATCTATAGTAAACATTTTTTTTATTTATTTTAGCTGCATCACTTAAAACCAACTTAACTGAAACAATCAACATTTTCTCATTAAAAAACAAAACAATAACTTCCAAGTATTCCATTTAATTAGCAAGCAAAGGCAAATAAATGCGAAACGAAATGAACTAATTCACTTTTAACATCTGAATGGAGCCTCCAGCCTTTTTTACGAGCCCATAGAGTAGATAGATGCTTATTACCAGTAGCCCATAGACAATAAGTGCATAAACAAATCCTTCCACATCAATAACTAGACACAACGGGCGTTAACAACTCAAAAACGGAAAACAATAGGGAGTTTTGTGAGACTCACGCGCATAGAAGCCGAGACTTGTTCTCTTCCATCTCGCTCTCACTTTTATATCAGTTGATAGTGTTGTCTCTTTCGTATTGACATGTTAATAAAGCTTTTGATGGTGCAGCGCTCCGCCCCTGTCTGCGGTGTACTTCTTGCGGTTTGGAGTTTATAGAAGTGATGTTTTGTATAGCATCGTACATGTCATAAAAGTTTGTACCTAAATTAAGTTTAGATTAATATGAAACACTGTTATTTTATTTTGAGTTTATGATTTTAGGTTAGGGTAATTTAATAATTTTCAAATTCATATTTTTTTTTTTTTATTTAATATAGGCCCTAATAAGGCACTTACGAACGTTACAATTGATTTTACCACCGGTTCGTAATACACTTGAACAGAGAAGATTCCTTAATCAGTGAATTTTTAGTAGACTTTTTAATCAGTATAACCCGTTCCATTAAATAATAGTTTTGAAAATGGCGGTTTAGTCCCACGATCCCATCATACCTCTTATAATTTTGGAAAATCCTTTATAGAATCCGATTACATGACGTTAAACGGTGACTTTTTCAGTTTAGATCAAATACAGATATCAAAACTGAATAAGTTACTACTAGAAGTGTGCTAGAAGCAGATTTCCATTATACGAAAAATACTGAAAGATAATAAATAATGCATTAAACAATAGATCTTGAGCTTGAGGTTTTTTTGGAAAATCCTTAATAGAATCCGCTTACATGACGTTAAACGGTGACTTTTTCAGTTTAAATCAAATACAGATATCAAAACTAAATACTTAAGTTACTTACTAGAAGTGTGCTAGAAGTAGATTTCCGTTACGAAAAAAACTGAAAGATAATAAATAAATCATCTTGAGCTTTCGGTGAAGGAAAGCATCGTAAAGAAACCATAGCACGGTGGTAGGGTACTTTGTGGTTGGCTACCACCCTGAAGTTGAAAATCTGTCACCAAGCACCTTGTCGGTGTGTTACGACAGCTGCACTTGAGAGCCAGTTCCTTTTAGGCTTTGTGTCCTTACCGACTTCGGCCGCATCATCACTTACCATGGTGAGATTGCTTGCGGTCAAACACAGGCCTATAAAAAAACAGTAAAAAATACCTATTCAAATATTAAATCCACTCCAAATAAATGAGATGATCAACGGCCATCAATCACAACAGGGTGTTGTAAAAAAGCGATAATACATGTACAATTAATGTAATCACGTGGTACATATCTATTAGCCTGTAATCTGAGTAGCGGACTCAGCCGGGCCGAGTCCGTGGCCTAACTATGTTTTAATTATGGGCCATCGGCGAAACAGCTGAATGTTAATAATAATTACAGGGATCGCACCGACCGTGCTGCGTTCACTATCAAGATTGTTTCAAGCTAGTGATTAGGATAGTCAAGTTGCAGTTGGTAAGTAAGAAGATACATTTTATACAAGAAAAAACTATTATGTGATAACAGTTACGTAAGTATCTAATAAGGCTAAATACCAATCAGTTAAAAAGTAACATGAAATTCATCAAAAAAAATAGTACTTTTTTTAGGTAGGTAAAACTGAGATCAACCACGCAATAGGTAACGCACGGCCATAATTATCTATTCTGTAGATTCAGCCCTAAAGGCCTAAATAATTCAAACTTTTGAAGAAACAAAATAATAATTTTTTTGGTTTATTAGTTTTAGGCCCAAAAAAATCTAATATCCTTACTTTCATAACGCTGTTTGCAAAACAAAATACTGTTTGCTTCTTTTACATTTATTTACATACTAGCTGTCCCCCACGGTTTCACCCGCGTTCCCGAGATAAAAAGTAGCCTATGTCCTTCTCCATACCATAGGCTACCTGCAGCCAAATTTCATGATGATCCGTTGAGTAATTGAGGCGTGAAGGCATAACAAACAAACAAACAAACTCACTTTCGGATTTATAATATTATTAGTAAGGAAGTAAGGATTTCTAAGTTGTTTTATTGATAAAGAAGTTGATAAAAGCCACTTAATAATTTAATTGCGAAGGCACAACGATATGGCACCGTGTCCCAAAAACTGTTTCAATTACAACAAAGATTGTTTAAAAAAAGTATTTGATAATTGCTTGTTCAATTATTGACGGGCCAGTTGGAGCGGCTGGTTAAGATTCCAGCTATCACGCCGCGGGTCGTGGGTTCGATTCCCACAAAGGACATGCATGAACATGTCTGTATGTCCTAAATCTGGTTGTAATTATGTTTATTAAGTATGTATTTACAAACAAAAAATATATTTATATATTATATAATTTATATAATTTATAACAGATAAATCTGGTTTCCATAGTACAAGTTCTGCTTAGTTTGAGATCAGATAGCCGTGTGTGAGGAATGTCCAAGGAAATTATTTTTAACACGCTTTTATTAGCTTCACCTGTATGTATGTAGCTATGTATGTATGTATGTATGAATGTATGTAAAGGAATCTTCGAACGTAATTTTCATCGACTTCCAGACGTCAGATTAAACTGAAATTTTGCACACTTATCAAGTACCGATGACAATACAATAATTTGGTACCATCGAGCTGATCTGATGATGGATCCGGAAGGTAGGCACTGGAACTCCATAACGGAGCAACGTTTCCTAGCCGTGTTTGGGCTTTTTGGAATTGTCATGAAATGAACTTTGACCATGTATGGTTTTCAGGGTCTGATGATGGAGTAGGAGAGTAAGCACTGGAACTCCATAACGGAGCAACGTTTCCTAGCCATGTTTGGGCTTGTTGGAATTGTCATGAAATGAACTTTGACCAAGTATGGTTTTCAGGGTCTGATGATGGAGTAGGAGAGTAAGCACTGGAACTCCATAGTGGAGCATCGTATACTAGCCGTGTTTGGGCTTGTTGGAATTATCTTGAGATGAACTTTGACCATGTATGGTTTTCAGGGTCTGATGATGGATTAGGAGAGTAAGCACTGGAACTCCATAGTGGAGCATCGTATACTAGCCGTGTTTGGGTTTGTTGGAATTGTCGTGAGATGAACTTGGACCATGTATAGTTTTCAGGGTCTGATGATGGAGTAGGAGGGTAGGCACTGGAACTCCATAACGGACCAACATTTCCTAGGCGTGTTTGGGCTTGTTGGAATTGTCGTAAGATGAACTTTGACCTTATATGGTTTTCAGGGTCTGATGATGGAGTAGGAGGGTTAGCACTGAAACTCCATAGTGGAGCATCGTATCCTAGCCGTGTTTGGGGTTGTTGGAAATGTCGTGAGATGAACTTTGACCATAAATGGTTTTCAAGGTCTCATGATGGAGTAGGAGGGTAAGCACTGGAACTCAATAGTCGAGCATCGTATCCTAGCCGTGTTTGGGGTTGTTGGAAATGTCGTGAGATGAATTTTGACCATGTATAGTTTTCAGGGTCTGATGATGAAGTCGGAGGGTTGGCACTGGAACACCATAGCGGAGCATCGTATTCTAGCCGTGTTTGGGCGTATTGGAATCGTATTATGCGCATTTTGGCCAAATATGGTTTTCTGAGTCTGTTGGTGGAGTCAAAGAGTAGGCACTGAAGCTAAATACTTATTATAAATGTGAAAGAAAGTGATATTGGGTGAAAATATGGTATAAGTAACATAATAAAATGGTATGAATAATTTATGTTGACTAAAAAATAAAAAATAAAATACAGTTTAAAAAAACCTAAAAAAAACACGCTTTAAAAAGCCCTGCACTAAAAAGTGTTAAATAATTATAAAATTGAACCTAAATATATTCTCTGTCTATCCCGTAAGGGCCTAAATGTAAGCAATTTTTGTAATTAAGTTCAATATTTGAATGAAAAGCGTGGGGCGCTTTTCCTGTAACCCAATATAATTTCTAAGCATTATCATTATCATGAAGAAATATAGTAAATTACAAAATGAAAAGCGCCACATACTTTTCATTCAAATATTGAACTTAATTACAAAAATTGCTTACGTTTAGGCCCTTACGGGATAGACAGAGAATATATTTAGGTTCAATTTTATAATTATTTAAAACTTTTTAGTGCAGGGCTTTTTAAAGCGTGTTTTTTTTAGTTTTTTTAATTTCAAAAACACCCTGAAAGATAGATTACTCGACCCATAAGCGGCACCAATGTGAACGCTCCTCCACAGGGGCGGATTGACGCCTCTACCAGGCAACACATACGATTCCTAGCCGAGTTGTAATCGTAATTAGAGACGGAATTAGCCCTCGAGTGATGTTCGAAACGCTTTAATTAGATACATATTAAATAGCGGGAAACGTAACACGTATAATAAACTAATTATGTTTTACCTTTTATTTATTTTGGCTGGGAATGGTATGAAGATATGTTACTGACGAATAATATAGTAAATGAGCTTCCTTCATATTTGGTTAGATCATTATCTCTTACCCATATATCTTTATATTTTAGGATAACGCGCGGGCACTGTGTCTTTACTTATAGAACAAGATCAAAATTCAGATGACTCAAGAATAGATCGTGTTAATCGAAAATAAACCTAATGGTGCCGATTCTGTTGTAAATCGCACTAAACTAATTTTAGTCACATCTCATCTCTTCCTTACGAATATTATTGAAAAAGGATAGAACATATTTTAAGTTGTCAAATTAAACTTTGCCGTCTTATTTTGCGTGTATTTAGACGTAACCGCGATAGATGGCGATTAAATTTATATTGAAAACAAGCATTGGACTAATTTGACAGGACTAAATTTCTTACATCCTTTTCTTATGTTCTTTGTTAGAAAGAGACATAGTGAGAATAAAATTAGTTTAGTTGTGAACAACAGAATCAGCGCCTATCATTGGCGCACATTCCAAATTCAATTGTTTTAATCTCGGCTCAAAACTTTTGTTTTGAGCACTGTGTGCTATATTATTGTGCTTTGACAAAAGGGAGCTGCTCATTGACTGTTTTAGTGTAACAAGTCAGAGACTAAATTAGACCATGTCGGTGCAGCCGAGTGGCATAGCCGATTTGAGAGGCAAGCTAGCCCAAACTATATCTTGTTCTTGTAATAAATGATTCATCTTATGAAGCCTACTATAAAAGAAATAGGTAAAACCAAGTAAATTGTAGGTGCTACGGCGAAAGCTAGTGCGAAAGGTTCCAATTGGCTAAACGTTTCCTCCATTAAACTATATTATTGAACTGTATTTAACGTAACGACATAGCTGCATTGGTACAAAACAAAATATATCTAACGAGATCATTGAGCTATAATTACTACGTATAGAGGAGCTATCATAAGCAAAGGTTATGTCCCATTTTTTTTGAGTCAACTAAAGTTCTCTTTAACGCTGGAACAATAAATTAGTCGTCTAAGCAGACAGTAGAAACACCAGCGCTATCAGAACGCTTTTAGGAGTATTTGTCTCGCAAACACAGTTATTTTCAAGGCCCTTACGCGTTTCGTTCATCGTTCTACAACAACAAGTGTGGCCTCACTTGAACAGAACAAGTTGTGACGTGTGGTGTCTTCTCTATACGTAGTAATAATAGCTCAATGACCTAGGTAGGTACTTAGATCCAATTAGATCAGAATACCTTACATAAAACGATTGACATTCTAAAGTATCTTGCAATATTTATACCGAGCTAATGCCTGTAAATTATCAAATAACTCAAAACGTACAACAGTCGCCAATTTTAAGGTCTCACGACCGCGTCAAATGGAGATATTAGCGCAATTTACGACGGCTAACCACCGCCGGATAAGTCGATTCTACTAAACTAATAACACATAGCCTATATCAATAAAAGCTATTAGTATCGATCAGCGTAACTATCTGTCCCGGGGTATTACCTCAAATTGAGTTAAACGCCCCGCCTGGCGCGATTCGCGCGCGACAGTAATAACTACCTCCGCAGATGCCGCCAGCGGCAGCGCGGCAAAACATGGCTGGCCAACGCGGCAACGGCACAGATCTGCGCAACCGACAAATGTTGCCGGGTGCGAAATAAACGGTTGCAAGTGAAACATTATTTATTTAAACGTAGAATACTGTATATCATTATTTTTATTTTTTTATGCCAATACCTAGTTATCATCCCTATCTGTTTAGAGTACTGTAGTATTATATGATCTGTGGGTGATCATATAATACTACAGTACTCTGGTTCACTCACTTTTGGATTGGTTACAAATTAATAGGGATGTTGCCTGGGTAAAAATATAATAATTCTAATTAGTCCTTCAGTTAGATTATCAAAAAATATTGGACACGTATTTTTTGCTTTACCAAATCATTAACAACTGACGAAGATAAAGCGCGACTAAGTTCGGGAGTGGGGGCTCGTGACGTAACTTGTTCCTAAAAAGTGTACCACACCGTGACGTCACTCGGAACTTCAACACACGATATCTTCGTATTTTTTTGTTTAATTGACAAAAGATAAAATACGTGTCTAATATTTTTTGATAATGTAAATGACGGACTAATTAGTTTTTTTCAGGAAAGTAGCCTATTATTATTTATTACCAAAGATTTTACCAAAATCAATCAAATCAAATTTTATGAAACCACACCAAAGTTATCGGTAGTATTTTATCCAATAAAGATCAATCCATGTGCACCATGGTGTCCGTCCAATAGTTAAGCCGTGAAAACGTTACAAACAGCCTGACAAATATCCATTCTAATATTTTTATCACAGAATTTATTGGATTTCATACCTCAACAAATCTGCATACTCGACAAAAAACGTGAATGATCGTCATTCTCCACCCAATATATGATAATTAATTAAACCTTTCTTTTTACATGCTAAATAATTAAACAGTTGTTATGCAAAGATAGAACACTGGATATAGATTAAATAAACACAAAATTTTCATTACAGTGCGTGTCACAAATAAAATGTTATTTGTTTTGTTGTTTTAAAAGAAAAAGTATTAAATCTTCCTTCGATAAATTTTGTCGCAAAGTATGTGATTATTAATTCTTTGCAGAAGATCAAATTATTTGCAATACGTAACTAATAAAATCTATTTAAACCACATTGAACTGAATTAAAACAATAGTTATTATCAAATAATAACATAGGCCCTTATTTATTTTTGTATGATTTTGAGGATGGTTTTTTAGAGGAATTTAATTTCAGTGCCTATTCGGATGTGCCATCTATTAACGAGTAGATTAACTGATTCTCATTTATAAGCGTCATCTAGTGGCAAGTGGTCGAATATTTTTTACAATGTCTAATAGTGCGTAACATCTTTCGTCAATCAATTAATTTAAGCGATTATAACAATAATAATTGCCTACATAAATATTATTATTATTACATCTAATTTAAAAATGATAAAACCTTTATTTTTCATACTTCCCTGTTTTAAATTATCTGTGCGTCTGACTCTTTTTTTTTTTTGTTAAATTGTTCATGACCATGGATACAAAGTCCTTCAGTCGCATACATTTTATTTATAATATTACTTTAATATAGTCCGCACATTAACTTTCACATAGTCCGCATTATCAGTCACCGTCCAGTCATGTTTTAGTAAAGTGGTGGTCATTGTACTAAAACTTTACACGGGCTTTTTGAGACAACTTGTAAAGTCCGATACACATAATTCATTTCATTTCACTTCACTGGTGCACATGAATTGATCTTTATTGGATAAAATACCACCGATAATATGCAATAAAACTCAATATACACGAATTTATGAAAATTAAAATGAAAACGCAATGTCACTCTGCAAGTTCCCGCCAAAAAGTCGCGTCTGACTCGTTCTCACAGTGGTGCCATGCCGGTCTGTGCCCTGAAATGTTGGGAAATATTTAAACGATTGGAGATCTATGATATTTTTTTTTATTGCACTGTGACATAGAATTATAATTTATTTAATAATTCAGTATATCAGTATACTTGCAGTAATTAATCATACATTTTGAGTTTATTTCTTACGCGACATGTACTAAGTTTGTAGAAAAAGGTTCTGTTATTTTAAAATCATTAAAAAACTACCTCTAGTGGAGTATGATGTTTTATTATTTTTGATGGCTTAACGATAGATTGTAGGAATTTATTTTACATCATTCACGCACGTTTCGTTTGCGGTTATTTATGATGATACCAATGGCAACCCTCAGCATGCTGTCAAAGCAGTGCTGCCAACTAAACGCTTTCTACACCAGATCTAGCGCTTTTTTATGTACTGTTCGTCTTTACACAAATATTTTTTATATACAGGTGTTTTTTTTTTTTCTAGCCAGTGAGGGCAACATCTGAACTACAGGTCTTAGAGAAAAACGCTGAAGGGAACCCCGAGCTAAATTTTGAAGAAAATAAAATGCCATTAAAAAAAAGAAAAAAAAAATGTGTTTTTAATTTTTTTCAAATTTTTTTTTTTCTTTTTCTTCTTTTACTTCACAATACGAACAAAATTATGTACGACAATCTTGGTCTGAAGTTGATAGAAGTTATCAAAATTGACCTCAATTTTTTTGTCAGAATGCTAAGAGCCAATTCTTTATGGCTAAACATAGTGAGGTCCCTGCGAAATCTACTCCACCTCGTCAATAATATTTTGGATAACTTCTAGCAACTTGAGAGCAAGATTGTCTTACATAATTTTGTTCATATTGTGACGAAGATGCAGAATTTCGAAAAAAAAAAATATTTTTTTAAAAATTCAATATTTTCGAAAATTCATTTTTTTTTAAATAAATTTTAATCGCATTTGAATTTTCTTCAAAATTCAGCTCGGGGTTCCTTTCAGCGTTTTTCTCTAAGACCTGTAGTTCAGAAGTTGCCCACACCACAGATCATATAGAATATGTTGTATACACAAGCCCACACTGGCTAGAAATAAAAATTCGCCCTGTATAGATTGTGATTTGTACATATTTGTTGTAAATAGGAAGCTACATTATTCCCGAGTGTTATACGCTACTATTTATCTGGGGAAAGCGGGTGAAACCGGTGGTGTATATGTATTAATAATTGTCGTTCCAACTCATGCGAAATATTGTAAATAAATCCATCGTGTTCAGAATGTGAGCTGAACATGGTTAAGTTTTAGTTTTAATTTAGCGCAAAATATAGGGTTATTATTTATCTAATTATTTACCAAATACCTTATAAAATTCAAGTTATATTCAAAATTCTATAGATTTAAGAGCTTGTTTTTCTCTTTTCAGTTAATTTATGTTTTACGCAGTCGGGTTTTTTGTTTCTTTTAATACCTAATTTAATTTTTTCTTACCAAGCTGGATTCAGTATTTAGCGCTATCTAGCGCTTTTCCTTTCTCGGTTAGAAGAGTTGGCAGCACTGTGTCAAAGAAAAGAAACAAACAAAACCGGATATTGTGTTGTGATGGTGGTTGAATTTTTTTTTCAGAGTGCAAGAAACTCACTGGGTCTTGTAATTTCGGACACATAATTTTTGTATTAATAATAACATTCAGTATTTATATGTCTAAAAGCGCTACAAGTACTTCCGTGAAGTTTATTCGGATCATAAACTTTCACAAAACAGCAAGATGTAAGTATGAATGAATAACTTGCTCCCAATATTTCCGCTCCAAATGCTAGAATTATGCTTAGTAATTATAAATTCATTCGTAGGAGCTTCGTGGATCTCGCAACGCTGACGATGCACAAACGCAACGAGTTGGAATGCAGGATTAACCATTTCTCAGAAGAATGTGAGCACGCCATAAATGAAATCAGAAAGTTGAATGCGAGGGTAGGTTCTTTCATTGTACCTATAATTTTAAACAAAAATGTACAAACTGAAGAATACGTATCAATGATACCTAATATAAAGTTCTCAATTTTTTTTATGGTTATGATAACTTAAATCTGTTTTAACATCTAAATACTTTCTCTTTGCACAATTATTTTATTTGCTTTCAATTCTAATTATTTACACAAGAGAAAGTAGATTCATATCTCCAAAACTTGAGATGTAAGAGGAAATGATCCCAGTCTGCTTGGAACCTTGCCGTTAATAGGCAGCACTAGCAGACTCGGAAGTTTAATGTACATATAGATAAAATTTTGTACATTAGGTACATACAATCTGTGGGTTCACCCACATTCTCAGGATATATATTCTTAACTCTTCTTAAGGGTCCCAGTTACCACTTGGTATACAGATATACAGTATTGTCAAAATGTAGCTACATAGATACAGTAGTACCCAACTGATAAGGCATGCTGTGAATCTTCATTCGCACAGAAAAGAAAGTATGGTCCCGAAGATTAACGAAAGAATGCTTAAAACTTACAATCGACCTTAGGTCACTACTTTAAGGTTCATAATACACAGCAGCTGTTAGTTCTGTCTCACTCACAAGTCAGGCCCCTCCGCACACATAGCGGCAGCTGCCGACCAATAGCAGTTTCCCATGCTTTGAAAATGTATCTTCTGTGCAGGTACATCCGTAAGCCATATCAGTTGGGTATTACTGTACATCACATTTATTACAGAACCTTGGTCTAAACATTTTTAATGCCCATTAATATGCTGTAATGCCCACTAGCTGTTTTTCTACCTATTTTTCTTCACCACCTTCCTCAATAAACAGGATATTATACATATATTTGTGTGTGGCCTTAGTTTGATTTTTCCTTCTTTAACACCTTATATTCCTTTTATTTGTTTCAATTTGGTGTTTTTAATGCATTATTTAATACATGAAAATGGTGCTTTTCACTTCAAGAAGCTATCATGCATGGTATCCAAAATAATTCAAGATGTTAGTGGCTTTTTATATTGCTCGTCAGTGTATTTCAGTATAATAAATAATAGTTTTATATTGTTAAGAGTATTCATTTGATAAAATAAATAATTCAATAAAAAAATAAAATCTCCAGGTGCGAGGTTTTGCTCAGCAGCTGAATTGTGAGCGTGAAGAGTTAAAGGAGAGGTTCCTAAATTGTATGATGCAGCTGAATGAGTATATGTACCTCATCAACAACTTTAATCTTGACCTCGGGAAGATAGGTAAGTTGCTTCATTTTTTACCTATCATCATCATCAAGGTGGAAGTAGGCTAGTGGTCAACCTACTGTTGGAGTTTCCAAGCTGCCTAGGAGGCCTCCCAACTAGCTCAAAAACTATCACAATCAAGTGGTAACTGGGACCAATGGCGTGCCTTCCGAAACATGGAAAATGCCACTAGTTGGTCACCCAGCCAGGTACCAGCCTCACTGGTAGTAGCTTATATTTGCCGATCAATTAAGAATGACTAATCATCCTTAACCATGAGCGCTTCATCTCTATAGACCTGTTTAACCACACTGACATATAGTCGGTGATGTAATGGCCAAAGGTTGGTTATATTGTTTTAATGTTAATATTTTCCATGATATTATTGATTTAACGTTTTTAAAATAGTTTCGGTGCAAATTACAAATATATTTTTGGACTGTATGTACCAATTTAGTTTGCCTTACTAGGGCCTCCTAAACTGAATAAATTACATTTTGATTTTGAATCAATGCCGAAATTCTTACAAGAATCCTATCCAGTCATACTATTTTACCAGCAATCTAGACATAAAAGCTTACTAGAATTACATGTTTATTTCTGAAACTATAACATTATATACTTATTTTACAGAAGATACAGGCAGTACAGAAAGTACACCAGTACATGATACTCAGATCATGGTGCCCCTGCCGGCACCAGTGCACTGTCAGAACAATCTAATAGACACATTGAGTGAACCAACACCATCTACTTCTGCGGCTTGTTTTAACCACTGTCCACCTGCTAAGCCTAAGCGTGCCAAGATACCAAAGGAAGACCAGATGCTGATAGTGTTTTCAAGTGCTTCATCCTCCTCAGAGAGTGTTCCGCAAGTGAAAACTGGAATGGTTACGAAAGAGGTGCAATGTGAAATGGTTGCAGAAATGGAGGCTGTAACTCTTGAAGGTTAGTAAATTCTTGTTGGGTTCAACCCAAAGAAGCGCAATGATGTTCATTTTGTTTGAAATCTATTCCGCCAATTTCCCACCACTGACAATGCGCTCTGATTGGCTAAGTCAAGGACATGCACTCTGTTTGGCCAATTCTAGAACACACGTTGCAGTGATTGGTCCTTACTGTTCAAAATCAGTGCAAAAGCACTGACTAGTTGCGTAATTGGATTGCTTGGTATTATGTACTACTATAGTAGCTTTCAAATAGCATGAATTCGGTAACACATGGTATTTTATTAGATTTCTCAATGGTTAATGATCATTTCGATATAATAAAGGAATACTATGATAGAGTGAGGTTTCATGAAATATTGTGAGTACTATTTCAGAGTAATCAAATGGAATGTCACTAGATATTGGTAAAAAATTGGTATAATGACGGGATTTTTCCTCAATGTTTCTATTCTATCTTAGACCCTGTCCAGAAGGGGCGATTTCGCCGCGGTACGTCGAATACCGAGACAAAGATCCCGGGTTCGAATCCTACAATGAGCTTGAGGTTTCGGTGAAGAAAAACATCGTGAGGAAACCATAGCACGGTTGTAGGGTACATTGTAGTACCCATATGGCTGGCTACCACCCTCAAGTTGAAAATCTGTCACCAAGCACCTATCGGCGTGTTCCAACAGCTGCACTTAAGAGCCAGTTTCTTCTAGCCTGTGTGCTTACCAACATCGGCCACATCATCACTTACCATGGTTAGATTGTCGTCAAACACAGGCCTATATACAGTAAAAAAAAAACAAAATTTTTAATTTATATTTGCTTTGTTAAAGCTTCCGAGCCAACAGAGCCATGCAACCTACCGGCACAGACCGTCCTGGAGGTGGACCTTGCATATCCAGCCACTATTATGCACATAGATGGTATATACTTTTGGGTAATCACCGACAATAGTCAGGATGTTATCAGGTATGTTACTCTTGCACCTGTCATTAGTTTCTGGTTTTCTGTTTATTTTTAAAGGGTAGCCAAATTTTCAAGAATTATTGTACTCATGTACAACTTCTACGATGATTATCCGACTGACCCGGAAGGAGGGTCGAAAAACATTCGAGTGTATGTATGTATGTATGTATGTGTATTTCTTTGTGCCGCTCTGCAGCCTAAACGGCTTGATGGATTAAGGCATATGAGGTGTCGTTAGATTCGTCTTGACTGGGGGAGTGTCATAGAGTATATTATTTTTATATAGCGCCTAAGAATAAAAAAATAGGGGGGGTATTAAAAATAAAAGTTTCGTTATTATAACAATATGGGTATCAAATGAAAGCTTGTAAATAGACCATTCCATATATGTATATATTGTAATGGTATTGCAGTCGGGGATAAACAAATATTACAAAAAAATACATACTTAGGTTATTGGTTGTCCCTGATTGCAATACCTTATAAAATTCAAGTTATATTCAAAATTCTATAGATTTAAGAGCTTGTTTTTCTCTTTTCAGTTAATTTATGTTTTACACAGTCGGGTTTTTTGTTTCTTTTAATAATTTAATTTACTCTGATATCTCATAGTTTTTTTTGTCACGTATTAAATGATGTTCATAATGATGACTAAAATAACCCCTGCTAATTTGGTTACCCTTTAAAAAGTAACCCTGTATATGGGAGAAGCCTATAATCAGCATATTATATCACATTGAATATGATGATGACATGAAAAACATTATAGAGATGTCAGGACGTAGCTGTATTCTTCATAGTACATGAACATGCTTATACCACAGTCTATAAAACCATACAGTCGTCCGACCAAGACGTCTAGACAATGGGCTATCGTGCGGGGTGTGAGGTGTGAGACGCGGGAAAGCCGAGCCCGAACTGCGAACAAAACGATATTAGTAGTTCGGGACACAGCATATTATAGTATTCGTTGTCGGCATTTTCCACGAGATCAACGGCGTCGGACGACTGTATGGGTTTATAGACTGTGCTTATACTAAAGCCAGTAGACCATGTGACCTTGTTGAGTTTCTTGCTGGTTCTTTTCAGTTGAAGGCTGACTCCTGGAGGCCTACTCAAACAAATCATTTGAAAACCGATCGTTTTTTATGATGGTCATCATTACTCCCGCTGTCTTATTCAGAATTAAGTAAAATATACATGTAACATTTATTCGTAATCATAGAGTAGGCGATTCTGAACAAACCGTTAGACGATTTAGCATCCAAATCTGTTACACGTTGTATATGATTAGAGTACTAATCGATCATCCGAAACTAAGCCCGAAACTTCGTAATTCGTAAGAGAGTAGGCCCCCGAACCGAAAGCTATATCTTCAATAGCTTTGATCTTAATAAATACCTTGCTAGGGGCTTAACTGAATAAGGCCCTGTGTAAAATAGAAAGCTTAATAAAAATTACGTACTATAGGGTTAAATATAGTAAAAAAAAATACCCGGGTTAAGCACGCCTTAATAGATTTGACTTTAAATCTGAAACCTTTTTTTTTAAATGAAACTTGGATTATGTTGCGAATATATTTCAGTGTAATGTCGGAGATGACGGACTACTACAGTAATAACCACATAGACATGAGCCTGGAGAATGTGAAGGCGCTGACTTGCTGCGCTTTCTTTGATGCTGACAGTGAATGTTATTATAGAGGACTGTTTCTCAAACTACTTGAGGTATGACTAGCGTATGTAAACATAGCATCCTAATAAGGTTTTATTTTATTAACTTTATTGCAAAAAAAATATGTTTAAACAATCAAATGAATAACCTCACATTGTTTGTTGATGTGCCATGATGAAAGTAGTGGTTTCGAATCCTACAATGAAAGAAACGTCTGTCGTGAGGAAGCCACACTGACTTACAATCTAGGTACTTTCAAGGCCAGAGTGAATAGGTTACTTTTGGGTAACCCTGTTCCATCTAAGCTTCGGCATCGTCCCTTATGGGCGGGTCAGTGGCCAAACGCGTATAAAATATAGCGCTGTGACAGACGAACATGCGGACGGAGTGGCACCATATAATATTCCTTTTTAGGGTTCCGTACCCGAAGGGTGCCAAACGGGACCCTATTACTACGACTCCGCTGCCCGTCCATCCGTCCGTCTGTGTATCAGTGGGCTATATCTCATGGAAAGAAAAAGCCAAACATAGTCAGATTGTCCAAAAAATATTTAAAAAATGTTACCTTGCTAAGTTTCTTGCCAGATTCTTCTCAGTTGAAGGTCGAGTTCCGAACCGGTGGTAACTTCAGTAAATGTGACCTTCATAAGTACCCTTCTGGGGCCTAAATTGAATAAATGGCTTTAACTTTGACTTTGAACGGTAATAGGTAGACAGCTGAAATTTTCAGATAATATGTACTTCTATTGCCGGTATAACAACAAATAATAATGAAATAAAATTAAAGGGGACGCCCATACAAGTAACGTAATTTTTCATGTTTTGTTTTCATAGTACAATGAGTTAGTTAATATTGTACGGAACCCTCTATGTGCGAGTCCGACACGCACATGGCCGGTTTTTATTACCATTTTGGTTCGGAACCCAAAAATTTAAGGCTAAATTTCAATCCAACGAACGTGGGAAAAACCAATAAAAAATGAACAGAAATTAGAACGTTTATTTAATTTAATGAAACTAATAATACTATATTATGCAACTAGTGAATAAAGGACGGATTTAAAGCGAGGGCCATAGATGAATCACGAGCGTAGCGAGTGATTCAAGTGTTATAATCCTGACGGACGGGAGTGATTCATGGCCCTCCATATAAATCCGTTTTATTCAAGAGTTGCATACTATACTTTATACCATGACTACGAGAAAAAGAAATATTTAAGCGAAAACAACCTCTGAAAATGTGCCAGAAGCTTGATTTTCATTTATCCATTTGCAAAACTCATCGTAGGCTTTGATGTAAACCAGCCGTGATTTATTGGGTAGCAAGTTTTCTACTATATAGGCCACCCTCTCCGCCATAAACGCAGGTGTTAACACATATTCAACACTTGAATGCATTTTCAATCGATTTGTTAAATAACACTAAACTTTTTGTTCGTACAACTTACAGTATTCAAAATAGCGCCAATTTACTAATGACAGCAAAGAACACAAAACAGTTTCTATTCTAATGCTAAACTCCTTGTCGAAAATGTCGACCAATCAAATCTCGAGGAGTTACTTACACAAGGATTTTGTATCGAGTATTTTTTCGCAAGGAGGTTGCATAGCATTGAGTTGCTGGTCGAATATATTGGTGTGTTCTAAATTCAAACACCAAAACAGTGATTAAAAGGGCTTTTTATTTCAGTGAATAAAATAAGCTTTTAAGAGGGGGAATGGTATAAACATGTTTATGTATGGTACCAGGAGGACATGAACATGGCGGAGGTGTTTGCAGTGGACACGGGCGAGATCCGCACGGCGCCGGTCGAGTGCTTGCAGCCGCTCGTCCCGACGTTCTGTGTGCGCCCGCCCTTCGCACGCTGCTGCCATCTAGCGGGGGTAACTATTATTGTATATCACTAGCTTTCCGCCCCGCGGTTTGTCGCAAACAGTACAAGTTCAGTATATAGGGTGACTGGCGATTAGTAAACGTTGTACTGATGATGAAAGTTTTTTTTTTTTAATTTACTTAGCACATGAGCCCATAATATTTAGTGCCTAACATGAATACACCATAAGCTTTTATGTAATTTAGTTTTTATCCCTATTTATATCTTTAGGAAAGTTGTTTGTTATCATGAGTACAATCATGTGTCTAAGTATCGTTTACTAATTACCAGTCAACCTATATTCGTCATTTCTAGAGACCCGCGTTACTATAGCGCCTCTCGCGGATAATTTAAGTAGCCTCCATTAAACCCTAGCCGAGAATCTAAAAAAATAACCTAAACTTTTGAACTCAAATAAGTTGAATTACAATATAGTGTTACAAATAATAATGTGAGAATGATAGGTTAACAATCTATATATATAAAATTCAAAGTCCTGACTGACTGACTGACTGATATATCAACGCACAGCCTAAATCACTAGTTCTAGAGACGTGAAATTTAGAGGGCATATTCTTTGTGAAGAGTAGGTATCCACTAAGAAAGGGTTTTTCGAAATTCCACCCCTAAGGGGGTAAAATAGGGGATGAAAGTTTGTATGAAAGTCCGTCAGTTTCGAAGTTAGGATCTTCAAATTTTGTGTTTAGGCTGAAGATTGAAAATTAATTTATACGTGTCTCAGCGTTTTTAATAATTCCACCCTCGAAGCGGGATAAAGTTGTTTCGTTTTATTTTATTGTTGTAGAAAGATCTGTCATTTGTTTCCTGTAGGCCACGTGAGCGAAGCCGCGAGCAGATGCTAGTGCAATATAAATAAATTCATATTATCTGATACTTGGAGCAGGTTACGCAAGTTTCCGCTAATATTGCCTACTCCATGCTTCGTGTTGAAGCCGTTATAAGGCCCAAGGAGTCTCTTGTATTATAATTCTCCTCCATCCTTTGAGAACGTGAATGAATAATTTAACTTTTAATTTTTAGGTGGACCTGTCCACATATAATAACAAGACATTGATGGAAAAACAAGAGGCGTTCCTGAGGCAGTACGTTGGAAACGTGTGCACCATTGAAGTAGATGACAAGTAAGTATTCCTTGTAAAAACGTCACATGTAAATAGTTGCTAATTTCACGTAAAAATAACGTTCCATTTGTTCCAGCACTTCGGAGTCCTTGGGCGTATACGTAATACTACCTTCAGAAGAGATCCTCAATGATATCTTCGTCAAACAAGGATTGGGGCTTGCAAGTAAGTCATATATCTTTAAAAATCTTTCTGACAATAAAGGAGATGAATGGGAGAACGGTGGAGAAGACGACCAGGAAAATAATTGTACTGAAACTCTGGTATGCGGCGACGTCATGAAACTTTCAGTCAACGGTTCCAGCTCAGATATTTCTGAAAATCAACTGAATGGAAATGGGGAGAATGGTGATGATGTCCAAGAAAATAATCGTGCAGAAACTCTGGAACGCGGCGATGACATTAAACTTTCTATGAACGGTTCCAGTTCAAATCATTCTGAAAATCAACTGAATGGAAATGGGGAGAATGGTGATGATACCCAAGAAAAGAACAGTGACGAAACACTAGTAGATGATGATAACCTAATTGTGGAGAGTTCGAGTTCACCACTTTCTGAGAATGGGGAGAATGGTGGAGGAGATATTCAAGAAAATAATATTAACGAAACTCCAGTATACGATGAGAAAAAACTATTTGTGGGAGGTTTGACCGCTGACACCAGTGAGCAGAATTTACGTGATCACTTTAGTGTATACGGTGAGATCACGAGCGTCTATATTAGAACAGGTAAAGTACTGCGGTATGCCTTCACCGTTTTCAAATCAGCAGACTCCATCGATAGGGTGATGGCTGCCGGGAATCACATCGTCAACAACAAAAAAGTAAACTGTCAGAGAGCGAAAGCGAGACAACTAAGGGTATTCGTCGGTGGAATCTACGGTGAAATCTCACATGACGAAATCAAAAAATTCTTCAGTAATTTTGGAACCGTAGTAGCCGTCGAGAAACCTGTAGACAAGAACAGGATCCCGCGGAAAGGTTTCTGTTTTGTCACATTTCAAAACGAGGATGAAGTAACAGAACTGCTCAAGACTCCGAAACTAACGATGGCCGGTAAAGAGATTGAAGTGAAGCCGATGATTTCGATACCGACACCACCAGCTGTCGTTGGCAAGGATACTACCGGTTACAGCTACCAGCCTGGCTATAATTTCGGCCAAAATGGCTACTTCTATGGTCTAGGTGGCTATGGGTACAACCAGGGCGCCTACGGCTACAATCAAGGTGCCTACGGCTATAATCAAGGTACCTACGGCTACAATCAAGGTGCCTACGGCTACAACCCGGTTAGCTACAGTTATCCAGCATACCCCAAGTAAAGATTCTTCCCCAGCAACCTATGTAGCTGTAAAACAGCATAAGGTTCTCGAGTTCCTTATCATCAGGGATTAATTTGAATAAATGATTTTATTATTTTAATAAGTTGATTATACGACCAGGAACTGTAATGAGCAAATAGTTGTTTGTCGCATGCAGCATAATTAATTAAGAGCCCGGCGAAGTCCGCTCGAAACTTCAATTCGAGATCTGTTTGGCTGAAAACAAAAAACGCGAAACGCGATCACAATGGATTATTTACTCATGTGGTCACAGTACAAGTAAGAGGAACAGTATGTTTCATACAAACTGCCGAAACGCGTCTCATACCTACGCACCTAGAATCTCGGTTTTCACACACAATAATTGTCACGACTCCTCCGCATCTACGTACGACGCGGGACGCTCCCAAGCATTTATTGATTTTGTTATTATAGCACAACAATATAAACTTTATTAATTAATCTATAGATGTTTAATATAGTGAATATCGAAAACGCAGACCAGTTTCTATGGAAATCTAGATAGTATTTTTATTAATTAAAGTGTGACCTAGAACTAATAATAGTTAATTTTCTTTCTAATTCTTAATTAGCAGCTATATTAAAAATAAAAAAGGAGGAACAGTTTTATGTAGAATTCTCAAATACGTAAATTATTTTCTTTGTTCTTATATATTTGTTCGTGTTCCGTAATACAAAAATTATGAGTGAAAACAATGTATTTTTCATATCGTCTTTGTTTTTCTGTAACTTAACATTAGAAGCTATGTTCCTGAATCTATAGCACTGTAATTATTTTTGCTTTTAATATGAAACAAATAATTCGAGAAGGCCTTTGAAGAGGATTGGGTTGCCATACCTAAAAATAAGAAGAAACAAATAAGAAAAATACATGTCATAAAACTCGTAAAAAAATGTTTTCGATTGCAAATCGTTTTAGGTCAGTGTTATTGAATAAAATATATTCATTAACCTTGATAAATACTATCCGAATCCGAATAATAGTATAATATGGTGGAAATATGCTCCAATACAAATGATTTTAGTATTACGTTTGTATGGGCAATTCATCTTCTGCCGGCACCTTAACATTAGAATTAATGTCTATTTTTTTTTTGTTTTTTGTAAGTTTTGTTAAAATCCCCATTATTATTTTCCTTTTCAATTAAAACATTAATTTTCTATGACGTATTATTGTTTTATTTCAAGCCTTCCTCGCAATAAAATTATGAGTTGGCTTAAAACGTTCTAAAAACTTAAAAAAATATAGTTTCACAAAATAATCTTTTGTTTTCTCCACTCTTCCTCCATATTATAATCTTTATCTATGCCAATTCTCAAACTCCGTTGCGTAAAATGCTTAAAGAGGGATACAAAGATTTCACTTCTCGTATTTATTCAATAGACACTATAACTAGCATCTGCTCCATTGTTTTCCTGCATTCAATCGATCATAATAGCGAGTAAGCCTCGCTCGTTTAGATGCAAATATCTAAAACTTATAAATAAACTGTACTAACTTAGTCATAGGTAAGAGTAATATTGACAAATCAAGTTTAGAGTCGAAAATAAAGCAATTGAATTTGGAACCTGGACCTGTGACATAATGTTCATTTTCTTTTAACGCAATCTATTCTTGAGACTACCTAAGTAAGATCTGATTCTCGTTATTAAAATCCAGGGTAAAACAGGTATTCCTGGCGTTCATTTAAAGGATCAGGCGAACTAAATCTCGCTGGGATAAGTAAGCTGTACTGTCAACAGGTAATGTTTGTCTCAATATTGACACCGAAATTATAGTCTGGTGACCTGAAATTAGTAGGAGTGCTCAAAAACTGAGGACAGGACACGAAAGCTTTATGCCAGCTAATTTCGTTAACACGAAAATTTTATAATTAATTGACTCGTTTGGTCCATAAATATAGAATTCTAGAAAATATGAGCCAAATTCATTATGCAGTCAGCCAAATTAAGCGTGCTAAAGGTTGGTTGTGACGTTGATGCGTCAAGGGTAACAAACAAACAAACTCAATTTTGCACTTATTATATGTATTAGTAGGATTGATCTGCAATATGCCATGGTTGCTATGCCTATAGAATTTTCTTTTACTATGTCAGAAACATTCACCTGAGGGCCAAAAATAGCTGAAAACGCTCGAGGCATCGACCGCCCCACCGTGCGTCTCAAAAGAAGACACAACCATTTTATAATAGTACATTATGTTATGATAAATGTGAGCAAAGTTGGTTATTAACACTCCAGGCGGTATTAAGCCCTCGATAAGGGAGCCGAGAGTGTAATAATCAATGCACACGCGTGTCATACGACGTTTTTCAACACACTTGCGAGGAAAAAAACAGACTTGTATTTTGCAATACATGTCACTTTAAGAGCAAGTGTGTTGAAAAATATATTAATTTTGCCACCTAGTGTCTAAACCGCTCCTGTAGTGCCGGCGCTGCGCATGAACGATCCACGAGCGCATAGAAGACAAATGAAAGATCACCTAATAATATGCTTTCTGCTTCGTTTTTTACCCCTTAGGGGCTGCATTTAGAAAAACTCTTACGTTATATAAAGAACCTGTGTACAAAATTTCTATTTCCTGCCGTTTAAGCTGTGCGTTGATTAATTTAGTCCTTAGAGTTTGAATATTATACAGTGACAGCGTTAACAACGTTACCTTGTGCGAAGCTTGAGCAGTTCCCATATAGATGCATTCGCAGATATATTGTACACTAGTCGATTTACAGTCAGACAAAATGTCGATATGGATTCCTTGTAATTTGTTCTTGGTAAAAGTATCGATAAAAAACGAGAAATTGGCATTCATTTATGTATTTTAGTCGTTCAAATGTACGCGCACATCCGTCCGCACCTGTGATCACGGCCCAATATTCTAACTATGTGTTACTCATTCAGTTTCTTTTAAATATATAGAATACTAGCTGTCCCCCGCGGTTTCACCCCCGTTTCTGGGATAAAAAGTAGTCTATGTCCTTCTCAATACCATAGGCTATCTGCATGCCAAATTTCACTACGATCCGTTCAGCCGTTAAGACGTGAAAAGGTAACAAACAAACAGAGTTACTTTCGAATTTACAATATCAATTGATGTTATTTTTAAACACACGATTTTTTTTATATCTTATTATCAAAAGTACAAATAATGTTGTATATTAATTAAACTTTCTACACAATTTCAGTAGACAATGCCTCCGCTGTAAAGAATGAATCGACGAATGAGCCCAACATTGGTGTTGATAATAGTGAGTTGGATAACTTGGACATAACGGAGGGCCCCGAGTATGAAGACCCTGTGCTTGCTGTTACGGTAATATTAACTAAATGTTATTTTCAAGCTCCATAGTTCATGTATCGATCTCATCGAACAATTAACCCAAAGAAGCACAATGACGTTGATTTTGCTTGCAATCTATCAGTCAATTTCCCACTATCGACAAAGCGCTCTGATTGGCTAAGTCAAGGAGACATGCCCTCTGATTGGCCAAGTCAAGAACACACGATGCAGTGATTGGTCCTCACTGTTCAAAATCTTTCGGAATCGGATTGCTCGGAATTACTACTCTAAGGAATTGTTCCTCGATGATCGATTTTAAGAGAGACAGACCATAGTGTTTATTCGCTCGAAGAGCAGCTCCCCTGGGGAAGTACCTCCACCTAACGGAATACCGCAGCCAAATAACTCTGTCGTGTTCCTGCGCGTGAGTAAGGTCGCTAGAACTCATGGGAGGGGGAAGGGTCGGTAACGCGTGAGTGATGCCTCGTGTGTTGCAAGCATCCATATGGCTACGTTAACCGCTTACCATCAGGCGGCCCGTACGCTTGTTAGCAGAAAAAAGCTTTAGTGAATCTAATCTCAAAGCAGCGAAATTGCCAAAATAACGTAACGTGATGTACAGTCGATAACAGTTAGAATTCGTAAATTTTCGTTCTCTCACAATTGATCGTGCGATTAATTGTGAGAGAATTGGCTCCCATGTCGAAAGTCGTGGGTTCGAATCCTACAAAGAGGGGGCTTGTTAAAGGCAGCGAACATTTAAACCAAAGAATGATGAATGCATTTTGTTAGAAATCTATTCCGCCATTTCCCCACCATCGATAATGCGCTGCGTGCGATTGGATAAGACAAAAAAAAATATCTTATCACAAAGCACAACCGTTATGTGCTTTGTGATAAGATTCCGGTAATCGCACTTGAGATCCAGTTCCACCATCCCTTACCACTGTGACATGGTCAAACGTAAGCCTATCCAATGTAAATAATTCCATAGGGCTACCACAATCGCGACGAAGCGGAGATCTGCAAATTCTACAAAGGTGGGCCGGAGAAGTCTTGCTTTAAAGGTGCCAGGTGTGTCAAGAGACATGTTATTAAACACCCTGGTAAGTAGTTAGCTTTTGTAGTTACTGGCATAATATCATTATTTAACTATAAAGTTAATATATAACTATTTAGTCAGTCATTTACATTATCAAAAAATATTAGACACGTATTTTTTTCATTAGTCAATCAAACAAAAAATTTACGTTGTTATGGTGTGTTGAAGTTCCGCGTGACGCCACGCGATGGTACACTTTTCACAAAGACACAAACAAGTGACGTCACGAGCCCCCGCTGCCGAACTATGACGAGCTTTACCTCGTAAATTTTTATTGATTTGATAAAGCAAAAAAATACGTGACCAATATTTTTTTATGAAACGGACTTTTCATTAGAGAGATCATTGCAAGCCCTTCACAGGAAATGCAACCCGTATCTGACTATTCATAAGTGTCTGCAAAAGTCTATTTGGATGGAATAATTTTGATTTCCTATTTTAATATTGAGAAGTATCTGCAACTCTCGCCATCGACGGGGAGTCCATCCTCACACATTGAAACCAGAATTGTTTCGAACTGTGCGGGCCCAAAGGAGCTTGCTTCCGCGGACGCTCAGATTGTGGAATGAGCTCCCCGCCGTGGTTTTCCCAATGGAGTACAGCATGGGGTTCTTCAAAAAGGACGTGAAGAGATTCCTTCAGGGTTGGCCACGCGCGAGTGATACCCCTGGTGTTGCAAGCGTCCATAGGCTACGGTAACTGCTTACCATCAGGCGGGCCGTATGCTTGTTTGCCACCATAGTGGTATAAAAATAAAAACATCCTCGCTAGTTGTAGGTGTATAATATGTTGTTAGACGGTTGGACCCTGGACCGCGTGGAGGTGGTGGGCAAGCTGCACCGGCTGCCGCTGCCGCCGCCGCGCTCCTGGCTCAAAGTGCTTGTCACCGCCGTCGGACACTACGACCGCGTTTACGTGCAGATACAAACTGACACACAGAAAGGTATTGTCATTTATTGATACACAATAAAACTTGAAAAAAAGGTTGCTTGCCTATCGGTTTACTATAAGATATATCCCATCAAAAACATTCTGTAAAAAACTAGCCAAGTCTCGATGGAGCTGCTTGTTCATCTCCAAAAAGCAATGAAATCTAGACAAAGTCGTGCCAAGTCTAAGGTTCCTTACTGCGATTTCTTTATTATTATAGTTAATGTTGTGTGCCTTGGCCGTTGAACATTATTTATACGTTAGTGGGTACAAGTACAGATTGGTGCAATGGTGTCATGGAGCACCTGGTTTTGTACCCTTCAACAGTCAAGTCACACAACATTAACTATAATACTAAAGAAATCGCAGTAAGGAACCTTAGACTTGGCACGACTTTGTCTAGATTTCATTACTTTTTAGAGATGAACAAGCAGCTCCATCGAGACTTGGCTAGTTTTTTACAGAATGTTTTAGATGGGATTTCACTTCTTTTTGTAGAAAATGAAGCGGCCCACCAAGTTGAATATTTTTTGTAAAGGTGGTATGTCGATCTCTAATAGTTTGGTTGGGCTCTTGTGTTTTCTAATCAGGGTCACCAGGTACTCCAGATCTTCGATTATCCTAGTTTTCATAGTTTTTCCTTTATGTGGTCATTAAACCCTAACTCTGTACCAAATTTCAGCCCTCTTGAGTTTATGGGAAGTACTAGTTCTATTCTGATGATCATGAGTGAGTGAGTGAGTGAGTGTCATAAATGTGAAACTTTGCTTTCGCTTAACTTCGGAACTAAATGACCTACAGACTTGAAATTTTGGATTTTAAGTATGTTATTATAGCTTACTGGATGACGAAAATTTCTGCGTTCTGGTCTTATCCAGAGGTTCTCAAATAGGGGCCTGAAAATGCGGCGAAATGGTTTCAGTAAAGGATGGTACGGCAGTGTTTGCTTCGCGCTCGACTCGGCGGGGCACTGCCGTGCCCCCCGATTGTGGATAGTTTGCACTGGAATTGTTCCCCATTTTTACACTGAAACCTGTACTCCTTCTCTTACAATTTAGGGACTTTCAAGGCCAGAGTGAATAGGTTTCTTCTGGGTACGCGTGCTCCATTATAAGCTTCGTCATCGTCCTTTATGGACGGGTCAGTGGCCAAACGCAAAACCATTAATAATTTAAAAAGAAACCGTTAATTCAACTGACTGATTCACTGTTATTTCAAAATCCGGCATAACTGTTACAATAATGGGCTATGTTCAACCCATTTTCATATAACACGTAACTTTTGTATTTTAACAACCCATTTCTTCAAATTTCATTTACTTTTACGTTATACTATTACATTATATAAGGGGCCAACCACAATAGTACATTATGATACATGTGTGCAAAGTCGGTTATTAACATAATAATCAATGCATACGCGTATCATACGACGTTTTTCAAAACACTTGCGAGGAAAAAACCGACATCATCATCAACATCCATATTTACAATGGAATGAAATGACAGTTATTTATTGATAAAAAACTAATATAAAAATGTAATAATAAAAGTAATTAGTTATTTTATTTGTAATGCTTTACTATATTAAAACAATATTTACATGTGGTACAGAGGAAGTGCCGGATTTTGGCGTGATCCTGCCGCCCATGACACTGGCGTCACTGGTGCGGGACATGAACTCCCCGGCGACAAGACTCGCATACAAACCATTAACGGTAACTTACATTTCATTGTTATATGTATACAAGAAACAGGATAAAAAGTATCCTATGTTTGAATCCAGAGCATACTATATGTGTGTGCCAAGTCTCATTCAAATCTGTTCAGCCGTGATCAAGCCACAAACATCCAAATTTTCACATCTATACAGGATGTTGTTTTGGTCGGCGACAAGCGACCCAGGAGCGGTAGTACAAAATATATATTCCCCAAAAATGGACTTAATTCCATTAAATACTGTATGAGAAATACCTTATTCAATTTGAAATAAAATTACTGCAAAGTATGGTTACTAGGCACGTGCACAGACTAGAGCTAGGCACAAGCCGCCATCGCCCCACCGCTTTACTCCCTCGTACTCCCGTTGAGTATTATGTCTACACTTTAGCTTATTACATGATTTTCAAAATTTTAATTTTTTTATTTTTATTATTAAAAAAAAAAAAGTATTTATTTTATATTTTTTTAGCACCAGTATCATTTGTATTATCGACCCTGAGTCGCTCGTCGCTGACCAAAACAACGACCTGTATACTAATAAAATAAAGCGGAACGGAAATCTGGAACCACCAGTCGGATTCGAAAAAATCTTTCACTAATAGGAAGCTACATTATCTCAAGAGTATTATAGGTCTCTTTTATCCTGGGAATGTGTGTGAAACCGCGGGGGAAATAGTTAGGGGGGAATAGTTTATAAAATACGTAAGATGAGAATTTATCTACATGTCAATCATACAAATCCATTTGAATATTACTTTCATACTTATATCATTACTAGCTGTCCCCCACGGATTCACCCGCGTTCCCGGGATAAAAAGTAGCCTATGTCGTCCATACCCTAGGCTATCTGCATGCCAAATTTCATGATGATCCGTTGAGTAGTTGAGGCGTGAAGGCGTAACAAACAAACAAACCCATTTTCGCATATTGTGTAAAGTGTATTTTTTCCTAGTATATTGGGAAAGTATAATTTCAGATGACACCAGCGCCGGGCGAGTATGTCGCCGCACTGTACCCTCTAGACAACAACTGGTATCGCGCTTGCGTTCTGTCTGTTACACGCGCCGACCAAAATGTTGAGGTAAGAATAGTACAAATTGGCTTCTTTTCTTCTCTTCTTTCTTTATTTTTAAGTATGGCAACCGAATCCAAATTAGGACTTATTTCTGCCAGTGTCGAGTTATATTGTAATTTCCAGACACAATAAATCACTTTCACATATAGTTCTCAGTCAGTCACCGTCCATAAAAGTCATGTTTTACTACAATGGTGGTCATTGTACTAAAACTCTTCACGGACTTTTTGAGACAACTTGAAAAGTCACATAATTCATTTCACTTCACTGGTGCACATGGATTGATCTTTATTTGATAAAATACCACCGATAATATGCAATAAAACTCAAAATATTGGAGGGAACATACATACATCGATGCGATACGATCGGGCGATGGCTGCCACACTCGTCATACTTGTGAACAGGTGCTGCTTGTGGGGGCTGGTCTGCTAAAGTTTGCCATTCATTTATTTACTTATTAAATATAGATTCAGTCTACTTTGTAGTTTAGCCGCCGCGCCGTGGCACGCAATTGTTGTTAGTGCGATTAGAATGTAAATATTATGTAATGAATCTAAGCTTGTTTTGAAAAGAGTAATTGGTGAGTTTATTGCCGGCTCTTCTCAGCAAATGCAACCTTCCGAACCGGTATTAGAGTCAGACTTTTCATAAGTGCCTGCGAAGATCTATTTGAATAAATGATTTTGAATTTTGATTTTTTTGAATAGGCTACTTTCCTGAAAAAAACTAATTAGTCCGTCATTAACATTATCAAAAAATATTAGACACGTATTTTTTCTTTTATCAATTAAACAAAAAAATACGAAGATATCGTGTGTTGAAGTTCCGCGTGACGTCACGGTGTGGTACACTTTTTAGGAACAAGTGACGTCACGAGCCCCCACTCCCGAACTTAGTCGCGCTTTATCTTCGTCAATTGTTAATGATTTGGTAAAGCAAAAAATACGTGGCCAATATTTTTTGATAATCTAACTGACGGGCTAATTAGAATTATCATATTTTTACCCAGGAAACATCCCTATTATGTTGTTTAGATAATGTACGTAGACTACGGCACAGTGGTGTGGGTGAAGGAGGACCAGATCCGCGAGCTGGCGGGCCGGTTCGCGGCGCTGCCGGTGCAGGCGGTGCTGTGCGTGGTGGCCGGCGTCGCCGCTAAGTCGCAGTGCTCGCAGCAGTGGGCGCGCGCCAAGAAACAGCTCGCCGCGCTCGTGCAGGACAAGATACTTGATGCTCACGTCATGTTAGTATAATAGACGCGTTTTCTCAATAGGCTAGATTCCTGACAAAATCTATTTAGACGGAATAATAGTCTTTTAATTTACATTAGAGATGAAACGGATAACTGTTTGGCCGGATACCGGATATTCGGCCAACTTTGTAGCCGGGCTGTACATCGCCGTTTGGTACATCGCAAGAAGCGAACGTTTTGCTTAGGAGGCGCAAATTTTTCGGTCATCTAGCCGTAGCCTATTTGGTACAGTAGCAGTGGCATAACAATAGGGTGGCAAGGCTGGCAAAATGCCACGGGCCCCCGACCCAACAGGGCCCCGGCCCAAGAGGCCGCGAGCTCAATTTTTTTTTTACATTGTACCTGAATATTTTAAACTGAGTACAATGTGACGATTTTTACTAATAGGGCCCATCAAAAAAAAAAAACACGGGCCCCAGATGGTATAGTTACGCCACTGTACAGTAGTACCCATCTGATAAGGCGCCTCGTGAATCTTCGTTCGCACAGAAAAGAAAGTATGGCCCCGAAGATTAACGAAAGAATGCTTAAAACTTACAACCTTAGATCACTACTATAAGGTTCATAATACACTGCAGCTGTTAGTTCCGTCACACTCGCAAGTCACGCCCGTCCGCACGGCGCGCGCTAACATGGCGGCAGCTGCTGACCAAAAGCGGTTTCTCGCGCTTTGAAAATGTATCTTCTGCGCAGGTACATCGGTAAGCCATATCAGTTGGGTGCACTACTTTACCTAAATATGATATTTCCGACCGGATAGTAATTTGGCCGCCGGATACCGGATAATATAACCGGATATCCGTTTCATCTATAATTTACATTAACAAAAAATATTAGACACGTATTTTTTCTTTTGTTATACAAAAAAAAATACCGAGATATCGTGTGTTGAAGTTCCGCGTGGCGTCACGCTGTGGTACACTTTTACTCAAAAGTGACGTCGTTATCTTTTTCAATGTTTAATAATTTGATAAGGCAAAAAATACGTGTCCAATATTTTTTGATAATCTGACGGACTAATTAGATATTTTTTTTACCCAGCAATCATCCCTATTTAAACGTGGCTATTCAAAAGATATTAAACAGATATTACTAAGCAAACAAAATTACTAGCCTACTAAAGGGGAACTCTTTCGTGTTTGTTACTCTTTCATCAGCTGAACGGATTTGAATAAAATTTGGCACACAGATAGAATATGTTCTGGATCTATGATTGTTGTAAAGATTGTCCCATCCCTTTATCGCAGACATACCTGCAAGCCGCTACCAACCACTGTTTTAGGCGAGTTTTGTCTTTTGGAAACGTATTTATGTCTATTTTTTCGGAACAAAACGGACTGCTCAACACTCGAGGCATAATCAGCTTTTGTTCGCCAAAAGCGGACTTATCCCTGTTTACAGTAGGGGTAAAAAACTAATTAGCGGATAAAAAACACATGGTACATGTCAGTTTCTGTTTAAAATCGCATTTTTTGATAATTTTTCAATGTAATTTTTTTTTGATTTTTTTTAATGATAGTACCAGTTTAGATTGAAAATATTTTAGGACACGCAAAAATATGACCGTAAGGGTGCATCAACACCGCAGATATCTTTCGTGGATCAAAACACAAAAAGATAACTGTGGTGTGGATGCATCATAAACAGCTAAAACAAATCGTCAATCATGGACAAATCCGTTTATGTTCGCCTTCTCCTCATTTTATTTATTTGGTTATTATTAATTATATAGGGCCTTACTCGCTAGTGGCTTACACAACCTTATTTTACCACAGCGCTCGAGAATACGACGAGCTGGTGGTAGAACTGTTTGACGACGACTACAGCATCGCGGAACACTTGGCTGTTCTAGGCGAAGTACAACTCGAAGAATACTCCATTGTTGACGACACTAATGTCACAAAGAAGATTGTTGTGCCGTAGATTTAGTTATGTAAGTGTTTCCTGTATTATTATTAAATTTGTTAAAGCTTCGCCAGTTAAATATACGAGGGCGCCACCTGTCGATTCCGATGACAGCTCTTAGAAGAAAGTATAGAAGTTTTAGTTCCTTGTTTCGCCGCAATATGTCAGCCGTGAGCGGGTACGTGTGATTTCAATTACGAAATTGTCTATGTAATCAAGAGATGTGATTTTATATTTTGTAATAAAATAGATAAATAATAGATTTAATGGGAAACATAGTTTACATGGAGGGTGTTACTTCCTTTTATGTGAAATATATATTAAAGCATAGCTAAAAGTGCTCACCATCTGCAAAAGATACCTAGTAAACAAATACCTACCTCAGTGCGGACTATACAGAAATAATTTTTCAACTGGGCATAGGTGGCCAAACGTAAAGGAATAGCTAGAAAAGGGGCTAGAAAAGGCTAGCTAGAAAACGATTTGTCGCTCGATACCGATTTTAATAATTTGACCATTCATACCCACTTGAAAAAATTCACCTGTATAGCGGTTACCGTCCATTTTTATCCAATTGTTTTTAGTTGGTTTACTATAACGCTCTTACTCATAAACGCTACTAACTAATATACTGGTCATGAAAATGACGCCACATCGTTTGATAATGATAGGTGATAGATAAATGTGACAAAGTAAACAGTGTTGTAGTTAAATAGAGCTTAAGATGAGTTAGGCGGAAAATAACATAGTCCTACACTTATTTTAAGATTTAATAAAGTATGTATGATGCTTTTTTATCAGTCTATTAATATTGCATTTTATTTGTATAATATAAGCGGAATATTAATACCACAAACAAAATCATAAATTATATATATATTATTTATGTACTTCGTCTATCTGTATGTAAATAATATTCATTCATAGTAGGTATGTTGTTATATTAACGCGACTAAAGTCTTGTTTTAAGCTTTAATTTTGAGACGATCGTGTTTCGACAGTGAATAGGTATCGTTTTTGTTTGAATTAGCATATAGGTAGGTATTTTTGATTACAGTAGTTTATGTCATTAGTATGTACGCAATCGGTGCCTAAAATAATGTGATAATAATATGAGACATACGATTTCTACATTGTTTTAATTGATATTCCAAAACAGCAGCTGTCATCAATTTCTTAAACCATAATATAAATACCGCAATTTTTGTATTGGTACCAAATAGGGATGGGCAGGGAAAGAAAAAAAATATGGGAAGAAAAGAAAAATACGGGAAAGAATGGAAAAATACGGGTAAATTCCCGAACGGCGGGAAAATACTCAAGTGGCTTTTTGTACCTAAAAAAATATTTTTAGATGCTTTTGATTGTTATTTTAATCATACTCGCTGTTGTATGTACCTACATTATCTACGTGCGGACCCACGCGGACCTTGCGCGGACTGGACCGAGTATCACACTTCCCGACATCGAGTCGGACGAGTATATACTACCACGGCGTGGTAATTGTGTGGGACCGCCGCCTGTCCATCACAACCTCAAAACGTCACTTTTTTAAAAACAATGCACTTTTTCATCACAAAAAAAAAGACTTTTTTATTGTATGATATATGTGTATGACCGTGGTATGACCCTAATAGAAATCTTGTTAAATGTTATTCAAACGACTTTGTTAAGGTGTCTCTCGCTATATACGCAAAATCTAGTAACTGTGACCATTTGAGTATTTTCCCAGCCAATGGGAAAATTCCCGGGTTTTTTCCCATCAAATGGGAAAATTCCCGGGTTTTTTCCCACCAAATTGGAAATTTACTCTAAGTTGGGTTTATTGCCGGGAACAAACCCAACCGTAGTACCAAACTTCTTAATAGTTAGAAACTACATGTAAATCCGCAAAATAGTTTATTCTTACAGTATTTAATGTAATTATGAAATTGATCTTCCATTTTATTTTATAGATTATATTATCTATATTCTGCTATCCATGACGAGTGACTATGAATGTGTATGCAACTTACTGTGTAGTAGCGATTGCAAAAAAGATTATTAAACTGTTAAAATGTTTAATTTATAATTTACTTTTAGGTATATGTTGTTATAAGCCTAGAGATTCAGCACAAATATATTTGTTAACTATGATGCAATCTAGACTGATTTAGAATAAAAATAAAAGCTTTGTGATAAATTATTATTTTATTTCAGTAGGTATAAGAAAAATCCAATAATTTGATTATATTTTTTATTCCAAACGCATTTTTATACACAGTAAAGAACGTAATTTATAAACCCTCTTCTGTTAAGGCACTTCCTTTATTCAAAGATTGTTTTAAACAAACTGAATCATGATCTGTAGACAGCCCCTTTGTGCCCTAACCGGATCTAACTTAAATAACATTCCGATAAAATAATAAATAAGTATATTATTATTTAAATCACAACTAACAGCTATAAAAATAAAAATCACAATCAAATTATCACTGAAAAATCATTTCTACAAAAATACATGGTATATCTTGTCACGTATATTTCATACATAATAAAATAAACACAAAAATTATATGAAATGGTTCATGAAAAGAATAATAATAATACCTAATCAATGTTCTAATGAGATTTATAATTTATCGACTACAATTATGTCTTGCCTTATATACTAAGTGACTATAAACATTGAACACCCCAGGCGAATTAAAAACTGTTATAAAGTTACTTCATGCATAAATGTGTCCCTATTACTATTATACATATTTTATTTGAAGATTATTTTTTTAACTACCCATGACTAGAACCAATCACTAGTCCAACAAGCTAAATACAGCATGCTGGCAATTTCAATTTGGCAATTGTAAAGATTATTACACTTAGCAAAGCAGTTTGTTACATAAAATTTAATTATCTGAAACAAATAGTTTCGGCAGTTCCGACTCTAATCTTATAACTCTTACAATTGAAGTAAGACGCCAGTTGCCATAGGGGTTAGAGTTCTTTGGTGAATATGACTCGGGAGCAACAAATGTGCTATAGTAAGAAATTAACTCATGAGATTGATCACCATCCAAATCTGCAATCTTTAGAGACTGCTCCTGGTATTCTAAGTCAGGCTGACAAATTGGCAAAGGTGTATGCATATCTATGGGTCCACGCACACATATCTGAATGATGTCTGTTTGACTCACATTCACATTATGTGTCTGCTGTTTGTCAAATGATACTAAAACTATTCTCTCGGAAATGTCATGTGCTGTAAAATTATGATACTTTATGAATGACGATATTGATGCAACATTTATTGATGGCCGATAGTAAAATATGTCATAAGTATTCTTTGGACTCTGATTTTGTACATTGTACCTGACTTCATCAATTTTGAGTGCACCCTTTGCAAGGTGTGCACTATTCCACTGTCATAATTTTAACACAAAGCCTCGTATGGAGTTTGCGAAAGCAAAAGAGCTTGGCATCATAGCATAAACATGATTGGCTGCATATTCCCAACTAATGTTAGTTGTACCGTTTCTCTCTAGCATCAGTTTTAAATTGACTCTGCAAGACTCTGGACATTCTCCTGAATTCTCCACAATAAGTTTTCCTGGACCATTTGTAAACAATTCTCTAGTATTTCCAATCTTCTTTTTGAGACTCAGATTTATCCTTTTTGTGATCTTTGGATCTGGTGGTGAATGATTAGAAGTCTGATCCAACTTTAATAGTTTTCTATACAGCAAAGGATAGGATATCTGCCTTACAGCCTCAGTAGTGCCATTTTTACAAATGTACGATATTGTGTCTATATCTGGAAGCAACTTGACAGAGAGACAATCTTGTACTATCATAGGCTCACCAATAATATTACCTGTTCTGCCGGATACTATTATTAATGAATTGTGGTTTGTATTTGGATAGACGGTAGCCACAGTGAGAAGATCATTTACCTTATCTTGATCCATGTCTTTCATTACTATTGGGAAATCAATTGCAGCTATATTATTGAATACTTTTCCTTGCATGTACCAATGATATGTACCATACAAGGGATTTAGGGCTGCAAGCAAGCCCTCAGAGCCTGAAACTATGCAATCTTCCTGTTTATCATTGTTCACATCAATTAGATGGCAGTTTATTTCTGTTGGTATTCTTTTCTCTCTAGTATACCACCCTACTTTTCCAGAGTTTCCAACTATGAGCAGGACACCATTCACATTGTCATTGTTGGTGATCTCTTCCTGCCTCATGTGATTTCCACGGTAGATGAATATGAGGTTCTTTGAGTTGGGCAGAGCTCCTTCGACAACTTGGACGGCGCCGGACAGTTCGATATCATCGTAAGGGAGCTCCCAGCTTGTGGTTTTGTCTTGCCACTCGTTATTGATGCAACTACCGACGTCGGAGCACGGTATGCCCCACAGAAATATCACTACAGTAAATATACACGCGAGTATAGAAGCGATGAAGGCGCAACGGCGCGGGAAAGACATTTTACTGGAAATATCGGACTGTAAAAAACTTACGTTGTCCATTGTGCTTTCGACTGTATTTACATTGGTGTTGAAGTCATCCATATCACTCATACTGTAGTTCTTTGATGACTGCAAGCCACTGTTGAAATCCAGGTTGTTACAGCTATCTGTTGCTTTGATATGAACCGCATTTTCTAACTTGTGGTCGTCTTCGGACTCTGAATCGGAGAGTATTTGTTTCAAAGGAGCGTAATTACCGCCGGTCCCATTCGCTGACATGGCTTGGATTTCAATCAAAAAACTGTATGTACATCGTGTGAAATATTTTCTCCTTTACAGGTAAGAAATCTATTTTAATTATTTTATTTTCCACAAATAGCGGCCAAATATAATCAATCAATAACAAAGACTGACTGAATGAATGATCGATGATGGATGAATGAATGAAATGAATGATCGAACTTCATAAAGTTAGGTAGGGATGAGCGATCATCGATATTTGAACATCGATGTTAACAATATCCCGAGACGGGTTTTTTTTAAATTCCGGCATGTACCTATGTGTGCGACAGATCAAGCTTTAAATTACTTTTTTATTGGCTAGCAGCATACCTTCATGCTGCGTAGCAATTATTTGTCATGAAAATTTATGAAATTGAAGTAACTGAATTGTCGCGTTTCTGTTGGAGGTATTGTACCCATGTTGATTGATTCTGCTCCCCTTTATAGTTTTGTAGATACAACAAAATAATAAGAAAGAAAAGTTTGCACTTGAATGTACGTTGATGGCACTGCGTCAAGGCTACAAAAATATACCACCCAGCTGATTTACAGCTATGCATTTTTAGACCTTCCACAATCATCCAAATTCTTATTTTATTTCAAAAATAAAAAGGCTTTTCTGAATAGAATCGAATCATTTATATTGAATGAACTTCCCTAATCGAAAGTGAGAATGATATCACAGATTATTAATTTACTCACAAAATCAAAAGTGTACGGCTCTAATTAGGATGCTTGGCCATGAGATACCTGGCTACCTTGGTTGGATGGAACCAAACATTCATCCAAGAGCAAAGGCTTTAATGTGATTATTCCTTACAAATGTATTCCCCTGTTTTCTTCCTGAATAATGCCTCTTGAATCATCATTTTCATATAATCAAGTTCTGCTTTGGACACGTCCCTGTTACTTCCTTTTTTTCAGCAACTAACTATTAAATAAATTATGGCCTTCCAAAAATTACAATAAATGCCCTATTTTTCCGCCGTGATTAAAAGGACTACCAGACAAATTCGTAAAGATTTTAACATAAAAGAAAGTAATAGGGACCTAGATAACCCCTTACTTAAAATTTTAATGTAAAAAATAAAATTGAGTCGGCTCAGTTTTCGAGGAGGAAAATGGGGAAAACGAAACGTCGATTTCGTCAATTTTTTTGTGAATAAATCGGTCTGAGCTGCAGATGTCCCTATCGCACATAGCTCATAGCATAGCGGCATAGCGCGACGGCAATAGTTTCTTCAAATACTTATTTTTCAAATTCCTCGTAGCTAGGAACCCCTCTTAAGTATAGTGTAGTGCACACGGTCGCAAGGTCTCAGGTGGCGCCCGACCGGGCGGCGCGGGCGTCGAGCGCCACTCGTGGTAGTTACATCTACACTAATAGAGATTAGTATTTTTGTTTCTAATGAATAAACTCAAAAACTAATGTACCAATTTAAAAAATTCTTTCACCTATGGAATCGTATAATTTATGATTTATCACAATTATCACTGAGTGACATAGGCTGTATTTTTTATTCGGGATCCATACTAAATCACCAAGAGATTGCGGTTGAAACTGCAGAATAAAAATCTTCTTTTATTTTCACCCAAATTTCCGAACACTATTCCCAAAGAGCTTATTCCATTTAAATCGCGCGCCTACTTGAGGACGCCGGGTGCAATCTATAGATTGCATCCGGGCGCTATATGGGCTAGATTCGGCCCTGCATTCAAGACTTCTTTTCAAAGAGGGCTAAGTTGGTAAGCCCAAAATACATAAGCAGGAATGTGTGGTACTTCCTGGCATGGCCGCCTTTCTTTCTTTATATATTCATATTCTTTATTTGCATTCCATATCAATATAAACATTAGGTGGTAAATTAAGTCTAAATAAAACTGTGGACCCTGTCGGGCACAGCAAAAATAACAACAACAACATGTAGGACAGAGGTCATTAAAATTTGTATTTGTTTATTTATTTTATTTATATATCAAGAACTAAGGACACTTATGAAGGTCAAAGCTACTGAAGTTACTACCAATTGGAGTTCATTTTCGGCAATGTTCGCAAAAATATATTATTATAGAACAAAATAAAAATACAGTATTTTAGGCAGAATGTATATTTTGTTTTTGTTATAAATTATTTGCAGTTCTTTCGATACTAGTCTACAAACATAAATACAAGGTTTCTCTATTATGTCACACTTATTTACTTGGGGCTTTTCCCTTACAAAATGGTATAAAAATATTAAATAACTTCGATTCAAAGTAAATAACTGGATACATTCAGTACAGAGAATTAAATATGCAAACCTATTTTCGAGACTGAAATTCAGATAACGCGGCATTGCGAACGCCAAAGCGCGCCTTAGCCACAGTACATTAAATATAGCTAAAACAGTATCTCAAAAAGGCAATATTATTGGGATTATATATACGCTGACCGTAGATGTGTCTCAATGCACTACCTGCATTACGAATAGCGATTGAAAGACTTTCTTTTGGCGTGGAATTGGGGTTGTAGTTACATACTACGTTATATGTACTGTGTCTGAGACCGGCTTTACAATATATTCTAATTGAGATTATTCAAGGTACATACTTAAACCTAGATAAGTGCACGTCACTAGAATCTGAACCAAACTTAATGGCGGCTGTGAAGTGCGCTGCAAGCCGGCTTTGCGCAGGCTCCGCGCCTAATATCACAGCCGCCAATAAGTTTGACTCAGTCTGTAGCCGACCCCCTATGGCTACGCCACTACAATATTATACACCGCACCATTACATGGCCAACCTTCCGCGACAGACTTCTATATTACTAACTACAAATACAGAAATAAATAGATAAAACCAAAACTATTTACAATTTTTCAGCCTCAAAAATACTTCCATTGATTTAATATATCCTCATCGAATTCACAGTGTGGTTGCTTAGTTTTGATGGCACTTTATTTATTACTATAATTTATAATTATACATGTATCAAGGTGCCGAAAGAATTGAAAATATAGAATGTTAGGTATCTACAGACAAACCTGATAGGAACAAAGAAAGTACTATAATGTTAGCATCAATTAATAAACCTAAATCTTAACCGAGAAATAAATAAATAAAAATATAACTCTATAAAATAGTGTGATGATTTCTTATGACGATGGACAAGATAAGGCATTAGTGAACAATTCGCTAAAATAATAATATCAGCAGGAAATGTCTTATAGTAGATTTGAATAAAATATTAAAAAATATTCCAGTTTGTATAGCACAATCAGATGGAATACATGTAAGAGTAAACACAGGCAATGGTGCCGATTCTGTTGTAAATCGCACTAAACTAATTTTAGTTACATTATTGAAAAAGGATAGAACATATTTAAAACTGTCAAGTTAGTCTTTGCCGTCTCCATTTCCGAGCATTTAGACGTAACCGCGATAGATGGCGACTAAATTTATATTGAAAACAAGCATTGGACTAATTTGATAGGACTAAATTTCTTACATCCTTTTCTTGTGTTCTTTGTTAGAAAGAGACACAGTGAGACTAAATCAGTTTAGTTGTAAACAAGAGAATCAGCACCAATGTAACATAAACAAAAATAGACGTTCAATCAGTCTTGCGTTATTTTTCAATGTTCTTTATATACAGACACAGAATTGACTTAACAAAAATAATCTGCGTAAATATTTCACTAAATACCATAGTTGAGTCCCACATTCAATACTTACGAATAATACATTAACCATTATTAAATTTAACTATTAATAAATTAACATTTTGTTAGTCGGTAGTTAAAGGAGCCGGCCCTTTCTAGCAACCTGTACTAGATACATTTTAATATAAGATGCGTATTCGTTTTGTACACGTAAATTAATTATATTATGATAATGCAAACACGAAGTCCACCGTAGGAAACTGACCGAAGTACACGTCGTTCGTCCGTCCCGCACGTCGCCATTCATACGTACAAGTCACGATACATCATTTACCTAATACGCTAATATCATCACTAGGCATCGCTGAGACGCGACGATTGGTCTAAATAAATAACTATAATACAGATCCGAGCGTTAGATCGAGTACGGATATTCGCCGAGATAGTCTATGAGTGTGGAAGGGAGAGGTAGCAGCCTGTGCTTAGGGGCGCACCACAGTTTTGGCGTGAGGGGGTTGGAGTCGAGTGCCTTGTGAACGGCAAGTCGGGCCGCGTGGAGGAGGGATGGAGGGCTTTTCCTCAGAGGTGCCTTGAGGAGGACGGGGGAATGAGGGCATCCTTCTCGGTCCACCCAAACCGTGCCAGCCGCGCCCCTCGTGCCGACGCGTGTGTAATGTTGCACCAACTCCACCACACATCTGAATCTTGGCATGTACCTCGCTATAGGCCTGTCGCAGTCTAACCTGGAACAAATAATAAATATTATAAGTACAAGTTTTATTTATTACATTGTTATTTATTGCACGAGTCCTTCATTCCTCCTAGTGATAACGATTTTAATGAGAAAACAAACTGCTTTCTTAAAATTTTTTTTTTTTTTTTTTACTCTTAAAGGCCTGTGTTTGACCGCAATCTCACCATGGTAAGTGATGATGCGGCCGAAGGTGGTAAGCACACAAAGCCTAGAAGGAACTGGCTCTCCAATGCAGCTGTCGGAACACACCTAAAGGTGCTTGGCAACAGATTTTCAACTTGAGGGTGGTAGCCAGCCTGGCGGGTACTATAAAGTACCCTACCACCGTGCTATGGTTTCCTCATGATGTTTTCCTTCACCGAAAGCTCAAGCTCATTGTAGGATTTGAACCCGGGACCTTCGTCTCGGTATCCGACGTCACTACCACTGAGCTATCATCGCCTTAAATAATAATAAATTAAAATGATAATAAATAATGTAAATTGCACTCGGTACTTGTAAAGTAAATTATTTTACGCTCAATAATAGGAGTTATGTTACATGATACGATAAGTATAGCGAGAAATAATTATGTAACGATAGTGGCCAGCTAATGCTTTTCGCAGTACACATTGTGTACTCGTAATTTATATTTATGAGCATTTGTGTAATGAGTTTACTGGAATTATATCGTAATGTTATATTGTAGGTTCCATTTCGATACAAGAAATGTTATTTACATTATTATCATTATGTAAAGTAGCATAGTGTTATTCAACTTTAAAATCACAGACGCAGACTCAATGAAATTAATAGAGTAGGAAATAATATGGATGTTTCTTGGGTGGAATAAAATTCTAATTAGTACGTCATTTAGATAATAAAAAAAATATCGGACTTATTTTTTCCTTTACCAAATCATTAAAAATTTACAAAGATAAAGCAAAGCATTCGGGAGTGAGGGCTCGTGACGTCACTTTTGAGTAAAAAATGTAACACAGTGACGTCACGCGGAACTTCAACACACCATATCTTCGTATTTTTCGTTTAATTGACAAAAGATAAAATACGTGTCTAATATTTTTTCATAATGTAAATGACGAACTAAATAGATTTTTTTCAGGAATCTAGTCTATTGGAAGCTAAACTCTATATAAAATTTATAATAATAAAAACAAATGATGTGTGTGTACATACCTAAAGAACCCCTGTTCATAATGCAGTCTCACAGAGGTGGCACCCCGCTCAGTTTGCACGGAAAGTGAGAATATAAAGTTTCTGTCTCCGGAGTCCCTTACTACAAAAGCTCCCACACCAGAGTCCTTCAGGATTGTACGGGCACCCTGTAACAAAGGATAAATGTATTTAGTTATATAATACTTTTTTATCCAATAGAGAGGATTGTAAACTTCTGAAACTTTGAGTAAATTGTCCAAAGATCGACTTTTAATCAAATAATCTATACCTACAAAACTGTATCGTGACCATTGAGCTATTATTACTTCGTATAGAGAAGCTATCATAAGCAAAGATTATGTCCCATTTATTTAGAGTCGACTAAAGATCTCTTTAGCGCTGAAATAATAATTAGTCATCTAAGCAGACAGTAGAAACACGTAGCGCTATCAGAACGCTTTTAGGAGTATTTTTCTCGCAAACACCGTGATTATCACGGCGCTTACGCGTTTCGTTCATCGTTCTAAAACAACACCACCAGCCTCATTTGAACGGAACATAGTTGTGATGAGTGGCGTCTTCTCTATACGTAGTAATAATAGCTCAGTGATCGTGACCAACTGAAATATAGGTAACACTCAGCCTGATCAGTGGACCTAGAGAATTGCAGGAAATTTTCCTTGAGTATTGCAACTAAGGATAGTCCCAATATTTGGAGTAAAAGGCGATCGCAAGAAGCCGCTGGGCGAAAAGCTAGTGATTTATCTACAAGGTAAACCATTCAACAATAATTCAAGACATTTAAATTGGTAATGAAATAATCTGTTAGTTCCATCAACCCGTCAATCAAATAAAATTATCATGGGAATACCATAAATGTTTCATGTAATTGCATGCAATGAGGAAAATGCACGCCAATAAATGATTTAACCACAGAAATTCCTAATTGGTTTTTTCTCAAGTGGATAATTATTTTTATTGATATGATATACAGAAGATGACTGTGTGTCTATGGTACCGTAGCTCTTAAATGGGTGAACTGAAAAATGGAGTTTCTTTTATGTGAAAGAAAATTTTTGTGCAGATTAAATAACTGGAAGTAGCTTGTCATAGCTTTTGCCATTCTCTTTAATAAACTTTCTAATATAGTAACCCCCTTCACTCTGTTGGGGGATTTATTTATATTTATTTAAAAAAAAAATATTCTTACACGCCTCCTTATAATATATTAATACATATCATGGCTTTTCTAAACAGTATTTAACAATTACTTTAATTAATTAATAAGGTGATTTTTATTTAATTTCTTATTGTTCGCATGCCCTATAAAATGGAACATACCTACTTTAGCACTTATTTCATATTAAAACCGATAGATGGCGTCATTAGTATTGAACTGAATAAAGTTTTGGCCAACATAAAGAATCTATCTTATGCAGTAGGTAATCATTATTAGCTTTTAAATTAAGCATGATAACCATAATCTTGCAGACTTAGATATAATTATCTAGATAATAATATACATTCAGGTTTTTAACACATCAATACATAGATTTACCATGCCTCCTGTGACACATTTGAACAAAAACAGTATTTACACACCTGCCAATCCAGATTCCCATAATACCATCCAGACAGACGCAAAGCTCTTAAAGTATCAGCCAGTCTTCTGAGCTCTTCATTGTATGGTGTTGGTATTAAAGGTGATGATGGTGTAGCATATAGTGATGAATGTGGAAGATACGTCGGTTGAATCGTGAATGGTGGTGGTGTGTGTGGGGACGGTGTTGCATGGCATTTTCCTGAGCTGGGGGCCAGAGATACCCTCAGCTCATGCCTGCAGTTTGGGCAGCACGCTACCCCTGTTGACCAACTACTGAGTGGGACACCCACTTCCATGCATGCATCTGTAAAGATAGAAAAATTGGTTAATTATTTTTTTTACTTGGTTTGTATGCCAGTGTTTGACTGCAAACTCAGCATGTGATGATGTGGCCGAAGTTGGTAAGCACAAAGCCTAGAAGGAACTGGCTCTCGAGTCCAGCTGTCAGACAGAACACTGATAGGTGCTTGGCGACAGATTTTCAACTTGAGGCTACACAAATTATGCGACCACCGTGCTATGGTTTCCTCACAATGTTTTCTTTCATGAAAACCTCATAGTATGATTCAAACCCGGAACTTTCATCTCAGCATCCAACGTCACTGAGCTATTATTGCCTTAAAAAAGTATAGTAAAAGCCTTAGTTGTGTGTTATGTTGGTGAGGAATGCAAGACAGATTTTTAAAGGTCTATTTTCATAAAAAATACCATGACTTTATGGATATTTGTGGCTTGTCAAGCATTTGAAATAGAAAATGCCTTAAATTAACAAACAATTCTGGGAAATCATTAGATGCTTGGTTAGTGGGTTAAATCGCTGAACAAGCTAGTCCTTAAAAAAACTATAAAATACCTGGGTGTACACTTGATTTTATAAACTAGACAAAAAAGTTTTTGATGAACAAAAGTGTACACAATATCTGTGTTTATCCTTGAATGTAAATAAAAATCCAGGTAACAAACAATGCTATTGTATAATTGACTTTTTTTTGTGTTTAATAAATACTTCTTAGTACAGAAGAGTAACTGGTAAATTATTGTTTCATGGAATTAGATATTGAACATGGGTTCTGATATTTCCAGGAATATTCAAGTTATTGCCTTTCCAGGTAGTTTTTACTGTCAAGTAACTGTACATAGTTCATTTATGGTAGTAAATGAATTGTATATGAAATCATTTGACATTTATAAGCCGATTTTCTTCCTTGTTTTAATGCTTGTTTCAGTTTTATTTTATTTTTGCATAGTCATAAATAATGTTTCACATCACACACATAGCTATAATATATATTAATATAAATCATAGCAAGGCATATTACGATATATTTTCCATACAATCTTTGAGTGACCACACACACACCTATAATATATATTTCTGTTACTTCGCCAAACTGTACTGTAATTTATATTATAGCTCGGCATATTAATATATATTATAGCTACGTCTGTGATGGGCTTAAAACTCTATACAGGGTGATTTTGAATTACTTAGCTATTTTAAAGGAGTCTACAAATTAATAAAAAATAAAAAATACATGTTTTATTTTTAGATATAATTTTTATAGAAAAAAATAAAGTTATGACGATCCAAAGTTTTCTCAAATAATCGAAATCGTTGGTCGTACCGCGCGCCAATGCGCTACGTCACATAGCTGTCAACAACCGAGAATGTGAGATACTGCCCATCTGCCTATGTATGCGAAAACACGAACATCATCCAAATTAAATCCTATACATAACTCTAGGTATTCTTACCCGATTAAAATTTATAAAATGAAGCCACAAAAATACAGTAACTCACTTTTTTTATTAACTCAATTACAAACATACTCATCGTATCACAATTCTAACATATGCATCGTTGTAACACTTTAAAACTTTAGGGCCAACTTAAGGCTAATTTAAAATCACATTGAACGTAATATTGCAGTTTATTGACGACTTATTATTTGGTTTTAAACAAACTTCCAGTGGTCTGCAACCACAAAGCGCACACTTGGGTGGGGTGGCGGGCGCCGCTCGGCATCTTGTGTGAGGCAGAAGCCCTCCATTGATCAAACTGATAGTGTACTCCAGAGAGTTCCATAATTATCCAATTAAATTTAAAAATATTTTGTATCACCCAGAAACGACTGTTGATCTTCTAAAACGTTGCCCTAGCAACCAGTAACCAGAGAATACCTGCGTGCGCAACTCAAAATATTTTTTTCATAATCAGAAATTATTTCAAATAGGTTGACATGAAGTATTAAGCTGAACGCACACCTAAACACATCGTAGCAATATTTTTTTAATTCTTTGTATGAACTTGAAAGAGAAGGGAAGAGAGGTTTCTTATAAGGACGCTTCCACACGTCAGACAATCGGTAGTCCAATTGTCATTCCGATTTGAGGCCTTTAGAGCGGCTTTGTAAGACGAGTGCTTTGTTAGTAAAGAATTCAAATGAGAAGAACATTTGAATGTCTCTCAGTCCGACTTGAGGCCTTTAGAGCGGCTTTGTAAAACGACTGCTTTGGTAGTAAGGAATTCAAATGAGAAGAACATTTGAATCTCTCTCAGTCCGACTTGAGGCCTTTAGGGCGGTTTTTTAGGACGTGTGCTTTAGTAGTAAGGAATTCAAATGCGAAGAACATTTGAATCTCTCAAATCGAAAGAATTTATTCTCTTATAAAATTGAATCCACCGACTGACATTAGACCTTTTTAGCGAATTGGGCAATTTTAGAGTTTATTTCTAGGATAGGTTCGTTTCAGGGTTATTAACCAAGTCAAACGTTTTAAAAAGCTATCCTGTTTTCTGCTTACAAAGCTGACATTCAAGTTTTCTTCTCTTTCCGACATAAAGTCGGCCGGCGATTGTATGATGCGTGCGGGCTTCCTAATGTATTTAATAATTATTGAAAGATAAGTTTCCTCCTTAGTGAAAATGAAATATAGAATTTATTTTAGAAGATTTTATTGAATGACTGATTCGATTCAATGACAGTTTTTATTAATCAAAATACTCGAAATGTAAACAACATTATGAAGAGTTTATTCCTGATATTACTTAATTTTGTGAATGGAAAATGGAAAAATAATATGGTGAAATTTTAGTAGGTATTAAACACAATTTCCACCTAGTGCGCGTTACGAAAGTATTCACGTATTTCCGCAGTATATTTCAATGTTCTGGTGACGTCTGCCAGCTGAAGTTCAAGGTCACCTACTTGTTAACGTTATCCAGCAATGTGGAGTATTTAGGATATTCTTACGACAAAATTATGAAAAAAAAAAAGGTCCTTTTTTTTGCACGGATGTGTTCTATTAGTGATTCTGATCCGAGGAAAAAAAAATAGCTAAGAAATTCAAAATCACCCGGTATAAATATAATCAATATTCAACCATTTCATTAGCATGATGCATGCTATAGGTACAACTTACAAGCAATTAAAAAAGATATACATTGTTAATCAAAAAAACAATTAACCTAATGGTATTTATAACTTGTTTTCCAAGTGTTTATTATATGGTTGTCCTTGGTTGACTTTGTGTATTAAAATTCTGTATAACTCATAACTTATTCATGATGTCTAAATATTTAATTGGAAAAAGTTATATTTAAGCCATTTGTTATCACACATGCACATGTTAGCTCTTTTATCAAACTATATTTAGATTTGGATACACTGATAATACAGTGTGCTTATGAATGCAAATATTGTAGATGACAGTCAACTTACTCGCTGACTGAGGCACTGCATAAATATTTTGCAGTAAAGTATTGTAAATAATGGTAATTTATAGAAGGTATTATATGTATATTTAGGTATGTTTATGTTTATTGGTTATTATTAATTTCATTGATAATAAATTTATGTGAACCAATAGTAATGTAGCTAACCTAAAACATTGTTTTATAGTTCTACCTATTAACATAGAAACAAAGAATATAATTGTATCTTTCTCTGATCAAATACCAAATATGGTTGGTAGATACCTCTTAGATAAATCATCAAGTACAATTAATTTGGTTACCTATAATTTTTACTTTGGTTAGATATTTAATAGCCTAAGGTTTAGTATTATTCCAGGTCCAAGTGAATAATTTTAACTTACGTTGTGTAGGTAACCTTGCAGCTAAAGTCATGTTTAAAGGACTAATGAACGCCTCACGCCTTTCTTTAAGGCACATTAGTTTCTCTGGTGGACTGTTTCGTGATCCACCTGCCTCGTCTCCAGAGGCCACGGTTTTATTCACACATTCCACAGTTCACAACACTTTTCTATCGTTCAATTCCTTGAAACAGCAAACAAATTATTCAATTTGTTTTCCAAAAAACAAAATAAATAAAACACAAAACAAATGTCATGTCACGCATTTGACATAAATAGTGCAGCACCGCAACTTCACTTTTATTTTTACGATACCGACCGGTTATAAAAAAAATGAATACGAGTCCATGTCAAGTAGTAGGTACGTGTTACTCACTAAAAGGTTTGAATTGAAATAAACGACTCCCTCGACTCACACACAGCAGGCAGACACGATAACATAGAACTAGGTACGCTCGCACTACACCACGCCGCGCCGCGTCACACACAGCACATAAATATGCGTCCGTTTCGTTATGAAACTGAAGGCGAGTGAAGTGTGGAGGGGATTGTGGGAGGCCGGAGTCGACGGTAGCGGTGCGGGCGCCGATTACAGAGGTGGACAGACAGAGCTATTCAGACGAAACTCGAACGTTCACCGACTTCTAAGAATTCATTCACTGACTATAATAATTAGCCTGTTATCTAGCTTTTTAATATCATCAATCAAGTATTCAGTATTTCATACCAATCGTGACGCCCGGTTTAAGATTTAAACAAACACATTGATGTTATATGTACATAAATAGGTACCTAACTACTTTAGTCATCGATATTTATTTACAGAAATAAGTTTTTTGCACTTATCATTTTGTAAACGTTGTTCATAATCGGCCACAACTCTATAAAAGTGACGTTTTAGTATGAATAAGGATTATACTCTATTTCACATAGGATGAGTCGTCAAGGTCAAGGGTTTTTTACCAATAACTAGTGAAATTCCATTTGATTACTCTGAAATAATATTCACAATATTTCGTGAAACCTAGCTCTATCATAGTATTCCTTTATTATATCGAAATGAACATTAACCATTGAGAAATTTAATAAAATACCATGTGTCACCGAACTCATGTTATTTGAAATAGACTATAATACAAAAAATATAGAATGAATACGGTACTTGGGGATTTGTTTAACAATATTTGGTATCACAAAAAAGAAGGAATAGAGGCATTGGTATAGGTAATACTTATAGATGATGGTAAGCAGAAGATATTTTTATTTCACTCAAACTACCTAGTATTTGTTCAACTTTTCTAGACCACTGGATAAATTTCATGAAAATTTTGCAAGAAAACCAATTTAGGAGTGAAATTAAATATTTACTAGGAGTATAGCTACCTAAACTCCGATTATTTATATGTAAATGTGACGTATTATACTAAACTTACTGACCAGATAAATAATAACTTCTATGTAGTCGGTCGGTATGATCAAATTAATTGTTGCACATCAAGCATCCTTTTTGACGAAGAATGAACGGACTCGATTTCAATAGGTACTTCACTCACGGCCCGGGAGCATATTAAACACACAGGTATTAGCTGCGTGCGATAATGGGTGCAGCACTATTCAGTTAGCCATTTTGGGTTCAATACCCAAATAGCTGCTATTTATTACTAAGCCTCCACTATGTCCGTCCGTTCGTCTATCAGAGGGCTGTATGTATCTCATGAACCGTAATAGGTAGTTGAAATTTTCACAGAATATGTATTTATATTGCCGCTATAAATGAAATAATAATATGAATTAAAATTAAAGGGGGCCCGCCCCATAGAAGAAACTTCATAACGGAAACCTTCGTGTGCGAACGACTCGCACTTTTCTTAAAAAACCGGCCAAGTACGAGTCGGACTCGCACCTCCTTTAACTGTTGCATCCAAGATACATAATTTCGTAACATTAAAATGGATACATCTATTTGTAGTCGACTGTACTGTACCTATAGTTACTTAGATTTACCTAATTAACAGCACTGGTTTAAGGGGGTGAAGAAACAAAGTGTATATTAATTTCTTAGGACAAATAAATAGAAAAAAAAAACACTCTACCACAGTACAGTAATAAATAAGCCTACTATGGTTAAGTTTGCTAACAATAAGCTATAATTTTGATAAATACCTCTCTCTCTCTACAGCTGCAGCGCAGAAAGAGAAAGTCAGCGTTTATCAAGGCTTTCAACGATGAAATATAATCTTGTGTTATGTAACGACAACGTTAGGTAGGTAGCTACAATCCATGTTAGTTAGGTACCCATTCTAAAAATGAAAGTTGCAGTCATCGTGTCAACAAATTATTTGTTTATTATTATTTCTTTACCAAACCAAAAAGGCATCACAAGTATTATTGATTTAGGGCCAAGGCAAAATAATTAAAGTTAACTGGCAACCATACAATACATAAGTAGTCAGCTAGAATTCCAGTTAGTAATTATAATATGCACCTACGTACGTCTTCATAAATTGGTATGTGCTACTTATTTAAACACTAGGTTTAACTAAATATTTCCTAACTATATATAAGGCAAGTGTAGACTATGTAGGGCTGAGACGGGCCGAATACGAGCCCAAAAACGCATACTTCGCCGGGCCGGGTGACAAGCGCGGCGCTACGGATTTCTGTACCCCGAGTGTAAAGAATTGACGTTAGTAAACGCTTACTAACGCGTTTGCGTTTACATTTCTCTATTGACCCAGCGCCTCTATCGGAATACTTATGTTCTAATTCCTCCCATAATAATATAAAAGTTAACTCAACCGCGATAGTATGAGTTTATTAACGTTACTGTTGTGTGTGCGACCAACGCGAACCGTCCCGCCCTGTGGCGAAATGCGTGCGATATCATATAATCAAAGCGATGCGGCCTAACACGCATCATCGCGTCCCGGGCCAGCATAGTATGCGCTTACCTTTAGTGTCTAGTGATACAAGAAGTAACACCTATGTTAGAAAGAACAAACCTTCGTTGCCTCTTGACTGAGGTGGATAGTATATCATTTAATTAAGTGATTCATTTATATAGTTACTATACTTACTTACTGTCTAAGTGCTTTCTCAATATGATGATACACCTTAGTCACTGCGATGAATAATAGTAAAATAGCTTCCGTTTAAAATGATTAGATAAAACCTTATTCGTTTCGTACTGCATGATGATAAGATTCCTACCACCTGTTAGGTATTGTTATTGTTTTACGTTTCCGAGGTAGTAGGTATCGTTCCGTTCACAGTGTAATCGAGTAGTAACAAATATTAAGATCACGTACATCGTACACGCGAACTATCTTAGTACTTACCTAGTTTCATATTTATTTTAGTAATAGTTAGTTCTTCATAATATATTAAAACTAATAAAAATACTTAGAAATTCTTATTTCTATTTATTATTATTTTATTTTATTGTAGGTTTCAAGGAATAGCTCCCCATCAATATAAAAATTGCTTACACTTAGGCCCTTACGGGGTAGACAGAGAATATAGGTTCATTATTATTATTTAACACTTTTTAGTGCGGAACCTGCTCACAAAATTTCACGAGTACCGGTTGAAAAATGCGAATTGTAGAGGAGAACAGCCGGACATCCGCCGGATATCTCGACATACGAAAGCATTTTTGTCCAAGTCAGACGCTTCGCGCTCGCTCGGTAAAAAAATACCTTCAGTAAAAACATGAATCATTAATTAAGTTACAGAAAACATGCTAAGGCTTAGAACCTAGTACGAAAAATAAATACGCCATATTGGGTATTTATTATCTGTTTTGCAAAACAAGTTTGCTAACATCGATAATAATTGTCCATGACTATTTAGCTGTCAGTAGTTAGCTCTCTATGATAAAATCTTTCAGAAGATTGATATAAAAGATATTGGCAATGCATTGGTTTTTTTATTTCATATGCTCTATGAAATAAAAAAAAACAATGCAAATATACTCGCATAATATGAGCTCTTATAGTGTGACGCGCAGGTGTGCGATTCGCATTCGAGCGTGCCATAGAGAGCGAGTTCCCGGTACCGCGATTATATTCGGCGTTCTCGGAATCCCTTACCTGCGTGCGCGCAGCTTTCACAACCATCTGCCGGTGCCGAGTGCCGACTGTCATTGGTGCGCCAGCCGCGCTACGCAGCTGCCCATTGAATTCGTGCGTGAGCATTTAGATCCCTAACGTTTATAGTATTTTTATTGTAATGCATGTATAGTAATCAAGCGCTTTTGTCATTCCAAATGGATAGTACGGGTGATGTGAATGCTGTTGATTACTTATGTAGATAGGTGCTTCCTAGTCTCTGTTTAGAGAATGTCAAGTAGGTAATGACGATTTAAGGAAAAAGGTAACAGTTGATAAAACATTAATGCAATTTTATCATAAGGGTTTTGGTAACTATCCACGTGATAGACAACGATTTCAATTACAAGCTTTCTTATTTACTTGAAATGTATTTATGTATGGAAATGTTATGTTCGGGTCAAACCTTGCAAGTCGAATTTCACCTTGATTGACTTGATACATATTTGGTATATTGGAAGACAATGTAAGTACAGTCACCAAAAAAAGCTTGTACTTACCTAATAAAAATGAAATTGATAACAAAAACTTTTTATGAAGACATCGCTAAGTACCTATTTCTCCAAGATTTGTTAAGGTTTACTTACGAAGCCTATTTGCCATTCGAAAATAATTTTGGTGTACCAAATCGCTGATTCCGGTGTCACGCACGAATTGTATTTCGGAGGCGGAAAAATTGTACGAAATGAATGACAAATGCAGAAATAAATTGATGCCGAACACTATAGATACCTATTTATTTAGAGAGGTCTCACCGTTTCGCGGAACTTGGCTGGCACACTCCAATTTCAATTTCACAGTCAATACCGTTTGTTCTCGGTACTTCTGGGTTAGAGGCAAAAGTTGTAACTATATTAAAAACTCTTCGCGGAATTTATTCCAATATTGTATTATCACACCTATACGGTAAATGGAACGTTTTCTAGATACACGTACATAACGGTGTCATGTCAGTGTAACGAGACGATGTGCTCTTTAAATATTTGAAACTCAGTAGACCAAGTGCGTTGTTTGCTTTGAATATTTGTATAAAGTACTGAAGAGCTGTAGGTACGTAGCTGTACTTTTATTTACTACGCTGACTGGGTCATGACCTGTGTGGAATGGGTTAAGGGGTGGTTTTAGATGCCAGCAGGTATGTTGGTCACGATTACGTAGGTTGGTCACGATATAGTTCAACACGATAAAAAATAAAGAAGTGGCTGAATCATGATTCAGTTTCAAGACAACTCAGCCACTTTTGTTTTCCTTATCAATACTTGATACTACATATCATACGATAGAAATATAAACAAGAATTTTAATTGAAGAATCCATGTTTGTAATAAGCAAGTCATTACGGTGCGGTGTTTCAAAATACATATAATTCCAGACGGCTGTGCCAAGAAACGATATACCACACGTTTAATTTTATGCTTGTTTAGCCATGTAATTGTTATATTCTAGGAAATAAAGACGAGCTTCATGAACAGTTATTTAAATAATAGCGCAATAACAGTCATATAAATTAACAATCAACCGTTTTATAGAGAATTACGTTTTATTGAGTTTCAACGAAATGCTCATCTGGCAAAATTATTCTCAACTAATTTGTGTGTAAATTACTGCAAATCGCCTTATTAATCATTTCAAATGACGATATCAATTCTCCCATATGCGATCCATATATAAATACCACCAGAAACTCGCTCAGACAATACTAGTCGAATTCTTTGTCCTTAAAAGTTTAGATACTGATCTAAAACTGCTCGTTCGTGTGGATTTGCGTGTCAACTGCTTTTTTTCAGCTTAGCCTGACACGCTGCCGTTGTCTAGTTGATAATCAACCACATAACGAAAACTACGTACCTACGTAAGGACGCGGAGGTGTTGTGATTATCAAAGTATTCAAAGTGTACGCGATTAGATTTTATATAATATCTTTAGATACAAAAAAAAACTTTTGCTTGGGTCCTACGCAAAGTTATCCTCGCATAACCCTAACATAACATTACCATGACAGATGGGGTGGTTACAAATCCCCTCTAACTAGCTAGCATCTCCGTGATGGATTACCTCTCAACAATACCTCTAACGAAATATCTGAACGTGTAGGCAGGCAGGTTTCTTGGTAATCAGTTTCAGTGTAACTGTAATCATCCGCTAAGAAAGGTTTTACTCTAATTAAACCGCTAAGGCCCACTTGCGTAAACCTGGGACTGAATTTTGATCAGAAGTTACATCACTTAAAAGCTGTGTCAAAATGACGTACCACCGAGTGATGTAACTTCGGGTTAAATGGTTAATATTTAACCCAGGTTGAGGCAAGTGGGCCTTAGGTGATAGGGGATCGACGGTAAAACCCCAGTCGAACAAATGGTAGGTTTAAAATTACTATTTCTATACATAAATGCACTTTTCATCTGTATTGTCCAAACTATAAGCCATGGAGATCGAATTCTTTGCCAGTAGCTCGATTCGTTTGCCATTGCCAGTAAATCGAATTCGGTTACCACTGGTGCCAGTGATCGAATGAAGGATAGCAGAAGATTGCATCGTGTAAAGGCAATCGACATTCCGTTGTGTGAGACATTCAATACATTTGATTGAATTTATCCTTTTAAAAGGAAGTTCTCCGAAGTGGGACATTTAACTTGAAGGCTGTATAACAATTGAATTGTAATATAGAAAATACTATATGCAGATAGATATACTGTAAATAAAAACAATAAGGCATGTATTCTATACTATCTATGTTCATATACGATGGGTTCATATGGGTTCGCACGGCAATATTTCTAGGAAAAACTCTTCGCAAACATCGCTATGCGGTATTACTTGCAAATAAATAAATAAACAAACAACTGAAAATTCTGTGAAAATGTTATATTTATAATAGTCATATAGGTAGGTAGAAAATTTTCACGTTTATTTAATTAACTCCTAAACATCATAAAGGAGCTTGGAGATGATGCTTGAGCTAGTAAATATTTTATAATATGATTAAAATATTCCCTATCTCAACTCCACTCCACAGATAGAAATATTCTGAAAATTATGATAAAATAATTTGCAACCTACCTAGTTCAGAATTAATTATAAAACACGTCTATCATTTTAATTACAACCATATATGCGACATGGTATCCTATGCCATAAACTACACAGACGATACATTGTCTTTTGTTCAATCTTGCGCCGGCCTTGTGTAGGTACTTTGTATTGTTACTAAGAGATTTTCTTGAAAACTGTGCAACATTACGATATCTTTCTCGGAACTCGCGTCTCTATAATCTATAAGATGGTTTATTATATATGTGTGGGTTTTTGCACGTGTGTGTGATACATACTTGTACCATATCTGTGCTTGTACCTATATAGGCAATGCAATATAACTTTATCACTTTACGCTGAAAAAGTAATGATTAAACATTTACGTCCAATTAATGTGAATCATATGGACGATCCTCGCTTGTAAAGGGAAATGACTACAATTCATTCAGGTTTCACTGAGTAGGTATTGCAGTCACTGCGAAAATTATTATCATCGTGAATCTCTGTGCTGTGTCGAACAATCTCAGGATATTTATTACTTCTTATAAGATAAGTGAGACTGAGGAAATTTTCTATACATAGATTTTATTTTGTACATATTTGTTGTAAATAAAGATATTAAAAAAGATAAGTGAGTAATTCTACTACCTACCAATAATTTTATGATAACGTTTAAAAAACTTTTTATTTTTTTTAATTAGTACACACGTCTGTCGTAGTAACAACCAAAAAAGGAGCGAATTACCTTAGCTGTATTACACACATACCTATATACTAGCCGCAAAGGCTACCTAATATCACCACTTACAACTACATAATTACAATTTGACCTAATTTTATCGTAATTGTTATGTACAACACACCCACCTATTAATTAGTTATGAAACTTATGAATAACCCATACGTACCTAGTAATTAGGTACATATGTAACTATAGTATAATTTTACATCATATAACCTGTATGAATGGGAGGAATATAATATAGTATTGTATTTAATATACAACAAAACATTTGTAATTCATACCTAAATTCTTTAAGGATAGGCATGGGGCAATAAAAACTCGGTTTAACCGTAATGACATCTCGCTGGTTTAACCATGCTTTAACCAAAAGACTGGATATTTTTGCGAGAAGAACATCCAATAACGAAAAACAAATTAAAACTCCAAAACTTAGTCACGACCACGATGTAAACTTTTAAATAAAATAAATAACAAACAAATATTCAAAGCGTATAGCAGGAGTTCTTTTGTTAAGTAGGTAGGTACCTCTACATTAAATTTGATCAACACATAATTAGCACAAGCCAAGTCACGCAAAATGCATGATGTCTGTATTAAGTATTCTGAGAATTTCCAAACTGGTCACATTGCCCAGTATCCTTTTAGGTGAGGTCCGGCCAGTGACTGTTGATCGCGTCGTCATGACGACGGAGACGCCCGCGATGACATTCTTGTATCACGAGGAGCGAGGAGGTTATGATTTCATCATTCATTATTACAAATTGCTGACGACATTCCATTGAACAACTTGAGAGTTCTAGCCGTGGGTAACAAAGCTCGGGCTACAATGTGACGTAACAAATACAGCGGATTCTAGTGACTAATGAGGTTTTAACGAAAAGGAAATAACCTAAGTTGAACCGTTTTCTTTGAACAAACAAAGGTTTGTTGATTCACTAATGGTAGTCGAATTGAAAATATTGTGATTAATACTTTTTACATAACAACAAAGTAATCTCGAATTTCAAACAATATTTGCTGACTAAAATATAATATTACGAGTCTTCTATTTCCGGGTTTATCGTCTACGAGAGGTGCTAATTATATCGATAACTGTAATTTTGTGACATTACTGAGTTAGCACATTTTTTTCTCTACCTAATATAACTTTTCGCAGTTCGTTCATGTTTTTCCTCGTTGGAACTCCTTGAATGAATACATTTAAAAGAAAAAGTAGAGCCATTCGTAAAAAATTAAGAAAAATCATTTCGAATTTATTTTTGTTTTTCAGAATGTTGTGCTAGAGAATAAAGCATCGATAACAATAACGAGAATGAGTGCGTCATAACGTTAAAATTATCGGCCGCTTTCTAGAAATAGCCTAGCCCTCAGGCAGTTTTACATTCAGGTAATCCTGACTCATCGAAAGGGTAAGGCTGGCCAAAGTTCTTTATTTATACTTTTGACCTTGTAACATAAAATTATAATGCTTTCTCAGAACACTATATGGGATCATTATAAGACATGACTAATTTTTTCAAATCGAAGTTCTCTTCACACATGCATAACTTCACACTAACGCATGTTCAGTTTTAAAATTAAATGGAGCTGGCGAGAGATCATCGTATGACGAAGACTGCTCCAAACATAGTTATTGATATAAAAGCAACATAAATAATGAGAGCCCAACAGGTAAAGTATCAATGAAGACTATTTATATTCCTACTCTATAAGAAGAACGAATATGAACTCTACCTACTTCAGTTCTCGGTTTATTATACGATGAAGGTTTAGACTTTAATTTCTCAGGTGAAATTCTCAACTATCAATAAATATCAAATCGGTTGAGTCCAAGAATCTTATTTCATTAAGATTCTTGGTTGAGAAAATGAATTTTGATAAAACTAAAACACGTGGCGGACAGTGATTGACTCTCATTTTGTCCGCGTTTGCTTGTCAAAACTTTATTTTAAAAAAAGATCGGGACCCGTGAGCGTGGAATCTGGACAGCAAGGAGCGGTTGGTGAGCAAAGCCAGGTTTATTCATCACAGTCAACTGACAGTAACTGATCGCTGCCGGTTAGCAGCTGACCCCGTGGAAACCGGGCCTTACATGTTGATATAAATGAGACGGTGCCTCAGATTGCATGAGTTAATACATTGCTAAGTCGGTAATAAACCTTATCGTACATGCAGTGGCCTGAAACACGGTTTCATATTTATTACGATAACACTAGATGCCAGAGCCTACAAAGGTTAATTTATAACCAATTTAACCAGAAAGTTTATAGATTTATCATTAGTTCTAGCGGTAGTTTTAATCTCTTGTATAATTGTGCTTATTCCTTGAATGGCTGTAAAAGGGTGTTACTGGAAACTTTACAAGGGTAATTAGCTCCTGATGATAAGCCAGTTTGCAAATCTTTACAAAATGATAAATCTGTCAACCAAACAAATTAAAAACCTACTCCCACCACAAAAGCCTTATAACAGATTGTTCTAGTTTCAGAAATGGACATAATTGTCATTTACAGTGACAAGCTCCAGGATGGATGGTACAGTAGTACCCAACTTATATGGCGCGTCGTGAATCTTCGTTCGCACAGAAAAGAAAGTATGGCCCCGAAGATTAACGAAAGAATGTTTAAAACTTACAATCAACCTTAGATCATGACTATAAGGTTCATAATACACTGCAACTGTTAGTTCCATCTCACTCACAAGTCACGCCCCTCCGCACGGCGCTTGCTAACATGGCGGCAGCTGCCGACCAATAGCGTTTCCCGCGCTTTGAAAATGTATCTTCTGCGTAGGTACATCGGTAAGCCATATTAGTTGGGTAATACTGTAGCGTAAAAAAGGAATAAAAATGGTATGCGTGTCGGGACAGATGTCGGTGCTGATTGACCGAAAGTAGAAAACGGCCATACTATATTTAACAGAAACATGATTTAGTATCAAATCTATTTATTCAGTAGAAGAAGATATTTATGAAGGTCGAAGCTGCAAAAGATCAATCGAAGGTCTACCTTCAATCGAGAAGAAACGGTACATAAGCATAAAGACAACCTGAACAACTACAGAATAAGTAATTGGAGAAAGAAGATATTATAAGTTTACTATTAGGTAGTTATGCTACTGATGCTATAGACCTACAAGCATGATACACTTGTGCAGAGTACAGCTATTTCCAGACTACAGATATCATCAATATAAAGCTGCCTTGTAATTAAATGATTAATCAACCATTCTGTATCTTCACACACAAAAACAATAAAATTTTCTATAAACTGGATTTATCTAAAGTCATATAAAGTTCCTTGAAGTGTTAAAGCGTTTCGCGCAAACAGATATCGTTTTTCTACATTAGTCTGGCTTCCCATTTTTCATGTATGTGTAAACTGAATACCTTACGATGTTCTCGGAAGCATATCTTCTGATGGATATAAATAACGCTTTAAGACTTTATTTTGGTCTGAGCTGTTATTGAAAACATGTGGTGTAAAAGTGCGCACTGATGAGAGACACATGAACGCCTATCTATCAAATTATAAAAAAAAACAAAGGCGTCATTTAAATATTTTGTAAAAGAATATTGCACCCTTCTTACGTAACCACACCAGATGCATTTGTCTGTCCAAGTCATTCAAGACTGCCAGTTATTAACCAGTTTACTTGCAGTTTACAGTAAACTGGTTTTCAAAATTGGGCCGTTTTACAGTCGGAACTAGCCGGAATTATATTAAATTGGTAGGTACGTGCACTGTGCATGATAAAGCTACTTTTTCGGATTCGTAGTGGCCTTTGACTCGAGGAAACAACGCGCTGAGATCCGGTCCGGGCGGCGCCATCGCTCTCCACCGCTGATTTCTATCAAGACTCACGCTGCATGACGACCAACACAAGAATTCCTTAATGACCTTACGTAGAAAGTTACCCACAGGATCGAGATTAACCCGACACGTGCAATACGCCGAGTATTTTTATAGATGAGTGCAGAGCGATTGCAAGCACTGGAATGTCCGAATTAGCCTCAATCTCGCAATTGATAGCGAGCTATAAAAGCTCGAGTGCAGTTCTGACGCTCATGCCGACAGCGATGCGCATAAAAGTGTTTGGCAATAACCGTTCGGATTCAATGTAAGAGTTTAGCTGAGCAACCTTCGCGTGTTCTGAGAACTCCGCCGACCGGTCGGTCGGTTCGTGTGGTTGCTTGATTCCACGTCGCATCGCCGTTCCCGGAAGAACGTCGACCCGCGGCAGTTTAATTTTTAAAATAGACGCGTTCCGTTATACTTGGGCCGATATAGGACCACCGATTTATGGCCAGTCAATTAGACGTTGTGTAATCTGTAAATGAGAGTAGCTATTTTTATCTCGAACCAGACTCGTTTCCGAGTGAAAGGGGTTTCCTACTGTGAACTTGTAAAACAGGTTATGGATACGAACTTTCCTCCTTAAAGTTTTCTTTTCCTTTGAGCTTCAAAGCGATGGGCTTTTGTAGGTAATGTCAGTGTAGGATTCTGTAAATTTTTGGTCTGGTCTTTTTCGTCTAAATTTTGCGGAATTTGCAGTTACCGTAATTACCGTTACTCTTACATTGAATCCGAACGGTTAAAAGTTACTTGTTGCCTACCCTACCTAGGTCATAGTCTTCGAGATCTTGTACTCACACGACACGACACACTTATTACGTAACAATTATACAAATAATAAGTCACATTTCGTCTTTGTATATGCGGTGACATCACAGCGTGGCAGTGCACGCCTACCGACCGACAGACTGAATGGTGGAACTTCAGAGGTGACCTAATCGTTTGCCTTCACCTTATTTGCTTATTTATAGAAGTCAATACACGGTTTATCGACATACTACAAAGGAGACAAGTCGTCGTTCGTATATCGATGAATGCCTTCACGTGACTGAGTACTAACAACTTTATTTGAAGTAAACAGTTAATTATATCGATTGGAAAGAAATCCTTCAAAGGCATTTTAATAATTCAAAGTTAAACAAACACTAAAAAAAGTATCAGCGAAGGAATACATTCAGTTGTTAATTCGAAAAACCAACAGAAGGACGAACAACTCTCAAAGGAGAATACAGCAAATTAAAACATGAAAATAAATGATTGAATAATGGACCTAATGGAATGCATCTAAGAGGCTTATTTACCGTGGCACTGATTCAGATCAAAGCAGTATTTCAATCGGTTCGTTAGACGAAACTGTCGAGCGGGTTTCGCAGTAGTCCGCCATTGAAATTTAAACTAGCCGCTGTTCTGGGAAATCGGTGCAAGCGACTGTATCTTTTTGCCTCGTTTTGCTCAGTCCTAGCCCAACAAGGCAAGAGGTGCCCACCGAGCGCAGCAAATTGGGTATTTTATGCAAAGAGAACTGATTCTTGCTTGGTGGTCCCAAATGAGCAATATTTTAAACTAACCATAAGCTTAAAACTTTGCTTTGTTCCTATTTGTTGCTTATAAATAATTCCAGTTTAAAAAACTAAGGCTATTGAAGGTAAAAATATAGCTTACATTCACATACTAAGATACAATAATGATTTATTCATATTGATTCAAATGGTTAATAAAATAAAGCACAATAGGGATGATTCCTAGGTAAAAAAAATCTTATTAGTAGTACTAATTAGATTTTTTGCTTAACCAAATCATTAAAAAATTACAACGATAAAGGGAGTCAAAGTTCGGAAGTGGGGTGTGCTTGTGACCTTCAACACACGATATCTTCGTATTTTTTGTTTAATTGACAAAAGAAAAAATAAGTCTCTAATATTTTTTGATAATCTTACCGACGGACTAAATAGAATTTTTTAGTCATCTAGCCCATTGCTCCTAGTCCTAGAATCTCAACAGTAAGCATTTTCTAAGAGCCTAAGGTCAGAGGCGAACGCCGCATAAAATTGAATAGCCATGAATAATGTTGTGTGGTATTGTTGTCCTTCTGGGAACAATAACCCGCATACAATTTTCAAAATGAAACAATGCAAAAATAAATAAAAATGGAGGCATAATGCCAGCGATTTCTCATAACAACCCTTGGGTTGGAGGCTTCCAAGGATTAATTACGAGTTCCGAGTAGGGCCGCCACCGGGCCATTCGATTCTCGGTAAACTCGAATCGAAAAAGGAGCAAAAACGGACGCGGCGCTTTCTGGGAACAAGCATACCTGCGCCCGCGCAACCATCCCACCTTGTTCCGTCCGCCGCCGATTCGAGAGAACTCGCATTTTCCTAGTAGTTACTCTCTCAAGTAAAACAACATTTTCTCTTTTTCAACTCGTGTAAACTGTATCGCATCGAGCATATTATTGAAATGAGCGAGCTAGTGTTTACGAATTCAGAGCTGTCAACCAGGAAACACTGCTATTGGCGCACCAACAAATATCGTTTATGAATTCAATCACATCAAAGACATCTACGGGGTACGTTGGTTCTAATAGGTACCTATAGTCGGTTCTGCTTTATGTGTCGAATGCATACCTAGTTATTGTGACTTATTTATATTTCATTTCACTATAGCATAAAAGGCATGTATAGTTTTCAAACACCAATTGCTAGTTTCTAGGAAAACCAGGCATGTGTTGTATAGTTGTACATATCGTATACAATAGTAAGTGTAATTTGTACATCGCATAAAAATAGGTACATCGCAGTTTACTGAGAATTTCAACATGTGCCACAGAATTCTCTGTAATACCTAATGTCCTTTACATTGGATTTCTTTTTCCAATTGTGAAGGTAGGCATGAATAATTTATATTAGAATTTGAAACGAGATTTTATAATGCTCTTGACCACGAACCCTTTTAACTTCTCGCGATGCGCAAGTAGTGAGATGTAATTATTTGTCGTCATAAAGACGAATCATTCTTTCCAATGCATCACCAATGGATGCGATCAAGTTAATAAAAACATATTGTTCTGTAAGATTATCATAAGGAATATACCTATGATGCTAATTTCGTACACCAATTTTTCATTCAATGAATTTAATCGTGAATAATATCTCAGTCATTCTCAGTACTTATCGAACGAATAATTGTGCGAACGACCCTCTAGGTACTTGAAGTGCTTCTACGAATCTTATCAATGTCATAAAGCATTTAAACGTTGACAATGGACACGGCTCTTTCAGGTTTAGAATATCGACAAAAAACGTAATTGTCTCCCTTCGTAGTATAAATAAACAAAGCAGCAACGGTTCCTGGTAATTACTGGTAAATGAATTACCAGCTTGATGTTCCCGGTACATGGCGGACAATGTGCGATTGTCTAACAAATTGCATTTGTTTGTTACCGACGTCGATTGGTATGATATTCAACGGTTTTGTTTGCACGGTTTAAATGGATGGAGTTCATAGTGATGATTACTATTACCTATGTATTACTATTTGATTCTATTTCAAATGTGCCAAGCGTATGGGTTTAATTTGAAAGATGCGTATAGACTATCATCATGAGTTTACTAGAGTTCTGTTGTTTGGCTAATTAATTGATCGCTGATGCCTCCAAAATTCGAAAATGTTAACAATAATTTATTTATTCTTTAACATTTAATGGTTTCTACCAGATCTTGATTCTTACTGAGTTTCTGATGCAGTGTTAAGTTCAGAACTTTGAAAAGCAGCAAGAAATAAGAAGGTACAAACATCTTAAAAAAATTAACTGAATAAAGGAACCTATCTCACAATATATAAGATGTCTCAAAAGAAACTAACATTGAGATAGATTTAGATAAGTAATATCTTTTTTTATAACTTATTTAAAGGTAATCATAATATGGGAATTTATTAAAAAAAAAACATCGTCTAAATGTCTACGATCAGGTATCATCATCATCATCATCAGCCTATAATGTCCCACTGCTGAGCACAGGCCTCCTTTCACAAATGAAGGTGAAAGGGAACGGCTAATCATGCTACACCACGAGCGCTTCGATCAGGTATATTTGATCGAAACTAAATGTAGACCCTCGCAGTCACGGGACTCATTTACTCGAATACTTAAATTTTAAATTTCTTGCAATGTTTCGGCAGTCTTTGATGGATGCCATTATGTGACGGATATTTTCTTTCGAATGCGAATTATGGGGTGAGTGCAAGTTAAAGAAGGGGTTTCTGATGCTTGCGTTTCAGATTTGTTGCACTCCAATATCGTACATTTTGCTTATTTACACGTCCGTTCGGGTGATAATGATCTTTATTCGATTAAAAAATTGCTCAAATGTCTTGTTTATGAAGAGAAGCACCTGACTGGCATCCTAGGGCTTTAACTCTTGCATCAATCGGATTTTGTAAGAGTACGGTTTTAGGTCTTTGTGCAAAATGCGGTGTAAAGATGACCTATGCACATTTAGCGATTCCAAATCTTAAGGTTCAAATCGTCACGAACAGAATGATTTGCACTAGCCGTCCGGACTTTTGTTTATCCAGTGTTGAACGGTCTCTTCAAACATTTTCACCCACTTCTAACTGTTTTTCGCAGTCGGAAGTGTGTGAAAATGTTTGGTGCATTATTGAAATGATGAACATCACGAATACTGTAGAATCTTATTCTGCTACAGTCGCCGAATCATCGATTTTGTAAAACTCCCGCAGTCATAGTGGTTGGTCCACTTTTGCGAAACACTCCATAGCGACTGAATTCCCAAGAGCCATGCTATCGATGTACTTCTACCCCTCAAATTTGTTGCATGTACGTAGTAAGCTAATCAAATGTGCACTTTCTTTTGAGATTTAAAAGCTAATCCAGTAAATGCACTTTGAGATCCTAAGGAAAGAATAGATATCGGCTGAGCAATAAGTAGTAAGATGTGCAGTAAATTTTTGTCCCAGTTAAAAGTATGTTAAAATTGTTGAATATTCCTTAGAAACGTTGGTATCGTAGCGTGATAGCGCGATAATTGTTTTCAAATGAACTGATCCGACGCGACGCCGGCCGAAGTGTCATTAGCACAGCCGACACGCTCCTGCATAAACATTAACGTTTATTTATATCATTTCCTACTACATAATGTTATGTCACTTACGACTAGCCGCCATTAAAATAGATTGAATCCGTAACCCAATTATGATTTCAGCATTTCAAAGAGCGTCAAATTATATTTTGGCAGTTGATTGATACACATGTTGGTTTTCGGCAGATTTGCCATGGAAATCTATCCTTTAGTTCGAGCTATTGTGTTCAATGTTTCAACCTAAAATGCCTTACACATTAAACCCTCCTAACAATAAATGGCGTTACAGAGTATTTGTTGAAAAAGTAAGCAAATCCTTGATTTAAATCTTATTCTTGTGACTACTTAGATGACATAATCATTTGGTTTAATACTGCGCTATAACGTTCAGGAACAGTAGTCTTAACGACTTCCTTATGTTTGTCAAGAAATCTCAAGTAATTACGTCAACTTTTATCTACTCACTTTTATCATTGTCAACACATTGACCCGAAGGCCTCAAATGATAATGATAACAGCTGGCAGTGGCGCCTTGTTTTGCAAGCACGTGTTTCCAATTTTCCAGTATTAAATTAAATTACGTTTTACGGATTTCATTTAAATATAATTTGTTAGTTTGTTTGTAAGCATGATATAAATATCGTTCATTAACAAGTTAGTAGTTTTAAACAAAGTGAACGGGATCTCACCTGGTAGTTTGACCACCATTGGAGGTGTGAGTTGTTGATTGGGATCCAATGTAAACGACTTAGGTAACAACAAAACACGGAACGGAACACACAGGCTCACTTATAATTACTTATATTTCCTCAAATCCACTTTATTGCCGTTTCGTTTCTCGGTAAAACTCTTTGTAAGCAGTTTCGTAGAAACCGACTGCACTGGAGAAATTAATTTGCAGAAATCGACGTTGCTGGCGACCGTTCATCCGCGTGACACGACAGAAACGCTTTCGAAGAACGCGCACATTCAATTTCACTGGATGCGGTGTGTTTATCACAGATAACGATATCGCGGCAGGAGGTGAAAGTTCGACGAGGTGAGTCGCCGCGGCGTTGACGATCCCCTTCGAGTTCAAAAGCAGACTGACTGATCGTCGTCGGTCGGAGACGCGCGGCGCGCTCCGTTCGGTGTGAGCGGAGCGTAAACACGCATGGTGCGGCAGGCGCGGAGCGGAGCGGGAGGAACCGGCGGCATGTGCGACCGAGACCGAGCAGTTGCGGCCGCCCGACACCGTACTTCTTGCCGGCAAGCCGCCCGCGCGACTTTTCCGAGAACTATCTACCGACCAACCTTGGCACTTCTACGAAATAACTCAAGGCATTGTCACTAATTTATAAAACTTATGTTCTTCCATCCAAGGCTCGGTGTCGCCAGAGAGCGTGGCAGCACGGCTCGGCTGAAGTTCGTGACCACGATAACGCGAACATGCATCCACCGAGTCTTGACCTCTGCGACCGGCGCACGATGTTAAATTAGGTAACTCGTGGTATCTATCGATCCATCAATCAAAGCTCTATTCTGCCGCGCCCCCTCCCTATCTCCATTCCATCAAGCATGGAGGTAGGTAATAAACGTTGGAATGGAAAGTTCATTCACTTCTTGGTCTATTTTTTGTCGACGAGGACGCCCAAATTACAATCCGGAATGAAACCCAAAAGAAGACGAATTAATGAATGAAGTAAACATTAACCCTTAAGGTTCCTTATTGAACGTTTATTGATTGTCCAGCATCAAAAACAACACTTCTATTGATAGGTTGATTTATGGGATTGTGGGACAGTTTTGTTTTCGAAACGCTTGGATTACTTATTGACCTATTTATCTATTGAACATCAATTTAGTCGAAGACAAATTCTTTAATTGTAATTTTGTGTCGTTCATTGGTTGTTCATCTTTCTTTCCTCAAGCTACTATCTGTTGTAGTATTAAAGTTATCAATGATATTTTTTTTCAAGTCGTAGGAATAGGACTAGTGTTGCCAGGTGTCCCGATTCGCGCGGGACGTCCCGATTTTCAGGGGTCTGGTGACACGTCCCGATAACCCTTGATCGGGACGCCAAATGTCCCGATTTTTCAATAACCTCATGAGTCTTTACTATATTTGATAAATTTGACAGGAAAACTGAATATAACTAAGCTGCTACTACATACAAATATTTTTGCTTTCATATTTTCTCACCAAATTCAGACTTTCACTACTGTCCCGATTTGAAACCCAAAATCCCGATTATTTTATCCTTACGTTCCGAAATTTGACACACGGGACCTCCGTGTGACACTAAATAGGACCCACGAAGAGCATAAAAATGATTACGAATTGTTCCTATCGTTTACTTCAGTAATAATGATAGAATCATTTATTCTCTCTTCACATATTATATGTAAATTAAAACAATAATGAGTATTTTAGTATGCCAAAAGATACAATTTGTGAGAGACTGGTGTCTGTACTAGGAAAACCTGTACCAGGGATCACCAGGCTCCTAACCCTCGACAATGATGTAGTAGCTCAGTGAAAGCATTATTTACGGTTGGGATCTGTTCTTTGTCTACGGGATATGTCGGCTATATATCCTTTATGATTTATAAATTAAGAAACCGCAAATTGAATATGGTACACACGGCTACACATCAAGCTATACATTTCCAGTATAGGCTGACCTCCCAATGTACGGAAATCCTATACAATGCGAGATCAGCTTATACTGGAAATGTATAGCTTGATGTGTTGCCGTGTGTACCTATCAAGCAATTAGTAAACAATTGGGACCATAATATATCAGCAGAATTTGAGGATATAAATAATAAGTATTTCGTTATGAAAACCAGACTACATGACATGCTTTGCCCAGAAACATCTTGAATTTCTTTCATTTTATTTGTATCATCACGAGTAGCAAAATATGAACTTTAAAACTATTTAGTTACCTACCACATAGGTACCAGAATGAACATTGATGGTAATGATTTAATATATCTGGTCGGCAACCTCTTATTTCTTCTGCAAAATTCATTGAATGAAATATAACAGAATACCTTATTTATGTGTTAGATGTTTCCCAGCTTAGTCTACAGATCCAGTAAGCTTATGTTTTGAGATGTTTACAATAATATAGCATATTTTAGTACCGAGATCAAATAATAATATATCGTTTGATAACAAACAGTGTTTTGTTGCAACAACAATTTTGATTTATGGATGACTTGAGCTGTGTGAATTTATATATATTGTTCATCATCTCGAAGAAGCATTTAATGTAACAATAGTAGATTCTTCCCCGCTGAGTTATCAATATTTCTTGATAATCAGCTGTTCCTCGAAAAGCAACGCGTGTGACATGCGCCACGTTTCTCCGAATGAGTATATCTTCGTGTCTACCCTGTGTACACTTGTACAGATGAACAAATAAGTTTTATTATGTACATAGAAGTTACCAATGATTTATTGCAATACTTTATCGGTGTGCTTTTTATATTGAGTCAATGACCGTGTGGGTATCATCTCTGCTATGTTTAAAGAACATTTAGTTGTTTATGGTCGGTGTTTTGCCACAAACTATGAAGATTTTGAGAAATCAATTATTTCATAGTAATAATCTAGCTAGAGCGAACGTACTTGGCTATGGTGGTTATCGCAACTTCGCGTTCGAAATTTTCCGAAAAACATGGCGGTTATGGTTATCTTAGAAGGTTTCGACAGATGTCAGTCATGTATTTTGCTACATCTTTAATGCGAAATCGATGTCGAAAGCGCGAGAATCGGCCCCAGGATTACAGTGATTTATCTCCACAAAATAGGCCGAACTGTTCAGTTTTTTTCCATGGATAGGCTTCTGTTTGACTACAATTTCATTCAGGTAAGTATAATGTGTTGTAAGCACATAAAGCATAAACATTGAAAGGAACTGGAAAACTCTCAGGCGCAGCTGCCGGCACACACCGGTAGGCGCTTGGTGACAGACAGACTGTCAACATGGAGATAGTCAACCAGATGGGTACTATAATCGTCCTATGGTTTCTCATCGATGTTTTCCCACCCTGCAAGCCCAAGCGTTATTCGATCAATTGGAACTACCACAGACGGTAAAACTGAGTTACCATCATTTATTACTCTCCATACTTCCCCGATTCCGTTGTCATCAACAACCAACCAATATCTCTAACCAATAAATTGCTCAGAATTAGGTTCCGCGGATGATAACAAAACTGCCCATCACTTACTCCGATTAGGTTGCCCCTCATTGCAGTACAGTATGGTACAGTCTCGTCTCAAAGCATTCTCACAACTGTGTTATACTTATACCTAAACACATTCCAATCCTATTAGTGTAAGAAAAGATATAAAAATAGTATTTCAATAATATTTTGCGTCCCACGTAACTTGACATTACCCGCGTCATCGTGACGGTACAGTCGTGAACTGACACAATAATGTCGTCACAATATAAACTGCCACTTTTGTAATCGAAAGTACCGACAGATGTGCGACACGTGTGCGTGTGTGCTCGCTCGCCATATTCCGTCATAACCTTCCTTTGTAATAAAATTGGGAGTGTAGTACTTATGTAGTTTTTTCTATTAGGCGGCTGCAGGTGCCACCCGCTCGTTAAAATTTGGCGCCATCCACTAATTACCGGATTATGCGTATCACGCGCTTCGATTGGCATTTGAAAATAGAACAATAATTTTAGAAGTGGTCGCTGTAGAGTTCTGGCCCCCAATTCCCACGCTTTCGAGATCGATGTCGAAAGCGTGCAAATCTATGTGAAGTTTTTACAGACGCAAAAATATCTCGCTCTATCTTGACTAGACTATTATTAATATCATATAAATATTTTGTTGCGTTTACTACCAAACAAAATTTTACAATAAAGTTGAGTTGCGGTGCCACAAAATTTCCGAAACACATCACGGCTGGTTTTAAAATTAATTAATTAACTTTCGGCTATAATCACGCCGGGCACAGGATTCACCCTGTGGCCGTTGCTTTGCGCTGACCTCGCGGGAATCGAATTAAAATTGAGAACGTATAGCTCTACCACTTAGTACTTACCCACGATGCGGAGACGTTTGCACTGCACTTACACCTTTGTAATGATATGAAATTGTGTTACCGTATGTTTATCTGTGTGTAAGTGGTGATTGGCGATATATTTTTATGTTTGCGGGTCAGGCTCAAGAAAGCGAAAAAGAGAGGGAAAAAAACAAAAGAATATCATAAAAAAAACATTTGAATTAAAAAATCGTTCCAATTAAAACAATAAAATTAAACAGCCAGCGCTTTTGGGAACTTGCGTGAATGGAGCGACTAGGCAACATCGCATTACTACTATGGGACACCCTTGGATTATACCAATCTGAAAAAAATATTTTTTTATTTTCGAACCAATCTCCAAGAACATTTTGCATAATTCCCTAGGATTTCCTCGGTATACCAATCCAAAAGTAGATCGCGGGAAATACGTGTTTTTGTTTACGTTTCAGTGCGATTTGCTGAAGGCAAAAACTATCGGTCGATGTGAATTCTCGGAAATAATGCGTTGGTAATAAATACTTCAGCCGGCTTTACGAACTATCACTTGGTAATCATTATATCTGTCGAGACTTCGAGACTCTCTGTACTTATTTTTTTTTTTACTATGGTTTTGTGTCAATTTTTTCTACAGCCACCCACAGATAAATTTTCAACACGTTTCACTATTATCGCGTAACTCTACTTCATCTGAATTAGCTATAAAAACAAAAAAATATTTTAATTTTGCATGCAAAGCATTTGGTAGTCAGAAATGATAATGAAATTTCGATATTTTTAATGATATAGGTACTATTATAAAGAAGCGGAAAAGTTTTTTGTTTGTATAACGGGCTAATCTCTAGAACTACCAGCCTGATTCGTTTTTTTTTTACTAATAGCTCAGAGTAAATAAGTACTGCTAATAGGAAACTACATTATCCCCGAGTATAAAGCCAGCATTTCACTATGGGATATAATATAATAAAAATTACATCTTGAGATATAATATTTTATTTCTCGTCATACATTTTTGTATATTACATCCCAAACTATAATATTTTATGGACACATTGTACGACGAGCGATAAAATGTTATATCTCGAGATGTAATATATATTATATTATAGCCCATAGTGAAAAGCCGGCTTTATGGAACGTGTGGTCTAACCGCGGTAGACAGCTAGTACTTGAAACGTAGAAATTATTACAAAAGTTTGCAAACGCAATTTTATAAAAGTCTACCCTAGCAACTTATTGCCGCCATTCTCCGAATTTCATATTGCTATCAACCATTGATTTGTCAACTAAGAATTCGTAGTATTTCATAAACACCTTAATCACTAGATATAAATAGTAAAGATAGTATTCTAGAAAGCGAGTGGCGCACTTAATGTCTTGTCACATTAATTTAATTAAATAGACTCCAGATAAGATTACGCGAGCACTAAGCTAATAACACAAAACATGTAAAAGACTGTATCACTTATCAGTTTCTGTGAAATTTCAAATCAATATTGTAGCTACCACTAGCCGGAAAAGATAATTAAATAAATTATATTTGTATTTTGCTTGAAGAGACTTATCGTGCTGGCATATAACAGGGAATTAAAGTATTAAGTAACTGTAAGTTAATAGGATATTCATTTATTCGATAGTTAAGTAAAAGTGTTTACTGAATCAATCTAACTTGTTTAAGGTTCAGATTTATTCTGTAATCTGAGAAGGAAGGGTTTTCGAAATCCCATTAAAACATAATACAATAATTAAATACCTAGACAATTAATCCATTGTAATAAATGCATTTTTTTTAAATGCAACGTCTGAAGTCGATTTGATAAAAAAAGGATTAGGTACAAAACCCCCGCATAATAACAAACCCAAGAAAATCTGTCGGCGGGGGCTGTTATTTACATGACTCTAACAAAACTATTACGGATCCCTGAAACGAAAATAAGAATAATCATGAATAAAGACTCGTACAGTAGTACCCAACTGATAAGGCGCGTCGTGAATCTTCGTTCGCACAGAAAAGAAAGTATGGCCCCGAAGATTAACGAAAGAATGTTTAAAACCACGGCTTAAAACATACAATCAACCTTAGATCACTACTATAAGATTCATAATACCAAGGGCGGATCCAGGGGGGGGGGGTCATGGGGGTCATGGGGGTTATGGGGGTCATGACCCCCCCTGGGCCACGGCCGTCTAGCTCAACCAGAGGTTTTTGAGTAATGAAAATGTGATTGACATGGTTTTAAGTATGAATTCTTCGCGCTGCGCGGCCCCTCTTTTCTATAGGACGTGATCACTAGAACTAATGGACCGATTTTGTTAATTCTTACAAATGTACTCTATTCTCGTGTGAATCTGCGGTAACAGCTATAGTATTGTGTATTTTGAAACCCATCCAAGTTGGATATAAGTGTGTGACCCCCCCCCTAGCCTGAAGGCTGGATCCGTCCTTGCATAATACACTGCAGCTGTTAGTTCCGTCTCACTCGCAAGTCACGCCCCTCCGCACGGCGCGCGCTAACATGGCGGCAGCTGCCGACCAATAGCATTTCCCGCGCTTTGAAAATGTATCTTCTGCGCAGGTACATCGGTAATCCATCAGTTGGACTCTCTCACTCATTACTGTATCAAAAGCACAATTTATTTTTGAAAATGGAACTCTTTTCGATAGAATGTGTGCAATGCATTGCGGCTGCGGCTCAGAAGAACAAAAACATCACTCCTCCCGGGTCAATCGGGTAAAAAGGCATTCGCGTGAAATATTTACAATTGTTCTCTAATTACAAATTGAATTGGAACCGTAATTTATTTTTGTTCAGTGAAAAGTAGAGTGTAAGACACGGCGCTAAAAACCCATTATAACTCGGTTTCTATTTACTCCCTCGGTAAATTTTAATCACTATTGGTTCATAGCCACAGATTATGAGGGCTTTACGGAACGAACCGATTTTTCTGTGTTTCAAACCAACAGGACAAATTGAGAGAGAACGATAATACACTGGTAGATAATACAAAGTACGTTGTAGTTGCTAGTGCTGAATTTGAATTCCGAGCAAGCGAGGATTCCATTAATTGCTTTGAAATTTTAATTTAAACAAAATTTATAAATGCTCACTAATTTTACGCAACAAAGGCGCGCTCGTTGAGCTAATAGGGTGAAAAATTGTTTGTGATTGATTCCCATTGTAAAGGTAAATTGAAACATAGAGTTTCATAAAGAAGAAGATGAGCGTGTCATAATTATTTTTTGCCACCTTGTCATGATGTATATTGTAAATAATGAACATCCCGAACATAAGTGTGGTAAAAAAGAAATAACCATGAAATTATGACCTATAGAAAATGTGCTCCTAACCGCAACTGCATAATGTATTTTTACTCCACAGTGGCTCGTCCATAAATGTAGATACCAGTGCAGGATCGGTGCCTGACCTTTGCAGCAAAAATTCTTTAACAGCCCAACTTGGAAAGTTAACATTTTCTATAAATAAATATATCATGTCTTTTTAATGCTTTATGTATGTCTCATGGTCAGTAATTGGTAAAGTTTTTTTTTTAATAGCCAAATTAGTCAGATCATCAAAAAAGGTTTGCTGACTTTCTTGCCGGTTCTTCTGAATGAAAAGCTGAATTTCGAACCGGTGGCGGTGGTAACTCCAGTAGCATTACTAAATAAATGGCCGTCACTAATGTAATTAACCGTTGGTATATACACGTGTAGATAACTAAATTGCCCGTAAATAGCCAGACAATTTCAAGCCGTTAAATGACATTTATTTTTATTCAGTTTTCATTCGGTTAAGAAAATCTTTGAAAACACCTTTGTATGAAATTTCGTGTTTAAGAGCACTAAATTCGTCATACTTTTCATACAAAACGTCTGTACTTATTATGGCGTTGTTAAACATTTTTAGTTAGATGTTTTGAACAAATTAGTATCTTGTGCACTATATCTAGCCGTGTATCTAGGCGTAATTTAAAAAAAGTGTGAAACAAATTTTTGCCTGAACTTTGGCCATATCTAATGTACCTATAAATTGTAAATGAAAAGAAAACATTTAGATACCAGACTTGCAAATGTATTGGAGATTCTAAATAACTAACTTTTTTTCACACACTTGTAATTTTTTTTCACAAGAAGTATACTCCTGGAACAAGTTATATGAATGCGAAATCATGAATGACGACCTAGCGAAGCGGCCGCGAGTGATCAGCGGAATTTACCGACTGATAACCGACGGCTCTGATGCTCTTTTTTCGCAGTCAAACATTACTTTGGATGAAACAACAAGCTTTTAGACTATGCTTGCGTTGAAGTTGCGCCGGCCACAGAGGGCCGCCTTAAACTTTAAACTATGACCATGCTAAGAAGCCATATTTGGCAAGAGGGTCCTTGCACTATGTTTGTCTCTTTTTGACACATGGATGTATATGGGCTGTCAAAAGTGACCTATTAGGAAGGCCCTATTATAAGCTAAATGCAAAGCAATTTCTAGTAATTCTGAGTTTATAAAAGCTTACATAGGTAACTGCTCTTCGTAGTGTCAGTACTATTATCTATTCTGTGGTAGTCATGGGCGTAGCTAGCATTTTTAAGGGGTGGGGCAGAAGAAGTAACAAAACTCGATAAGTAGTAGGAGTTTAGAAATGCCTTTTATTTACTGACCTCATTTCAATAATACGCCTGCGATTCATCGATACTGTTGTGTCTTCATCTTTTTCATCGATTCAATTCGAGTGTCCATGGTTGGTTGGGGCATATGCCCCACCTTGCCCTACCGTGAGTACGCCCATTGTGGTAGTATAATGTGTAACTTATATTGTATCTACTTATAAAGTAACAATAGAGCAACTCTATCCCAGACTAATTACATAACATACCACTCTCTTTAATGAAGATATTAGATGGTAATAAATGTTTAACCTATTAAAACAATGTGCATAGGAAATAGTTATTCGTTTCATTACATCGGACCGTTATGAAAAAATGCAAATAACGGAAACTAACGGAACCAAAAAGAAGTTTTCGAATTCGCGACGGAGCGTCCGAGAAGCAGAGGGTAAAGCACCCCTATCTTGAGAAAGTGACAATTTGCGCTCGTAATTTTTATATAATGTTTTTAGAGTCAATGGTGCCGATTCTGTTGTAAATCGCACTAAACTAATTTTAGTGACATCTCGTCTCTTTCTTACGAACATTATTGAAAAAGGATAGAACATATTTTAAGTTGTCAAATTAATCTTTACCGTCTTATTTTGCGTGTATTTAGGCGTAACCGCGATAGATGGCGACTAAATTTATATTGAAAACAAGCATTAGACTAATTTGACAGGACTAAATTTCTTACATCCTTTTCTTATGTTCTTTGTTAGAAAGAGACATAGCGAGATTAAAATTAGTTTAGTTGTGAACAACAGAATCAGGGCCAATATCATAAGTAATTTAAAATATAAATTTCTCTTTCTAACAAAGAATAGGTACTTATGAGAAAAGCATAAGAAAAGTATTTTCTAATAAGCCCGATTGTTTCGATTGTTTTTCAACGTGAATTTAGACGTCATCAAAATTGGAAATGGCATTGACTATTTTGATAGCTTCAAATATTTTCTATCCTCTTTTTTCTTCTTTGTATTGTTTTTTTAAATTTTTCTGGTTTACTACACAGACCTGCAGGGCTATTTTAAAACGTCGGAATCGATATCGGAAACGGATTCAAAAAATTCCAAGGCGAATTTCAGCAATTGCTATTTCAATTTCCGAAAACTTTTCGATGAATCGAATTGATATTTTTCCGTAAAGAAACATCAAAAATATTCGAATTAGGAAATTAAAAAAGCAATTGCGGAATATCGCCTCGGTAGTTTTTGAATCCGTTTCCGATATCGAATCCGAGCGTTTTAAAATATCCCTGCTGGTAACTATTTAAAAGGGGAATATCGGGGAATTATACGGGCCGCTGCGGGAAGTTCTCTTGTCCCTCATCTTTTTTCTCGAGGAGCTTCTATGGGAACAAGACAAGACCGGCATGGTGATTCTTCGTTGAAATAATGAATACGATAACATATTTTATCCTTTAGGTTTTTATTGCATCCCAATTAAATGGAATACGTGATGTGATGTTGGACTGTAATTGATAATTATCAAAGATGAAAAAATTGTTAGTATTTAGGGTTCAGTAGCCAAACTAAGACGGAAAGCTAAAAGCGTTCGCGATTGAATGTTTTACTCCACACTGGGTCAGACTATAATCCCACCATTCGAAAACCGAGTTTACCTAAGCCCGCGCCCGTGACTCATTTTCAGATTGAATTTAAACTGTAGAGTAAATTACTGAGAAGTTTTTAAATTTTCCTTTCAGTCTTTGTGTTTCTTTCTACCACATCGTACTGACTACGGAACCAAATACTACGCGAGTTCTGACACGCACTTGGCCGGTTTTTTAATTAGCTATGTTGTCACCTGTATATTGTGCGCTGTTCTATTATTGTACCTACAACATATTCAAGAGGTCCACAAGTAGGTATAGGTGCAATAGAATCGAAATATTTTGGATTTAACATTCTATTATAGCCTTTTCATTGCCTTTTAAAAACAAGAGAAGTGCACAGCATGTTTTCAAGAGTATCTACTTACTTTATAAAATATCGCTGCCACATAATATACTAGGAGGTGACGACAAAAATGGTAACGATAAGGTAAATGGGTGAACTCTGGTTCATCGGATAGAGGATACCTCCCTGATGCCATATAAGTCGGTCTGCCTGCACCAAGTGGTTGCGTTGTCTAGATATGGCACCTGAAAAACTGTTTATCGTGACCAAAAAAAAACGATAAGGTAAATGGCTGAACTCGACGTACAAAGTAAGTACTAGTTGTACTGATGTCAATTTAAAAAAAACTGACCAAATATTCGGTTGCGTTATCTAGATATGGCGGCTGAAAAACTGTTTATCGTGACCGAAAAAAAATGATAAGGTAAATGGCTGAGCTCGATGAATCATGGAAGTATTAGTGCATACTAGCTTAGTAATAAAAAAACTGACAAAAATTTTGGTTGCGTTTCGTAGTTATAAGCGATCTACGTAACAGTTATCACTATGGATAATTTAAGTGTTTTACGGTTTTCTCGGAATTTGCATTGTCAAAAATATGAAAATGATATCAGTGAGGGAGGGGGGCGCCCTTCCTTTATACCTCCCGCCGCCCCGCCAGCAGTGTGCGGTTATATTAATCTTTTTTTATAGTTTGAGTATTATATGAAATAAATGCTTAATTGTCTGGTAGGCATGAACCTATAGTGATGTTGTTGGCGGCAACACGCCAAAAATTATTTTCTATCTACCGTACGCAAAAAATAACTGCTGTTTGGAATTTTGAAATCAATATATTAGTTATTTAAGACATTAAAATTAGTTGCAAAAATTGTATTCGGACTTTCCCATTATATTTATGGATTTAGATTTTTATTGTAATGTGTCGATAGTTTTACAATTATTATAGAATCAACAATTTACTTTAATTTATTGACTGGCGAAAGACTACTGGAAGTTTATCAACAGGCATTGCTCCATATGTTCGATACATATCTTGCGCATAATATGCTGATCCAATTCTACTTTTGAAGGTGGCATTGAAGAAGCATCGAAATTCATAAGACTTTTGTAAAATTTCTCATTTTCTTTATTAGGTTTGTTTTTTTAAAGCATCTTATTGCGATCTTCGTTGACTGAAATGACATAGTTTTGCAGCCATACATGTCGCAAACAATCGGATTGCCAAGGCCCGAGCAACTTTCGCGCATTTGCGCCCCTTATGGCAGTCTCGGAAGCTAACCCAGAGTTAAGCTCAAGATATTGGGGTCCAATGTGAAGTCTGTACTGCTTCTGTACGGGTGCGAAACATGGAAGGTAACCAAGGCCATCTCGCACCAGCTCCAGGCTTTTGTCAACCGATGCCTTCGCCAAATTCTCGTTATCCACTGGCCCGAGAAAATCTAGAACGTAGAGCTCCGAGAACGCTGCCACGAAACACCGATCGACCAACAGATCAAGCATCGCAAATGGAACTGGATTGGCCACACTCTCCGAAGGGACCCCGACCATATACCCAAGCAGGCAATGGACTGGAATCCGCAGGGGAAACGAAAGTGTGGCCGTCCCAGAAACCTGGCGACGCACTGTGCTTGACGAAGCGAAGAAGATCGGTAAATCTTCAGAGTTTCCAGAGTTTCTGTGGACGCCCTCTGCCCCATCTAGGGGACACAGGATCATAATCCATGTCGCAAACAAATTGTTCAATTTTTTCTCATGTTTTGTTGCTCATCGTCATATAACTTTATTAGTGCATCTTGATAATCTTTGTTTTTAGCAAGAATATTATATAATATAAATATTAAGGTGTGCTCGGTATATTAGGCACTGTAAGTAGAATTTCTTCAACTGTGTATCTGGTAATCAATTATGTGTATCTGGTACTGCGTTTTTCTTAGTAAACTTATGAAATAAAGTGGACGTACTTTTAACTGCTGTAAACTTTTTATAACATGATAACTACAATGACAATCTGATGGTGCAAGCGTCCATAGGCTACGGTAACTGCTTACCATCAGGTGGGCCGTATGCTTGTTTGCCACCTTAGTGGTAAAATCTAAGTTATTTGGTAATTATATGTTTGCGTACTTCAGATACGATTACCTCGAATTTGTAACACTTTTTTTAATGCGCTCGTGGTATTGCATGATTAGCCGTTCTTAATCGATCGGCTACCACCGTCGTGGTTGGTACCTAGATAGGCCTAGTGGTATTTCAAATCGAGCGTTTCTGTGCTTCGGAAGGCACGTCAAGCCGTTGGTCCCGGTTATCACATAATTATAATAGTCGTTAAGCTAGTAGGATGCCTCCTAGGCGGCTTGAAAAATTCCACCAGTAGGTTGACCACTAGCCTACGTCCACCAATTCGCAGTGGGCATGCGTGGTGGAGTATTGCCCAGTCCCTTTCACCCTCATTTGTGAATGGAGGGTCAGCAGTGGGATAGGCTGATGATGATGATGATGATTTTTTAACGAGTTCTCATTAAACAACACAACTTTTTCATTTTTACAGTATTTTCACTAATCTGGTACATTAATTCTGACATATTTATAATAAAACACTTTGTCAACTCGTGAACAGCGCGAGCAAGCGTTGCCTGAACTTGCCTGTAAGGTCGTGCAGGTAACTAGTGCAAAATATCTTTCACAACAATGTTATAATCTTATACTATGTCTGTTCACTCGTGAATACCGCTCAGTGCAGGCGGGGTAGCGGGGGATATAAAGGGAGGGGGATGGCACTAATAACATTTTCATATTTTTGACAATGTAAATTCCGCGAAACCGTAAAACACTAAAATTATCCATATTGATAATTATTACGTATATTGCTTATAACTACGAAATGCAACCAAAATTTTTGTCAGTTTTTTCATTACTAAGCTAGTATGCACTAATACTTCCATGATTCATCGAGCTCAGCCATTTACCTTATCATTTTTTTTCGGTCACGATAAACAGTTTTTCAGCCGCCATATCTAGATAACGCAACCGAATATTTGGTCAGTTTTTTTTATAATAACATCAGTACAACTACTACTTACTTTCTACGTCGAGCTCAGCCATTTACCTTATCGTTTTTTTTTGGTCACGATAAACAGTTTTTCAGGAGCCATATCTAGATAACGCAACCAATTGGCGCAGGCAGACCGACTTATTTGGCATCATAGAGGTATCCTCTATCCGATGAACCCGATTTCATCCATTTACCTTATCGTTACCATTTCTGTCGTGACCTCCTAGTCTATAAGTTAATACGATTTCCTGCGCGTGAGTAAGGTCGCCAGAACTCATTGGGGAGGGTCGGTAACGCGTGAGTTATTCTCCGGAGTTTCAAGCGTGCATATTCGGTAACCGCTTTCCACCAAACCGGCTCTATGCATTTTTAACGTCATACGGCCTTACTCTTAAACGCTATTTAACTAAATCTACTGAATAAATGGTCAAATAAATAACGTCACCTTGCTGTCATTGTCAAACAATTTGACGTTATTTAGGTGACCACTTAATCAGCTTATTAGTTAAATAACGTTTTATGAGTATGGGGGTTAGTTGCATAGGTATAAATAAAAACAAGTTACTCACAGATAAATGCAACATTGCTGAATGATAAATGAGCCTATTTACAAGTTATATCATATATAATCTGTGGTTATTATTATCGTGTAAGCATGATAAATAAATAATTATAATCCCGTATAAGTAATCGTTACATTAATAAACTACGCATGATTGAACACAGTAAGTTCCCTTTTCAATGTTGATGCAAGATAAAATTTAATTCCGGGGAAGAACGTTGGATGGACTTTGTAACTCCCTCTTATAAATCCATTAAAACAAAGTTTACCTACAAATTTGTTAACCTTGCAATTCGCAAACATGTTGATACATATTGTTGGCTTTTAACCGAAATTCCAAGAAATAGGTGCAATTCATATCCTGATCATACTGTTCCGTTTGACGGACAATTGTATAATTATACAATATTCATGAATTGTATACTACACGCACGACTGACAGGTGCGCCCGCGCATCCTCCCGTTTTATTTCATATTCGTTTTGTATCGTTATGAAGTGGTCTTTATGACACAAATAGATTATGTCTGCGTTTTTACCGCTGTCAGAGGGGCCAATGTTTTACGTGCACAAGGCTGAGCTGTGAGTCCTTTATTTTTCTCCAACTGGTTTATATAATTCGGTTCAGCGAATGTTACTTTATGATAGATCCAAAAATTACAATTTGGTTTAATACTTATAAGGTAACAAACAAGCATACGGCCCTGCTGTTAAGCTTTTTTGGGACTACAAAACCACAAAAGACTTTAGATCAAGTAAGTGCTTACTTAGTTTGCAAATAGTAGAGTTTAAGTTAATAAGTAATTAAAATAATCGTTAGCAGCTTCCATAAAAGTTCTCACCAGCAATCTTATCTTTCCATAAAATTGTTTGCTCGCTTAGGAGCGAGAACGTATTAGGATATGTTGCGGTAATTTCAGGACTTCAAGTAAGTACATATGGCTATTTTATTATTAGTTCGTGGCCAATGTCTTGCCAAGCTAAACAGATCATGGCGAGACAAGCGATCATCCATTTTTTTTAACCGTTTCGGCGTTACACGGCTTGTGTATTTTGCCATTTTCCAGTTATACTATAAGTTCTAGTCACAATTAATCACTTTCACATAGTTCTCAGTCAGTCACCGTCCATAAAAGTCATGTTTTGGTACAATAGTGGTTGTACTAAATCTTTTCACGGACTTCTTGAGACAACTTGAAAAGTCACGATACACATGATTCATTTCATTTCACTTCACTGGTGCACATGAATTGATCTTTATTGGATAAAATACCACCGATAATATGCAATAAAACTCAAAATACACGAATTTATGAAAATAAAAATGAAAACGCAATGTCACTCTGCAAGTTCCCGCCAAAAAGTCTCATCCATTAATTGATCTTTAAAAAAAGATCTTTTTGAATCAAAATCAAAAAGTATTTATTCAATTTAGGCCCTGATAAGGTACTTATGACCGTTAACAAAATGACTCTACACCGGTTCCAAATACAACTTGAACTGAGAAGACACAAGGCAAGAAACTCAGCAAAAGCTTCTGAAATCTATTCCTTGAGATTTCAAAGGTGGTCCCATGGTAAAAGTTGAATATAACGATTAGTACATTAACCGCTGAAAGGCTAGAGGTTGTAAAATAGAGCTGTAGAAAACAATAAAAGTTTTCATACAAACAGAGCCCCGATTCTCGCATCTTTGTCGCTTAGACATTTACCAAAAAACATGGCGGATAACTTAAAAAATCCATTCGACAGAAGACCGCCACGTTTTTAACAAAATGTCTATTCGACATCGATGTCAAAAGCGCGAGAATTGGGGGCCTGTAGTTTAGTAGGCTCATGGTCTTAGCTTTTTGGCAACCCTATAAATAGTGTTGCCAGGTCCAGTGTGTCAAATTTCTGAACGGAAGGTTAAAATAATCGGGATTTTGGTTATCAAATCGGGGCAGCTACCTACAATGGCTAGAAAAAAAAAACGGTCAAGAGTATATAAAATATTTTAATGTAGTAACAGCTTACAGAATCAGAAATATTCATTTTTCCTGTCAAAATTGTCGAATATAGTACAGCCTAAGGAGGTTAGTGAAAAATCGGGACATTAGGCGTCCCGATCAAGGGTAAATCGGGACGTGTCACCAGACCCCTGAAAATCGGGACGTCCCGCGCAAATCGGGACACCTGGCAACACTACCTATAAATCAGATCAAAACGGTCAATGAGCATATAATACAATCAAAGCTAACGTTATACCACTAGTAAAAAACTGTTTGTTGTATCGCACATCGAGTTCAACCACAGATGTTGACTAATATTACTTACTGCTTTTCACAGACTACGGAGGACATATTCTCGCTAACAAAAAACTGTGTCTATGGAGTCGGCCACCTGTCACGCACACCTTAGTTGGCTATTCCGCGGGAAATTAGACTCTGTCGCCGTTTACACAGAGTCGATTACTCGCGCTCAACTAATGTGTGCGTGCCGGCTTGTAGGTACAGCGTGGTGGCCGACTTGAGTGACACAGTTTTTTGTTAGCGAGAATATATCCGACTTTTTTTAATATCTGTGCTGCTTTTATTAAAAAGTTACGCTTCGACGAACGAAGACTGTGTTAGATAGAGGCATTATGGCATCTCTTTTAATATATTAAGTGATTCCAATAATACATCCGTGTTTTCTGCGTACTTATGAATAAAGAAAGATTTCTTAAAAAACAGTATTCCCCGGTAAGATTATGCGATTTAGGTTTTTGTTTTACATGGTCGATGGTACCGTTTACATAGCATTGGTATCGTTGTTCATCGGTTGTCCGCGTAAGCAAATAGTTAGTTCTTTAGTTTATCGAGTGTTAAAAACCACCAGAGACTAAGCCCCTTATTCATAATCGCGTTTTAACTAAACTAGTGTAATATTGTGCCCGTCTCACTCTTACGATCACCAAATGTCACCTGTCAGATAAAGACTTCGGAATTTTAGCTAATCAACGTTTGATAACTTTATTATGAATAAGGGGGTAAAAGTTCATGAAAAATGATTTTTTTATTGTGTATAGGCCTGTGTTTGACCACAATCTCACCATGGTAAGTGATGATGTGGCCGAAGGTGGTAAGCACACAAAGCCTAGAAGGAACTGGCTCTCAAGTGCAGCTGTTACTTACACTTTGATTCTATGAAGGTTTACTATCCGTCCGGAGATTTAACGTACGTCCACCAGAGATGTGCTTGGTAGCGGAGCGGTGCGAGGAAGAGGAACAGCCCGTCTAGGGCAGCGTAGCTTGCCCTAGACGGGCCCTGTATCAAAATTTGTCGGGGGGGGGGCTAACTACGTGACTGGGGGTAATTTTTTAGTATTTTTTGCTTACACATGTTCGGAGCCCCTGTAGTCCGGGGGCCCCTTTTATTGATATGGCTGGTAGCGGTGCTGTGAAACGGTGACTCCTTCCACCAGAGAGGTGCGAAGAATGTGTAATGTGTACAGATGAGTGTTGCGAGGATGGAAGCGGATTCTTTTAGGATATGACCTCTACCCACACACCATCTATTAATCGACTGGTAAGCACACACATTTTCATTCGTACATTCCTCGCACACATTCCTCGCTTACATCCCTCGCAGGCACTTCTCACATGTTTTACAAAAACCTCGCTCTGCTAAGCTATATCCAATAGAGCTGCGCGGAGCGATGCTAGGTAAATGAAAACATTCCTCGCAACGCAACTTAGCACATCTCTGGTGGATAGTACTAATGCGATGGTACTTTTATTTATTCTGATCCTTAAGTCCGGATTTTGTAAGGATTCAAAATTTGTCAGCCTTGGGTTTTCAGTGCTTGCTTGACTTTTCGGCGTAGGGGGAACATTTTAATCAAAAAGTCAAAGTCGTTTACTTCATACAGTATTATAATCTATACAATTAGAATCAGATTTTTAGACTTCGAATTTTTTTTAAAGAAATAGGTACTTATTTAGCATAGGGACCATAGGGACTCTAGGAACCTAAACGAAAATCCTTAGTCAAACGGAATGGTACGGATACGGAACCCTCTCCATGCTCGGCTTGCTTGCACTTGGCAGGCTTTTTTTAGTACAAATCAAAATCAATGTATGGATCTCAACATGGTTCTTCATGAAAATTGCCCAAGTATCTACACATCAGATAATTAGAATGGCATCGGATAATGAAGTTATTAGCCAAGGTTGAATGGGCAAAATCGCTTTTTACCTACGCTTTTTACCTTCTATTGTATTTTACTCCCTCAGAACCACTTAGAACGGTATAGGGAATTTTAAATGAATGTACCTATTTAGATGTGCAGGATCAACGAGATGATCTATTATGATGATTTTAAAGTACTTTACTAATAAATAGGTATAATTATTTATACGTACTTATGTACGCTGACTATGTATGGCAAGATGAATTAGACTGCTTCAGGAATAACCGTAACAGCCGAACGATAAGAGTGGAAAAAGGTAAGGGACGGCTCTGCCCAGCAGTGGGGCAGAAAAGTCTAATAATATAAATAATGTATAGTTACTATTGTATTTCGAAAATGATCGCTTCCTTCTCGATTGTCCTATCTAGAAACGCTGGGTGGAACTGAGTATTATGTCCGAAGTAAATTACTTACCTATTATTTTTCAAAGTGATACCCATTCACGTATTTACGATGATTTTCCGCTGAATGAACCCAATTCGACCGACTACGGTTGAAGTAAAATTAAATGTTAATCTTGATACCACGATACCACTTTAAAGTTCAATGAATCCATTTTAATCAGTTCTCGGTACACTGCGAAATATCAGAACCATTTAAATACTCTAAACGAACGCTAATGATCTTAAATAGCTGATGACGCAAACAATAAAGTTGAGATAATTGCGCAACGTTCGAGCTGCATCGTCGCGCGTATTTCGCTTTCCTAAATATTATGTCATTAACATAACCTGACCAAAAAAGGTGGTAGAATATAATTCTAACTAACTCAATAGTTATCGTAACTATTATAATAATAGGTATATTAATTAAGGATTGTATAATTTGACACGCAGTTTCTCCCGCGTATAATTTGGATGACACAATGTCATGGTGTTGCCTATAATGTCCCCAAAATTAATATGAATGGTAAAGGTGGAGATATTCGTATATCTAGATAAGGAAAATCTCTACGTTATTATATTATCATGAACTTATTTCAGTTTAATTTATTAATAATATATCATCACACTTAAATTCTTTCAAATAAGTCTCTCACTCGTTTATGAAGGGTTTATTGTTATTTAGACAAACGATAATTGTAAGCGTTATATAATCAAGGAGCTTCAAGTCGTTCGATAGTACAACATACTGCAATATCGTGTTTATTCTGCAATATTTCCATTTAAGTAGGTTATTGTTATTACGTAAAAAGCTATCGAACCAGTTGTTTACGGAAACAGTTGTATTTTACGATCCAAGTACTTTTCCCTTCTAAGCTGTAGTCATGCCTGTACCGAGAAAAACAATCGTCATGTAATGTAGCATCGGAATTAGTTCCTCTCATATTATTAAGAATATAATAAAAAGTACTAAGAAGATAATTGACACATATTTGATATTAGAATATAGGTTAATAGAGCAAAAACAATTTAATTGAGTACTAAATAGATCTCTGGATTCTCTACATAAAAAAGCAACTAGCAAAATCTTTATTATGAAAGGAGAAACTACAGATTACAGAACAAAAGTAATCTGATATCAAAAGTAAGTATCACAGGTTTTTCAATACACGTAGGCATCCACTAAAGAAAAGTTTTCAATATTCAATATTTTGTAAGAAAAAGAGCATCATCATGCATAGTAAATACGTCGTTTGTCATCGATGCCTCATTAGCAATTAACATCCTCGCGTGTAAAATTGGGAATGATGAGCCTTTGTCATGGATAATTAAAAAAAAAGACAAGCAATTAAGCTTCTGCCAATAATGTAGGCAGCCAATTTAAGGCGCTGTCAGCTCCTAAAATTAAAAGAGTTTTGTCCCCTTCACCTCCTCACGCTACACACGCCGCTTGCCGCCCCGCGCCGACCGCGTCGCAGGTCGCGTGCGTAGTTCTTAGACTAGACTCGCGCATTACGGCATGCGACATGACGGTACAACAATCACGACCTATATTGTACTGTAATTATTTTGTAAATATTGTATGCATATATTGAGTATAATTATACATTATTTTAATAGTAATTTCTAGAAAAAATTATAATATTAGTAAGTAGGTACCTACTTCGTAAAAATATTTTGCGCATTAAAATACCTACTCAAAACTGTTTTACAAAAATTTTAAACCGACTTCAAAGTACACTAAAAAGCAATCAAATCCTGACTTGATGACAAATTTTCCAAATCGGTTAATAAATTAGTTATGAGGTAATATACTAGGAGGTGACGACAAAAATGGTAACGATAAGGTAAATGGGTGAACTCTGGTTCATCGGATAGAGGATACCTCCCTGATGCCATATAAGTCGGTCTGCCTGCACCAAGTGGTTGCGTTGTCTAGATATGGCGCCTGAAAAACTGTTTATCGTGACCAAAAAAAAACGATAAGGTAAATGGCTGAACTCGACGTAGAAAGTAAGTACTAGTTGTACTGATGTCAATTTAAAAAAAACTGACCAAATATTCGGTTGCGTTATCTAGATATGGCGGCTGAAAAACTGTTTATCGTGACCGAAAAAAAATGATAAGGTAAATGGCTGAGCTCGATGAATCATGGAAGTATTAATGCATACTAGCTTAGTAATAAAAAAACTGACAAAAATTTTGGTTGCGTTTCGTAGTTATAAGCGATCTACGTAACAGTTATCACTATGGATAATTTGAGGTTTTTACGGTTTTCTCGGAATTTGCATTGTCAAAAATATGAAAATGATATCAGTGAGGGAGGGGGGCGCCCTTCCTTTATACCTCCCGCCGCCCCGCCAGCAGCGTGCGGTTATATTAATCTTTTTTTATAGTTTGAGTATTATATGAAATAAATGCTTAATTGTCTGGTAGGCATGAACCTATAGTGATGTTGTTGGCGGCAACACGCCAAAAAATATTTTCTATCTACCGTACGCAAAAAATAACTGCTGTTTGGAATTTTGAAATCAATATATTAGTTATTTAAGACATTAAAATTAGTTGCAAAAATTGTATTCGGACTTTCCCATTATATTTATGGATTTAGATTTTTATTGTAATGTGTCGATAGTTTTACAATTATTATAGAATCAACAATTTACTTTAATTTATTGACTGGCGAAAGACTACTGGAAGTTTATCAACAGGCATTGCTCCATATGTTCGATACATATCTTGCGCATAATATGCTGATCCAATTCTACTTTTGAAGGTGGCATTGAAGAAGCATCGAAATTCATAAGACTTTTGTAAAATTTCTCATTTTCTTTATTAGGTTTGTTTTTTTTTAAAGCACCTTATTGCGATCTTCGTTGACTGAAATTACATAGTTTTGCAGCCATACATGTCGCAAACAATCGGATTGCCAAGGCCCGAGCAACTTTCGCGCATTTGCGCCCCTTATGGCAGTCTCGGAAGCTAACCCAGAGTTAAGCTCAAGATATTCGGGTCCAATGTGAAGTCTGTACTGCTTCTGTACGGGTGCGAAACATGAAAGGTAACCAAGGCCATCTCGCACCAGCTCCAGGCTTTTGTCAACCGATGCCTTCGCCAAATTCTCGTTATCCACTGGCCCGAGAAAATCTAGAACGTAGAGCTCCGAGAACGCTGCCACGAAACACCGTTCGACCAACAGATCAAGCATCGCAAATGGAACTGGATTGGCCACACTCTCCGAAGGGACCCCGACCATATACCCAAGCAGGCAATGGACTGGAATCCGCAGGGGAAACGAAAGTGTGGCCGTCCCAGAAACCTGGCGACGCACTGTGCTTGACGAAGCGAAGAAGATCGGTAAATCTTCAGAGTTTCCAGAGTTTCTGTGGACGCCCTCTGCCCCATCTAGGGGACACAGGATCATAATCCATGTCGCAAACAAATTGTTCAATTTTTTCTCATGTTTTGTTGCTCATCGTCATATAACTCTATTAGTGCATCTTGATAATCTTTGTTTTTAGCAAGAATATTATATAATATAAATATTAAGGTGTGCTCGGTATATTAGGCACTGTAAGTAGAATTTCTTCAACTGTGTATCTGGTAATCAATTATGTGTATCTGGTACTGCGTTTTTCTTAGTAAACTTATGAAATAAAGTGGACGTACTTTTAACTGCTGTAAACTTTTTATAACATGATAACTACAATGACAATCTGATGGTGCAAGCGTCCATAGGCTACGGTAACTGCTTACCATCAGGTGGGCCGTATGCTTGTTTGCCACCTTAGTGGTAAAATCTAAGTTATTTGGTAATTATATGTTTGCGTACTTAAGATACGATTACCTCGAATTTGTAACACTTTTTTTAATGCGCTCGTGGTATTGCATGATTAGCTCGTTCTTAATCGATCGGCTACCACCGTCGTGGTTGGTACCTAGATGGGCCTAGTGGTATTTCAAATCGAGCGTTTCTGTGCTCCGGAAGGCACGTCAAGCCGTTGGTCCCGGTTATCACATAATTATGATAGTCGTTAAGCTAGTAGGATGCCTCCTAGGCGGCTTGAAAAATTCCACCAGTAGGTTGACCACTAGCCTACGTCCACCAATTCGCAGTGGGCATGCGTGGTGGAGTATTGCCCAGTCCCTTTCACCCTCATTTGTGAATGGAGGGTCAGCAGTGGGATAGGCTGATGATGATGATGATGATTTTTTAACGAGTTCTCATTAAACAACACAACTTTTTCATTTTTACAGTATTTTCACTAATCTGGTACATTAATTCTGACATATTTATAATAAAACACTTTTGTCAACTCGTGAACAGCGCGAGCAAGCGTTGCCTGAACTTGCCTGTAAGGTCGTGCAGGTAACTAGTGCAAAATATCTTTCACAACAATGTTATGATCTTATACTATGTCTGTTGACTCGTGAATACCGCTCAGTGCAGGCGGGGTAGCGGGGGATATAAAGGGAGGGGGGTGGCACTAATAACATTTTCATAATTTTGACAATGTAAATTCCGCGAAACCGTAAAACACTAAAATTATCCATATTGATAATTATTACGTATATCGCTTATAACTACGAAACGCAACCAAAATTTTTGTCAGTTTTTTCATTACTAAGCTAGTATGCACTAATACTTCCATGATTCATCGAGCTCAGCCATTTACCTTATCATTTTTTTTCGGTCACGATAAACAGTTTTTCAGCCGCCATATCTAGATAACGCAACCGAATATTTGGTCAGTTTTTTTTATAATAACATCAGTACAACTACTACTTACTTTCTACGTCGAGCTCAGCCATTTACCTTATCGTTTTTTTTTGGTCACGATAAACAGTTTTTCAGGAGCCATATCTAGATAACGCAACCAATTGGCGCAGGCAGACCGACTTATTTGGCATCATAGAGGTATCCTCTATCCGATGAACCCGATTTCATCCATTTACCTTATCGTTACCATTTCTGTCGTGCCCTCCTAGTCTATAACAAACATAAAAAAACATGCAACAGAATTGAGAACCTCCTCCATTTTTTTAAGTCGGTTAAAAACAATAGGCTACACATACATTTTATTTCTTGTAACATTTCTCTAAATATTTTGACACAAGTATTAAAAATGAAAGGAGACTGTTCAAATCTGTATGGGTGGTTATCTATGAACCAATACCGATACTGTTGTGGTATTTTTGTGGGCTGAACTACACCTTAACAACCTTTGTGCAAAGGGGCATCAGAATCTGTCCCGGCAGTTTTGAAATATGTATATAGGATGGACATTTTAGACGGATCAGTAAAGGCATCTACCTTACGGGTTGAAACCACGCGAATAAGGTCTTAGGTGACTGTCCCTTATTTTTTGAGTTATTGCAAATGGCATTTAAAGAAAAAAAAAAAACAGTCAGCGAGAAAACGGCGATTATTGTACAATATGTAGGGTCAAAAGGCTCTACTATGTAATTAGTGTCAGTAGTGCTAGATACATTTCTTAACAAAACGTATGGGAAGCGGTACATGGAAAGTTACATGGATGTCTATGTCCTAAAACGTCAAATTACTCATTGCATAAAAATATGTTTGACATGTTCAATAGCCATGAAATATTACTCATGAACTTTAGGTACGCATTCTATGGTGCTATATAGCTATATTGATTTATATACTATAATATACTACAAGTATTCACTTTACTGACATGATCAGCATAAAAAATGTACAGGAGATTCTGTAATATTTTTGCGGGTGTAATATTTTTTTCAACACTCGCTCGTAAAAGACATTTATTGCAAAATACTAGTCTGTTTTTTCCTCGCAAGTGTGTTGAAAAACGTCGTGTGACACTTGTGTGTATTGATTTATTACACTCTCGGCTTACTTAATACTGCCTCGAGTGTTAATAACCAACCTTGCACTAGGGAATGAAAACCGGTTTCACCGAATATCGAAAAATCGGTTATTCGGTACGGTTTTAATTAACAAAAAAAACCGGTTTCACATAACACCAAAACCGGTTTTACATTTTTTTCGGATTTTCTCTCAATGAAATGAAATAAAATGAAATGATTGGATGTTTGGAAAAACTAAAAAAAGGATGATTTGCCGCCGTTTTGTAAACTGAGTGCAATGCAGTGAGTATTTTTGTGATGAACTGAAGTGTGTTGATGTGTAGTTTGTTGAGCTGGTAAGAAAATAACTTAAAATAATGATTGTTTTTATGATAGATATAAAACATGTAAAACTTTTTATTACAATACTTAGGCAGCAAACAAGCGTACGGCCCGCCTGATGATAACCAGTTACTCTAGCCTATGGACGCTTGCAACATAACGGTTATCACTCGCAAACCTTTTTGAAGCTCATTCCACAGCATGAGCATCCACGATAGGAAGCTTCTTTGAAACCGCTCAGTATGAGAACATTTTGGTTGCAATGTGTGAGGATGGACTCCCCATCGGTGACTACGATGGATCAAGGTAACTGGGCATCAGGTCAATCAATTCTTCAGAACACTGTCTGTTGGAAAAGCGGTTGAACACACATAAGAAGGCAGTCTCTCCTCAGACTAAGGGGCTTTAAAACACTTGTGAGCTCGGGATCATCGACAAATCTAACGGCACGTCGCTGAACTGAGTCTAAATACCCGAGCTGGTATCCAGGTGCCCACAGAAGACAGCATTACTTCATTTGGGCCAGACTTGCGACTTAAATAGTTTTTTTTTTTTTTTTTTTACTGTTTATAGGTCTGTGTTTGACCGCAATGTCACCATGGTAAGTGATGATGCGGCCAAAGGTGGTAAGCACACAAAGCCTTGAAGGAACTGGCTCTCAAGTACAGCTATCGGAACACACCGAAAGGTGCTTGCTCTATTAATCACACCGAGTTTTTTTGGATATCTTGTAGATGACTTTGGAACAGAACGTCGCTACAAATATTAACGTGAAGGATACCAATGCTTTTCGTGATGTTGAAGGACATGTTCTAGAAATGAGGAGCCACAGCAAATGGACTTTTCTCAACGGTGGTTGCGCAGGCTTGCGTGTGATTTAGTGGGGTTGAAATAGACTAGGTTTAGTCGACCCCCCAGGGGGCCGGTCAAGTCCCTCAGTCCACCCTCCGACGTCATGGGAGTGGCATGACGAGATGGGGGTGACCGTACAGGAGCTAGATCGAGCCGCTTGAAAGCCCGAAAATCCGCACCAGGACCCGACGGAGTACCGGGTCGGGTGTGGGTGTTGAGTCTGGCTGCCCTGGGGGACAGGCTGAGGCAGTTGTTTAACAGCTGCCTCTGTTATACCAAGTTCCCCACGGCCTGGAAGGAGGCAAGTTTGGTCCTCTTGAAGAAGGAAGGCAGACCCGCAGATTCTCCTTCTGCGTACCGTCCCATATGCCTGTTGGACGAGGCTGGCAAGTTGTTCGAACGAATAGTTGCCGCTCGTCTCAACGGGCATCTGTCGCGCATCGGTCCCGACCTGGCCGATAGCCAGTTTGGCTTCCGACAGGGTCGTTCGACTATAGACGCGGTCCTACGCGTCCGTTCCCTGTCGGAGCAGGCGGTGTCCCGGGGTGGAGTGGCGTTGGCGATAAGTCTTGACATCGTCAACGCCTTTAACTCTCTCCCTTGGGACGCCATTAGAGGGGCACTTGTTTACCATCAAGTGCCCTCCTACCTGCAAGGCGTGATCGGGGATTACTTGCGCGACAGGTACATTTTGTACATGGACCAAGACGGTAGGAGAATCCGGAGGGAAATCACGCGTGGAGTTCCACAGTGGTAGGACCGCTGTTGTGGAACCTCGCCTACGATGCGGTTCTGCGTGTCGATCTCCCCACTGGCGTAAACGTTGTTTGCTATGCAGATGACACGTTGGTGGTCGCCAGTGGGGATACCTTCGAGGGGACCAAAGAGCTCGCCGAGCTTGGGGTGGAGATCGTAGTCGCCAAAATCCATGAGTTGGGTGTGGAAATAGCGCCTCACAAGACCGAGGCGCTATGGTTCCACAAACTGCCAAGAAGCAGGGAACCACCCAACTCATGCCTCCGAGTGGGTGAGTCGGAAGTTGGAGTGGGGCGATACATGAAGTATCTGGGCCTCACCCTAGACAGTCGTTGGGGCTTCGAAGAGCACTTTGATCGCCTAGTCCCCCGAATCGAGAGGGTAGCGGGTGCCATGCACAGATTGCTGCCCAATCTCGGGGGACCGAGGGAGGAAGTTCGCCGCCTCTATGCGGGGGTCATACGATCCGTAGCCCTTTACGGGGCGCCCGTATGGGCGAAGAGGCTGGCCATCCGACGCTGTAGGACGAAAATCTACAGCGTCTAGCGAAGGATGGCACTACGGGTAGGGAATGCAAACCGGTTTCACCGAAAATCGAAAAACCGGTTATTCGGTACGGTTTTAATTAACAAAAAAACCGGTTTCACATAACACCAAAACCGGTTTTCGATTTTTTTCGGTTTTTCTTTCAATGTTTGGAAAAACTAAAAAAAGGAAGATTTGCCGCGGTTTTGTAAACTGAGTGCAATGCAGTGAGTATTTTTGTGATGAACTGAAGTGTGTTGATGTGTAGTTTGTTGAGCTGGTAAGAAAATAACTTAAAATAATGATTGTTTTTATGATAGATATAAAACATGTAAATCTTTTTATTACAATACTTAGGCAGCAAACAAGCGTACGGCCCGCCTGATGATAACCAGTTACTCTAGCCTATGGACGCTTGCAACATAACGGTTATCACTCGCACGTTACCAACCCTTAACCTTTTTGAAGCGGGGAGCTCATTCCACAGCCTGAGCATCCACGATAGGAAGCTTCTTTGAAACCGCACAGTATGAGAACATTTTGGTTCCAATGTGTGAGGATGGACTCCCCATCGGTGACTACGATGGATCAAGGTAACTGGGCATCAGGTCAATCAATTCTTCAGAACACTGTCTGTTGGAAAAGCGGTTGAACACACATAAGAAGGCAGTCTCTCCTCAGACTAAGGGGCTTTAAAACACTTGTGAGCTCGGGATCATCGACAATTCTAACGGCACGTCGCTGAACTGAGTCTAAATACCCAAGCTGGTATCCAGGTGCCCACAGAAGACAGCATTACTTCATTTGGGCCAGACTTGCGACTTATATAGTTGCAGTCTGTGTCTCGATAAGAAGTACTGCTTCGCTCAATTTTTTTTTACTGTTTATAGGCCTGTGTTTGACCGCGATCTCACCATGGTAAGTGATAGCACGGACCTTGCCGTCGATAAATTGGAACGTTTGCGTCAATTTGCGTAGAAACAACACACCATGACAGGCACATCCTGCCAGGGCCACCATCACGGATTTGAATTCTGAGCCTATGGCTATTTTGTCAAAAATTATCATTTTTTTATTCCGAACCTAACGTTTGAACCAGGTTATTTGGTGACCAGTTGACATCATCAGACAAATTCTAGCAGCAAAAAGATTTTCGCTACGTACCTACTGTAGTTCTACAGATACAGAGATGGACGAGCTCGTTCTGGCAGAGCCACCTAAAAACCGTATTGAATTTTGAACCAGAAACCGACAAAATTAAATATTTGGTGATTTTTGACAAAATAGCTCTCTCAAAATAATTCAGAATTTGAATGTGGTGGCCCTGCCAGAAAGTGCCACGCCATGCATACAATAGTTGGCATAATAATTAGCAGTTGTAGTTGTCTAGTATTGGAAACATCATAATTACAGCGTGTGTGAGATTTCCTAGTACCTATATACCAGCCACTTAACGCGGGGACTGTATTTATCATACTTTCTCAGGGGCAAGATTATTGTTTACAAGAATTATCTAGCACATCTACTGGCTCATTTTCTATGTACAATTAATTACAAAAGGTAGTTTCCGGTTTTAATTACTTCCCAGAGATCGCATGTTAAATTATTGTATCAATTACCGCAGAATATTTACATTGAGTTGAGTTTCACCATTATATTTAAATTAATTAACATAATTATGTTGTTCATTAATATGGAATAATAGAATTAAACCTGTAGGCGGTATATCTATTGGTGTATTATCAAGAGTGAAGATAATAATCTAGAATTAGAATCTACAATGACATAAATAAATAATTGGACTGTTTTACAAAAACCTTAAACCGACTTCAAAGTACACTAAGAAGTAATCAAATCCTGATCTTAACCATGACGGAGTTATGAGGTAACAAACAAAAAAAAAATACCTCCTCCTTTTTTGAAGTCGGTTAAAAAACTATAATTGAGTGGTTTTTTTAATTAGGTTTTCATCTCTGTTTTATTATAAATTTATTGCTTTAACTCTGGTACAAAACATTTAAAAATAAATACAGTTATTAATCGCACCGACCACTCTAGAACAGAGGCTTTTAAGCCATACCAAACTGTAGTGGTATGCAATCAAAACCAAACAAAGTAAGAGCGGTATGAAACTCGTTATCCGCTCGAGCGAATTATGTATTTTTTATTATTTTATATTGTATAAAACGTAACATCATGGTTCCAAGTAGTGGGGTAATGAAGGGTCTAATTACCAACAGTTCGCGGTAAGTCGACAGGCGGCCCCTCTGTGCGTTTCAGTAATTACTACTCATTCGAATGTGCCTCGTTTCGGAGAATTATCGCTGGTAACTGTTACACAAGCTAAAAATCGCAATTACACACTGGACGCCGGACTATTTGATTAGAATTTCTGTTAATTTGCAATGGGCGAACCGTGAAGCGTGGAAGAATGGCTTACGTACGGCAATAGAAGGCGCTAGAAAGAGAACAAAAATATCTCAACAGTGCTTCGGAGAAGGATGAATTGCTCTCTTCAACATGAAGTCACTTCCTGCAGGGGTATTTTAAAACGTCGGATTCGATATCGGAAACGGATTCAGAAATTTCCGAGGCTAATTTCAGCAATTGCTATTTTAATATCCGAAAACTTTTCGATGAATCGAATTGATATTTCCGTAAAGAAACATCAAAAATATTTCAATTCGGAAATTAAAAAAGCATTTGCGGAATATAGCCTCGGTAGTTTTTGAATCCGTTTCCGATATCGAATCCGAGCGTTTTAAAATAACCCCGCTGAACTACATTCTTAAAACCCATTTTATTTTAGTAATAATAAAGGTATCTACCAAAACGAGCCAAGATTCTTATTTTGATTTTTATTAGGATATGGTCCGGATTTCCGAATGTGGGCCGCTCTTCAAATTACGCAAAATAATTTTTAAAAAATAGGAAGGTAGTTTAACCACTAAGACCTTGTCGTCATTGCCTATTTTGACCTTAGCACCATAAAAACATGGATATTAGTTGAAAGTGTTCCCCAAACCATGGGATTTATGACTGAATTGCTCATCATCTAAAAACTAAGAAATGGTTTATTTAAAAACCAAATCATATTCATCAAGCAAGACATTAACTCAATATTACTCTCGAGTAGACCTAGATACTTATCCAGTTCCAAGAAAAAATGCTAAACGATATCAAAGACAATGCCCACATGCCCAGAATAACTATTAAATCAGTCGAAACGTCATATTTATACCTAATACCCCTCATACAAATCTAGAGCATATTGATATACTTAGAAATAATTCACTTAGAAATATGTTGCAGGAATGTTGCGAAAACTGGATTATTGTAACGATTATCTATGCAAAGTTTAGCATGAGACGGCTGGACTGGATGATTATACTATATGATTGGATTGACTGGTTTATGGTATAAATTGATAGGAATCGATATCAGCTTTATAAAAAAAATTATGGTCATTGTTTTTGGTGATAGCTGAGTGTGTCGTTTAATGCTACAAAAATCTTAGAAGTTTTGGTGAAGGAAATCATAGCACGGTAGAGTACTTTGTAGTACCTGGCTGGCCACCAGGTGGATACTGTGTGATCTAGCTGCACTTGAGAGCCATTTCTTCTAAGGTTTTTACATATCAGTGTTTTTTTTTGTTATTTGATTCTAATTCATTCCCTTTTGTCAACTCATTATTTATGTAATTTCATTAGATGCTGTGTACAGTCGTCATAAATATGGATTCCAGCAGGGGTATTTTAAAACGTCAGATTCGATATCGGAAACGGATTCAAAAATTTCCGAGGTGAATTTAAGTAATTGCTATTTTAATTTCCGATAACTTTTCGATGAATCGAATTGATATTTCCGTAAAGAAAAATCAAAAATATTCGAATTCGGAAATTAAAATAGTAATTGCGGAAAATCGCCTCGGTCGTTTTTTGAATCCGTTTCCGATATCGAATCCGAGCGTTTTAAAATACCCCTGCAGGTTTACAATGTGTATATTGTTAGGTTTCTAAGTAATAGGAACCAGTGGCGGATCCAGAATTTCAGCGGGCCTTAGGGGCTTAACCCAACAGATGCTTTTGGGAGGGGGGGGGGGGCTTGAGCCCCTTAGCCCCCCCTGATAGGTACTCTAACTGAGGTAAGTCTGTAAGCCAATATAATAAAATAGTTTTAGGGTAGAGTCAATGACATCAAGTCAAAGATAATCTTCTAGAGGTTAAGGTTTCAGTGAAGACTGACTCGGGAGCTTGCCAAATAAACTCGTGATCGAACCATGATCACATCTTTCTAAGAAGTGCCATTATTATAATTAGTTTCTTGTGTATTCGTAATACTATGAATATACTGTCATGCCGGCAATTCGTTTTTAACTTTGTCTTTATCCGGATTGTTTCTTTGGTTTATACCTAACACCTTGCAGTATTTTTTAATTAATTCTTGGCAAGTCATAACAGGAAATAAATTTTGTTTTCCTTCCTTTTATTTAAATTTTACGGATATGACTTCATCCGTGAGTATGACAAACGCAAAAATTTATTACGTCTACAGGTGATGACGCCAATAATAATAATAATTTTGTTAATTATTAATATTTTATGGCCTATGTTATTATTATTGTATTGCAATTATTTTGGTTTTGAATGTTTGTATATTTATAAACATATTATTTCTAAATCCTATGGTTACCATGAAAAAATCTATTTGATAAAATAGTTGATATTTTTACAATTTTCCGAACATGTCTGCGACACGTAGATATTGTCTGTACCATCGAAATATATATTTCGATGGTCTGTACGGAAGGCATGCAGTGCGTCCGCGTCGATATTACGATTTCCAAGCTTCTTGCTGCCACCTCGATTTCACGTCCAAAGCATCTCGCACACGATTCTGAGAACCGAGCAATATCGAAACAAATTAGTTTATGTTTATCGCAGAATTTCAAACGGCATTACACGATGTTATATTATGATGATAGTTTTTAATTTTATTTTCTCAGTATTCTGTCTTTGTGGTCTTTGAAGGAATAAAAATGATTTTCTAAGAGTCGCTGCTTCAGTAAGAAGTCATTACTAACTTTACTAACTTGTGCTAGCTTTATTGAGCGGCATTTTACTTTCAAACCAAAGATGGTATCTTTCGTTGTATTCAAATAAAAACTACTTTTAAGAGCGGTTCTTATGATAATTATTTTATTCACTTTGATGAGACACAAATGAGAAGGGCGTCATACGTTTTTCTACTAAAGACACCTTGATATAACTTTCTATGAAGCGTGTATTCTAGGTGAATAACCCCTCGTGGTAAATAATCCGCATAGCCAAGGGTGAGCACTTCCAGTAAAAGTACAACTGCTTGCGAGAATTATAAAAAACCAACTGACGATCTAATACCGGTTTTCAAAAAAAGATGTATCATAGTGCAATGGTGTTTTAATTTCACGCTCTGTTAATTGTTGAGAAAAAATATATGGGGTGTTTTATCAGTAAAGTTCAGTAACTTTTGAAAAGGGTGCCATGAGGGTGACCGGCATGACCAGACGTATCATCGACAGGGGCATAGAGTAAACATATTTATAGAGTGATAGCGTTAAGAGGAATGGATGGCTGCAAGATATTTGAAAAATAGGTTTTTACCATATCTATTGCTGTCGCGCTGTATCCAAGCTATCCCGCCCGAGGGCGATAGAGACAACTACAGCTTGGACCTATTTATTATACCTATTTAAATTAGACGAAATCGCTATTTAGTAATCCCCGGTTTCCTCCTCCAAAACTGGATCAATTAAAAAAAAAAACATATAAAAAGAATCATAATAAGAAGGGTTTTGGCTATGTCTGTCGGTTTTCCTTTGTTTTATTATATTCGTCATATTTGTTCGCTGGACGTCTGATAAGGGCGTTAAAAATGGTAAGTTTTTGCGATTTTAGAAGGCTCCTAATTCTTATAATAATTAATTTATGGAGAAAAACACAACCGAGGGACATACAGTGGTACCTACAGATTGCATGATAAAATAATCATTGCTCTAGTGTCATTATCCAGAGAGTAAACTGAGGATTACGTTTGTATGGAACAAACGCCACCAACATTTCCTTGTGCGAAGCGTGAACAGTGCATATGTGTAGATGCATTTATAGATAACCGTAATTGATATATTATCAGAAAAAATCGATTAACAGTTTCTTGACATTTGTTCTCGGTAAAAACGTATCGATAAAAACTGGCCATGTGCGAGTCGGACTCGCACACGAAGGGTTCCGTAAAGACTTGTTGAAAGGGGACACCTTACATTTTTAATTTTGTTGAATTTTTATTATTTGTTGTTATAGCGGCAATAGAAATACTACACATCTGTGTAAATTTCAACTGTCTAGCTATTACGGTTCATGAGACACAGCTCACTGACAGACGGACGAACGGACGGACAGACGGACAGCAGAGGCTTAGTAATAGGGGACCAAAACAACGATATAAAAATGAATCCCTATTCCCCTTGGCCACGCCATAACTTGAGACCGACTTTACCTATTTCATACATCTCTTTTTTTAGTTTTCTATTCCTTACACTAATGTTATACACTAACAAAAAATATATAAAAACTAACTTACTAATACAAATTAAATTAAATACATTTCATAATATTTTTTTTATATTAAATAACTTAATTAAATTAAATAATCTGTGTGTAAGGAATTTAAATAAAAGCTTTTTATTTATTTATTTTAATACTTTAAAGAAGGTTTTAAATTCTCTTGTTGTGATGGAAAGTCATAGTCACAGGCAAAAGCTAGCATAAAAATACTTGTATATGCATAACAATTTAATACAGATTCAAAACATCTCACTAACTAGAATCAGTTGGAATTAGAATTACCAAGAAAGCCCATGTGCCTAGTTTGCTTCGACGAAAATTGATAACTTACTCTGAATAGTTAATTAACTAAACGAAAGCTTTGGCAAGTTCCAGTTATCTAAAACAAACACATGCCAAATCATTGGCAAATGGAAATTTAAATATTGGATATGATTCTATGAAAACGTAATGGAAATACGTGTGCGATGATTCATAGAATTAAAACGTTCCTGAAAATAAAGTGCTCAAGCTCATTTCGAAGTATCAAAGTATTGCACGAAGAATACTGACTGATTATAATAATGGTGAAAAACTTTCCAAATATACGGACCTAAAAGAGGAAATAGCTCGCATGTGGCAATTAAAAAATGTTACGATTGTACCGATCGTACTCTCCACCACTGGCGTTATACCAAGACAGCTCAATAGATCCATCCAAACTTTAGACCTGCCACCTTTCACATACGTAAATTTACAAAAAGCAGCCATATTAAATACTTGCAGGATAGTGCGTAAATTTTTACAAGTGAACCACAACCAACCATCTAACGATATTCCCCATAGTTCTTATAATGAGGAACAGACCCCACGTGATCTTCACTTGGCTTAGGCCCGTGATTATATTACTATTAATTATTATTAAAAGTGAAAAAAAATTAAACAAAAACAAAATAATAATATTAATAATCATTTATTGAAAACAGAAAAGCAGAACATAAAATTAGTGACCCCTGCATCCCACACTAGGACAACCTGTATCGTGGGATACAGTACAGTAAACAATTTAAACAGATATGGATGACAAAAATTTAAAAGTAATTAAAAGGAACAAAAAAGAGAGAGTAAAGAAGCGACCCTCACACCAATTTTTAAAAGCTTTCAAGCTTTCGTCCGCAATGGGCTAATTATTGCGATGTCCGCAGCATACCTCGATCACATCAGTGATGTGATATCACACATACTCACACACACAAAATGTAGCAGGTGCTCCGGCAGTAGTAGTAGCTTCTCAAATTATAGCAGACCGTGGATTCGATTCCCACACAGGACATGCATTTGTGTGCATGAACATGTCTGAATGTCCTGAGTCTGGGTGTGTGATTATGCATGTATATTAAGTATGTATTTACAAACAATAAGTAGTGTATGTATTATATCAGTTATCTGGTTTCCATAGTACAAGCTCTACTTAGTTTGGGATCAGATGACCGTGTGTGAGGAATGTCCCAGGATATTTATTATTTAGTACAAGATATTTATTAAATTTGATCGCTTATATGAAGTTTCAGTCGCCCTAGGTTCTCGCGTCTTCTTGGTCTTCGCGTGATGTTAGCATTGGGTTAGCTTTGCTGAGCGCAATACGGTGTAAAATCTTGTTAGTTGGGTATGTAGAGTCATTTTGTTAACGTTCATAAGTGCCTTATCAGGGCCTAAATTGAATGAATGAATGAAATATTCTTTATTGTATACACTGACATAGTAAAAATATCAAAAGTATTACACATTAGGGAAGTTATACAACGTAGGCGGCCTTATCGCTTAAGCGATCTCTTCCAGGCAACCTTTGGGTACAGGAAAAAATTCTAAAGGCGGCAGGTTGAGCGTCTACCTACAATTAATACAATATATACGAAATAAACTAATACAATATATACACAAATACTATAATACTTTGAGATATATTAAACTTATATACTAATACTTACATACATAAAATAAATAAAAGTAAATATGTAAAAAAACTAAATACTACTATTACATAATAACAGTAACTAAAGGAAAATTGAATAAATGCTTTTTGAATTTGAATTTGAATATGCGTTCGTGAACCCACTCACCACAGGAATACACCCTGTGACTTCATTGGCCAAATTAATTGTAGATTGATGGCCAGCCAAATCTCATTCATCGAATTGCCACAACTTTGATTCTGCCTTGGCTACTAACTCCATGACTCTCTAAGTTCGACTTCCTCGAGAGCAATCCCTTTCTCGAGTCATTCATCATTCATCTGACTTCCGAGAAAAATCTTTAGGGAGGGACAATTGAAGTTTCGGTTAGTTAGTTTTGTATGTGCTCGAAAATGATCGGAATTTATACCACACTTATAATTCCCGGAATTTAAAACATACGCAGAATCACGTGTCAGGGCAATACGTCGTAAACAATGGATCCTCGCCAGATCAATCAGCTTACATACTACAGCAACTAAATTAGTATATCGACATCTAAATAAAGCACCCTCATTTGCAACGTTTTAATTATAGTAACAAAATAGTGTAGGGTTACGCAATTAACGATATTTACAGCAAACTTTAACAAAAACATTTCTTTGTTAATAAACTGTGGTTAAACAAAACAAATACAATCTGTTTTTGATATGTATGTATTTGCTTTCTTGGCTTCACTTTCGTTTTCCGCGCGCTCATCTGCCTTTTATTCTGTAATCTGTGTTTCAAAAGTAGTACTTTTTTGTGACTTGGCACAGAATACTTAATCAAACCACCCATATCGGTATGAACCACTGACTATGGGACCGACATGCCGACACTGAACTAGGCTGAGTTGAATGAGTTGGTCTTGAACTAATGAAATACCTAAGCTAACATGTAAATAGCTGTTATAATATATACGTACAAGTAAGTAACGGTGAGAGTAAAAAAATATCATCGTTATTCGAATAATTTGTAAAGCGTTGCATTGTATATCCGACTTTATATTAATATTAAAACAAATTGTCCTGCTCTCTGTGATTGCAAACATTGGCTGGCGACACAAATTTTACGAGTAAGTAACAGTTACATTCAGTTAATTAACGACCTGCAAAGCATTTTACATTTATTTATAGCTACCGAATTTCCACGAACCGCGTGTGACCAATAAATAAATAGTTAGCAGAAATGTCTCATCATACCCTTAAATAGTATGCCATTGATGGCCGTAGCCATCCGTAGCAGATCGTAGAATTATTTGATAGCCAGTTTTTCATCTATCTGCCATATAGGTTGAATTGACGTCTGTTTGACGTCCATATCTTTATCTGATATTTTAATGATCTGTGGGTCTAAATGATAACCCTCGAAAGCCTAGATTATTTACTCTGTGAAAAACTAAAAAAGAAAATTATTGGAATTGAATTATTGGATATGGCATAAAAAAACAATCATTAAAAATCTAAATTACAAATTCCTAAAACTATGTCTTATTAATTACATGAGATTTTAGTGAAACCCAGGTTTTAAGATAGTCCCGGGCGCTTAATTTAAAACCTCGACTTTACTAGACTTGGCTTAAATCTCATGTTGAGCTTTAATGAATAAATAATTATTTGAACGTTGGTATTATAAAATGAATGCTTGTATTTTTATCAGTAGCTTATTTATGCTATCATTATTATCGTTTGTGAATTAAAAGGTCATGATCCCGACAGCGGATAAGAAAAGGTCAAATATATTTCATGAATAAGTATAATAAAATCATTTAGTACCTATAAATGATTTATCTACAAAATTATCATTGTTATGTTGGAATTTATATAACAAATAAAATTAAGATATCAAGTCGACCGCCCACCGATGTTGTCGTCTTAATTTGAAAATAATATTATAATACTTAGAAAATAATAAAGGCTACTAACGTTGTTTGTTGTTTTTTTTTTCGAAGGAATCCATTGCCTTATGATTTTGAAAAACAAAAATGTTCATGAACTTACAAAACCTATAATTATTATTAATTTAAAAATTAGTGTTTTTTTAATTCGAAGTAATCGTTTGCCAAACGTTGTGAATTTGGTGACCTTTTGTCCGACCTATTAGAAACTGTATGGTCACAATACATTGATGTGGTTTTGTCTCTGTAGTGTAATTGACCGGTATACGATATATTTACCGGTATAGTTAATTACAGTTTACAACTTGGTGTGATTTTTTTTAATGTTTTATACTGTTTGCGTCGAATGGTGCGTACAAATAAAATATTTATCGTTATTATTATTTCTTTATAAAAAGTATATTTTAGGTTAATTATCTATCAGCATACCTTCACAAGGATTGGTAGTGCCGCCGTTGAGACTTCAAGAGGTACAAAAAACTCACTTTCGAATTTATAATATAAGTAGATGTTTTTGCTGGCCAACCTTATTAACAGTAATTTTATGAATGACTTTTATTTACAATTTACATTAAGATAATTTATAAATAACCGTTATTATCTCATAAATTGAGATATTCTTAATACCGAGAATTACTGAACCTCACTGTTTTTATACATATAATTACGATTTAAATGTTATCGGCGCCATATTCTGAGAATAATAATAAATATAAGTAAGTACAGGGAAAAACGTACCCATCGAACAATTAACCACCAATGTCCCACCATCGACAATGCGCTCTAATTGGCTAAGTCAAGGACACATTCGCTCTGATTGGCCAAGTAAAGAACACACGATGCAGGGATTGGTCCTTACTGTTCAATCAGTACCCCGAGTGTAAAGAATTGACGTTAATATTCGCTTATTAATGCGTTTGCGTTAACTATAAAGTATGGGAGAAATTAGTACACCATGAGTATTACGCTAGCCCTTCGCGCGCCTTATACAGACCGTCTGTGTTTAAGGGGAACCGCGGCCATTGTGCGCGAAATGCCACTGTGACGTATAAGACACAAGGTTTAATATTAACTGTCATTTAGTTACTGTTCCATATAAATTTTAACTCTAGCAGGTCTTTCTTGTCTGGTCGTGCGCGCGACCAGCTAGAGGCGTTGTGCCAATTCCTATAGAGAAGTGTCGTAAACGCAAACGCATTAGTAAGCGTTTACTAACGTCAATTCTTTACACTCGGGGTACTGTGCAAAATCACTGACTCAAAAATTCAATTCAAAAATTCAAAATCATTTATTCAAATAGACCTTCGCAGGCACTTATGAAAAGTCTGACTCTAATACTCTAATACCGATTCGGAAGGTTGCATTTGCTGAGAAGAGCCGGCAATAAACTCAGCAATTACTCTTTTCAAAACAAGCTTAGATTCATTACATAATATTTACATTCTAATCGCACTGACAACAATTGCGTGCCCCGGCGCGGCCGCAAAACTACAAAGTAGACTGAATCTATATTTAATAAGTAAATAAATAAATGGCAAACTTAAGCAGACCAACCCCCACAAGCAGCACCTGTTCACAAGTATGACGCGACTAGTTGCGAAATTGGATTTCCCAATCTTTTATTTTTTAATAAACTTTATTCAAATAAAGCAAATACAAATTCAAACGCGAATACCAGGTAGATATCTCATTTTGAGTTTTTATTTATTTTTTTGGCTTCACTTTCGTGTTCCGCACGCTCCATATGCCTTTTATTCTGTAATCAGGGGATACATGTAATATGCACTCTTTTCGGATTCGGTCCTTCTAGCTTTCATACCGGCTATCACTCTTTTATGTCTTCCAGCATTCATAAACCCTCACGTCACGTCACGTCAATGACGTCCACAATCCTGCCTGTACCATTTTGTACGCCTTTCCCCTAAAAGTAATTTCAACTCATTCATTTTATTGCAGTAGGTATACAGATAATGAATTCTAGAAAGAAATTGTTTGTTTATATAAATACAAAACTACATACTGTTTAAGTAGAATGATAACATTTTCCATTCTCAAGACTAGCCGTTCCATGCGGTTTCACTCACGTTCCCAGAATAAAAGTATCTCCTCCATGGTTTTTGAATTTGCAATGAATATTTCTTGCGTTTTTATTTATTACGCCTTTCAATGATATTTAAAAGCTATCAATGTCAAGCACCCTAACGTATGTCCTAATGAACTTGAAAAATGATTTATTTAATTAAATTTTACACTATAATGGTTCTGTGAGTTGTAGACCTCGCGAGGCTTGTATGGAATTCTCTTGTCGATTCACTTTCAAAAACCGAATAAAAAAAAAAAACTCATATACCTTATTACCAAACCTCACACAACTTTACGAGATCCGCTGAGAAATGCGACCTGTAGAGGAGAATAGCCGGACATCCGCCAGACATCTGCGGGGTTATTTTAAAACGGTCGGATTCGGAATCGGGAGCGGAATCGGAAACCTTCATCGAAAAGATCCGATAGCGGAAATTTGGAGTGCGTTTACAAAGTTTGTTTTTGATAATGGTAGGAAATGGTATACCTAAACTAAAATAAAAGTAAAATCGAAATGATTACGAATTTTCATTGTTGAAAGGCATCATTTAAATACTCATATCAAATGCATTAAGACAGATACTTGTTATTTTTTATATTTTAGATTTATGGTCTACATTGTTTTAATAAACATAAAAAAAAAGGTTTTCTAGTTTTATCGAACTTCGGAAACTGACTGATAGGTCAAAGTAATTGTTGTTTATAATATTCGAAAAAGTCAGGCAAAGGTTTGAGCCATACAGCCTAATCGTATTTGAGTTATACCTAAGTTCTAGTCACAAAATCACTTTCATTTAGTACGCACTGTCAGTCACAGTCCATAAACGTCAATGTAACCTGTTACATGTGTTAGTAAAATAGTGGTCAATAAACTAAAACTTCTCACGGACTTTTTGAGACAACTTGAAGTCATGATATACATAATTCATTTAATTTCCCTTCATTGGTGCGCGAGGATTGATCTTTATAGGATAAAACACCACAGATAATATGCAATAAAACTCAAAATACACGATTTTTTGAAAATAAAACGAAAACGCAACGTCACTTTGCAAGTTCCCACCAAAAAGCCCTCGATGTCAATGTAATAACTTTTTCAGTACATTCATGGAGAGTATAATAAAACAAATATTTTATGATTACGTAGATCTTTTAGTGGTAGTGAATCTAGCATCCAACTTGAGTAACGGTATTGAGTGAACAATATGTTTTAGTTCCTACGAAGTTTGAGTTTATAGCTATTATTACTTTTACTGCAGACCTGTCTCATTCATTATTTACTTAAAATAGGGGCAAACACACTCCGTTTAGTACCAACTAACCTTTATATAAGTTTAAATAATGCATTTATATTAAATAATGGTCAAAAACGAACTTCAAATAAAATTCGGAAAGAAATCCGCCAGCTAAAAGCTATCGGAAAGTTTTCGATGAATCGGATTGATATTTCCGTCGAGAAACGTCAAACTATTCGATTCGGAAATTAAAATAGCAATCGGCGCTTTAACCTATCATGCAGAATATATTTATTTTAGTTTATGTATTATTTGTAACACTTAAATTGTACTATTATCATACTATGTTAAATAAATATTGATGTTCTTATAGTTTTGATTGTCTTTTAATGTGCAAATACACATTTTTATTATTATTTTATTATGTCGGAAACTCGTCTCGGAAGTTTCCGATTCCGCTCCCGATTCCGAATCCGACCGTTTTAAAATAACCCCGCTGGATATCCTACCAAAGCATTTTTGCCCAAGCTTAAACTGAGACTCGCGCTCGCTCGGTCTAAAATATCCATAAAAAAATTCAAATCAGGAAATAAAATCTAATCCGGGGCGTAGCATGTAGCATCAGTTTTATTAATATTCTGTCCGGATACAAATTTAATATAAACAGTAAAACATAAAAAATGGTACGGCGTGTAAATAGCCAAATACCTTAAACCCGACTGCATATGAGGTATCTATCAATTAATAAAAAATAGCACTCACTCACCTGTAGGACTATGTGTAGAGGTTCAGCATGCTATGTATATATATTTTATATCCTTTCAATTCAATTCAATTCTTATTTATGGCTTTTGCGGGATTCTCGATCCATTTCCGACAAAGGGAAAAAAGAAAAAAAAAAACAGTAAAACTGAGTCATAATTCTTTTGACATTACACGTTATTGCAGTCCACTGTATCTATATTGTTTGGTCTTATGTTTGTTTATATAGTGTAGTTTATCGATCAATGTTTTTCTTACTTTAATTATTACGAAAGGATTTTGAGAAAAAGCAGAAATGGAATATGCAGTTTATTAAATTGAATTTTTAGAATGGCAGTATTTTTTATCTTTATTTTTAACTTATTATGAATAAGATTACTTTACACCTAAGTTTCCACATATTATTCATGGATTTATGCTAAAAGCTTTCTTGCTCTGAGTTTCCTTTGTGTGTTACCGTAGAGACTATCAAAGCTCTGTACAACAAACAAATGAACAAAGCATATTCTTTACAGATCACCGCAACAAAAGCGGAAATTTATAGAGATATCTCATGAAAGGAATATACAGTTACAAATAGAACACATCATTGTATGTTATAAATCTGTTGCTAGCTTTGTAAGAGTTGGCATCTCTACTAGTATAAAATAACGTATTACACAATTAATAAGTGTAGTATCTCAACGGATTTGGATGATACGTATTTAGCACATAGCTATACCAAAGAAGTGTTCAGTTCACTTACTACAGTGCGTCCACGAGAGATTGCGTTTCTGACACTTAATATTGGCCAAATCACGGAAACGGCTGTTCTGATTTCTTAATCAGTTCAGCCGTTTCCGTGATATGGCCACTACTCCATACTTTACTCCATAGGTATTGTTTCTTTATCCAATAATTTTTAAGACAATTACATTTAGCTTTGTGGATTTTTTTTCTAGGAAAAACACGAATAAGTGCGCCATTAATTTATCGATTGCATTGTATCGACCCAGATCAATTTGGATTTCGCAATGAAACATCATATTCGTTATCTTATTATCTTTGAATTATCATTATTAAGTACGCGTGTTACACAAAGGCGCCAACATTAAATACTTTATCCGATAGCAGATTATTTAAATCGTACGATTTTTGATATAATATTATTAGATAATACATATTTATTTATTTTGTATACCTAATAAAATCGGTGGTTCCCTTTTTTTACAAATATTTTATGCTTTATTAACACATAATGTGCTTCGCGCATGAGAATTATGGCAATAGATTTTTGTGGGTATGATTTTAAAACTATTTAAAACCTTACATTAGTTGCTTATTAATAGTATAATGGACATATGTAATTAAGGATCTGAACCAATACCGTTTTCAATTTAAAATTAATACATACATAAATGCAAAAAACTTAATAAAATGCTTGAAATATTCGTTACAAAATGCTGCCTGTTCCAAAAACAGTTTTTCTAGTCACCGCCATGTTTTCCAAGTTTTCATAAATATTTATTATGAATATCCTATGTAGATACGCTAAAAATACCACTCAGCAGCTGTTATAGGACTTATACAGTAGATTATGCTTCGCGAGTGAGCCCGCTTTTCTAAGTGATCTACTGTTTTTTCTAAATAATTAAATTATTAAAAGAAACAAAAAACCCGACTGCGTAAAACAAAAAAATACTGAAAAGAGAAAAACAAGCTCATTAATCCATAGAATTTTGAATATGAATTGAATTTTATAAAGTATTGCAGTCGGGGACAAACCAATAACCTAAGTATGTATTTTTTGTAATATTTGCTTATCCCCGACTTAAAAAGAAAGTAAAAAAGTCGGTTTCCTTGATTTGGCCAATATAAACAGGTATCAGAAACGAATTCTTTCGGATATTATAATGACGCTCCCTTAAATTATAATGATGCTCGCTTAAATTATAATGATGCTCGCTAAAATTATAATGATCCTCGCTTTGGGATCAGACGGCCGTGAGTGAAGAATACATACGAGTATCTATTCGTCCGCGTAGTACTATTGAATATTCTGTGCATAGAGTAAGAATTAATAGAGTGATAGCGTTAAACTATATAGGGTGACTGGTAATTAGAAACGATACTTAGACACATGATTGTACTCATGATAACAAACAACTATCCCAAAGAAACAAATCGTAATAGGATTAGCCCATTCCGGGTGTCAGAAACGCATTCTCTCGGCGGCCACACTATAATTCATAATTCAAAAAATCACCTGCGTATAAACCATTTAACTTATAAGATACATTATACATGTACATGTAGTTATTAAAAATAAGGACAACGTTATTTATCACCATTTCCTTGAATCCTGATAACATTGTTATTTGTTAAAATGGGTAAAATTACGTGAATAAAAAAACCCGAAAGGGACAGAGAAAAACGTAAATAATAACCAATAAGTTGGCAAGCATGCATTTGGCCCACCTGATGGTAAGCGGTATTTCTTAAGCCAGTTTTACGATAACCTACAAGTTACGTTCTATGGATGTATCCACGGAAGAACGATGTATCAGACATACCGGTAGCGAACAAGTAAGTATACGACGCGGTAGCCAATTGACGCTTGCATTTAACCCATTTGGACCCAAATACAAACTAGTAGGAAAATTCTGAAAAAAACCTTATTGATGTAACTATTGGAGGCTAGTAAGACATTATATAAAGAAAAATTAAAATAAAATAACTTCCTTGTGTATTAAAAATCACCGTCCTCAAATGGGGCCAATGGGCTTACGTGTGGTATTTTTCAAAACAGCTTTTTTCGGTGCACAATGTTTTGATGCATTTTTTACATTGCCAACATGCTTTATTGTGGCTTTTGTTACAACGTAGCTGGTTTGGCAGCTTCTGGGGGATGTCTCCAACACCATCTAGACTCATACTTGGCTCCACTGAAGAAGGTTTACGACGCCTTCCATCGAAGCTTTCAGCACCTACACTCCTCAAATAAAATAGGGCGATACTTCGGCGAAACTGGAGCTGGTCTAGTTCATCTTCAGTGGTTAGGACATGGAGACGCCAAGCATTAGCTATAGCCAAATTCAGCATGTACGTAAACAGAACCCACAACCAATTTTTGCCTCGTATAGCTGTTCTGTATACTGCGATTGACTGGTCAGCTGGATCAACTCCACCCATGCCTTTGTTGTAGTTCTGGAAGGCAAAAGGGATGTCCACATCTACCTTTCTTCCTTCTACAGAGCTCCATCTTTTTACCTTACCAAGTGTGTAAACAAAGTCGTAGTTAGTACCCACAGTACAAACACTGTTGTCAAGCCATCGCACGAACAGAATTTGATTGGCTGTATCGAATATCAATCAAATTCTGCTCGGTTCTTTTTCATGTCCTTGAAAGATACTAGTGGACATTTCTTCGTCCTATTTTCCCTCACAGTGCCAGTTGCACGATAACCAGCTTCACGCAGATATCGCAGTAATGCGTAACTAGTAAAAAAAGTTGTCAAAATATGCTCATGCGGAATTGCGCCGGGCGGAAGCTTTTTCCAACAGGCCCTTACCACTTTTGATCCCAAAGGCTCATTACAGCGGTCCCTCTGCTCATTTAGCACAGTATACATCGCAGGCATAACAATAATCATCAGCACTTGCAATCATCCAGTTTTTGTACGCAAATCCTACGGGCTTGCCTCTTATGAACTATTTCGTAACTAACATCTGGATCATCCTCTTCATTCAAAATGTTTTCAATAGCTTCTACGAGTGCTCGACAGTCATTTGTAACATCAAACGAGCGCTTAGTCATTGTTCACGCCAAAACTAACTCTACGAATACAAAACAATAAAATATAGCAATCAGCCCATTGGACCCATTCGAGGACACCATACTAAAATACCTCCCCTTATAGTAAAATCTTGGAAAATACTTGATATAATAGCATTATCTACTAGTAGAAACTATGGCCAAGTGAAAAAATACAAAATAAAAGATAAATAACGTTGTAATTGTAAAAAAAAAATGATTTTGCTTTGGTCAATCACCTAATTGTTCAATGAAGTAAATAAACTCACTTATTTCATCCACTCAATCCAATAAATCACTGAGCTATAATTTTTTTTAAGAAGTCACACTCTTTGGTATTACAAATTCGCATGCAAACAAGAGATAGCTATAATAATTTTAAAAATATGGGTACTAAAAGAAGTGGCTCCAAATGGGGACAGCGGGCTTAAATGGGTTAAGAGCATATAAGCTATCCGGCCGCGCTCGAGTTTAGGTATTTGCCAGCGCCAAGCCGAGTCAACGCGGGGCCAACATTGGTGCGGCTCCTCCGCCAACATACTGCGCGCGTTATTATTTTGATACTTCAGTATAGCTTCATGTCGATGTAAAACTATAATATTATAAACAAGGTATCTGGTAGGTTGAATTAGGTTATAAGTATGTAGTTATATAGTACAATGTACTAAATAATTTTTTTTTACACTAGTAAACAAAGTAGTTCAGGTACCTATATACCTAATTTATCTAATTAAACTTTTATTTGGTTTTCTTAAAATAATTCAATATTATCTTAATATATAAAATGATAAACTGATTGTTGATATATCAGCCCACAGCCCAAACCGCTGGACCTAGAGATTTGAAATTTTGCACAAAGATACCTTATACAGTGGAGGCATCCACTAAGGAAGGATTTTTGGAAATTCCACCCCTAAGAGGGTAAAATAGGGGATGACAGTTTGTATGCAAGTCCGTCAGTTTTGAAGTTAGGATCTTCAAATTTTGTGTTTAGGCTGACGATCGAAAATTAATTTGTAGTTATCTCAGCGTATGTGATAATTCCACCACCGAAGGGAGGAAAAGGGAGATGAAGTTGGGTATTCAAGTCCTTCAATTTCAAAGTAAACTTCACTAAATGTATTATTATACGGTGTAGGCATCCACTAAGGAAGGATCTTTGGAAATTCCATCCCTAAAGGGGTAAAATAAGGGATGAAAGTTTGTATGCAAGTTTGACAGTTTTGAAGTTAGGATCTTCAAATTTTGTGTTTAGGCTGACGATTGAAAATTAATATATAGTTATCTCAGCGTTTGTGATAATTCCACCACCGAAGGGAGGAATAGGGGGATGTAGTTGTGTATACAAGTCCTTCAATTTCAAAGTAAACTTCACTAAATGTATTATTATACGATGTAGGCATTCACTAAGGAAGGATTTTTGGAAATTCCACCCCTAACAGGGTAAAATAAGGGATGAAAGTTTGTATGCAATAATATATCAACGCACAGCCCAAACTTTGCACAAAGATACCTTATACAGTGGAAGCATCCACTAAGGAAGGATTTTTGGTAATTCCACCCCTAAGAGGGTAAAATAGGAGATGACAGTTTGTATGCAAATCTGACAGTTTTGAAGTTAGGATCTTCAAATTTTGTGTTTAGGCTGACGATTGAAAAAGGATGTATAGTTGTTTCAGCGTTTGTGATAATTCCACCCCCGAAGGGGGCAAAATCCACGATCCTCAGACATGAGGGAAAGACTATAGAGAGAAAGAGAGTTAAGGCCTCCAAAATTGTGTTGTGGAACTAGACTACAAGTAACAGCTCTCCGCCGCAATGTTATTGAGGCCAAAATATTTACTGGTTCTGCCAGAGGAGAAACAGTGTTCTTGCCGCGTATACCATTGATCCCAAATCACCTTCCGTTTGAATTTAAAAGATAATAGTTCCTAATTAAGGGTTGTTTCGCGATGGCTATTAATAAATCACAGGGAAAGACTCTGAAATTTGCTAGAGTTGATTTGCGGCAGGACTGGCTCAGTCTTATGTGGCATCCTCGCATGTGAGCTCTCAATCTACCTGAACTTTGTCAATATCACACGTAGTGGCGGACAATAGCTATGAACAAAGCTCTATATTGTTACGATGATACATATCTAGAAAAAAGAAATAATCTACGCGGACGAAGTCGCGGGCTATAAAGCTAGTTATTAATATAATTATAATAGCGACCCGCCCCGGCTCCCCTTTGGGTATGAATAATAGATTAAGTCCTATTCTCAGACCTACTGAATATACACACAAAATTTCATAAGAATTGTATGAAAAGCAGTAATTAAGGTTCCGTAGCCAAATGGCAAAAAACGGAACCCTTATGGATTCGTCATGTCTGTCGGTCTGGCTGTCCGTCCGTATGTCACAGACACTTTTTACCGAATCTATAAGAACTATACTGTTGAAACTTGGTAAGTAGATGTATTCTGTGAACCGCATTAAGATAGATTATCACACAAAAATAGAAAAAAGACAATAAATTTTGGGGGTTCCCCATACTAAGTTCCCCAAACCAACTTTTTTCATCAAACCCATACTTGTGGCCTGGGGTATCTATGGATAGGTCTTCAAACATCTAGGTGTAATAAAACTCCTCAGACGACGGCTTGACCGATTCTTATCAAATTTTGTCTCATTGATATATAAGAGACCTTTGGCCCATATAGCATGAATCCTTTAAAAATTGAAAAAAGTGTCCGCCATTTGAACTATTAAGTAACTGGTCCGATTGCTTTCAAAATTGAGATTTGTGAGACCCTTGAACCATATAGTCAATCTTTGCTCAAAATTGAAAAAAGTGTCGGCCATTCTGAACTATTTTGTTACTGGTCCGCTCAAAATTGAGATTTGAGAGGTTTGATGAAAATCATTTTTTTTTTCAATATCCAAAAAAGTGTCCGCCATTTTGAATTATTTTGTAACTGGTCTGATTGCTCTCAAAATTGATATTTTAGAGACTCTTTGACCATATAATATGAAACTTTGCTCAAAATTGAATAAAGTGTCCGCCATTTTGAACCATTTAGTTACTGGTCCGATTGCTCTCAAAAGTGATATTTGAGGGACGCTTAGACCATATAACATGAATCTTTGTTCAAAGGGGTACGAACATTTTTGTATGGGAGCTGGCATAGCCACCCGCCGCCATTTTGATTTTTTTTCAATCTCGCGGCGCACGGTGTATGTGGTATATTTGGGTAGAGGACACTTATACAAACAAAAAATGTTAAGCAATATGGTGACCTAAAGTGTCACGTTTCCGAGATATTTGGAGGTAAAGATCGCCATATGAGCATTACGACAATCATTAAAAATGAACTTATTACGTGTTTATATGCATTAGATTGTATTCAAATAATAGTTCCCAGGTTGATTTAACTTTTTATTAGAATATAGCAAAACAAAGAGCACGAAAAAACAATATTCATTAATTGGTTACCTACTAAACCGCATCGCAATATTCGCAATGAAACACAATGTTGTCAAATAGCTCGGATCGCAGTGGTTAACTTGTTTTGTAAAATGATATTTTAACACAAGAATGACAATACTTGTGTTAAAATATCATTTTACCGAGATATTGGAATATCGATGAATATATATATATATTATGAGACGAATGAAGTGAGTTTAAAGTTGATTAAGTACAATTTATGTTCTTGTTTTTAAGCAATAGTGGTCAAATAATATTGCATCACGGTTTTAAAAATATATTAAAACACATAATAGAAACAAGCCGTGACCTTAAACCTTTAAATAAAACGTTTTTTTAAAACTACTTAGGTAGCAAACAAACATACGGCCCGCCTGATTGTAAGCGAAGAAAGCTCCTTTGAGACCGCATAGTTTGAAATTATTTTGGTTCCAATGTGTGAGGATGAACTCCCCGTCAATGGCGAGACTTGCGATGGTAGAAGGTAGCCGTGGGCATCAGGTTAAACAATTCTACAGAACACTGTTCGTTGTACAAGCGGTAGAACACACATAAGGAGGCAAAGTCTCTCCTTAGATTGAGCTGCTTGTGAGCTCGGGATCGTGGACAATTCTAATGGCACGTCGCTGAACCGAGTCTAGAGGCCCAAACTGGTATCCAGGTAAGAGCAGTACTCCATGTAAGGCCGGACTTGTGATTTGTAAAGTTGCAGCCTTTGCCCCGATGTGAAGTACTGCTTCGCTCTGTTGAGCACTTCGAGTTTTTTGGGTATTAGCTTAACCTTGTCTTCTAGACGAATTATTGATGTCGTTAGAAATGCCGATGCCGAGGATCCCGATGCTTTCACTGATGTCCGTGTTCTGGAATTGTGAAGCCACAGCAAATGGGGTTTTCTTAGCGGTGAACGCGCAGACTTGGGTCTTAGTGGGGTTGAAATGGACTAGGTTTAGTCGACCGTAATCGGAGACACTAGTTAATGTGCTCTCGATTTCAGAGTTTCAGACACAAGCCGTTCGCGGCTTTCATCCACCACGAAACGAGGAATATTTGCAATGAGCGTCCTCTGTACAATTAATGCCGTCAATAGGCATTTCATTGATATGTAGCAGGAACAGTGTTGGGGACAGTACAGACCCTTGCGGAACGCCAGCATTTATATTTCTCAGCTCTTATGCATCTGCTGGACAGAAAATTGGCGACCCATTTGCATAGTCCCTCGGGAAGCCCATATGCTGGTAACTTGGTTAGAAGACACCGGTGCCATTGTGTGCACGTGAGCAGTCTTCCACGAAGACGGGACTTTCATTTAAGTGGATGTTTTATTAGGTCGGGCCGGCCGCGGGACCGGGTTTTTTTTATTTATTTACGTCGCTATTGCAATTTTGGCGCCTAGGGAATATTACTTAGCGATCTTTAGTTCCAATTAACTTGGTAACATAGATTTTAGGACAAGTATTGTTATTTTTGTTTGTATATTAATGACAAGATGGAAAAGAAGTCACGATCCGAACTACTTTGACAACATTGTGGTTCCTAACGAATATTACGATACTGTTTAGGAGGTAAGTAATTAAAAATATTGTTTTTCGTGCACCTAGTGTAACTCTATTCTAAAAAAATTATAAATTAACCTGTGAACTATTATTTGAATACAATCGAATGCATATAAACACGTAATAAGTTAATTTTTAATGATAGTCATAATTCTCATATGGCGATTTTTACCTCCAAATATCTCGAAAACGTGACACTTTAGGCCACCATATTGATTAATATTTTTTGTTTGTATAAGTGTCCTCTAACCAAATATATCACTTACACCGTGCGCCGCGACATTGAAAAAAAATCAAAATGGCGGCGGCCAGCTATGCCACAAAGGTTCTATCCCCTTTGAATAAAAGTGTCCGCCATTTTGAACTATTTTGTTACTGGTCTGATTGCTCTCAAAATTGACATTTGAGAGACTCTGTACCATATAACATGAATCTTTGCTCAAAATTGAAAAAAGTGTCGCCATTTTAAACTATTTTGTTACTGGTCTGATTACTATCAAAATTGAGATTTGAGAGGCCTTGGGATTACAAAATATGAATATTCTCGCAAAATCCAAAAATGTGTCTACCATTTTGAACTAGTTTGTTAGAGGTCCGATTGCTATCAAAATTGATATTTGAGAGACTCTTGTACTTGTCTTGTAGGAATCTGTGCTCAAATTTGAAAAAAGTGTCCGCCGTTTAAACTATTTTGTTAATGGTCTGATTGCTCTCAAAATTGACATTTGAGATACCCTTGGGACATAACACGAATCATCTCTCAAAATCCAAAAAACTGTCCACCATTTTGAACTATTTTGTTACAGGTCCGATTGCTATCAAAATTGATATTTGAGAGACTGTACCATATAACATGAATCCTTTCACAAAATTTAAAAAAGTGTTCACCATTTTGAACTATTTTATAACAGGTCCGATTACTATCAAAATTGATATTTGCGGGACACTTTTTTTAAAATTTTGAGCAATGATTCATGTTATATGGTCCAAGAGTCTCTCAAACATCAATTTTGAGAGCAATCAGACCATTAACCAAATAATCCAAAATGGCGGACACTTTTTTATTTTTTTTTCCAAACATTCATGTTATATGGTCCAAGAGTCTCTCAAATGTCAATTTTGAGAGCAATCAGACCATTAACAAAATAGTTTAAACGGCGGAAACTTTTTTCAATTTTGAGGAAAGATTCATGTTATATGGTCCAAGAGTCTCTCAAACATCAATTTTGAGAGCAATCAGACCAGTAACAAATTTTTTTTATTTTTTTTTTATTTTGACCAAATATTCGTTTTATATGGTCCAAGAGTATCTCAGATATCAATTTTGATAGCAATCGGACCTGTAACAAAATATTTCAAAATGGCGGACACCTTTTTTCAAATTTTGAGCAAAGATTCATGTTATGTCCCAAGGGTCTCTCAAATATCAATTTTGATAGAAATCGAACCAGTAACGAAATAGTTCAAAATGGCAGATACTTTTTTCAAATTTTGAGTAAAGATTCATGTTATATGTCCCAAGGGTCTCTCAAATATAAATTTTGATAGCAATCGGACCAGTAACGAAATAGTTCAAAATGGTAGACACTTTTTTCCATTTTGAGCAAAGATTCATGTTATAAGGTCCAAGAGTCTCTCAGATATCAATTTTGATAGCAATCGGACCTGTAACAAAATATATCAAAATTGCGGACACTTTTTTCAATTTTGAGAAAATATTCATGTTATATGGGCCAAGGGCTTCTCAAATATCAATTTTGAGAGTAATCGGACCAGTAATTAAATAGTTCAAAATGGCGGACACTTTTTTCAATTTTTTGCATACATTCATGTTATAAGGTCCAAGAGTCTCTCAGATATCAATTTTGATAGCAATCGGACCTGTAACAAAATATTTCAAAATGGCGGACACTTTTTTCAATTTTTTGCAAACATTCATGTTATAAGGTCCAAGAGTCTCTCAGATATCAATTTTGATAGCAATCGGACCTGTAACAAAATATTTCAAAATGGCGGACACTTTTTTCAATTTTGAGAAAATATTCATGTTATATGTTCCAAGCGTCACTCAAATATCAATTTTGATAGCAATCGGACCAATAACTAAATAGTTCAAAATGGCGGACACTTTTTTCAATTTTGAGAAAATATTCATGTTATATGTTCTAAGCGTCACTCAAATATCAATTTTGATAGCAATCGGACCAATAACTAAATAGTTCAAAATGGCGGACACTTTTTTTTAATTATGACCAAATATTCGTTTTATATGGTTCAAGAGTATCTCAGATATCAATTTTGATAGCAATCGGACCTGTAACAAAATATTTCAAAATGGCGGACACCTTTTTTCAAATTTTGAGCAAAGATTCATGTTATGTCCCAAGGGTATCTCAAATATCAATTTTGATAGCAATCGGACCAGTAATGAAATAGTTTAAACGGCGGACACTTTTTTCAAATTTGAGCACAGATTCCTACAAGACAAGTACAAGAGTCTCTCAAATATAAATTTTGATAGCAATCGGACCTCTAACAAAATAGTTCAAAATGGTAGACACATTTTTGGATTTTGCGAGAATATTCATATTTTGTAATCCCAAGGCCTCTCAAATCTCAATTTTGATAGTAATCAGACCAGTAACAAAATAGTTTAAAATGGCGACACTTTTTTAAATTTTGAGCAAAGATTCATGTTATATGTTCCAAGCGTCACTCAAATATCAATTTTGATAGCAATCGGACCAATAACTAAATAGTTCAAAATGGCGGACACTTTTTTAATTTTGACCAAATATTCGTTTTATATGGTCCAAGAGTATCTCAGATATCAATTTTGATAGCAATCGGACCTGTAACAAAATATTTCAAAATGGCGGACACCTTTTTTCAAATTTTGAGCAAAGATTCATGTTATATGGGCCAAGGGCTTCTCAAATATCAATTTTGAGAGTAATCGGACCAGTAATTAAATAGTTCAAAATGGCGGACACTTTTTTAAATTTTTTGCATACATTCATGTTATAAGGTCCAAGAGTCTCTCAGATATCAATTTTGATAGCAATCGGACCTGTAACAAAATATTTCAAAATGGCGGACACTTTTTTCAATTTTTTGCAAACATTCATGTTATAAGGTCCAAGAGTCTCTCAGATATCAATTTTGATAGCAATCGGACCTGTAACAAAATATTTCAAAATGGCGGACACTTTTTTCAATTTTGAGAAAATATTCATGTTATATGTTCCAAGCGTCACTCAAATATCAATTTTGATAGCAATCGGACCAATAACTAAATAGTTCAAAATGGCGGACACTTTTTTCAATTTTGAGAAAATATTCATGTTATATGTTCCAAGCGTCACTCAAATATCAATTTTGATAGCAATCGGACCAATAACTAAATAGTTCAAAATGGCGGACACTTTTTTTTAATTTTGACCAAATATTCGTTTTATATGGTCCAAGAGTATCTCAGATATCAATTTTGATAGCAATCGGACCTGTAACAAAATATTTCAAAATGGCGGACACCTTTTTTCAAATTTTGAGCAAAGATTCATGTTATGTCCCAAGGGTATCTCAAATATCAATTGTGAGAGTAATCGGACCAGTAATTAAATAGTTCAAAATGGCGGACACTTTTTTCAATTTTTTGCATACATTCATGTTATAAGGTCCAAGAGTCTCTCAGATATCAATTTTGATAGCAATCGGACCTGTAACAAAATATTTCAAAATGGCGGACACTTTTTTCAATTTTGAGAAAACATTCATTTTATATGTCCCAAGGGTCTCTCAAATATCAATTTTGATAGCAATCGGACCAATAACTAAATAGTTCAAAATGGAGGACACTTTTTTTTAATTTTGACCAAATATTCGTTTTATATGGTCCAAGAGTGTCTCAGATATCAATTTTGATAGCAATCGGACCTGTAACAAAATATTTCAAAATGGCGGACACCTTTTTTCAAATTTTGAGCAAAGATTCATGTTATATGGGCCAAGGGCGTCTCAAATATCAATTTTGAGAGTAATCGGACCAGTAATTAAATAGTTCAAAATGGCGGACACTTTTTTAAATTTTTTGCATACATTCATGTTATAAGGTCCAAGAGTCTCTCAGATATCAATTTTGATAGCAATCGGACCTGTAACAAAATATTTCAAAATGGCGGACACTTTTTTCAATTTTTTGCAAACATTCATGTTATAAGGTCCAAGAGTCTCTCAGATATCAATTTTGATAGCAATCGGACCTGTAACAAAATATTTCAAAATGGCGGACACTTTTTTCAATTTTGAGAAAATATTCATGTTATATGTTCCAAGCGTCACTCAAATATCAATTTTGATAGCAATCGGACCAATAACTAAATAGTTCAAAATGGCGGACACTTTTTTCAATTTTGAGAAAATATTCATGTTATATGTTCCAAGCGTCACTCAAATATCAATTTTGATAGCAATCGGACCAATAACTAAATAGTTCAAAATGGCGGACACTTTTTTTTAATTTTGACCAAATATTCGTTTTATATGGTCCAAGAGTATCTCAGATATCAATTTTGATAGCAATCGGACCTGTAACAAAATATTTCAAAATGGCGGACACCTTTTTTCAAATTTTGAGCAAAGATTCATGTTATGTCCCAAGGGTATCTCAAATATCAATTGTGAGAGTAATCGGACCAGTAATTAAATAGTTCAAAATGGCGGACACTTTTTTCAATTTTTTGCATACATTCATGTTATAAGGTCCAAGAGTCTCTCAGATATCAATTTTGATAGCAATCGGACCTGTAACAAAATATTTCAAAATGGCGGACACTTTTTTCAATTTTTTGCAAACATTCATGTTATAAGGTCCAAGAGTCTCTCAGATATCAATTTTGATAGCAATCGGATCTGTAACAAAATATTTCAAAATGGCGTACACTTTTCAATTTTGAGAAAATATTCATGTTATATGTTCCAAGCATCACTCAAATATCAATTTTGATAGCAATCGGACCAATAACTAAATAGTTCAAAATGGCGGACACTTTTTTTTATTTTTGACCAAATATTCATGTTATATGGTCCAAGAGTCTATCAGATATCAATTTTGATAGCAATCGGACCTGTAACAAAATATTTCAAAATGGCGGACACCTTTTTTCAAATTTTGAGCAAAGATTCATGTTATATGTCCCAAGGGAGAGACCCTTGGGACATATAACTATCAATGTCAATGTTGATAGCAATCGAACCAGTAACGAAATAGTTCATAATGGCGGAAACTTTTTTATGACCAATATATATTTTTTTTATACCACAAAGTCGGTAAACAAGCATACGGCCCGCCTGATGGTAAGCGGTTACCGTAGCCAAAATATCACTTAGTATAATATTGCCTATTTTACTTAGTGGTATGATAGGTAACATGCATTCTAGTGGTGAAAGATCGGTACAGTCGTTTTTGAAATTTATTGAAATTACAAACAAACAAAACATACAAAAATACCAATCTTTTCTTTTATAGTAGGTATTATTATTAGTGTATATAAACGGAGGAATTAACAAACATAAGGCCGCCCTTATATTTGATATTTATCCATTACTTCTGATTGGCATTGATCGATCAGTAGTGCAATTCAGCTTTGGTATTCTGAAACGTTTTTGACAGCAACCGACGACGACTCCGTTGTGACGGTTAGTCCGGGAGGTAGCGTTGCAAACACAAAAGTCATAGTAAGCTGGCTGACGTTGAAATGTATAGTTGATCTTATATGACTAATAAGTGAACCGACCGTCTGCTCAAGTAAGTGCTCAAGTCTTCTACATCCGTCATCAGCCACTCCCAGTAAAAAAAAAGACATAGTACGCCGGCTCAAACTTGTTTCATAAGTATTTGACATAATACTGAGCTGAAAAAAATCGTCTGCTGCATGGTGGAGGGGGGAACACGCGTCAGCTGCTCGCATGAATTTGTAAAAAAAAATGTTTACCCCTGCCGTAACCTTCCAATCCTAAACCCACCGCGGGTGCATCGCTGATGCGTGGTTCACATATTAGTCATTCAAGATCTATTGAAAAAGATGGCCATCGATCGGCGTATTAATACTACCTAAAATGCATCAGTACCTCCCGGACTATTGCATGTCGAAACAATTGAATACTTGAATAGGTCAAAAGAATTAAAATGGGCTGGAAGGTGTATTGTAAACATCAACTGCGCTCTGCGAGTGGATTTCATTTATTTTAATGATCTGAGTCGTAATCCCAAGCTAAGCAAACTTATGATATGGAAACTAGATGAAGGCTAATTTTATTTCATATTTTAGTAAAACTTTAATGTACTGAATATACCAATTTTAAAGGTTTAATATGAAGGCTATTCATTGGTTTAACTTTATCTTAATATTACGACTTAAACTTCACAAAAAGAAAGCTAGATATAGCGCCCATATTTTGAAAATATTGAAACAATAAACATTTTTTCACGAATAATGTTTAATAACATACTCGTATGTAAGTACATACTACTAAATTGACGAGGTATTTTTTTATAAGGAATAATAAAAATAAGCCAGATATCAAAGACTTCTATATAGAATTTGGAAGAATTTTAGCATTTCCAGTAAATAAAAATGCATTGACTTTGTAGTGCTGTGCACAATTTAATCAATGTTTATTTCAACAAGAATAGTTAAAGAATTACTCGCCAAAAGTCTCAACTGTTGAGCTTGACGACGTTTTTCCAAGATATCTTCATCATTGGCTGATTTAAGGATGCCCATAATATGACTTCCGAGCTGCAGATATCTGAAATATGTATACCAACTCTGTAACCACTATAAAATTAGTATCATCATCATATTCTGTCACGAGATGTCCTCTGCTGAACTGGGCCTTTGTTTTTGACTGATTTCGACAAAGAACAGTCTTGGATTTATAATAAATAATTTGTAATAAAATATACTTACTTCAAATATCATAACATTACACAGAAACTATCATAAATGAAAGTGATCCACAAAGTGACAGGTTTTTTTTTATAATGGATACATAATACGACCTTAATAGGAGCTTCCTAAAATTAGACATTAATTAATTGACCAATTGAAAAATGTAGCACCGCACTACGAATGTATAGAGAATAGACCGCGACGACGGACGTCGTCGTCGCCAGCTGTCAAAAAAGAACAGAATTGCACTACAGGATCAGAAAGGCACTTCTAGGCGATGATTTCCGGTAGAAGACATTTATTAACAATAACAAAAAAAAAAAACTAATTTTGAATATTTGTCATCTTATTATTCAAAACAGTTACTGGAGTAACGTAATTTAAGAAACAGTTACCATTTATCAATATAACTTAACTTATCAACCCAAGTATCATAAGTGGTAAGAGCGCGCTATAATGCGGACGATTGTAGCAATACTCTCGATCGTAATAATATGTTGGCGAACTTAGCGCGCGGAAAACAGAGCGATACGTCCTCTCTCTGAGACGGCGGAGCCGGGTCTGCCGAGCCGTGGCCTCCGCAATCGATTTATATAGCAGTTTTAAAATATTCAGTATAAAATAATTATAAAAATTTTACGGATTTTTTTAATGTAATAATTTTAAGCATTAACTGCTACGTATTAATAAATAGTAATTATGAAGTTTGACATTCGATTTCCATATTAAAAACAGGGCTAAACATCGATAAAAATCTTAATATTTACGCGGTATTGTTTTGTCATTTTCATAACAAAAATGTACAAAACGTTCTGATGTTATTTATTAGAAAACTAGAAGACAATATGAACTTTTTAACATGTATTTTTGTATTTTTTTGTTTCAAGTACTTTAATACCGATTTGACTGCAAAGACAGCATGTTCCGTAAAATTCAAAAAAGGTCTCTCAAAGAACTACTCCAAACTAAATAACAAATAGTCAATTTAATGTTTTTTCCTGTTAGAAAAGTAAAAAAGTAAATTTCCTATTGGATTTACGACAACTCAAATGAATAACTATTAATATAACTGAGTAGTGTCACACCGAAAACCTGGAATATTGTGGCATTGTGCGTTATTACGTACTAAACCCTCTTAAACCATAGACTCTGCAAAGATCTAATAGTAGTAGGGGAGCCCACGATGCTAAATGGGGATTTACTCGAGCGTCATAGACACCTATTGGGTTGCAAAGCTTAGATGAAAAGAAGAAAAAAATGTTATATAATGTATAACCTTTTCATCGGTGGGGGGAGCGGCTATAGACTTCCAAATGAAAATTTGAAAATAAAAAAAAAAATTAAAATTATCGAGCGCGTCAGATTTTCTAAGGGGGTATTAAGTGAACCAAAAAAAAGCTCTCATTCAATAATCTGACGATATCGATGTGACGCAAACTCGCGGCCATAATTATAAAGTGTAAATAAAAATTCACCCTTTTGAAATACTCAAGCGCGTCAGATTAAGATATATATGGTACATATGGTCCATCTTTATGTCCAAGACGTGCTGTCTCATAATCTGACGATTATATAGAGAGATTTGCCTAATCTGATTATTTATTTTTTATTATTTTTATTTTTTAAATATACGGCCTTATATATGGGGCTCATATTTGGTGGAGGTACTTAACCGAGTACAAGGTATCCCTCTGTATATTAATCTGCCGCGCTTTAGTAAATCCCGAAATCCCCGCTTGGGCTCCCCTACTATAGGTTCGTTGAAATATATTTTATTTTCTCTAATCCTCAGCAATAATGAAAAGTGTTGTTCCAACAATAGATTAAATTATCAGATGTAAAAGTACGTATGTAAATTTTTTATAATTCGTTGGTAAAATATAACCTCATATTAAAAATAAACTTTCCCAATATTTTTACCAGGAATTTACAATATGTGGCGCACTTTAGTCTGAAAATAATGCGATAAAGTTAAAAAGTTCCACGAAATAACGTTGTTATCAACTAAATCACGGGTTAGTGGAATACCCAACATATAGGTATGCATTGGATATCGAATATTTATAACGTGAGAATTGTATGTCTGTTTGATTCTATAATAACTGTACATGTGACTGATATAATATTGTGAAAAAATGTTGATGTAATTTTGAAATTAAATATGAATAATAATAATATTGACCTATTATCGGTGGTAGTTTTAGGTTTGTAGTTATGTAATATAAAGCTGTTGGTCTCAATAAAAAAACAATTTGAAAAAATACGTTGAAATACTCAGAGTAGGTACTTACATTTTATATTGTAACTTCATACACTATTCGATAAACGAGCAATCTATATCTATCTAGGTATTATATAAAAATGAATCCCTATTTCCCTTGGTCACGCCATAACTTGAGAACGACTTTACCGATTTCATCTTTTTAGAAGATTCTTACGGAAAATAAAAATAGGAAAGTTGGTAGTATATACCACGCAAACGAAGTCGCGCCCGGGCAGCTAATCTTTATTGTCTTTATATATAAAATTCTTCTGCACGTGTGTATGTCACTGAACTCCTCCTAAACGGCTGGACCGATTTGAATATTTTTGAACGAAGTTGCGCCGGGCAGCTAATATTTGTATAAAATATGTTTTTTAAATAAATAAATATAACAAATAGGTAGATAAGTATAAGTTTTGAGATCTGCAAATGGCTCTAACGATTTTGATATGCTATAGGGATGGAGGGAACAAAAACTCGATCCGGCTAGGTCTCATCAAAAATAAAGAAACGAACCCACGGCTAACAACTAAGTAAGTTCTCAATATTATCACTGATAACGTTATCAATACTTTGAACATAAAAATGGTTGACTATCTCGTTGTACTATCAACTGATAGTGCTCTGAGAAACGCTATCGTTTCTCTCAACATCTGTTTCATATGTATAACCAGCAATGATATTATAATAAAAAGAGGCATTGATAGCCAGCGTATTTTATAACTTAGGTAAACATAGGATGTTGCGTTCGGTCTAGGACCCTGATTCTCATACTTTTGATAGATGCTAATCCAAAAATGTGGATGAAACGTCCGGCTGATCTAATCTGCAAGACTTTCCCCAAATGTCTATTGCGACATCAATATCGAAGACGCGATAACACTGAAAAAAATGATCTACAAAACTAGTTATGTAAGTTGACGTTTTGTTGTCGGGAAACTAACATTAGTTACATTTAATCAAATAATTTAGTATCGAACCAAAACTAGTTTTGTTACTGGTAAGTTTAGTTCGCAAGTCACTCTGTTTAGGTTATTGGTCGTCGAATTTTGTTTTACTGTTAAATATAATTTTGTAGTCCCTTGTAGTCTAATTTTTTCAGTGAATCGAGCCCCTGGATTACACGCAATTGAGATGTGGCGTTTATTACATTATTACATTACAAAGTATTTTGGAAACTCTGATGGTACCTAGTTGATGGAATACAATTCACCAATGAATACCATTCACCAATGAATACCATTCACCAACCTTAGAAGTGTTACATAGAAGAGGGCAGTATGCTGTCCAGAGGGTATACTACGAAAAACGATACACGATAGTCCAACCATTCGTTGTCAAATATTAACCAATAGAAATGCAGCAAAACTGACGAGACCCAAATTTTATGCAATTCTATTGGCTAATTGATTGACAACGATGATCGAACTATCGGGTTTCGTTTTTCATAGTAGGGCCTCAGATTCGCAGGACACTCAATAACGACCTTACAATCAAGTAGGCATTATATCTTCATAATGAAATCTGGTTAAGTCTATGGATAGATATAATATAGAATTTCGAATGTTTTTTTAAAATCCTGCCAGTTTTACAAGCTTTTATTTAACTTGCAATGTAATGTAATGTATGTATGTTTGTTCGGGTGGAATGTTGCATGTTGAATTTCATCCACTTCCAGTGGTCGGATTGACTTGATATTTGGTATATATTAGTATGTTGGAAGACAATGCAAGTACAGTCAACAAAAAGTACAGTCACTAACTTATTTTTAATGTTATGACGAAGTTACTCCCTATACTATCGATTATTATTTCAATATTAGAACTAGACTTAATCAGATACCAATTTAGCTATATGTACGAGATGAATCGGTGCGACTTTCCATTGACCTATAGGCCTCTATTAAAGGGCACAAGTGAATGTCTACTACCTACACAGTACCTAAAACACTAACTAATGTATATTAGGTATATATTAGCTTATTCTGCCCTTTGCTATTCGATGGAAACTAATAACATTCGTATTCTTAGTAAGTACTTAGTAATTATGGATTCTTTTCAGAAGTTCGTTTATCAACTGAAATAACCTTTACTGTTTCTAAGTATTCATGAATTCTTGCAATCTATTCTACTTATGTTTTTATTAATATTCAATTAGCATCGAACATAATTCGATTTGGAGAATTGAATAATCTAATATAAATTATTGATTAGAATGAATATTCTTCTGATCAATAATGGTTTATTTATTTGTTTTAAAATATCCTCAAGTAAGTACCTACTTAACATAGGTAGATATCGTTGCCTACTTACATTAAGGATTATTAAAGTCAGTATGCGTCATTTTAACTCAGCATATTATGTTGGTAGGTACCATAGAGTTAGAATATTACTTTCGAGGGCATACACATGTATACATACGCAATAAGATAGTTGAAGCCGTGATATAATTACCTACATAGGGCCGAGTCACAATACTGTATAGATACTATTACCGTGGTATTAGGGATTTTTCCTCGATGGATGTACATATCTTACTGATATGAAATTCGTTTTATAAACCTATGAATAATTTACTATTGATGAAATTCGACCGTAATCCATACAATTTTAAGTTTGAATGAATAAATATATTTTTGCTTTCTACTCTCCTTCTTACAAACTTTAACTACATATCTATTCTGATTTCTGATTTTAACTATGCCACTCGCGCCCCTCCGTGTTCAATGGTTTAGTACGTAATAACGCACAATGCCGCAATATTCCAGGTTTTCGGTGTGACACTACTCAATTATATTAATAGTTATTCGTTTGCGTTGTCATAAATCCAATAGGAAATTTATTTTTTTACTTTTCCCATAGGAAAAAACATTAAATTGACTATTTGTTATTTAGTTTGGAGTAGTTCTTTGAGAGACCTTTTTTGAATTTTACGGAACATGCTGTCTTTGCAGTCAAATAGGTATTAAAGTACTTGAAACAAAAAAATACAAAAATACATGTTAAAAAGTTCATATTGTCTTCTAGTTTTCTAATAAATAACATCATAACGTTTTGTACATTTTTGTTATGAAAATGACAAAACAATACCGCGTAAAAATTAAGATTTTTATCGATGTTTAGCGCTGTTTTTAATATGGAAATCGAATGTCAAACTTCATAATTACTATTTATTAATACGTAGCAGTTAATGCTTAAAATTATTACATTTAAAAAATCCGTAAAAATGTTATAATTATTTTATACCGAATATTTTAAAACTGCTATATAAATCGATTGCGGAGGCCACGGCTCGGCAGACCCGGCTCCGCCGTCTCAGAGAGAGGACGTATCGCTCTGTTTTCCGCGCGCTAAGTTCGCCAACATATTATTACGATTGAGAGTATTGCTACAATCGCCCGCATTATAGCGCGCTCTTACCACTTATGATACTTGGGTTGATAAGTTAAGTTATATTGATAAATGGTAACTGTTTCTTAAATTACGTTACGCCAGTAACTGTTTTGAATAATAAGCTGACAAATATGCAAAATTAGTATATTTTTGTTATTGTTAATAAATGTCTTCTACCGGAAATCAACGCCTAGAAAGGCACGATCGATCAATGCCAATCAGAAGTAATGGATAAATATCAAATATAAGGGCGGCCTTATGTTTGAAAATTCCTCCGTTTATATACACTAATAATAATACCTACTATAAAAGAAAAGATTTGTATTTTTGTATGTTTTGTTTGTTTGTAATTTCAATAAATTTCAAAAACGACTGTACGATCTTTCACCACTAGAATGCATGTTACCTATCATATCACTAAGTAAAATAGGCAATATTATAAAGTGACGTGTTTACCGACTTTGTGGTATAAAAAAATATATATATTTGAGGTCATAAAAAATCCACCATTATGAACTATTTAGTTAACTACTCGTCCGATTACTCTAAAAATTGATATTTGAGAGACCCTTGGCCCATATAACATGAATATTTTCTCAAAATTGAAAAAAGTGTCCGCCATTTTGAAATATTTTTTTACAGGTCCGATTGCTATCAAAATTGATATCTGAGAGACTCTTGGACTTTATAACATGAATCTTTGCTCAAAATAGAAAAAAAGTGTCCGCCATTTTGAACTATTTCGTTACTGGTCCGATTGCTATCAAAATTGATATTTGAGAGACCCTTGGGACATATAACATGAATCTTTGCTCAAAATTTGAAAAAAGTGTCCGCCATTTTGAACTATTTCGTTACTGGTCCGATTGCTATCAAAATTGATATTTGAGAGACCCTTGGGACATATAACATGAATCTTTGCTCAAAATTTGAAAAAAGTGTCCGCCATTTTGAACTATTTCGTTACTGGTCCGATTGCTATCAAAATTGATATTTGAGAGACCCTTGGGACATATAACATGAATCTTTGCTCAAAATTTGAAAAAAGTGTCCGCCATTTTGAACTATTTCGTTACTGGTCCGATTGCTATCAAAATTGATATTTGAGAGACCCTTGGGACATATAACATGAATCTTTGCTCAAAATTTGAAAAAAGTGTCCGCCATTTTGAACTATTTCGTTACTGGTCCGATTGCTATCAAAATTGATATTTGAGAGACCCTTGGGACATATAACATGAATCTTTGCTCAAAATTTGAAAAAAGTGTCCGCCATTTTGAACTATTTCGTTACTGGTCCGATTGCTATCAAAATTGATATTTGAGAGACCCTTGGGACATATAACATGAATCTTTGCTCAAAATTTGAAAAAAGTGTCCGCCATTTTGAACTATTTCGTTACTGGTCCGATTGCTATCAAAATTGACATTTGAGAGACCCTTGGGACATATAACATGAATCTTTGCTCAAAATTTGAAAAAAGTGTCCGCCATTTTGAACTATTTCGTTACTGGTCCGATTGCTATCAAAATTGATATTTGAGAGACCCTTGGGACATATAACATGAATCTTTGCTCAAAATTTGAAAAAAGTGTCCGCCATTTTGAACTATTTCGTTACTGGTCCGATTGCTATCAAAATTGATATTTGAGAGACCCTTGGGACATATAACATGAATCTTTGCTCAAAATTTGAAAAAAGTGTCCGCCATTTTGAACTTTTTCGTTACTGGTCCGATTGCTATGAAAATTTATATTTGAGAGACCCTTGGGACATATAACATGAATCTTTGCTCAAAATTTGAAAAAAGTGTCCGGCATTTTGAACTATTTCGTTACTGGTCCGATTGCTATCAAAATTGATATTTGAGAGACCCTTGGGACATATAACATGAATCTTTGCTCAAAATTTGAAAAAAGTGTCCGCCATTTTGAACTTTTTCGTTACTGGTCCGATTGCTATGAAAATTTATATTTGAGAGACCCTTGGGACATAGAACATGAATCTTTGCTCAAAATTTGAAAAAGTGTCCGCCATTTTGAACCATTTCGTTACTGGTCCGATTGCTATCAAAATTGATATTTGAATTTCAAATTTTTAGCAAATATTCATGTTATATGTCCCAAGGGTCTCTCCCTTGGGACATATAACATGAATATTTGCTCAAAATTTGAAAAAAGTGTCCGCCATTTTGAACTATTTCGTTACTGGTCCGATTGCTATCAATATTGATATTTGAGAGACCCTTGGGACATATAACATGAATCTTTGCTCAAAATTTGAAAAAAGTGTCAGCCATTTTGAACTATTTCGTTACTGGTCCGATTGCTATCAAAATTGATATTTGAGAGACCCTTGGGACATATAACATGAATCTTTGCTCAAAATTTGAAAAAAGTGTCCGCCATTTTGAACTATTTCGTTACTGGTCCGATTGCTATCAAAATTGATATTTGAGAGACCCTTGGGACATATAACATGAATCTTTGCTCAAAATTTGAAAAAAGTGTCCGCCATTTTGAACTATTTCGTTACTGGTCCGATTGCTATCAAAATTGATATTTGAGAGACCCTTGGGACATATAACATGAATCTTTGCTCAAAATTTGAAAAAAGTGTCCGCCATTTTGAACTATTTCGTTACTGGTCCGATTGCTATCAAAATTGATATTTGAGAGACCCTTGGGACATATAACATGAATCTTTGCTCAAAATTTGAAAAAAGTGTCCGCCATTTTGAACTATTTCGTTACTGGTCCGATTGCTATCAAAATTGATATTTGAGAGACCCTTGGGACATATAACATGAATCTTTGCTCAAAATTTGAAAAAAGTGTCCGCCATTTTGAACTATTTCGTTACTGGTCCGATTGCTATCAAAATTGATATTTGAGAGACCCTTGGGACATATAACATGAATCTTTGCTCAAAATTTGAAAAAAGTGTCCGCCATTTTGAACTATTTCGTTACTGGTCCGATTGCTATCAAAATTGACATTTGAGAGACCCTTGGGACATATAACATGAATCTTTGCTCAAAATTTGAAAAAAGTGTCCGCCATTTTGAACTATTTCGTTACTGGTCCGATTGCTATCAAAATTGATATTTGAGAGACCCTTGGGACATATAACATGAATCTTTGCTCAAAATTTGAAAAAAGTGTCCGCCATTTTGAACTATTTCGTTACTGGTCCGATTGCTCTCAAAATTGACATTTGAGAGACCCTTGGGACATATAACATGAATCTTTGCTCAAAATTTGAAAAAAGTGTCTGCCATTTTGAACTATTTCGTTACTGGTCCGATTGCTATCAAAATTAATATTTTTGAGACCCTTGGGACATATAACATGAATCTTTGCTCAAAATTTGAAAAAAGTGTCCGCCATTTTGAACTATTTCGTTACTGGTCCGATTGCTATCAAAATTGATATTTGAGAGACCCTTGGGACATATAACATGAATCGTTGCTCAAAATTTGAAAAAAGTGTCCGCCATTTTGAACTATTTCGTTACTGGTCCGATTGCTATCAAAATTAATATTTTTGAGACCCTTGGGACATATAACATGAATCTTTGCTCAAAATTTGAAAAAAGTGTCCGCCATTTTGAACTATTTCGTTACTGGTCCGATTGCTATCAAAATTGATATTTGAGAGACCCTTGGGACATATAACATGAATCTTTGCTCAAAATTTGAAAAAAGTGTCCGCCATTTTGAACTATTTCGTTACTGGTCCGATTGCTATCAAAATTAATATTTTTGAGACCCTTGGGACATATAACATGAATATTTGCTCAAAATTTGAAAAAAGTATCGGCCATTTTGAACTATTTCGTTACTGGTCCGATTGCTATGAAAATTGATATTTGAGAGACCCTTGGGACATATAACATGAATCTTTGCTCAAAATTTGAAAAAAGTGTCCGCCATTTTGAACTATTTCGTTACTGGTCCGATTGCTCTCAAAATTGACATTTGAGAGACCCTTGGGACATATAACATGAATCTTTGCTCAAAATTTGAAAAAAGTGTCCGCCATTTTGAACTATTTCGTTACTGGTCCGATTGCTATCAAAATTAATATTTTTGAGACCCTTGGGACATATAACATGAATATTTGCTCAAAATTTGAAAAAAGTGTCCGCCATTTTGAACTATTTCGTTACTGGTCCGACTGCTATCAAAATTGATATCTGAGAGACTCTTGGACCTTACAACATGAATCTTTACTCAAAATGGAAAAAAAGTTTCCGCCATTTTGAACTATTTCGTTACTGGTCCGATTGCTATCAAAATTGATATTTGAGAGACCCTTGGGACATATAACATGAATATTTGCTCAAAATTTGAAAAAAGTGTCCGCCATTTTGAACTATTTCGTTACTGGTCCGATTGCTATCAAAATTAATATTTTTGAGACCCTTGGGACATATAACATCCCAAGTAACACATCAAAGCAGTATAACGGCCGACTTACAGCATTTTTGTATCGTTTTAGCATTTTGAATTAGTTGTATAGTAACATTACAAACGTTTATACAGCTACTGTAATGCTTATTTGGGCACAAATTATACAGCTATAGATCCTAAATAGGTTCACAAAAGCTGTTTAATTGCATTACATGCGCATTATATTAGCATTATTGTGGTCAAGGAAATTGCCAATCGCATTAAGGAAGAATTATTGTGGTCAAGGAAATTGCCAATCGCATTAAGGAAGTATTATTACGGTCAATGAAGTTGCCAGTCGCATTACAGATGCATTATACTAACAATATTATTGATCACGAAGATGTTAATTGCATTACAAAAGTATTAGACTAGCATTAGAGTGTAGTAAAAGAATTATTGAAGCTATTTAAGTGTTCACAGTTAGAGCTTAAATATCATTGGAAAAACATCTCTAATACCACTGAACAAATTTTATAATACAATTAACGTTGTAATATAACTACCTTGTCTCGCAATATAATATGGACGAAGACGATTAAATCTGAGTGAGTGACACCATATTTGTTTGCATCAAAACAACATTTATATTTCTGGGTAATTTTTTGCCTCTTTTGCTATTTCATGCTTTCAAATATCTGCGCAATGTAGTTTACTGTAAATTTGTATATAAGTTTCGTTGAAAATTTTCACGCGCCTTCGATATTTTGTGGTTTTGATATAAAATGTGATATAAAGATATATGTGAAATATTGTGAAATAACCAAAACAATTGTGTATTCCTAGTATAGAACGAATTTTGCATAATTAATATAGTATTGATTGGATAATATTAAATTAAGTTATATCAGTATTATATAGGCCTATTGCTTTTATAAATAGGTCCAATTAATAATATTTTTTGGTAATAAAATATTTACAAAATGGTGTCGGCCTATAGCAGCCCGGTGAGCCTTTAAAAAGGCTAATTAATGCCGCCAGCAGTATAAATAGTCACACGTGAATAATTATTAAGCCAGAGGCCAGAGAGAAGACTTTTGATGAACCACTGTTGTGCTATTGTCTATAAAGTAGTTCTATATGGGTTCATCGGTATACCAGTAGCATTTATGTAGACTGAAATACTGCCATTACTTAAACGCAATTTTGGGGATCCTTGAGCAAAACAATAAAACCCATTTCAGAATGTTTTTACGAGTTGAATCCGTTCGCCAAGAGTTGATAAAAAGTGTTGCTTGTTGTGAACGCATTATCTACATAACTATTCCTGCGCATGCCTTTTTAAAACGATGGTGCAATCAACAAAAAAGAAATAAAGTAAATAGGTTGTTTTATTCGAGTACCTATTTCTACCTATACTAAACAAAATTAAGGCAAACTAAAACTAAAGGCTATACAAAAGCATTTTGATATGCCGCTATCCAAACGTTATATAATATAAAGCATCTTAATGGTTTTGAAATGCCTATATAAAGCGTCAAGATGTTCGGTGAGCTTATATAAGAGTTTATACGAACCTTAAGTTGTACATAAGTTTACTATTCGTTTGTTAAAATGCTTCCTGTGTTACTTGGGATGAATCTTTGCTCAAAATTTGAAAAAAGTGTCCGCCATTTTGAACTATTTCGTTACTGGTCCGATTTCAAAATTGACATTTGAGAGACCCTTCGCCCATAAAACATGAATATTTGCTCAAAATTGAAAAGTGTCCGCCATTTTGAACTTTTTTGTTACAGGTCCCATTGCTATCAAAATTGATATTTGAGGGACGCTTGGAACAAGGGATTGCAAAATCCGTTTTTTTTTTCAAACCCGGATTTCATTATTATAATCACATATAAATCCGGATCATCCGGATTTTTCGAATTTCGTTTTTTTTTAATTTTAAATTGTACGCGTAGTTTTATGCTAAACTATTAGTAGTTTGAAGATAGGTGTTATATTTTATTGTTTTTGGTACCCATTTCGTTGGTGAAAATCCCGGCTTCTTGTCGTTCGGAGTAAAAATGGGGATAGTGGTTGGAATAATAAGGTTAAACAATTCTTGCACACACTCTCCAAAATATATCCTGTAGAAAACCGATAAGGCAAGCAAAGGTTGCTTGCCTTATCGGGTCTTCTATGGTCCAGCCCCGTGAGTTTCGTCCTAATTAAAGTCTCATCGTCGATGAGTCTTCTGACTCGGCGGTTTATTGAGTCGGGGACGAGAGCGTGGTGGGAAATAGTTCAAAATGGAGGACACTTTTTTTCAATTTTGAGCAATGATTCATGTTATATGGTCCAAGAGTCTCTCAAATGTCAATTTGAGAACAATCAGACCAGTAACAAAATAGTTCAAAATGGCGGATACTTTTTTCAATTTTTTGCAAACATTCATGTTATATGGTACAAGAATCTCTCAAATATCAATTTTGATAGCAATCGGACCTCTAACAAAATAGTTCAAAATGGCGGACACTTTTTTCAATTTTGAGCATAGATTTATGTTATATGGTCCAGGAGTCTCACAAATATCAATTTTGAGAGCAATCAGACCAGTAACAAAATAGTTCAAAATGGTGGACACTTTTTTTTTCAAATTTGAGCAAAGATTCATGTTATATGGTCCAAGCGTCCCTCAAATATCACTTTTGAGAGCAATCGGACCAGTAACTAAATGGTTCAAAATGGCGGACACTTTTTTAAATTTTGAGCAAAGGTTCATGTTATATGGTACAAGAGTCTCTCAAATATCAATTTTGATAGCAATCGGACCTCTAACAAAATAGTTCAAAATGGCGGACACTTTTTTTTTCAATTTTGAGCAAAGATTCATGTTATATGGTCCAAGAGTCTCTCAAATATCAATTTTGAGAGCAATCAGATCTGTACCAAAATAGTTCAAAATGGCGGACACTTTTTTATTTTTTTTGCAAACATTCATGTTATATGGTACAAGAGCCTCTCAAATATCAATTTTGATAGCAATCGGACCTCTAACAAAATAGTTCAAAATGGCGGACACTTTTTTCAATTTTGAGCAAAGATTCACGTTATATGGTCCAAGAGTCTCTCAAATATCAATTTTGAGAGCAATCGGACCTCTAACAAAATAGTTCAAAATGGCGGACACTTTTTTTTTCAATTTTGAGCAAAGATTCATGTTATATGGTCCAAGAGTCTCACAAATATCAATTTTGAGAGCAATCAGACCAGTAACAAAATAGTTCAAAATGGTGGACACTTTTTTTTTTCAAATTTGAGCAAAGATTCATGTTATATGGTCCAAGCGTCCCTCAAATATCACTTTTGAGAGCAATCGGACCAGTAACTAAATGGTTCAAAATGGCGGACACTTTTTTTAAATTTTGAGCAAAGGTTCATGTTATATGGTACAAGAGTCTCTCAAATATCAATTTTGATAGCAATCGGACCTCTAACAAAATAGTTCAAAATGGCGGACACTTTTTTTTTCAATTTTGAGCAAAGATTCATGTTATATGGTCCAAGAGTCTCTCAAATATCAATTTTGAGAGCAATCGGACCTCTAACAAAATAGTTCAAAATGGCGGACACTTTTTTCAATTTTGAGCAAAGATTCATGTTATATGGTCCAAGAGCCTCTCAAATATCAATTTTGAGAGCAATCAGACCAGTAACAAAATAGTTCATAATGGCGGACATTTTTTTAATTTTTTTGCAAACATTCATGTTATATGGTCCAAGTGTCTCTAAAATATCAATTTTGAAAGCAATCAAACCAGTTACAAAATAATTCAATAAATGGCGGAAACTTTTCAGGATATTGATAAAAAAATCGTGTTTTGTAATCCCAAGGTCCATCAAATCTCAATTTTGAAAGCAATCGGACCTGTTACTAAATAGTACAAAATGGCGGACACTTTTTTCAATTTTTAAAAGATTTATGTTATATGGGTCTCTTATATATCAATGAGACAAAATTTGATAAGAATCGGTCAAGCCGGTTCTGAGGACTTTTATTACAAACTCCGTGACAGGAGAATTTTATACAGGATGTATACGACAATACGATAATAAATGAAACCATGTAAAGTACTCATGTAAACGATCAACTTTTACTATGGGACCAACTTGGAAATCGCAGAAAAAATCGGTCAAGAGCGAGTCGGACTCGCACACAGAATATTAACAAACTCTACTATGAAAAAAATATTGAATGAAAGGTAAATTGCGGTTTACGTATTATGACGTATTAAAAAGAAACTACTTACTAGATCTCGTTCAAACCAATTTTTTGGTGGAAGTTTGCATGGTAATGTACGCACGGCTACAGCTTTGGAAGTGTCTCTCGCGCAAACTATTCAGTTTAGAAAAAAAAAATATTCCTCAATATCATTGTTGAAGACCTATCCATAGATACCCCACAAGTATGGGTTTGACGAAAAAATATTTTTTGAGTTTCAGTTCTTAGTATGGGGAACCCTCAAAATGTATTGTCTTTTTTCTATTTTTGTGTGAAAATCTTAATGCGGTACACAGAATACATCTACTTACCAAGGTTTAACAGTATAGTTTTTATAGATACGGAAAAAAGTGGCTGTGACATACTGACGGACAGCCAGACAGACAGACATGACGAATCCATAAGGGTTCCGTTACTGCTTTTCATACAATTCTTATGAAATTTTGTGTGTATATTCAGTAGGTCTGAGAATAGGACTTAAACTATTATTCATACCCATAGGAGAGCCGGGACTATATTGAATTATTTTAAGAAAACCAAATAAAAGTTTAATTAGATAAATTAGGTACCTATATAGGTACCTGAACTAGTTTGTTTACTAGTGTAAAAAAAAAATATTCAGTACTTTGTACTATACATATAACTACATACTTATAACCTAATTCAACCTACCAGATACCTTGTTTATAATATTATAGTTTTACATCGACATGAAGCCATACTGAAGTATCAAAATAATAACGCGCGCAGTATGTTGGCGGAGGAGCCGCACCAATGTTGGCCCCGCGTGTGCCCGCGTTGACTCGGCTTGGCGCTGGCAAATACCTAAACTCGAGCGCGGCCGGGTAGCTTATATGCTCTTAAGAGCAGGTTAACGTGACGGAAAGAAATATAATTAAACAGTTTATATATGTGATTTATAAATCGTTAATTTCACAAATCATTGTGAAATTATTATATTCTATAAAGTGATTCGAGGAAAGCAGTAGATAAATGACGTCCCTGCGACCAACGTCAGACATAATTAGGTAAAAAGTTGTAAATAACCTCACAATAACAATAAGTATTTCATTTCTATTGGAACAATAAACATTGCGTCATATTTTCTCGTAATATTAGATTATGATAATACGCAATCTGCGCTGTAATATATATTATACCTATATATATGGAAAAGGATTCCTTTTTCACTGTCACTAAAAGTCCGGAGAAAAAACATTTTACAATATTTCCTCGCGACGACGCGACGATTCCCCTTTGAAGGGGACTTAACCACAGAATAACACGTAACTGACAAGAAGTAAGTACATATAAGAAAATCCATTGTTCATGCGACACATTTTTTTTCTTTTTTATTCTGCTTAGGTAGCAAACAAGCATACGGCCCGCCTGATGGTAAGCGGCTTTGATATATATTGGATACTCAAAGGTAAGCGGTTACCGTAGCCTATGGACGCTTGCAACACCAGGGGCGTAACTCGCGCGTTGCCGACCCTGCAGAAATCTCTTCACACCTTTTTGAAGAACCCCATGCTGTTCTTCATTAGGAAAACTACGGCAGAGAGCTCATTCCACAATCTGAGCGTCCGCGGAAGGAAGCTCCTTTGGGACCGCACAGTTCGAAACAATTCTGGTTTCAATGTGTGAGGATGGACTCCCCGTCGATGGCGAGAGTTGCGATGGTGGAAAGTAGCCGTGGGCATCATTTTAAACAATTATTCAGAACACTGTCCACATAATCATCAAAAGAAGTAGAAATAATACATAAACAAGTAGTACAGTTTGTCGTGCGAGAATATTTTTATTTCTATTGACAGACTTTAGTCTGTGTAGCTGTCCTCCAGTAGTACCTAACCCTTGAATTTTTACTATACCGTCACCAAATAATAGAAAAAAAAATAGGCCGCACCCAAGCGTAGTCTGATAATATCTCTAACGACATTCCAACATCAAACATGTTAACATTAAGTGAATGAAGTCGAGCTCTGGGCTTACCTCGTGGAATAGGGCTACCATACTTCCCGATACACCGGGATATGACCCGGTTTGACATACAGTAAGTAATATAAAATTAAAAAAATATAAAATTGTTTCGGTCTGAATTAAATGGCTTTGGTCATTTCCTAAAACCAGGTACAGTTAATCGCAAACGGGACCTTTCGGTACATAAACCAAAGATTTTTAAAACCTTGTGATTTTTTTAACAATAGACCCCTTTCAAGTTTACCCGCGCTCTCGAGATAAAAAGTAGCCTATGTCCTTTTCCATACCATAGGATATCTGCATGCCAAATTTTATGATGACAAACAAACAAACTCACTTTCGCAGTTTTAATATTAGTTAGGATTTATTTTACACTGGCTGTCTCACTCGGTTTCACCCGCGTTCCCGAGATTAAAGTCCCTCTCCAAATCATAGACTATCTACCAAACCGACTACGTGCCAAATTTCAATATAATTGGTTTAGAGGTTTGGATGTGAAAAGGTAACAGACAAAGACAGAGTTACTTTCGCATTATAATTATATTAGTACGGACTCTGCTGTCCGTAATAATATAATTATAATGTAGTTTTCCATAAGTGAAAGAATTTTCTGAATCCGATCGGATATGAGTGTCGATTTGGTGTATAAGTGATTTAATTTATTACAATGCATATGGTAAGCACCATCTGCATGTTTCCGAACCTTTTGAATCAGAAAATATACCATTTGTCCCGTAGTTCCAAAATTTATGTCAACCCTATCGAGGAAGTAACAAAGCGTCTCCCGGGGTTTATATGAATGAATGAATTCAATAAGATAACAATTTCCTGCTACTCGTATGAAATGACTATTGAATATTGAATTACTTACTGTAAAGTTTGCTATTTACGTAACGCATGAGAATTGAGGTAATATGAATAACATTCATAATAAATAAGGATATTTAAGCTTTATGCTTATTGCGTCAACTTCCGTTTCTTCTCGTTCTTTTATTTATGGTTGCTTTAGTAAATATAGTAGGTAACCGAGCTTTGCTCGAAAACGTATTTTCCTAACTAGATCGATTTTTCGTCCCCAAAAACCCTCATATAGCAAACAGATCTCAAAACAAATATGCAAATAGGTATTGCTCGTTTGGAATTTGTCTAGAAATTTAGATAAAAGCTGACGAAACCCAGTAATCCATTACATTAGTGCTATCCTGACAGCACTAATAAATAGATAAAACCGGTTTTATACGAGTTTCGCCAAAGCTCTTATATCAGTGGTTTCTAAGATAAGAGCCAGCCATGTGGAGAAGAAGGAAAACTTAAAATTGTTTTCGTTGAATTGATAATTTTTTACCATTCATAACATTTTATTAAAAGTAATCATAATTATATTCGTGGTAAGTACCTACATAAGGAAAACGATTGACATAATTGCTTCTTTAAAGAGATAAAGTTCTCGAAAAATATTAACGATTTTGATAAAATACGCAGAAAAACCTTTTAGTTAATCTTTATAGCATGGCCCGGATTATACGACCAAAAGAAAAATGTAATCCATTTTTTAAATAATGCTTGTTAGGACCATTAAAGCGATGACGCAATATGCAATAAATGGAAAGAATTTATATTTTTTTTACTATAAACTCAACTTTGAAATCAAAAGAGATTCTAATGCTTGAATTTTGATTTTACCGACCTAGCAGTAAAATCATGGTTGATGGTACACATTGTACCGTGGTAAAAGTTAAAATGTTCGATGAGTACTTTCACCCCTGTAAGACAAACAAGATGCCGAAGCCTAATTCCTATCTATTTCCCTTTAGAGCACTTATTTTTAGAGTAGCATGCGAAGAGCACCAAAGCTATTCCCATTAGACCACCAGCCAATATTTGGGTTGGTTGTCAGTTACTGAATAAATATTCTTACTGGTTGTTTAGTTTACACAAAAGTTAAACAGAAGCTTGAAGCTCTCTAATACCACAGAGGACCTTTACTCTGTGCTAATACTTCCAACAATTATTTCTTTACATATAGGAATATCTTTTGTATTCTTCACAATGGTGCTCTAACGGAAATAGGGCAGGAGCCCCGGTTTTGGCCAGTACCCCGGTTGTGGCCACTTGCAATTTTGAAAGTGAATAAATAAGGCGTTGAAGCCTGGCTCGTTTATTGTCTATAGTAAATCTTTGATGATTATCGTTTTTGACGAGCAATTGTAGTGGCGCCGTAAGTGTATAGGAACTTTTTTGTGACACTGTAAAAGCTAAAATAATAATTTCCGTTAATTTCTTAACAGACACCGTTAACGACCCTTGGTAATTAATCAATTAATATCTTGCTCAAATTTTTATTTGTTGCGTTGGTTCTTATTGAAGCATACTAAATGAATGTCTAGGAACTTGATTTTGATGTTATTTTGACAGTCAATGATAGTTGATAATTAGTAATAAAAAAAAATTGCCTCTTGATATACACTTCTACAAAACCTAAAAGATAAATAAATAAACTGCTAGTCAACACGCTACTAATTTTTTTATAAAAGGCTTTTACATAATCCAACCAGGGCTCTTGCCCTACATTAATTAAAGTAGTATTATATATATATATATATATATATATATATATATATATATATATATATATATATATATATATATGAGATAATCTTAATAAAGACGGAAGCCCAACGTTGCCTTGACCTTCCTCCTGCTTTAACATAAATTGTATAACAAACACGTAATACCTAACTCTTCAAAGTCAGGAAAACCACATTGTAAAAAGTCCGGGTGTGTCATCGGACGTAAAGTTAGACATCGCCGTAACTTCCATGTTTATTAAAGTAACGGGAAAATTTTAGAACGAAACTTATCTCATGAATGTCTTTACAGTTAGGAAATTCAATATGGCGGATAATGTGGATTGTACACAAACGCGGTCTCAGCATATTTCCTTAAGTGTTCCCCAAATTTTAGGAAAACCCGTAAAAAGTAGACACAATTTACCTAAACATAGTGACAATCGGAAAAACACAAGTTTACGTAATACCAAAGATTACTGTGAGCTGAATGATAAAATCTATGGATATAATTTTAAGTGCCACTTCGATACTGAGTCATTGTTTTCAAGTAGAAAGGTACCCGTGTCTCACTTAAAGTTTCGTGATTCAAAGTAATGAAATAAAATCAATTCAAAATTGAAATAATATCATGGGAATTAATTGAAGGCGATGATAGCTCAGTGGTAGTGACGTCGGATACCGAGACGAAGGTCCCGGGTTCGAATCCTACAATGAGCTTGAGCTTTCGGTGTAGGAAAACATCGTGAGGAAACCATAGCACGGTGGTAGGGTACTTTGTAGTACCCGCCTGGCTGGCTACGACCCTCAAGTTGAAAATCTGTCGCCAAGCACCTTTCGGTGTGTTCCGATAGCCGCACTTGAGAGCCAGTTCCTTCTAGGCTTTGTGTGCTTACCACCTTCGGCCGCATCATCACTTACCATGGTGAGATTGCGGTCAAACACAGGCCTATAAATAGTAAAAAAAAAAAAAAAAAAACCCTTTTCCTTTTAAATATTTAGGTAATTACTTATCCTATTCGTAAATATGGATAATAAATTAGAGCATTTTGTCTCTAATGGCCTTCTTCAATATTGAAGGAATTAAATCATACGGTTGAAGGTATAGCTGGAATCAATTTGTTTATTGCAGCATCCGTCGTACTTTCCATTCATCTTTGTTATGAATCCATTTGTAGTAAAACTCAAAACACTAATACATAATAAAGAACAGGATTTTCTGAAAACATTGTCCTATAGAGACTAAACATTGATTGTTAAAATTTACCAAACAAACAACAACAGGAACGGTCATTCCGGAATATCCATTAATCCAATATAGTCACCGCTTGAAACCAATTAACTGTATGGACTGTATGCCCAATAACAATATATTAACCGTCAAGTTGTGTAATATATTAGTTGTTCCAGGTAAAATTCATCGCGTTATAATAACGAGGAAGATGCGCGCCATCTGTACGCATTGCAGTACTCGACGCGGTGCACTCCTGCGCAAGTCACACCGCTCCGGGTTACTTAGTGGTGACAACGAGAAATGGTCTATGATGAATTATGTTTACTTTCTAAGAAAAAATTACACAATTCGATATTGTTTGAATTTTTATGCCCTTTCATTACTTTTCTTAACCTCATCATGGTTAGTGATGCCGAAGCAAAAGGAAACACACTAAGCTTCAAAGCGATCTGGATCTCAAGAGCAACTGCACACCACACAACAAGATTATACAGTAAAAATGGAGTTACTATAGCATTGATTTTCTTCAGCATGAGATAATAATGTAGTGTACATGTATGCAAAGTTGGTTATTAACACTCCAGGCGTTACTAAGCGCGTGATCTGCAGGCGAACGTGATAAGGGAGCCGAGAGTGTAATAATCAATGCACACGCGTGTCATACAACGTTTTTCAACACACTTGCGAGGAAAAAGCAAGACTTGTATTTTGCAATAAATGACACTTTACGAGCGAGTGTGTTAAAAAAATACTTTATAGTTAAAAGTTGGTATGGCGTAAAAGCAAAGTAGAAATGTCCCATTTCCTACGTAGTGGACGTAGAGTTGCTTCTACATCGTTATAAATCTTCCCGAGATACGAGAGCACGTAGTTTTCCTAGAAAAACCACATATTTTTATGTTCAGCGGACTAAAAGTATTTGGATGAATAATATTTACAAAAAAGTTTACAATGATGTTTCAAAAGTAGAACATCGACTCATTACGACCTAAAATTATCCATCAGAGTGTTAAAACAATAAAGAGATGGCGATTTTCTGGGAATCAAAAAGAAAACAAATGTTAAAGTATGCCATGTGTGCCTTTTCACGAGCGGCTCGCTATAGAAAGCTGCGTGCGCGGACGCACCCGCACGCCTTCGCAGAACCGCGCCAGCCGCACAATACTCCAGCTGATTGCGAGAATTGCTGCTTTCCTGGTACACCATCGCGGCACACGGCAACTATGTATGTTTGTTTTTTGCATCGAAATACGATGAAGACGTTAGCCATTTTGTAGGTAAATTAAATTCCTTATTGATGTTTCCATGTAAATGCAGAGATGTGGATCGAGATTATTCTTTCTCGGTAAAATATGCGCTGTGACATTAAATGGAAAATATTGTGATTTATGGAAGCTTTATAGGCATTGGCTATAAATAAAATGAATACAAAATAGATTTTATGACAAGTAACATTGCGAAGTAAAACGAAAGTATTTTATTCGCTTCTATACAGGTCGTTGTTTTGGTCAGCGACGAGCGACTCAGGGTCGATAATACAAAAGATACTTGTGCTAAAAAAAAAAACTTTCTTTTTTTTTAATAATAAAAAAAAAATGAAAATCATTTAATAAGCTAAAGTGTAGACATAATACTCAACGGGAGTACGAGGGAGTAAAGGGGTGGGGCGATGGCGGCTTGCGCCTAGCTCTAGACTGTGCACGTGCCTAGTAACCATACTTTGCGGTAATTTTATTTCAAATTGAATAAGGTATTTCTCAACATTTTACAGTATTTCATGGAATAAAGTCCATATTTGGGGAATATATATTTTGTACTACCGCTCCTGGGTCGCTTGTCGCCGACCAAAACAACATACTGTATAAATTAGCACTTAGCACTTAAGAACAGACAAAGTGGTCGTCTCCTGGAGGAGAATCTGGAATGAAATAATTATGACACTTCGAAAACATAGTCTTTCTTAGTTAACATTGCTAAAGGTATAATGAATATGTAAGAAGCTTGTATAGCAGCTAAGAATTAGTAAAGCGATTAGACCCTGTCCACCTGGCGTGTGCCAAAACTTGAAACCAACCAAACAATTGTTTGGACACCTCAGAACGTGTACGGATTTCATAATCAAACCCTTTTGTTTGCTTCCATAAATGACAGAATAATTTATTAAATTCTAATTGGCTATTGTCACGACCACGACACTTTAATATCAAAATAGTGAAGAATTCTCGATTCAAGGTCACGGAAGCCACAAATAAAATACGAAATGTTTGTAAGACGCTTGTAAACACAAATAGCGCTTCTGGGAATTTTAATTAACCGTTTTATTTTGATCGCTAACGTGAAACTTGGCGCCCCGCTCAGAGACGCGACGCAATTAGGTATGTACCGAGATCCAGACAACTACTCATTTTAAGGCCGACACTAAACTGAAATATGAAATTCATAACGATGTCGGAGAAGCACGAAATGCATAGGATTTGCATACACGTGAAGGCTTCTTGCAATTTCTAGATTAATCTGCGTGCATTTCTTAGAAATATTTGAAGCGTAGTGAATGAGAACGATAATATTCTAGTTGCGACTGGATACTAACAAAATTATTATGAAATAACTAGACAACACAGATTACAGAACTTACTATTCTGTAATCTGTGCTAGACAAGTGAAGAATATATTATCCTCGTTCCAGAAATCTGTGACGATATTTTCTGAAACTGTTGAATGAATTGAAATAGTGTAGCGGGTGTAACAAAGGGGAAAAGTGCGAAAAGGTGCTTTTGTGCACGTAAAATTGAAGCAAAATTTTCTTGGGACGATTTTTTTTATTGAAATCTATATCCCACGCGGTTTCATCTGCATTCCCGGGATGAAAAGTGGCCCCAACACTCTGCTGTAGCTTCCTATTTGCGCAAGAATTTTTTAAATCGTATCAGTAGTTCCGGTTATTACATCAAAACTTACAAACTTTACCTTTTCATAACATTAGCCCGTACATAGATAGATACTTGTTGTACGGAGCACGACACTATGATACCGGTAGGTTAGGTACATCACTATGTTGGACGCCATAATTATAAAATGTCAGGCGTAAGATAGGGCGTTGTAATCTTTGTATTTCAATCTAATAATAAATGACAAGTTAAGAAATAAAACAAAGTATAATTAAAACGTGTCTATTGATTTATATGATACCCACGGACCCCGACAATACTTATCCCCGTATTTATACTAATATAATAAAGCGGAAGAGTTTTCTCTGGAACTACCAGTAGGATTCGCAAAATTCTTTCACTAATAGGAAGGTACACACGGCTACAGATCACAGATCAGATGTAGCCGTGTGTACATTATTCCCGAGTATTATAGGCTGGCCGCCATACCACCGCAAAGGTGCGATTAACGCCCACGCGATTGGTCCGCCGGTACCAGCGCTATGAGCATCATTTTCCTTTTCGTCATTGCGTCATTAGACCCCTGAAGGGTCGCCATACTGGTACAAATGACCAGGAAATTTGTGCCAGTATCTCTCGGTCTGTATAGTTATAGAGCGATTATGAATAAGGGGGTAAGTGTACATTTCTGAGAGGTAATCTTTTGTGCCCAAGTTTAGTCAAATGTTTTGCGTAAGTATTGCTCGCTCACCTGTGAATCATTGTAATAAAATAACAGAGCATGTGACGGTGTTGTTTATTATGAACTACGTAAGTGGAGTATTTCGGGTGCTAAGTGACGTCATGCCGCACGTCACGACATCACACAATACACCCGCGCTCGCGCATTGCCAGTGAATATCGCGCATACCGCCGCGCTGCGAACACTCAGCGACGAGGCATTTTCTTTATATAAACCAATTTATTCACATAAAGGATTTCCTTTGAATGTTATGTTAATTCAGTCGCTGACCAGACTTTCTGGCCACATGATCATGACGTCTATCGAAGGCATCCATCCATTAGTTGCCTATTAATTCTAACATCTTTTTCAAATATCAATTTTTTTATGTACCAATGTAACAAGTGAATAGTATTGTCAGCCTGATTGTGCCATTGCAGAAGCCCGTAAGGGCAGGGGTCGGCAACCTTTTGAGACGGAAGAGCCAAAACTTTCAATTTACAAAATTTCCCAGTTTTTAACGAGTCACATTTTTGTGGCTGTTTAGAAACTGTTTTTTATTATTTTATTCATACAAGAAAGAGGGTTTTGATAAAATTATATTTTTTTGCGTATGAATCTGAAGAGCCGCAACTTTACATCGAAAGAGCCGCAGGTTGCCGACCCCTGCGTTAGGGTCTTACAATAATAATAATACTTCAATAGACGTTAGGAATGAAGAAATAGCTACGGTTCGTGAGAAAACACGAATAGTCCACTTGTTTGTACATAGGGGATACAATTTCTAACAACTGATACGATCAGATTTACGAGCGAGCCGTGCGTACTCCGTGTATTGTGACTGGTGTACTGATTTACTTTGACGTAATGTCGATCGGGACATTGTGAGATATCCTCTTTAGTAATGATGTTCAACGAACGCTGACTGAAGTAACTATCTTCAAAGAATAAGGACTTTGATATGACGTAGGTTTACAACAAATGCAACCTTCCGAACCGGTATTAGAATATTAGAGTCAGACTTTTCATAAGTGCCTGCGAAGGTCTATTTGAATAAATGATTTTGAATTTTGAATTTTGAACAAGAATGTGGTAAAAAGACTCGCTAACGACACGTATAGAAGAACAGCCAATAAATGGGTTTTAAGACTACACCAGCGATATGGCTTTTGGTCTTGTTTCGACCATCACAGAATGAAGTGAAATCCATACAAATAATCAACCATGCTTGACCAAAATAAATATCCTGGGACATTCCTCACACACGTTTACCCAAATTAAGCAACTTTTATTATGGAAACCAGATACTTAACTGATACCTATACTACAATATACTACCCTGTTTGTTACTAAATACTAAATAAATATACATAATTACACCCAGACTCAGGACATGCAGACATGTTCATGCACACAAATTGATGTCCTGGGTGGGAATCGCACCCACGACCTACCCGCGCCAACAGGCCCGTTTCGTTTCGCGAGTTCTGAGTCTGAGTTGTTCCCTTAGTAAAAGTATTACATTGTAATGAGTAGAACTTCCACCCCTTGAAACAGTGCAGGTGAGTTACAATTAACACTACATAAAAAATAATGTTGATTCACCCATTTGCGTTGATAGGTACTTAATTTGTTGAGTTGTTGCGCGCAGACCGGGAAAGTTTCTGACATTGCATTATAAATGCATCCAAAGACCAGGGGGCCAAGTCTGCTAAAATGTCATACTGATACGATACTATTGCAATTCCATTATCAGTCATTCTATTAATTCATAATGGTCTCATAATGAACGAAAAGAATTTTAGTACAAAAACTGTCAAAACTGACAAGTAAAGTAAGAAACATTTCTTAACCGCACAATACGAGTAAAACAACGGAGCAAGAAACATACTGTAAGATTAAAAACTAGGTAAAAATTATATGTAAAACACAAAAATAAAAACAGAAAAAATATAAAAAATAAATAAAATTAAAACAATTAGTTCCTCGCATCGTCAATGGTGGATGTGCTGCCAAAAGGGTACCAGCTCAGCATGTGCTGCTGTGTACCAACAGCGCTGATCAGCTGGCACCTGTAGCGACTCCGGACGAAAGTAAAGGGCAGAAAGAAAAATAATAAAAAAAGAATAAAAGAAAATATTTATATAAAGCGATATATTTAAAGATCATTGTGACCATAGATTGTGGCACGATTGTAGTTTCAGTGGAAAATCATCGGAAAGCTATTATGGCGCCATTATGACGCTATTATGATGCTATTGTGTTAGCAGACTTCCAAAACTGTAAAATGATAGTTCATTGGAACACAATTGTAATAGCAGACTTGGGTCCCATGAAATTCAAAACATCTGTTGAAAATCTGGAGGACGATAAACAAAAGGTACTCAACTAAGCTGCAATATCCCATATATTTTTCTACAGGTAAGTAAACTATAGTGCTCGGAACAATTTTATAAATTGTATTGCCTTAACTCTACTTAGTTTGTTACGTTCAAAAGCAATTAGGTGTAATAGGATAGTTTCCCCCGAGACACTTAGAGCTTGCCGAGCTTCATTGTTCAGATGACACAACACTGCTATAGGAGCACTGTCTCTCGCCCGCAGTTTCACTCACATTCTAAAGGGAATTACCATAGAGTGATAGCATTAACACATTGTGCGAATCGTGAGCAATTTGCATATAGATGTATTCATAGATATATCGTACCTACACTTGTGATTTACTAACAAAAAATATTACTCTATAAGTTCTTTGTCATTTGTTCTCGGTAAAAGTATTGATAAAAAAATAATATGTATTTAGTCGTTCAAACTATGGACGCGCATACGTTTCAAGGCACATACCGTTGCTCAAGCACGGCACATATAGTCCCACAAACTATCGGGCCCGGTGAGAGAGTCGATGTGTTCACATTTGAACAAACAACCAATGAACGTAGTGTTTATATTATCTTTGACCAATGGTGATTGACATTTCAAAATGGCATCGTTAGCTCCTATTCTGACCACCGGGTCATCAAATCAATTTTATAGGACTATACTCTAGCAAGTCGCTCTATAAATATTTTACCTCTATGGTGTTTTGTATATTTTTTTTTAAATATGAAAATTTTCAAACTTAAGCAGTCCATATATTTGATAAATAGAACTTAAGCCTACCTACATTTAATAAAGTGAATCCTTCAGTATGAGCCCCAAAATCCGTTAAATAGTTTCCGTGCTGCAGCTGCACTCAAAATAACTTATAAATTACACAAATAAAAATAACAAAGAGCGAAGCGGACTATAGAGCATAGTTGCACCTTTTCCGTAATAGGTACATTTTTCACTTTGAAGTATTTGCGCGAAGCTTTGCATAAAGCGTCCATTTATATTTTCTTTATTATTCGCTTGGCTCGCGGTTAAAAATATAACAATGACATCAATTGTTATAATAGGACGTGCGTCCCTCACGAGAACCAACGGGTTATTTTGCATTGGAAACCTTATAAAAAGTACCTATATTATTATCAAATGAAAATTATTTCAAAGGAAAACCATTCCCTCTGAAAGACAGTTAAATAATAATGGACGCTGGTTTTGCTGCTGCTTCTTACTTGAGACATTTTTTTTTCTGGTTTTGCTGAAGAAATATATAGATCTTTTAATATTTTGTATTCTTGAGACTTTGAGTACCTAGAATCTGGTCGGTTGGATTATTGAACTGTAGCCTTAGCATGAACCACTTTCGTATCGCCTTCGTAGCGTCATCGTATCGAGTAGATGTCATTTTTGACAGAAGTTCTATCGTCTACTCGAAACCTAGCTTGCGAGCTACGTTAAATTCGTCTAGAAATTTTGAAACATACATTTTTGATTTTATAGTACACAATATTAAAATATTTATTTCCAATAACATAAACTAAATGAAATAATCAGCTTATCTTATATTATTAGCTAACGAACGCCGCCGCGCCGTAGTGCCAGCGCGCTCCAACAGGTATTATACATCATCATTCCCATGTAAATGTTTTCTTTTTCACCATTGAAATGTGATGAATGTGGAAATATTTTTGAACGTACGGCAAAGAGTTCACGTGTTTAAAGGTTTGAATTTAGAACATGACAAGAAGAAGAGGATGAGTCTCGTGACTCCGTTAGAAATAAACTCGACGATTTTCATTTCTAGATTTGTGTTTTAGTAGTTTTATGGGATTTCATATAAAGAGTGGCTCAACTTGAAATATCGACATCCCCTGACATTTATACACTTATTATAATTAAGTATATATAGGATGTTTCAGAATCAATGGATTATCCTCGCCTAAAAATTAAATTTTTCGGATAGTAGTCAAACAATACATGAGGCTCCCCAATTGAATGTGTTTTAGTTAAAACTAACTTAAATACTATATTAAATGTAGAATTAAATAAAATATAATAATGTTAACTAAATGATTCACCATATTTAGTTATAAGATTATAAATAAAGAAATACAAATTAAAAATCTTAATACTAAAAAAAATAACACATTCGAAATATTCCCAATACCTACCTAAGATGCGAGGTGTTCACGTAACGCTCTCACTGAAAAAATCACGGTGACAAAGTCTACGTTAGCTGGCTTGCGAGTAGACGATACCATACGTCAGAATTAGTTCCAATTTCAAAGTATATGTATATACCAAACAACGTTTACGTAATGTGACGTGAGGTTAACGTAGTTGTTCGTGCTACCGATTTGAACGTTTGGCAGCATTCGAATGACACATTCCCATACAAATTTGAGTTAACTCTCTCGATACGAATACGTTACGCTTGCGATAGATTTTCGTGCTAAGGCCTCTGAACTTCAATCGAGACGTCATACTTTTTTGCTTTCTTTTAGTTCTCTTTTCAGTTTACATGTCTATGTGAATGTGATGCGACAAACGATTCAAAATACGAATGAAATTAAATGTTCTCTATTCATTGTATATTCGGTTGAGTGCCCACCCTAGTAAACAGAAGGTAGGTATATTATCAAGCATCGTGCACCGTTCTGTGACAGTCATTTCATGTATTTGGGACTCACTTCCTACAATTTGTCGTGGGAAGGGAGCGACGGATGTGACCCGAGTGAACCAGGGGAGTTGAACCTTTAAAAAAAATAAAGGGGGACGTTTTTTGGCTATTGTATAAATCCTGTGACAGTTACACTCAACAGCTGCAAGATACCACCAGGTGCAGAAAATGTGAGAATTTAGTTGTACTGTACTGTAGAGCAGTATTCGATGCAATAACAAGATGTATCAATATTTATCATAGGTACTTACCTTCTGTAAAAAGTTAAGATAAAAATGATCCAATTGACGACTTACGACGAGCCATTACTAAATAAGATAATGATGATGAAGAACTTGATGCTAATGCAATTTGAACAAAAACTTCAGCCGGTAATGCCACCGGTGAATTCATATTGGTTTTTATTTTATGAAACGTTTTATTTGCTGGGATATTTTGTCATTAAGAAATGCTGTTGGATTTTACCAAAAATTTACTTTGCCCAAAAACGTACAGGGTAAGTAAGTCAAACGCACGGGCCCCGCAGAGAAAATTCCATTAATATAGAAGACTATGTTGCTAATTTTACTCAAAGGTTTATTCACGATTTCATGTAGTTTTGATCCCATAGTAAAAGTTGTTCAATAATGATGAATGCAACTTAATCTAATCTATACTAATACTAGCTACCCGGCGCGACTTCGTTCGCGTGCTACCCTACCCTGCGGTGCTACCCTACCCTACCCTACCCCACCCTATTTAAACCATCCAGGACGTCACCCAAACGCATACAAAAAAAATTCAACTGTACTTGTGTTTGTCACTGAACTCCTCCTAAACGGCTAGACTGATTTGAATGAATTTTTTTGTATGTTTTGGGTGGCGCCCTGGATGGTTTAGATTCACAAATCAGCCCGGCAGATGGCGCTGCAGTCGATAATATAACCTAGATACCGACTGCAGCGCCATCTGCCGGATTGATTTAAGAGGAATTCAGTGACATACACTCGTGCAGTAGAATTTTATATATAAAGATAAATAAAATATAAATTAATCTACCTAATATAATAAAGCTGAAGAGTTTGATTGTGTTTGGTTTGTTTTAACGGGCTAATCTATGGAACTTCCAATTGGATTAGAAAATCTATTTCACTTATAGGAAGCTAGCTACATTATCCCCGAGTATTGTAGGCTTTTAATCCCGGGAACGTGGGTGAAGCCGCGTGGGACAGCTAGTTTTATTACAAAAACAGACGGGGCAAGCAAATGTTCATTAAAGAAAATAATTTATTTTTAAAATGTGCGTAACACCTGCGCTAATGTCGGTGCGTGCGCGGCATGTCGCGAGTGTCTCTACCGACCGAGCGGGCCGGGCCGGGCCGAGCGTGGCGGAACATCGCAGTCGCAACTGTTCCGTGGAAGCGCGCCGGAAGCGGGTAATCGCACCAATTTACCCGCTTTTCAATTGCACACATGGCTTTATGTAATAACGACATGTTTGCTTGCGCAAGTATAAGTCAATACACCATACATACAGACAGCTTCTACTGCTGTTTTACCTTCTATAGTTCTAGCTAGTTAGTGCCTACTATTAGATATTATTCCGTGCTTTAGTGTTCTACGAATGAACGCTAATGAATATTGGATCAATTTAAATTATTATAGCGATGAATCATCATCGTTGTCCATTCAATCATAAAACATTTGCTTTAGATATCCCAAATATTTGGAAATCAGAGCAAATAATCCATAGTTTAAGTTTAAATACTTAATAAAATCGATATGCATTGGTTTTATTAACCTTTTATAAAACTCGTCTGTTCGTGCCCGGGTGAATTTCGTGTCTCTATCTCCAGGAGTCTGTGCGTTGTCCGTCTGTCATTTCGGCGAAAAGGGATTCATCCAACACAGCCAAATCGGTAGAGCCCAAGATCGAGCCGTTCTCAACTGAAAATAGACAATAGACGCAAAGCTTTATTTAATTATTTTTTTAAACTATATTTCTTTATTCCTCAGGCTCCCGAGGTACACGACGAGACTACACTGTTCTCGATAAAAAAAAACTGCTCTTCAATGGAATAAAACATGATACTTTTTACCCTGGGAAAGCAAATCCCACGGGATTGCGAGTAAACCCGCATGGCGTAAGCTAGGATAAGGTATAATGTGCACGAGTCTTTACATAGATTAACAACTACAGTAGCAGTCAGAAAATTATTTCTCAGGAAACGATTAGGCTCCTCACATTATGGATTTCGCGTAAATAAGCGGTCTTTGCATTTGCTTACGTGTCACGGTCGCCCCCTTCGCTTCGCTACGGGTCTACGGTCTACAGTAGGTAAATATAATGCATTTACCTAGTAATTTATGTTTTACCGAGAACCAGTAATGGTTTATGCAGAAGATGATTGAGATAGGTACTTATATAATAATTAAATAATCCCCAGTGTGGCTACAACATCAAAACCGTGATAATAAACTAGGAAAGGATACCAGAATAATACGTGTTCTCGTACAAAATTCGTTCCAGAGGGAGGCGCTATAGCCGGTCCCGGCGAAAGTGTGACCTCTCCTACCACCCTCGCTGTTCTATCGCACTCTTCCTCCTATCTATCCTATCTTCTAAGCGTAATCGTTCCAGCCAAGTTCCTGCCGTTTAAGAGACGCGATGAGCGAAAGCGATTCAGAGATATCTGAATAGCCTCCGCTCTGGCGAATTTAGCGGATCAAGTTCACCTTGTATACTATCTTATTGTAAACCGGGCCTTATTATGATATTTTAAACAACTGCAAACAAGTTCTGCTATAAAATAAATACTGTCCACTAAGAATTGAAATAGAAAAATTGAAGGAAACATCAAATTTGAATTCAAAATTAGCCTTGCAAAGAATTCTGAAAAGAACATGCAAATGCTCAGTTTTATACAAAAATTTATACAGTTTACACAAAAATTTATAAAACGGAAAAGTTCATAAAAAAATTTATATAATCTAACTGAAGTCTTGACAATAAATTTACAAGTGAAAATACAAATATTATCCAGCTATAGATAATATCCGTGTGACGATTTGTCAATCAGAAATATGGCGTGTTGCGGTGGCTGTGGTCCTTGTGGAGGTTGTGGCCCGTGCGGTGGTTGTGGCCCATGCGGCGGCTGTGGCCCGTGCGGTGGCTGTGGCCCGTGTGGTGGTGGCTGTGGGCCATGCGGTGGATGTGGCCCATGCGGCGGCTGTCGTCCGTGCGGCGGCTGTGGCCCATGTGGCGGCTGTGGCCCTTGCGGCTCGTGCTGTCGTCCCTGCGGCGGCTGCGGCCCATGTGGCGGCTGCGGCCCATGTGGCGGCTGCGGCCCATGCGGCGGATGCGGTCCATGCGGAGGATGCGGCTCATGCGGCGGCTGCGGTCCATGCTGTGGTCCCTGCGGTGGATGTGGGCCTTGTTGATGGAGACTGTAAATGACGTGTGGATGTCGTGTGTTGAAGTGAACTGCGAAGTCACCTGGACGCAGCGCAGGCTGTTGTTGAAGACAAGACCGGCGAAGTACCAGAAGGCATCGCATCTCGTGGCTGTCACCGTTTGTTTGTCGACACCCAGTGAACGTACTCATAAGAATAAAATGTTATTCGTAAATTAAATGTTTCATTATGTACCTAGTAAATTTCGATAGGTGCGTCTACAGAGAATACTTAAATTTTAAGAATTTGAATTTATTTCTAGTAACAACTAGGCATTTAAACTTAATCTCTTTACAATTGCAAATAGATGACATGAATAGATAATAGTACTGTACTGACGCAAATCTGAGAATGACCTCTAACAGGCAACCTTTAGGTCATATAGTAAACTATATAACTACTTTTTTGTTCGTAAATACATACCATAATTTACATCCAGACTTAGGACAGACATGTTCATGCACACAAATTGGTCCCTGGGTGGGATCTAACCCTCGACCTGCAGCGTGAAGGTGGAATCCTAACAATCCAGGCCAACTGGCCTGTCAAAAATAAGTTAGAAACATTTAAAAAAATTATCGACTGTGTCCAATTTTAAATTAATTTAAAAACGTTAATACTCTTATCACATTAATGTATAGCTAAAGAAGCGTTTGTTCGTATATTTGAACGTGCTCTCAGGAACAAAGTCTATTGAAAAAATCTAACCTGCTTTGTTCAGAGAAATACCATAATTAAAGATTACCTATAAATGAAGTTGTTTAATTCGCTAATCAGGTGGAACAAGCAAGGAAAATATTTTCCCATGGGTCCCTGGAGAGTTACTAGGAACAAAGTGCAGTTAGTGTTTTTCGAGAAGCAAATTACAAGATACTCCGCTGATTTCTTGTGGTCTAAGGCCCGGTTTCAATAATTTACGGACCGGTATCGGTTAAGATTTATTAAAATTAAAATAAATAAATAAATATCCTGGGACATTCCTCACACACGGTCATCTGATCCCAAACTAAGCAGAGCTTGTACTATGGAAACCAGATAACTGATATAATTACATATACTACTTTTTGTTTGTAAATACATACTTAATATACATAATTACATCCAGACTCAGGACATACAGACATGTTCATGCACACAAATGCATGTCCTGTGTGGGAATCGAACCCACGACCTGCGGCGCGTAAGGTGAACCTTAACCAACTGCGCCAACTGGCCCGTCAAATTAAGACTCTTATATCTTTACTAATAATGAAGCAAAGACCTCAAAGCTTTGCATAGCAGACCCTCCCATATGGAAGTAGCTATCACTGGTAAAATTACCTTACGAAATGATCTATATGCCCAGTTTGGCAATAAAAAAACCTACCATTGGTAAGCAAAACGATTCGTTTTTGTTTATTGAAACCGGGCATAAGGTCCAAGAGGTATTACAATAGGTACTTCTGATTATTTCGATGCGGTATTCACCCGATTAGTGTACAAAAGTAATATCAATAATATTTCCTATAAAATGATGTCACCCGCTCGGCTTTCCCGTGAATACACAGAAATACGTATTTGTTTCAAACCACAACTGTTTTAATTCAACTGATAAGTTTGTTTTAATTTTGTCGGAATTTTATTTATTTGACCACATTCCGCTTTCATGAGAATATTGACAAAGCTTTATCGATAAAATTATTGGAACTGGTTACTATTGTGAGACCGCAAATGATTCGGTTGAATGATATTTAGAAAGTTTAATTAAAATGTTACATCATCATCATCATCATATCAGCCTATAGATGTCCACTGCTGAACATAGGCCTCCCCCATTGACTTCCACCTTCCACTTCGAACGATTTTGGGCCGCTTGCAACCAGCGCGGCGCCCAGCGACTTTGACCAGGGGCTCTACCGCGTAACTTTGGTGGTAATCGTAACGAACACCATTAATAAATTTCATCCAATCAGGGCCCGCGAATGGTCATATCGCGTCATATCGCGTGCGCGTCATTGTCATTGAAATAATTAATGGTGTTCGTTACGATTACCACCAAAGATACAAAATAGCCCGGCTGGTCGTCAGTCCACCTGGTGGGAGGTCGTCTCACTCGGCGCTTTCTAGTACGTTGTCGCCACTCGCGAACCTTTCTTCCCCAGCGGTTATCAGCTCTTCGAGCGACGCGGCCTGCCCATTGCCACTTCAGCTTACTAACTCTACGAGCTATGTCCGTCGTTTTCGTTCTCCTACGAATGTCCTTATTTCGGACCCTGTCACGTAGAGAAATTCCGAGCATAGCTCGTTCCATAGCTCGCTGAGTGACTGAGCTTATTTATGATGTTACATTATTTAATGTTATTTTGACGGCAAACAAGCATACGGCCGGTCTGGTGGAAAGCAGTTACTGTAGTCCTATAAACGCTTGCAACACACAGGGCATTGTACACATCCATCTTACTAGGATTCAAAATGAACTAGCTGTGTCCAATATATAAAATGTATTTTGTGGCTGTGTCCCGCGATTTCATCATGCTGGTAGTTCTCGAGATTAACGCGTTTAAAGATTAATGAAAGTCTGAGAGGTTAAGAACAATTGACAATATCTTCGGCGTCCAAAATTTTACTCTATAATTTATGAAATAAAGAAAGAAGAGAGAAATATGTTTATGTATAGACGAAAGACAAAGACACCAAGACTTCTTTATGGAGCACTATAAGACGCCGATCCCACAGAGAAGAGTTCTAGAGTTCTGCGTTCCGAGTTCTGCATTCCGCGTTGACTGTAAGCTATGTGGGGCCTTTGAAAGTATAAAAAGTGTATGATGTGCGATCAGTAGCGAATATTGCAGAACTCTAGACTGCTTGCTGTGTGCACAATAGTCAACACGGAATGCAGAACTCGGAACTCTAAAACTCTGTCTGCGGGATCGGCGCACTAACAAGTTCAAAGAAAACGAGGAAATAAGCCATCAAACAGCCAGTTCTATGAAGAATATGACGTGATCAAAAATAATAAGATTAAATTAACATAGTGACACTGTAGGGGCATCTTTCGTGGAACGCGCGCCCTACCCTACCCTCTGAACACGTATTCTATGAAATAGTTGCCCTAACTAAAATTCAGCGCTGACATGTGTCATTTATTGTAAAGTTTTAATTCCAGTGCGGTGAGTTTGCTATAACGCCACAACATTATATGACAACATTTTATTTATTTATTTTATAACAAAAATGTTTAGTGAGCTTGGATGGAAATGCTGATAAGGCTTTGTGGCCCTGTTGGAATTCCAAATTAATTCATCATCATGTATGGTCAATGTATGGTCATGTATGGTCAATTATCCTACTTATATTTCAACTCGCAATACCTACCGATTATAAATGTGATTTAGACGTTTGGATGTTTGTAACGGATAAACGGCTAAACATATTTTAGAATGAATCTGACACCCTGAAATAACATTCGGGATGCTTTTTTCCCGGAAAAATATCTGTGAAACGTCTGTAAAATGGGCGGGAGCTCGTATGTACTACAACATACCTACCGTAAGTTTACCTGTTTATAGAAACTGGTAACGTAATGTAACACTGGTGGTATTTACTGAATTCCACGTGACGTTTCTGCGAGTGGGAGGAAGATTCGTCACCTTGGGTCACGTCACGATAACGGGAAATCCATATTTTTTCCTTTTGCTGCACAGAATTAATGGTTCTGTTCTAATAAACGTTTGACGCCATCAGGCTTTCCTGATAGGAAAATGAAGAAATCACACATTCTTTATAAAAAAAAATGTTTGTCTATTGGCCTGTTTGTAACGTTAGGTACTATGCGTTCCTATAACATTCATCCGACAGCGATGAAACGTAGGCCGGGGAAGATTTCTTAATACAGGGTGTTGTTTTGGTCGGCGACAAGCGACCCAGGAGCGGTAGTACAAAATATATATTCCCCAAAAATGGACTTAATTCCATTAAATACTGTAAATATGTTGAGAAATACCTTATTCAATTTGAAATAAAATTACCGCAAAGTATCGTTACTAGGCACGTGCACAGACTAGAGCTAGGCGCAAGCCGCCATCGCCCCACCCCTTTACTCCCTCGTACTCCCGTTGAGTATTATGTCTACACTTTAGCTTATTACGTGATTTTAATTTTTTTTTTTTTTAATTTTTATTATTTAAAAAAAATAAAGTATTTTTTTTATATTTTTTTTAGCACCAGTATCATTTGTATTATCGACCCTGAGTCGCTCGTCGCTGACCAAAACAACGACCTGTATAGAAAAATACTCCTTTTTTAAAGTCGGTTAATAAGAAAAAGAAAACTTACGTTGCAAAGCTCGCTGGGCATTAACTACGATATAATAAAAGTGAAAGTTACTTTGTTTGCTACCTTTTCGTATCGAGAAATTAAGGAATATACGTATATAGGTAGGTTCTATAGCGAGGATCCCTATAAACTTATGGTTTGTAGAGGGACATATGCTCTTTTTAATCCCGGAAACGCAGAAGTAGTCGTGGGGGGAAAGCTAGTAGAATAAATGTAATAATAAAATAATGAAGCATTTTTTATAACACTGCTTCTACAGTGTACTAAGGTTTAAATATACCGTAGCTCATAGTAAAATGGTCGTATAAAACTACCCACTTCGTTGATAACGGGAAAAATTGAGGATTCCTCGAATAAGGTCAAAAGCCCACACGCAATTTACTAGAATACGGATAATAGAATCCATAAACAAATAGCTAAAGAGTTGAACGAGTATTCCGATAATGCTTAGGGTTCCGAACCAAAATGGATCCCTTATGTGCCACTCAATCCGTCCGCCTGTCTCATGAAGCAAATATCCAGCGTCCAAGGAAGGTTAGAACCCTTGGTACGCGAGTCAGACTCAGACTCGCACTTGGCTGGTTTTTATGGAACTGTTAAAACGTATGCTTCTATTTATGTATTAGAGTGCTTTATAATTTATGAAATTAGCCTCTTACAATTTTGGCTTTTAATGCTCTAATGCAGTGTTTTTCAATCTGTGGGTCGCGACCCCTAGTGGGGTCACGTAACCTTAGTCGGGGGTTCGCCGGCAGAAGGAAAAAGGCAAGGTAGACTTCGCACAAGCGGGCGTCCAACTTACCTCCTACTTAGTTGTAAACCTCTCGCGGCTTCTTGCAGACTAATAAGTAAAGGTATCAAAATAAAGAAAATCATTATCGAAGTCTTTTAATTTACAAATTCTTTGTCTGTCTGACAAGGGGGTCGCCAGAATTTGTCTTCGTCTAGTTATAATTTTATGCTTTATAACGGGGAGGAGACAGGGGGAAGTGATAATCCAACGATTCATAATATTCATATTAACAAATACATACTAGGCATACCTAACCTAAAACAAATTTTGTGTTTTATAGAAAAAGGGCGGGATGGTTTGCGTCTGGAATCAGATGGCCATGTGAATCAGAACGTCTCACGATTATCAATAAGGATATAATAAAAAAATATTTAAAATTAAAGTCTTTTCTCTTTCTAATATTCGTCACTGATTTAATTTCGCTGAAGTGACATTAAAACGACCATTAAAAAGCTTTACGATAAATTAAAATGCTTTTAAAACATGGAATATCCATTATGCGAGTGCCAGCAAGTGTCGAAATAATATTATCGTCGGTACATCGTCTGGCACTTCCGTCCGCCATGTTATCTGATGGCGACGGTGTACAAAATGGACGTGCTTCCGGTCTCATACACCTTGCTCTCTCTGCGTTCAAATTAATAAGTCTGCTTTCGCAAGTTTTATGCAGCTAGACTTTGAAGTTTTTTTGTGTTTCATAAGTTATTGGAATTAAAATGCAATTAATGGAAAGGCATGACCAAGTTGGAAATAAGTAAGCGTCATACGTAACATCGTATTACAACTAGTTCTAGAAAAGGATAACCTCTAACTAGTCTATATTCCTGCCTTCGTAACTTACCTAGGTACTTAGAACAAAGTCAATCGTCACAACTCTAACAAAAATAATACCTAGTATGTACCTACTTCATTATCTTCATATTTAAAAGTTGGTGATTCTGAAAACGAGTATTTCGCACAGCAATTACAATTTTCAAGAATCTCGTTAAAACAATTCGGCTCAATGCAGCCGTCTGAACCGCATCCTTTATACATCAGCTTAAATTAATATCTATATCATCCATAGCGGTTATTGACATGTCTTTGAGTCTGAGCAAGCGTATAATATTCTCGGCTTCATAATCGAACTCTCAGAGCGGGTGTGAGGCTAGTTATTAGCTCATTTTATTGACAAAAAATACAAATTGTTGGGTTAGTACCACAGGTTATCTAACGCTCTCGTAGATTTTAAGGCGATGATAGCTCAGTGGTAGTGACGTCGGATACCGAGATGAAGGTCCCAGGTTCGAATCCTACAATGAGCTTGAGCTTTCGGTGAAGGAAAACATCGTGAGGAAACCATAGCACGGTGGTAGGGTACTTTGTAGTACCCGCCTGGCTGGCTACCACCCTCAAGTTGAAAATCTGTCGCCAAGCACCTTTCGGTGTGTTCCGATAGCTGCACTTGAGAGCCAGTTCCTTCTAGGCTTTGTGTGCTTACCACCTTCGGCCGCATCATCACTTACCATGGTGAGATTGCGGTCAAAACACAGGCCTATAAACAGTAAAAAAAAAAAAAAAAAAAAAAAAAAAGATTAATTGAAATCGGAGTTGATCTTATCTAGCTTCTGTGTTTATTCTTTGGCCACATCATCACCAACTATGGCAAACACAACCCAATCTCGTTAAGGCTAAGGCGATGATAACTCAGTGGTAGTGACGTCGGATACCGAGATGAAGGTCCCGGGGTTCGAATCCTACAATGAGCTTGAGCTTCCGGTGAAGGAAAACCATCGTGAGGAAACCATAGCACGGTGGTAGGGTAGTTTGTAGTACCCATCTGGCTGGCTTCCACCTTCAAGTTGAAAATCTGTCGCGAAGCATCTATCGGTGTGTTCCGACCGCTGCACTTGAGAGCCAGTTTCTTCTAGGCTTATTGTGCTTACCACCTTCGGCCACATCATCACTTACCATGGTGAGATTTAGTCAAACACAGACCTATACATAGTAAAAAAGGCAATTTTGGGGCCATTTGGTTGTTAATTTGGTGTAGCATAAAGGAAGAACCACAGAAATCTCTCTCTCTAAGGAATCTCAAATCTTGGAATAAAAAATCATGAGCTAGTAAATCCAAAGCTACATAATATTTATGACATTATTTATATTCACTAAACACAAGATTTAACAAGAACTAAGGACAACACCTAGGGCCGAACCGCCAGCTGTACGTCCCGAAGGGCCTCCCACAGGGACCAGTGCAGATGCCGCCGCAGGGCCCACAGAAGGGCGCAGGGTACGCCAGGCCGGCCACCTGGCCGCAGCATGGTACTCCGCAAGTTCCGCAACAGCAGGGCATGGCTAGATAATGAGGATTCTTGAAATTAAAACTCAAAATTTATTTAGATATCTATCGAGAGGTTTTTGTTGAATTTTTCTATTGAGTTGGATTTTTACCGAAATAATTTGACGTGTCAGTTTTTTTTTTTCTTAAAAAGTTTATCTTCTTTCAATCAAAAAGTTTGGATCATTCATAAAAAAAGCCGGGGCCATGCCGGGGCAATTTTAAATTAAAAAGTAAATATAAACGTCAATTTCATTAAATTTTTGACTGAATTTCATTGTACGTGTTTTTTATACAAAAATTAAAATTGTGCTAAAAATCTGCAGTAGGTACTTTTAACTATTTTCAATACATATTCAAAATGCCGGTCAGAAACTGTTGTCTCGGGTGCCAGGGCCCCATGCCTGGGCCTTGTGGTGGCCCAATGTCCCACAGGATGGATTGCTGCGGTACCGTGGGCCCCTGCTGCGTCCATTCTATAGGAGCATGCTGTTCCTCACCTTGCGGGGACTTTGGCTGTATACATGGGTACGATATTAATAACATTTCTTGGCCTTGATGACTGTAGCAGATCATACTGTTTCCCATACTCATTAGTGGTCTTTTGCTTAACTGCAAGCATTCTGCAAGAATACATTTTGTCATTTCTAATTTCAATCGTAGCCTAATGCTCATCCCATCCGAGATTGAATACTCAACGTACAAAAAAGCAGTACATACCTACAATTAAGACCTAATTTATCAACCGTTCAGAATTATAATAAAAACTACAATCTTTCTAATAATAATGAATTCATCAGAACTAATAAATGTCTGACAGTATAATTAGTTTGTGGTTTTTTTTTGGTTTTCCCCGTCAATTATAACGCTTCGTGGAAGCAAATCAGCTCAAATTATTATGTTTTAAATTTATAAATACGTATCAGAGCTACCACAGGCTATACTAATAACAATATCAATTTATTAGGTAACATATCTACTAAATTACGTTTAGGGATTTCCTTGACCAGAGGACTGTTCAAATTTTACCTAAATAAGTGTTACAATAGTAACAATGTTATCAATTCTACATAATTAAAACCAGTCGAGCGCATGTAGAGCCAATACCATAGGGTTCCGTAGTTATAACATTGAGCTATTATTACTACGTAAGTTATAATTCGAAAATTAGTGTTCTACCGTAAAGTTAATCGACTGTTACACATCTCGTAAACTAAAAGACTCATAGGGTGTGATAGTTTTCCCTGTAACTCAGTCGTTGATCTAGCGCTGTGCATTTTTCAGTTTCATTTTCAGACAAGCCAAAATGAATTCAATATAATGGACTACACGGGAAAAACTCATTTTGCAGTTCACAATAATCAACTAAAAACTTAACGTTACTACATTTTAGAATCCAAACCAAACTTAATGGCGGCTGTGAAGTGCGCTGCGAGCCGGCTTTGCGCAGGTACAGTCATCTCGAATGTACCGCATATCTTCGTTTTCGCTACTGCGCAGCGTTCCGCGCCTAATATCACAGCCGCCAATAAGTTTAACTCAGTCTGTAGCAGCATTTTAATATTAAATAAATTCCGCCAGGGCTCGAGGCGGAGCAGCAGGGTCATACTTCAGCTGCGGTCACGGGTGCATCGGAGGCTGCACCAGCGGCCTCTGTGCCTCCTGCTGCGGACCAGCCTGCGGGTGAACTCTTCAAATAGATGTAAACTTACACGTGATGCCTTTGTACTTTCGATAATAAATTTTTAAACAATATTTTCATTTTTATTTTTGTGCATTGCGTCGATTTTCGAGGAGTTATATCCGGAATGGAATGGAATCCGGAGGTCCTGGGTTTGTATAGAACAATCATCCATAACCCGGGTTTGTCTCAAAGCTGAGGTGGCGATAATGGTAAGCACACTTCATATTTGGAGGGACTGTGACCTGATATTCAATTGATTCTACGTCCGTTTCGGAATAGCTACATGGAAAAATCCCGGCAAGACATTGCTCTACGGTCCTACAGGCGAATGACTATTAGCTGTTGAGCGAGATTAGCGCTATCGTCAACAGAGGTCGTGGGGCGCACTCCACACTTGCGAGCGCGTCGCTCGCAAAGAAAGCGGCGGAACTTCAAATATCATATGGAGGAGACAACCGGAGGGTGGCTTATGCTAAAAATTTTCTCCTTTAGAGCCCTCGCACATTAAGCCACTAGTGGCGACCACATTAGCACGTCTAGTTTCTCCATACATTTTGTATAGCATCGGCACATACCTGGCGTTTGAATGGCCGCGTCCGAAGCACATGCTGCGGGAGTCGACCAGGCTTACTGCTTGTGGCCTCGTATTGTCGTTCCGACTCGCGCGCACACACGGCCATAGTCGCCGGGAAAGGAACAATGTATTCTAGCCGCAAGTGGCAGCCACAAGTGGTGGCCGCATCCAGCCACTGGTGGCGGCATGTAGTGGTCTGACGCAACCACTGATGGTCGTGTTTAGTGGCGGCGACTGGTGGCCATAATGTGCGGGGGCTCTTAGCCATAGTATGGTGGACTTGGGTGGGGAAGTCTGCCGCTCATCACAATCGGGTTCGGGATAAAGGGCGTGTGTTCACGAAACTCAAAGTGAGACGGTGAAGACAAAAGCTCCACCCAAACCTCGCTACATTTCCCCACAGAAAACATAATATTTTTATTCTCCTTAACATAACAGACAATTTGGTACAAATCATCATGTAAAATCCAAATCGAATAATTTTCAAAGCTATGATGGAACTTTTACATCTGTTTTTACTTCGATATCCCTTACATGTAATCAAAGTACTAAACTAAATAAAAGAAAGCTTCATGTCAAGTATTTGATATGTGGAATAGTTCTGACCAATGACTCAAGCTTAGAATGCGGTTAAAGCCGCAGCGGGCCTCAGGAACACTCGGGCACAGATGCACATAGAATCGCCATTGTGCCTCTACTAAGCATGGGATAAAGTATACGTCCGTGGATAAAGAAATAGTTTTCAAATTAAAATGCATTTTATTACAAATCACGAAATTTCAACATTACAATCTAGTTCACATGGCAGCAGAGTGTTAGTTGTAGCAGGTCACATAGCAGCAGAGTGGCAGTTATAGCAGGGTCCAACGGGGGAGCAGCAGCATCCCTGCACACATGGCTGGCAGCAGCAGCAGGGCATGGGGCAGTCGCAGCCGCCGGGGCAGCGAGCGAACGTGCCTATGTTGAAGTCTCGGTAGCATCCGTGCTGGTACGGCATTTTTATATAATATTTTTTTAAGTATTTTGCTAGGGGGCTATGTCTAGTTTGAAAAAAATAGTAAAATGTCACTTTTGACGTTATTAGTCAAAATTTCGAATATTATGGCGCTTACGGCCGGCCGCATATTAATTTTCCGTCAGAAAATTTCGGACGCCCGCCGGCAGGCACGTTGCTCATACATTTTGTTCTAGACCCCGCATACTATCCGAATTCTGACGTGTCTGACGTCCGCTTCGGATGAGCACCGGATGCAAACCATCGGACGTCCGAATTTTTTCTGATCAGAATGTCGAATGGCGCGCTCTCCATACATTTTGTACTAGACCCCGCACATCTATCCGAAATTCGCATCAGTTGTCGAGTGGATGCACGCGTTCATTCTGTACGGCGAGATAAGATGATGATTTTTAAATGATTTCTTCACAAGGAAGTTTGTCGCTTAAGAACGATCGCTTGTCTTTTAAGAACGATCTAGCAGACATTCGATAGAAATTGTTTTTTTTTATAATTAATGGGTTTGCGCTTGACCGCAATCCCGCCTGATGGTAAGCGAAGATGTAGCCTAGGGTGGACCATCTCAGAGTTGCTTAATGAAACTAGAAAAGCTTTAGAGGAATCGTTTGTATATTTTTTTGATAAGGAATATTTTACAGAAAACAGTGACACACACGTTATTAAGATTGGTAACCTAGCAACCAAAACTTTCTTTTTTTACTAATGGTATCAACCTTAACACTTTCCCTCATTAGTTGGAAAGAAGTTGCATCCCCAAGTTAGCTCTTATCATATTGAGCCTTGGTCTCGCGACTGCCTTTGTCAGAAGGTCAGCGAGTTGGTTTTGAGAACTAGTCTTCTGAACATCCACTAATCCTTCTTGTACTGTTTCACGAACAAAAAAATGTCTAACACGGATGTGCTTAGTTCTTTTGTGGAATTCTGGATTGCGTGCAAGGCGTATGGCCGCTTCATTATCTACCTGCAATGTAGGTATGCCTTCTAATTTTGTAAGGTGGCTAAAGATTCTTTGTAGCCACACTAACTCACGTGCGCCTTCACTTGCTGCAACAATCTCTGCTTCAGTTGTTGAAATCGCAACTGAGGCTTGACGTTGGCTTAGCCATGAGACAGCTCCGCCAGCAAATAGACATGTAACTCCAGTGGTAGAACGTCCAGTGTGCTCATCGCCAGCATGATCTGCATCACTATAGCCTTCTATAATGGCTTTAGCACAGTCAGAGTTATATTTAATTCCATAAGATATTGTTCCTTTCAGATATCTAAATATCCTCTTGACTCTAAGCCAGTCAGCTTTAGTAGGATTTTCCAACTTTCTGGAAACAATCCCAACAGCATATGATATATCAGGACGCGTGCCGGTCATAAGATACGCTAATGCTCCTACAGCCTCTCGGTAAGGGAACTTTTCTTCAGGATTGTCTACTTTCCCTGTTTCAATACTCTGGTCTCTCTCAATAGGTGTTGAAACTGGATTACACTCTGACATCCGAAAACGTTCTAAAATCTTCCTCGTGTATGATTCCTGTTTAATCAAAACAGAACCATCTTTGGATCGAGCAATTTCCAGTCCTAAGTAGTAGCATGCTGGTTTAGTCGTTATCTTCAGCGTGTTTCCTAAATCCTTAAGAAATTGGTCCGCTAAATGTTTATCTGTCGTAGCTACCAGCCCATCGTCCACATAGAGTGTGATTAAGATTTTCTTATCTCCTACGTTTTTGACGAAAAGACAGGGATCAGCTGTATTTTGTATAAAGCCTTTCTCAAGCAGAATACTTTCAAAACATGAGTTCCAGCAACGAGGTGCTTGTTTCAGACCATACAGACTTTTCAGTAGTCGACAAACTTGTTGTGCCATCTGTGAATCCATCGGGCTGTTTCATATAGATTTCTTCTTTGAGCTTGCCATTCAGGAATGCTGTGGACACGTCAAATTGTACCAAATGCAGCTTTTCTATAGCACTAACACTTAATAAAGCTCTTATAGTAGCCATTCGGGCAACCGGACTAAAGGTCTCTCTATAATCAACCCCTTTTTGTTGCTTAACCCCTTTTACTACAAGTCGTGCCTTGTACTTGTCAATCGTACCATCTGGGTTTCTTTTAATTCTGAATACCCACTTGCATGGTAACGCCTTTCTATTAGAGGGTAGTTCACACAGCGTCCAAACTTTATTATCATCTAGAGATTTCAATTCACTAGCCATGGCTTTCTGCCATTCTGTCCTATCATTTCTCTCCATAGCTTCTTTATACGTTTCAGGAAAAATTTCAGTATCTACAAGACATACGTAGTCCTCGAGTTTCTTGGGACGTGCAATATTCGCTCTGTCTCTAAGATTATATCGAGGCTCAACTACTCTCAGTGGCTCGATTATTTCCAAGTGCTCTTCATTAGCGTCGGCAAAAGTTTCATCATCAGAGCTATCGTTAAGTGCCTCCTGAATATCGTCTCGATCTTCATTTCGATCCTCATTCATAGCGCTTTCACCGATATCTTCATCTACATGAACTTGGTCTTGGTCATCTGTTATATCTCCATCTAGAACATTTTCATGTACAACACTTTCATTATCGCTTTCGAAAACACGTCCATTATCGTTGTCATGTATAACTCCCTCTGAACTGACAGGTGTTCTGGTAGAAATTCTAAATTCAACATCAGTCTCGAACGTAATGTCCCTGGACCTTAGCGTCTTATTCCCATCCCAGACACGATAACCATCATCGTTTTCGTAGCCTAAAAGTATGCCTTTAACCGCCTTCTTATCTAATTTTTTGCGGCGTTGTATTGGAACATGTGCATAGCATTGACTTCCGATAACTTTTAAGTGACTTATCTTTGGCTTTTTACCATGCCATAACTCGTAAGGTACTTTTTCAGCTACTCTAGTAGGACCTGTTCTGTTGAGCACATATGCAGCTGTGTTAATCAACTCTGCCCATAACACTATTGGAAGCTCTCCTCTAGTGTACATCATGGATCTCATAGCTTCGACGAGAGTTCTGTTTTCACGCTCACTACAGCCGTTCTGTTCCGGCGTGTAAGGCATCGTCAGTCTTTGCTTAATACCATGGTTTTGCAGTATTTTTTGAACAGCTTTATTATCAAATTCACCGCCGTTGTCACTAAGCAGTGTCTTGACAACATGCCCCGCATTCTTTACCTCTTGTAGCATTTGTAAAAGTTTATCTTTTACTTCTGACTTATGTCTAATGAAGTAGACCATTACGTAGCTAGAGTAATCGTCCTTAAATAATACGTAGTAGTTATACTTTGAAATGCTATCTACAAAGGGACCACATACATCTGTGTGTATCAACTCTCCTGGTGTTGATGCCCTTTCCCTTGTTCCAAATGACTTTCTATGAGATTTTCCATATATGCAGCCCTCACACTTTACCTTGTCAAGACTCAACTGTATTCCTAGCTCACGCTTTACTATGCGAATGATGTGTCTTTTATCTTGATGTGCGAAACGCTCATGATAAAGTTGAAGCATATTTGATCCGTTTATTGCATTAATCTCAATATACCTTTGCATTGTTGGTATTACCGTTTTCATATCCAACTTATAAAGTCCTCCTCCCGGGACTCTCTTGCCTACAACCTTAGTAGTGCCTGCTACCTCTAGCTTACACTCTCTAGCCGTCGACGTAAATTTGCTATCTCTGAGCAAATCTTGCGTTGCTAGCGTTGAAAAAAGATTCTTTGTTAAAGATGGTACTAGCCACACATTTCTTAGAGAAAACTTCTTCTTATTACCACTGACATTTGCTTCTACCACTACAGTGCCATGTCCTCGAGCAGGGATAATAGTTCCGTCTGCCGTTGATACCGCTTGATCAGAATCAAATTCGTGAAATTCAGTGAAGAAGTCCCTTCTAATCGCAATGTGCGTAGTCGCACCACTATCAACATACCAGCTGTTTCGGTCTTGAACCTGACCTCTTGAATAGGTATTAAATATAAGCGACTCCATCGTAACAACTTGTTGCACTTGCTTAGCAGTTGAGCCTGAACCTGATGTGCCTGGAGTAGGCTTAGGTGGCCTCCCATCCTTTATCCACTTCTTGCACTTGCGAACTCTGTGTCCTATACCAGAACAGTAGTTGCAAATCAGTTGCTCGTTCTTGCTTTGCTTTACAACTTTTCTTTGGATTGGCGTAGTCACTAGTGTTTCCTGTTTTATATTTTCTTGACTCACCAAATTTCTTTCGAACGTGCATAAATTACTAGTTAGACTGTCTATGGTTTTCTCAGTCTGCTTTAGCATTAGCCAGCTTGACTTAAAATTGAAGAACCTATCATCCAGTGTGTCTAAGGCCTTACATATCAGGAGGATTTCAGGGAGTTTCGCAGTCGGGTCTACTTTAGAAACTTCTAAACACATTTCATTCCAAACATTCTTTAACTTTGACATATGAGTGGGGATGTCATGCTCACTGTTATGTTTTAGTCCAAAGAATTCTAGACATAATCTGTATACCCTGCTTTCTGTTTCTCCGTAAAATAGCCTGTGTAATTCTTGCCAGACCTCGTTTGCCTCATTACTTTCACTTCAGTCATATTGGTTGTTAACATAAGCAATGCACCGCTTTCAATCCTCCTATAGTTGGCCATCGCCTTACTATAAACGCTGACTTCGGCGTCGCTTGCACCAGGTGTGGGTGGATCGGGTTTCTGGAGTGTACCTTCTACTGCATCTAAGGCACCTTCACTACCATCTAGCATAATAGAAACCTTATATTTACAAGTTTGCCAGTTCTTCTTCCCTTCAAGTTTACCAATATTTATTTTTGTGGTGAAATCCATTATTGCATATAAGAAATTCTGCTTTTCCTTAAGTGCGGTCCATAACCTCTGAGAGTTGCTTAATGAAACTAGAAAAGCTTTAGAGGAATCGTTTGTCTATTTTTTTGATAAGGAATATTTTACAGAAAACAGTGACACACACGTTATCAACACGTTATTAAGATTGGTAACCTAGCAACCAAAACTTTTTTTTTTTACTAATGGTATCAACCTTAACAGACCACGCGTACCCATAAGATGCCTGTTCACTCTGGCCTTGAATACACCCATGTTATAATTGTCTGGAAACACGTTGTCCGGGAGAGCATTCCACAACTTGAATTATATATTTAAATTATTTATTACATTACTAGTTGCGCCCTGCGGTTTCACCCGCGTACCCAAGGGATATCCTAACCTAACCTACCCTACCGTTAAGTTTGACGGGCCAGTTGGCGCAGTTGGTTAAGATTCCACCTATCACGCTGCAGGTCCTGGGTTCGATTCCCACACAGGACATGCATTTGTGTGCATGAACATAGCTGTATGTCCTGAGTCCTTTTATGTACGACTTTCTACGAAGAATTAGAAAACATTTAAAGAAAAGATGAATGAAATCGGTACCTAAAGCCGTTCTCAAGTTATAGCGTGACCAGAAGAAATTGGGTTTCATTTTTATATACCCCTTGACTTTTTTATTCGTCTTAGAAACGCAGCCCACTTAATGTACCCAATAAATAGGTAAGTACTAATCATTCATAAAAAGGATTCATGATAGGTGTGCGGAGTGGTTTCGGCGGGCGTTCGAAATTTTCTGACAGAAATTTTCTTATAGTATGCGGCCGCCCTATACATGCGTGTTACACTGAACTACATCTAGTGCACTACATGACGTAGTACAGTAGACGTAGTTCAGTGTAATCGATGCTTATCTATAGACGTATACAAAAATCGCTCTACCTTTACGAGCTTTGGATTTACGATCGACACTAATTCGTGGGACAATATGTTTCGTCGCGACGTGCCTTCAAAAGTTCAAACTCGAAGTGTGTACATTCATTCGCCAGGTATAAAATTCAGTAAAGAACGTCATAATAATATAACTTATTGCTCGATATCAGACAGAAAAAATTACTCGACGAGAGCCTCTATCTAGCATCCACGTGTAGACACTCTATCGCTCTTCCAAACATGTGCAGATATGTCTGAACTCTAAACATGTTCCTTCAACGTGTGAACAAGACGTCGAGTTCTAGGTAGTGTACAGTTCTGTACCGGTATGTGTATTAACCACAAAAAAATTCATATCCTGGCCTGTGTCCTGTGGGGCGATTACGTAACTAAATTTCAATCATTTTCGAATTGAAATTGTTCAATATAGCGGGTTTTCTGATAACTTTTTTACGTTCTGTTAACTGCAAATACAAACAGTGGTTCATTAGAAATGGAACCATTTCCGATTTTGTAATATTTCTACCGATTCAGAAGTTATTTCAATCTGAATTTCATTGAAACAAAGTTACGTAATCCACGTACTGGTTGAAAAAAAAAACAACTCATTGCAAAAGCTAAAAAGTATTTCAAAAATAGAATTATTTTCGGAGCTCACCGTATTTTTACTAATGTCAAAAAGCAACGTCAATTAAATCAATTCTCGCCGTTTTGGAAAGTTTTTCACGAAATTTTTGTTGAGTTTCTCTGTTTCACTATGCCAGTGTACTATGGCGGGTTTGTCGGCGGCCCACAGGGTGGCGGCTACTGCCTGTATTCCTACAATTGCAGCTCAACGACAGGGGGTTGCGGCCCATGCGGCCCCCTTCCTGGACCCTGCTGCCCTCTCTCATGTTAACTATCAGGTAAAAAATAATTAAGCTTATGTTAAGCTTGTTAGCACTATCCTGTAAAGAAACGTGATAGTGATAAGTAGTAAAACATCGAGCAAAACGAGACGATCGCGCCGAGTTGGATATAACGAAGTTGGGTTAAATTGGCTTTTCCACTTTGCTGTCCAAAGTAAATAAAGTTCATACGGGATGTATTCAACCATTCAGGAGCACTGTGGGGATTTCTCGAAAAGTGGATTTCTCAAAATGGGGATATCGCAAAATGTGGAGTTCGCAAAACGGGGATTTCTCAAAATGGGGAGTTCGCGAAACGGGGATATAAATTACAATCAGCTCTAATAGGATTGTTTGTATTTCATGTAGCATAATGGTAACTAATATAATTATGTAAGTGAGGTGAAAATGTCATCGTAGATATCATGGTAAAATATATGTACAGTCGCCATCAGATATTTCGAAGCAGCCAAGGTGTCCAAATTTTTCTGAGCAAGAGCAATTCTGCACACTTTAAATTTATAACACGCAATGACATAGGATAGGCTAATAAATCATCATTCATTGGATTTATTGCTCATGTTACAGGGCACAAGCTGTATAATATAAATATATTATGGCATTTTCAGTGTGCATAATTTATTCAAATTTTAGTCTTGCTCAGAATAATTCCAATTTTGGTTGCTTCGAAATAACTGGTGGCGACTGTGCCTGGTACGCTGTTTCTTACCAAGACTTGATGAGGTCGGTATATAAACTTCACTGCAATAATGTCATCGTTATCAACACGTTATCAAGTATCGTTATTCTAAGGTTCAAAAGTCATATATATTCATTTTTAAATCATTTTTTGAGTTAAAAAACATGTTTTTATTTCTAACTAGATTCAGCCTGCGACTTAATCAACACATTTTTTACCTGAGTGTACACGTCCCCGTTTCACGAACTCCCCATGATGCTACTGATTGGATTCAACATTACGACAATGAAAAGCTGTAATTTTTTTTTTGTGATTTCAAATTTGGTCCCGTGATAAAAGTTGATAGTATTTATGAGTACTTAACGTTTTTTTTTTTTTACTATTTATAGGCCTTGTGTTTGACCGCAATCTCACCATGGTAAGTGATGATGCGGCCGAAGGTGGTAAGCACACAAAGCCTAGAAGGAACTGGCTCTCAAGTGCAGCTGTCGGAACACACCGATAGGTGCTTGGCGACAGATTTTCAACTTGAGGGTGGTAGCCAGCCAGGCGGGTACTACAAAGTATCCTACCACCGTGCTATGGTTTCCTCACGTGGTTTTAGTTATTGTCGTAATGTCGTATCCACCCCGTATAAGTCGAGATTACCTATTAAAACTGATCTTTTCCCAACAGAGGAACAAAATATCACTGTTTAAAGAAACACTCAAAAAAAGTCGAACAATTATTTTTTCAATTTCCAAGAAAATTCCTTATTATGGGATGTGACAAAACTATGATGGCCATATGAGTGCTATGCTTCACACGTTGAAAGATTGTTGGAAGATAGAAATTAAAATATTATACTTTTTGTTTCAGGTCACAAACATAAGTGAAAATCGTATTTTGGAAGAAAATATATGCTTCCTAGTATCGTTTACAGTGATCGTGGTGTTGATGACTGTATCCGCGTTCGGTTTTTTTCGTTGAACACATGTAATCGGTAGTATTGATTTGTAAAAAAATAAATATTTGAGAAAATAAGTTTTCTAGTATGATTTCACACTAAGTTGAGGCGCAGAATGTCCAATTCGCAATATATCCAATGGACCAAACTGAGAGCGATTGCCAAATACCCAATTCCCAACATTTCGGCTATGAACTGTTGCAAAAAATACAAAGTGATATATAGGTACAATATCAGGATACACATTTGAGGCTTTGCGTATTGCCTGAAGAAAGACTTGTTATTACTTAAAACTTTGTAAATATTAATATTTCTTATTAGAGCGCAGCGTAGGCGTTCGATAAACGTATGCTCTGCGCAGACGCCGCGACCACGCGGCGCAGGCGTCGCGTTGTCGTGGCGTCGTGCAAGGGAAAATGAATACGCTGCGTTAGTGCCGCAGGTGCGCGCGCATACGCCGCGTTACTGCGGAGTCATGTTCAATCCTGTTCACATTCGACCAATAATGTTTGTATGACTAATAATGTTTTTTTTTTTTTCAATTCAATCTAATTTTTAATAAGAAATACACCTATTAATATTAAATTTGTTTTTTTTAATTAAATATACATTACCTACCTAAGACCGCCTTCACACTAGCGTTTGTCCAGTGTAGGCGTTCGATAAACGTATGCGCAGCGCAGACGCCGCAACAACGCAGCGCAGGCGTCGCGCACCTGCGGCGTTTCCTCTGGAGTCAATTGAACGCGGCGCTGACGCGGCGCAGACGTCACACAATTGCGTTGTCGTTTCGGTAATATCATTAACAAAATGGATTCTGACGAGGAAACTCTATTGTTGGTTTTGCTTTTAAAAAGAATCTTATTGTGAAAACGTGAAAATAAAAATAAAAGGATATGGGAGAACCCATTAAGAGCAGGCATCCGCTATACTTTTCATACAAAAACTCTGTACTTATAATGGCGTTGTTAAATATTTTTCGATTGATGTGTTAAGCAAATATGTATCTTGTGCAATATATCTAGGCCTGTTTATAGGCAAAAATTTTTTTTTTTTTAAACCTGAATAACGAAGCGGCCGCGAGTGATCAGCGGACTTTACCGACTGAAAACCGACGGCTCTCTTTTTTCGCAGTCAAACATTACGTTGGATGAAAGAACAAGCTTTTAGGCTATGCTTGCGTTGAAGTTGCGTTGGCCATGAAGGGCCCCCTTAAGGAGTGTACGGTCAAGTGAAAGTGATTATTTTGTGCTTTATTGTAAACACATAAAAAATGATTCGAAATATTTTTACTCTTACTTTTGAATGGCGAAGCCTATATCCTATGAACTGTTGCAAAAAATACAAAGTGATATACAGTATCAGGATACACATTTGAGGCTTTGCGTATTGCCAGAAGAATGACTTGTTATTACTTTAAGGTAATGTATATTAAGAGGACTCAATTCGTCATACTTTTCATACAAAACCTCTGTACTTATTATGGCGTTGTTAAACATTTTTCGTTAGATGTTTTGAACAAATTAGTATCTTGTGCGCTATATCTAGCCGTGTATCTAGGCGAAATTTAGAAAAAGTGTGAAACAAATTCAGTCAAAGCCTCCGAAAAACAGCGTTTTTGCCTGAACTTTGGCCATATCTAATGTACCTATAAATTGTAAAAGTAAAGAAAACATTTAGATACCAGGCTTGCAAATGTATTGGAAATTCTAAATAACTAACTTTTTTTTCACAAACTTGTCAGACTTTTTCACAAGAAGTATACTCCTGGAACAAGTTTTATGAATGCGAAATCATGAATGACGACCTAGCGAAGCGGCCGCGAGTGATCAGCGGAATTTACCGACGGTTCTGATGCTATCTCTCTTTATTCGCAATCAAACATTACGTTGGATGAAACAACAAGCTTTTAGACTATTGAAGTTGCGCCGGCCACAGAGGGCCACCTTAATATTTCTTATTAAAAATGAGATTGAATTATAAAAAAACATTATTGGTCGAATGTGAAAAGGATTGTACATGACTCCGCAGTAACGCGGCGTATGCGTCGCGCACCTGCGGTGCTAACGCAGCGTATTCATTTTCCCTTGCACGACGCCACGACAACGCGACGCCTGCGCCGCGTGATCGCGGCGTCTGCGCTGCGCATACGTTTATCGAACGCCTACGCTGGACAAACGCTAGCGTGAAGGCGCTCTTAAAGTAATAAGTCTTTCTTCAGGCAATACGCAAAGCCTCAAGTGTATCCTGATATTGCATATCACTTTGTATTTTTTGCAACAGTTTATAGGCTTCGCCATTCGAAAGTAAGAGTAAAAATATTTTGAATCATTTTTAATGGTTTACAATAATGCACAAAATAAAACTACACTGCATAGTGCACTACAGACTATGTACGGATATACACGAACCGCTCGAGCAGTTGCAACTGCTTCGGGTGGTTGGCAGCACGGTGAAGTTTCATCGTGCGGTCAAAAGCAGTCGCCAGGCATACAAGGTCCGATTGGGAAATACGAAATAAAATACGGAAATAAAAAGTAACTTGGAACGTATATTTTTATAAAGAAACACGTTCGGGACTGCAGACAGCATTATCGCAAACAATAGTCGAGACGAGGCACGTGCACTGCATCTCCAGCCAAGAGGATCTTCACAGGAAGATCCAGACGGCCAGGAGTAGCCGAGATCCGCAGCTTTCAGGACCTTGAGGTTTGGGAACCTTCTCGGCGCCGGGCTCTACATTCCCACTCTTGAGAAGAGGAGCGACGCTCATGAACGGTGCACCAGGCGGTTTGGAAGATTCAGTACTGTGGTCCCTTCCTACGCCTTCCAACCAAATCCTCAGGGGATCGGGTACAGAAAGGATTCATAGTTGCTGCAGCGTTGCGGCTTTTATTTTGAGCGCAGAGTACGTGACCTCGCGCCTCGTAGACTTCAGCAGCAGCGGTAGCAGCAGCCATAACACGGGGAGCAACACGGTGAACAGCACGAGTAGCACGGCCCGCAGCACGGCGAGCAACAGGGTGAGTAGCACGGGTAGCAAGGCATTGCTCTAGTTTTTGGTAGGTGAAAGAATTGAATTGTTTTTTAAGATTTTTATACTTTTGACTGTGTTGAGGGTTTGAAGTTTGATTATTGTTTGACCTCTAGAGATTTCTGCTAGATAAGGAAACCTCTGAGAACACTATTTTTCAAATTTGAAAATTTAAATTTAAGATTTCTTTTCAGATTCTTCTTAAAAAACGTTTATACTTACAGCCAGTAACCAACCTAACCACATACAAAACAAGATATGAAAAAAGTTCTTTGGGGATATGTAACCGTTTTTCACTAAGATGGTATTTTATTAGGCGCCGATCCCACAGAGAGTTCTAGATTGTGCACACAGCAAGCAGTCTAGAGTTCTGCAATATTCGCTACTGATCGCACATCATACACTTTTCGGCGCCTTAATCCCGCAGAGAAGAGTTCTGCGTACCGAGTTCTGCATTCCGCGTTTACTGTAAGCTATGTGGTATGTGGGGCCTTTGAAAGTAAAATAAATTACAGTTTAAAAAAACTAAAAAAACACGCTTTAAAAAGCCCTGCACTAAAAAGTGTTAAATAATTATAAAATTGAACCTAAATATATTCTCCGTCTATCCCGTAAGGGCCTAAATGTAAGCAATTTTTGTAATTAAGTTCAATATTTGAATGAAAAGTGTGTGGCGCGATGGTACCAAATTATTGTATTGTCATCGGTACTTGATAAGTGTGCAAAATTTCAGTTTAATCTGACGTCTGGAAGTCGATGAAAATTACGTTCGAAGATTCCTTTACATACATTCTACATAGATACATACATACATAGATACATACATACAGGTGAAGCTAATAAAAGCGTGTTAAAAAGTGTATGATGTGCGATCAGTAGCGAATATTGCAGAACTCTAGACTGCTTGCTGTGTGCACAATAGTCAACACGGAATGCAGAACTCGGAACTCTAGAACTCTCTCTGTGGGATCCGCGCCTTATACTTTAGATTTTATTGATATCTAAAAAACCCTGATTTCGTCACTGACTGATGATCATCAAAACTCTTAGAGTACTTCCTGAAGTCCTAGAAAGCTGAAATTTGGTATGTAAGCTTGTTTTGGTACACAAACAACAAAAAAATATAAAATTGGAACTTTTACCAAAAAAAAAAAAAACAAAAAAAAAAAGTATGGTTTGTAGAGTTTGTGAAGTTAGGACTTGTAGAGTTAGGGCGTGTAGAGTTATAAGCTTGGCTCTACATGAGATCTGATAATTTTGTGACAGTGCGAGCCCATATGGTCTCGTCTAGGTAACATTTTACATGAAAATATTTTTGGTGAGATAAACCTTTTTTTTATACAACGAATTCGGTAAACAAGCATATTGCCCGCCTGATGGTAAGCGGTTACCGTAGCCATATGGACGCTTGCAACACACGAGGCATCACTCACGCGTTACCAACCCTTCCCCCTCCGTAATTAACTCTGGCGTGCTCTGGCGACCTTGCTCATCTTCCACCCTCATGTTGAAAATCTTTCGCTAAGCACCTTACTATGCACTACCTACTACTGTGTGTGTGCCGGACGCTGTACTGGAGAGTTCTTTACTTCGTGCTCATACCTTCGACTATTGTTATCCATTAACATGGAAAGATTATGTTCATACATGATCCCACAGATTACAGAATATTCTGTAATCTGTGCATGATCCTACCCAATGTTAAATAATTGGACTGTTTTACAAAAAACTTAAACCGACTTCAAAGTACATTAAGAAGTAATCAAATCCTGATCTGATGACAATGGGACCAAACGGGAAGTGTACCCTCTCAAATAATTTTTTTATTAACAGATTTCCAAATCGGTTAATAAATGACGGAGTTACGAGGTAACAAACATAAAAAAAAAAGGATACATTCGAATTGAGAACCTCCTCCTTTTTTTGAAGTCGGTTAAAAACACACTCGTAAGTGCTAGACTTAGCATTATTGAAGACGCTTTGAAACAATTTTATTGATACAAAATGCGTCACACATACCTGGCTTAAGAATGTTGATCTCAAATTCAGTGTTGGGAAAAGCCCAAGAAGTCCCTCAGACGCCGCGCCAAAAATAATACACTTAGAAAACTAATCGAAATATATGGAGGATAAAGTTCTACTTACCGCTTTATGTTTAAATGTAGGCGTTATTTTTTAAAGATTGCTATAGCAAAATGCAAATTGTTGATTTAAAAAAGTTTAAAAGTATTTTGAAACTGAATTCAAAGAAGACCGTCGCGATACTCAACCTGGAATTCGTTTTTAAACTTTACTTTTGAAAATTCTTTTTAAATGTATTCTGGGAAAAGTAATGAGTTTAAAAGAAATATCGACGCAGTTAAATAGTGGCGTGAAATTAATGACGCAGTTAATCATTACGAAAACTATGTCTAAATTACTTTCAGGAAGAATTCCTGGCTGCGTTTCAAGTGCCTGTTTAATAAATTATTTGTTGAAATGTGCTACTTGATGCTGCTGATTTAGGTTGTCCATTTATTCCACATTTTTAATTATGACATGGGCATACAAAGGTGTCCTGATTCCATCTGCTTAATGTAGGAAACTTTTGATATTGGTGGCTTTTAAACAACGTGCATTGAATCACTCCTTTGAATTTCACTTCAGTGGGTATTTAAATAAGTTTTATTGTTAAACAGTCCGGATGGGCACGTTAACAATTTCCTAAAATCAACAAAGCGTGTAACAAATTGCGAATTAATGAATCTATTCCTGGTTTCTCGCAACGCGTCCCTTTCGAAGACCTTTCCGAGAAGGCGTGTTTCGGTGAATGTATCCCCCGGTTAGTTCTGATTCTACGTACTTAGCATACCTATTTAGTGTTTACCCTACTACCGGGAATTTGTATAACATGGCGTGCTTGTTTTTTACGTTGGGGTATTTTATTATCATATGAATTACTAAACGGCTAGTTGGTCGGTGTTTTTATTGTGAGGGAATTTACTGCATTTGTTTTGCTGCAATTATTTAACTATGCCTTTTGCGAAATAATTAACTCTTATGGGAATTAGTGAGTAAGCAAGTAGGTACCTATAGTTAAGTGCAGAAGATGACTTATATTTAAACAATTGGTAAAATTGTGTGCATCGAAATATGTGCCAATAAGTATACTTACTAATAATATTTATACTGAGTATGTCTTGTGCATGTAGCACAAAACTGTTCGTTGTGTAAATGGGGAAGCCCATTTTCAGCAGTAGACGTCCTCAGGCTGAATATGATGATGAAAGAGCTATCTATATATATCTATCTTCATCGGATTTTTTATGCTACGTATTATATACGCAATTTTGGAAAAAAAAATATATTATTCAATGAAATAACAAATTAATGACCTACATATTTAGTATTAGAAGGGAAAAGCCGATAATGATAACTTTACCAACCGAATCCTTTCGTAATTCCTAGTATTAACTGTTTTGTATTGATTAATAAATTAACATTTGACTACGGTAACCGCTTACGTGGAGAATCAATAATTGTAACGTTCGTAAGTGCCTTATTTGATTTATTGAATTTGATACACTTGGTTACTGACTTCGTCTTAAAAAAAAACCGATATGTTCCTAGAATAAAATTAAACGAGGCATTAATTTAATTTTAATTACCCTGGAGTGGTTAATGAATGGGAGAGGTTGGTAAGAGTGATTTCAGGAATAGAGCTGTATTGATCAATTTTTAACTAAGTAGGTAACAGTTCATAACCGCTAAACTACGCAACTTCGGCGAATTTGTGATAAACCATGATTGCGGTTACGTATGTCCTAACGCAATAAATTCATAGAAATTACGTGTACTTATGGGTCAATTACTGTTTAGTATTATTTCATAACACAATAACAATATTATTAATATGGTAAATTACAAAAAACCAATTAAGTACAAGTTGAATCATTACACAAACAACTTTATTTAAAGAGCAGAGTAGGTAGGTACCTACTGACACAGCCTACTAAATAGAATTTATTTTTTAGTAGGTACTACCAGCAGTGGCGTTGCATGGGTTTCTTCCGCCCGGGGAACAAAAAAATTTTGCCATCCCCTAAAAGCGCCCCCCCCCCCCCACCCCCTCTACGCTACGCCACTGACTTCCAGTTGCAAGACTACCTACGTGTTCAAATTAAAACAATATCCTTTGCATAAATAAAGGAGATTTTATGATAAGAAATGCAACATTCCTAACCGACATTTGAGTCAGACTCAATAAGTGCCTGCGAAGGTAGGTTACGTAGTACTTACGTAGTAACTCTTAAGGTGAACGCACAATTATCCGAGCTGAACGCGTCGAACGAAACGAATTTAAGAATTTGTATAGGAAATCTCCAGATTCGGACGATTCGACGCGGGCGAGTATGCGAGCTTTCATAACATTTCATACACAGAATTCTAAAATTCGTTTCGTTCGATACGTTCAGCGCGTTCGGCTCGGATAAGTGTGCGTTCACCAAGAATTTGTTTAGGAAATCTTCTCCAGATTCGGACGATTCGACGCAGGCGAGTGTGCGAGCTTTCATAAGATTTCATATATAGAATTCTAAAATTCGTTTCGTTCGATACATTCAGCGCGGATAATTGTGCGTTCACCTTTAGTGTGCGTTAATCTATAGTAATCTGGGGTAGTACTTAAATGGTTCTAATCCAATAACGTACTTCTTAAAAAAAAAACTTAGATCACCTCTTAGATTAAAAATAATAGAATAATAAAAAACCACGTAGGTACAAAATATTTATTTAAAAATTAACATAGAACTTAAATCACGTAAACCCTACGAGACTCTTCTCCGTTTCTTTCTAGTGGCCTCTTCGTCGTTGCCTTCTTGGTCATGATCACTCGCACCTGTAGGTGACAGAATCACTGTTGAGGCGTCGTTTATGTTCTCTTCATCTCCTAATAACATATTAAGAATATGAATTAAACATGCCTTTAAATGATATCAGCTACTGAAAATGTTCTCGAATCGCTTGCATCCAGCAGCTTCGTAATTGAACAAGTGGATGAAAAAGTAAGCTTTATACCTACTAACTAAGGTCCAATTTGTCCCTTTCCACAGAGATCAATTGCCATAATATCTAACTATGCCAGCTTACAGGGTAAAGCTTTGCAATAAAGCATATATTCCAGTGTTAATTTTAATGGATTTTGTGACGTTGGAGTTTTACAATAGCTCCTCAGGTCTTTCCCAGGGGAAGTTGTATCTTTCGAGATAAAAAATATCATTATAACGAGTTGGAACAAACATTCATAAACACTTTCGCATTTTTGTAATACTTATACATTATCACGGATGTGTCCTGGCTTGTGTTTTTGTGCAGTCATATCAACTAAAATTCGACTAGGTATGACTATTCATCAATTGTTTTTTTTTTTTCATATGTCAGTGTATAATTTTTTCCAGTTTCTTGCTTTATAATTATGTATGTGAGCCCCTACCGTCATTTCTAGTGTCAGCAGCATTATCCCTCGCATTGAGCACTTCCTGCAACACTGGCGCTTTGATCCTGAAGTCTCTGGCTGTGCCCAGAGACAGGTACTGCTGCCAGTTCAACTGCAAATGTATTATTTGTATTAATAAAATAGGGTTTTAAACAAATAGTTTGCACGCAGACTGCATGCTGAATGCACAGTTAAGAGGAAAGGATGGCTGCAAGATATTTGAAAAATAGGTTTATAACATATCTATTGCTGTCGCGCTGTGCCCGAGCTATCCCGCCCGAGGGCGATAGAGACAACCACAGCTTGGACCGATTATACCTATTTAAATTCGACGAAATCGCTATTTCGTAATCTACGGTTTCCTCCTGCAAAATTAGATCGATTAAAAAAAAAATATTCAAGAATCATAATAACAAGGGATTTGGCTATGGCTGTCGGTTTTCCTTTGTTTTTTTTTATATTCGCCAAATTTGTTCGCTGGGCGTCTGATAAGGGCGTTAAAAATGGTAAGTTTTTGTGATATTAGAAGGCTCCTAATTCTTATAATAATTAATTTATGGAGAAAAACACAACCGAGACACATACAGTAGTACCTACAGATTGCATGGTAAAATAATCATTGCTCTAGTGTCATTATTCAAAGAGGAAACTGAGGATTACGTTTGTATGGAACAAACGCCACCAGCATTTCCTCTTAAATGATAGTTTTAATGTAATTAGGTAAATTGCACAATTGAGCTATTATTACTACGTATAGAGAAGCTATCATAAGCAAAGGTTATGTCCCATTTTAGAGTCAACTAAAGTTCTCTTTAGCGCTGAAACAATAATTAGTCATCTAAGCAGACACTAGAAACACGTAACGCTGAACGCTTTTAACAGTGTTTTTCTCGCAAACACCGTTGTTTTCACGACGCCTACGCGTTTCGTTCATCGTTCTACAACAACAAAGGTGGCCGGATGGCCTCACTTGAACGGAACATAGTTGTGATGTGATGTGTGGCGTCTTCTCTATACGTAGTAATAATAGCTCAATGATCCAAACTGCCATTTTGCAGTTAGCTTGCCTCACCTCGCTCAAAATACTCTTAATTTATCCCCGTAAATAATAAAGGTACAGTAGTACCCAAATGATATGGCTTACCGATGCACGATGTACCTGCGCAGAAGATACATTTTCAAAGCGCGGGAAATGCTATTGGTCGACAGCTGCCGCCATGTTAGCGCGCGCCGTGCGGAGGACCGTGACTTGCGAGTGAGACGGAACTAACAGCTGCAGTGTATTATGAACCTTATAGTAGTGATCTAACGTTGATTGTAAGTTTTAAGCATTTTTTCGTTAATCTTCGGGGCCATACTATCTTTTCTGTGCTAACGAAGATTCACGACTCGCCTTATCAGTTGGGTACTACTGTACCTTCAAATGATATTTAATAATTATTCTCAAGTATCTCACCTTAGCTTTATTAGCGAGCAATATAACGTGTTTGGTGTACTGTTCCGCTTCGAGCACAAGCCGCGGTATGAGCTTAGTCTCTCGCAGCACTTTACTCGCGTTCTGTTGTTGCTGTGAAGCTTCCAAGTACGTGATCAAGTTGTCCGTCACTGTCGACAGCTTCTTGCCGCTTAGTTTTAGTAGCCGGTCGAATCTGAATCAATACAATAGTACATTGTGTGTGATACATGTGTGCAAAGTTGGAAGGAAGCTGAGAGTGTAATGATCAATGCACACGCGTTCATACAACGTTTTTCAACACACTTGCGAGGAAAAAACAGACATATATTTTTTTAAGTAATTTTTTTTTTATAATAATCAACCACACAATGAGAACGTTAATAAATATGGCACGCAATATTTTTTTGACATCTTTAAGCTGACACACAATTTTACCCGTTTAAATTAAAAATGCTTGGTCTACATACATATCACTTGCAGTGAGGTACAAACTTATCATAATTGGGATTATACCTATCATAAAACTGTGCGATAATGTAGAGTAAAAATCACTAGTGCGTAATAAGCTGCATTACGAGCGAGTGTGTTGAAAAATGATTCTGCAGTATGAGGCACGAGTCGTGAGCACAGATAGGCGGTAGTGAGGGCAAGCTCGCGCATGTACACTTTTAGCCAAATCACAGTGGCCAAATGACACGCGAGAATCCAATAGACGACGAGCATCGACTGATGAACCAATCGCGTGCAGCTCGGCGCTCCCCCCTTCTTCATTCCGCTAAACAGACAGTAAAATTTACTACTGCCGCTGTCAATTTGTGCTCACGACTCGTGTACTTCCGGTTTTTATATTCGATCTACCATTAATTTTACAATTGTCGATTTATATTTTACATTAAATTTCTATAATTAGTGTCAAATATGAATCTATTATCGCAAAATAAAGGATAGATCGAAAATGAATAGACTCTATTTTAATCCATTGTTGTGTCATGTAAATACCATACCAAATAAATTAAATCCTATAAATAATAAACCTGTGGGCCAACCACAAGCTCTCAAAAAAATATTATTATAACCTTACTTGTCTTTTGTCCTGTTTTGACGTCGGATGTCAAAGAAGGATAAAATACAAGTAAGGTTATAAAGGTGAACACACACTTATCCGAGCCGAACGCGTCGAACGCATCGAACGAAACGAATTTTAGAATTCTGTATATGAAATCTTATGAAAGCTCGCACACTCGCCCGCGTCGAATCATCCGAATCTGGATAGGATTCGTTTCGTTCGATGCGTTCGGCTGGGATAAGTGTGCGTTCACCTTAAAGAGCTTGTGGTTGGCCATCTGTACACCTTTCAGCTTAAAACCTCACGTCAACATGATTTTTTATTATATCATACTTTTTTGAGTTCCGAACCAAAGGGGAACCCTTATGGTCCGAATCCGCCTGTCTGTCTGTTTTTAATTTGAGTAAATAATGATTAATAAACGGTACCTGACAACATTAGCGGTGGGCACATCGACCTGCTTGGCAAGTGTTGCCAGCACCGAGTACAGTCGCACGCACAGCGCGAGCACGCGGTCGCTGCCGGCGCCGACTGTACACCGCAGCTTGCCGGCTCGAGACGTCCATATTGTTAGTTGACATAACTGGATTACTATAGATTTGTATAGCTCTTTTAGTTCTGAAACAATACAATACATTTTAAGGGGTTCCGTGCGAGTTCCCAGCTATACTTATTACTTAGCCTACGCCGCGGCGCCGTACTTACGTCACAGGGCTGAATCTTTTTAACCGTATTAGGTAGCTAAATTAAATTTTCACAGAATACGTATTACCACTGCCTAAAATCTTATAAACAGTACATAATACACAGAGGTGCTAAAAAGCTTGAGCTTTCGGTGAAGGAAAACATCGTGAGGAAACCATAGCACGGTGGTAGGGTACTTTGTAGTACCCATCTGGCTAGCTACCACCCTCAAGTTAAAAATCTGAAGCCAAGCACCTATCGGTGTGTTCCGACAACTGCACGTGAGAGCCAGTTTCTTCTAGGCTTTGTGTGTTTACCAACTTCGGCCACATCATCACTTACCATGGTGAGATTGTAGTCAAACACAGGCCTATACACAGAAAAAAAAACTATAGCGGCCTTACTCATAAACGCTATTTAACTAAATCTACTGATTAAATGGTCAAATAACTAACGTCACCTTGCTGTCATTGTCAAACAATTTGACGTTATTTAGGTGACCACTTAATCAGTTTATTAGTTAAATAACGTTTTATGAGTAAGGGGGTAGTAAAATAAATAATAAACAAATGCTGTATAGTTAGACATTACAGACTCAGACGAGTCGGACTCGCGTACGGAGGATGTCCGCGAGTCCGACTCGCACTTGACCAGAAAGAGTTTTTCTACCTTTTTCAATCCTCTGTTGATTAGTATGGGCAGCACTGCAGAGCGCGGTGGTGAGATCCCTCGCCCTGCCCAACAAGTGTTCCAAACACTTGAACCTTGTCGTGAGGTGTGCACAGATGTGAGTCAACACTGTGTGTCCTGTGCGAGAGTCGATTGTAGGGAAGTTTGGTGACTCCTCGCTTACTGACGTGTCTTCTTCCTGTATCATATACAACAATGTGTAACAGATTTGGATACTATATCGTTGAACGGTTTGTTCAGAATTTCCTACTGAATCGATGTATGTAACTTAAATATATTTTTGTCTATTATCTATTCGGATTGTTGTATATTTAATCATTTAAAAACATTAATCGGTTGACATAAGTGATAGGTGACGTGATGATTGACAATAAAGTTCATGATAAAAACAATCATTGATCAGATAGCTGTAGATTATTAATAACTTCAGCGTAAATTAGTTTTATATTGTAATCATAACTCTAGTTTCAATGAATGTAAAGATATTTCAAAATATGAATTTTCTGGTCATGCTAATCAGGTCGAGGGCAAAAACGGTCATCTTCCTTTATCTATAAATCAAAATTATACTTTAAGTAGTATGCAAAGTTGAATATTGTATCAACTCACATCAATTTTCCCTAACGCAGAGGCAAGTTTTAACAGCAAATCGTCGAGTAGCTGCGCTTCCTGTTGCTCCCTACATCCAGCTGTTAACAGCGGAGGTATCAGCGGCAGGCACTCCTGCTTACTGCTGCGTATGTATTCTTCCAGCTTTATTATTATCTGTAGGAAATAACAGGTGGAGATTTCGAGATGGCATATTTTCGAAACCTATGTTGGGTTAGTCATGCTGAACAACTTTTACTATGGAGCCAATAGCGAATTCTCAAAAAAAAATTTTTACTTTCCATAGTGAATGTCAACCTTGCTCGATCATAAAGTATGAAAAGTAAAAAAATGTTTGAGTATTCAGTGTTGGTCCCATAGTAAAAGTTGTTCAGCATGACTAAACCGACATAGGTTTCGAAAATATGCCATCTCGAAATCTCCACCCAGTATAATACAATCACTTAATTTGTTCTTAGTCCCTAGCTTCACACTTTGATGTTTATACCAGTATGTATCTATGCTTAGGTATATCTTATTTAATTGTTAATTATTTGGAAAATAAAATGCCAAACATAGTCAGATTGTCCAAAAAATATTTAAAAAATGTAACCTTGCTGAGTTTCTTGCCGGATTCTTCTCAGTTGAAGGCCGAGTTCCGAACCGGTGGTAAGTTCAGTAAATGACCTTCATGAGTGCCCTTCTGGGGCCTAAATTGAATAAATGGCTTTGACTTTGAGTAGTAGTAGTGCAAAAACAACTGAATGGATTTTAATGAAATTTGGCATGCTGATAGAATATTTTCTGGATTAACACACAGGGTAGTTTTTATCCCGGGAAAGCAATATCATAATGGGGCAGTTGCCTGAAACATAGTAATATAATAAATACGAAAGTGAGTTTGTTTGTTAGTATGTCACCTCTTGACGCCTAAACGCAACACCATAAAGCAAGCAGTGCTTACAACATAATAAGAATACACAAAATCACCATTATAATGTTCTGAGTGCTTACTATGACCTAAGCCAAATAGAGAAATAGTACATTATGATTATGATACATGTGTGCAAAGTTGGTCATTACAAACGAGGCAATATAAAACTGTGCGGTAATGTAAAGTAAAAATCAAAAGTGCGTAATAAGCTGCATTAAGATACTAAAAACGGTGCAATAAATGTCACTTTACGAGCGAGTGTGTTGAAAAGTAATATATACCCACCACAGTACCTACCTAATATCTGATCTAACCATGTTAATTTTTCGTAGACAATGGCCCTGATTCTGTTGTTCACAACTAAACTAATTTTAACCTCACTATATCTGTTTCTAACAAAGAACATAAGAAAAGGATGTAAGAAATTTAGTCCTGTCAAATTAGTCCAATGCTTGTTTTCAATATAAATTTAGTCGCCATCTATCGCGGTTACGCCTAAATACACGCAAAATAAGACGGCAAAGATTAATTTGACAACTTAAAATATGTTCTATCCTTTTTCAATAATGTTCGTAAGAAAGAGATGAGATGTGACTAAAATTAGTTTAGTGCGATTTACAACAAAATCGGCACCAATGGATGATAAATGTTGAAAGATTTATAACTTTTTAAAGACGTACCGTTGTAATTTCAGTGCTGGAACCGACGGGTGTCTCCAGCAACAGTGTGGCAGTCTGTATGAGCATCGACACGTGTTTCTTCACCGTCACATCTCGTTCTTCAGGTATACTCTCAGATTCAATCTGTGCGAGTGCTGTGTGCAACTGTTCTAGTATTTTTGCTATGCACTGTGATGCGGTTGTGTCTGTCAGGTTGGCTGTTGGAAAACGGTTTAGAAGTGTTTTTGTTAATCGTGCTTTACTTTCGTGTTTTTGTATTACGAGACGACCATACTGGTGCACAACCATCGAACTTGTTTGGTGTCGAACCATATGCGATCGTATTGCGAGTGATGCGCCATTTACACATTATAAATGCTGGTTTGATGGGCTTTTGTTTAACCAGAATCTCACGATATTGACCTACTCAAAAAGAGGGGCTATCTAACGTAAAAGTTATTTTTTTTATACTGGGTGGAAACTTCGAGATGGCATATTTTCGAAACTTATGTTGGGTTAGTCATGCTGAACAACTTTTACTATGGGATCAAGGGTGAATAAAAAAAAACTTCATAGTAAATATCAACCTTGCTCGATCATAATGTATGAAAAGTAATTTTTTTTTTTTGAGAATTCAGTGTTCGTCCCATCGTAAAAGTTGTTCAATATGACTACCCAACATAGGTTTCGAAAATATGCCATCTCGAAATCTCCACCTGGTATAATTCCTTATATTAAAACGCTTATAACTGTCTCCCGCAGTTTCACCCGCATTCCCGGGATAAAGTAGCCTTAACACTCTGGGGATAATGCACCTTCCTATCAGTGAAACAATTTTACAATCGGACTCGTAGTTCCTGAGAAATATAAATAGTGTTAAATTAAACATACAAACTCTTCAGCGTTCCAATATTAGAAGAGATAGATAACACTGATTTGGCTTTGTTCTAGACAGATTTAGAAGATAAAGTTGAAATACTTACTAATAGTTGGAAGAAAGCTGTCAATCTTGAGTGAATATGTTGGTGAAAACAATAATCCCAGACAAATCTTGAATATCTCCAAACATCCTAGTGCTGTCTGGTCGTTGAATTCACACATGTCTTCAAACCTGTTACAAAAATATTCATGGTTACTTTTCAACCAATAGCCAAATCAGGGGTTAATTTACTCATCATTGGGAAAAACTTTTTCTATGGGACCACCTCTGAAATCTCGAAAACCCATGAAAATATGGCTAGAGGTTGGAAAGCTACCCTGTATATAAAACGTTTTGACCGCGCCTGTTGGATCGTACGTATCCCACGTCGAATTCATACATCTGTGCTACAAATTCGACCTTAAACCAAAGATCATATGATATGTTATAGATATGTTTTGTATCACTTCTTCTTGTATTATATTGTTATGTTTCGTCTGCTACTATATGGTGTACAATCTTATCTTATCATATGATTGCGTCTCCGTTTCAACTTGGGCAAAAATGGTCTCATACGTCTGTCCAGATGTCCGGATGTCCAGTAGTTCTCCTCTAGTAGTACAGGTCGCATTTCTCAACCGACTCTCGTCAAATTTTGGGCCGGTTTGACGATCAAACGAAATAATAAAAGTAATCCATATTCAATATTGTATCAAGGGACAAAAACTAAGTAGTCAAAAGGTATTACAGTAGTACCCAACTGATATAGCTTACCGATGTACCTGCGCAGAAGGTACATTTTCAAAGCGCGGGAAACGCTATTGGTCGGCAGCTGCCGCCATGTTAGCGCGCGTCGTGCGGAGGGGCGTGACTTGCGAGTGAGACGGAACTAACAGCTGCACTGTATTATGAACTTTATAAGAGTGATCTAAGGTTGATTGTAAGTTTTAAGCATTATTTCGTTAATCTTCGGGGCCATACTTTCTTTTCTGTGCGAAGATTCATGACGCGCCTTATCAGTTGGGTACGTACACGTATAAGTCGATGCACCCGAATTGACTATACATACATTGAAATTACGATATCCTTTGAATATCTCTACTTAGTACAAAAATTGAACGTGGTGTTAATTTACTCACCTACAAATACATCTGTTGTACATAATGCGTGCGATATTGAGCACGTAGTTAGCGACTTGTCGTTTGTCCAAATCAGTAGTTAGTGCGGAGTGCACGTTGCGTAGAGCCCACTGGTGGAAGTCCCGCCGACCGCGGATTTGGTTGCGTTGTTCCATCGATGACCATGGTATGTCTTCACTACACAAAATACATGAAGGTACTGATTACTATATCTCTTTCTAAAAAAGAACATAACAAAAGGATGTACGTAATTTAATCCAATTGATTTTTTCAATATAAATTTAGTCGTCATCAAAATACGTTACGTCTATTTACCCACAAATAAAAACGACAGACTAATTCGACAGCTTTAAATATGTTCTGCCCTTTTTCAATAATGTTTGTAAGAGAGAGATGTGATGTTATTAAAATGAGTTTAGTGCAATTTACAACAGAATCGGCACCGATGTCATACATTTTACTTTTGATAGTTGTCACAAATCAAAGGGTAGAAGGCCGACTTACGAACTGGTAACTTCAGTAGCATTGACCTTCATAAGTGCCCTACTAGGGTCTACATTGAATAAATAGCTTTGACTTTGATTATGACATTCGTTATTGGGCTGAGGAGGCGAGGTATCTCTTCGGGGGGTAAAAGCTATTCTTACGTAATATTTTACCGGTTTATTAATAAATATGCATCATCCAATGAAGAGTGATGGACATTTCAGAGAAAAGCGTTAGGTAAAGGAACTATGAAATCCTATTTTTTAATTTTTATGTACAGTTTTATTTACATATTCTTATTTTAAAACACATTTAAAAAGCTTATAAATAAAAATTATAGTACCTTTATTTCTCTTTTAGCTTTGTTATTGTTTGATTGATATTTTTTTATTTTTGTTTCCTGTTTGTTTTTATAATGTTCGTTATTTTTTATTAGCTTCTATGTATTTTGTTCTCTATATAAAGATTTTATAGAGTTGTAACTATATAATTTAAAAACCATTAACATACCTATACAACAATTCCAAAAGCCTCACACAAAACCTAAGATCCCACAGACACGGCAAAGGTTTGAACGGGCCCGCTCTATCCTTCACCAAGTTGGACACTTTAGTTGGCGCTTTGCCTTTCTCCTTCTGCGTCTTTTGACTTTTCTGTGATTTTATCGTCTCTTTGGTCTCGTTTAGTGTTTTGTTACCTTTCTTACCAGCTTTTGGAGGCGCCTGAAATTTCAAATACATTAGGAGAGGATAACAATTCAATTCCATGTTTTTTTTTCTATCACTCACACACTGATGAGATTCCATATTTCCTTACATTTTTCCCCAAGTTTAAGTTTCACCCTTATTGAAATTTATTTCATCAAAACCCACATTATTCTATTCTAATAGACTTTCGCAGGCAGTTATGTATAGTATTGCAATTTTAAGCCATAAATATCACGCCGTGGGGAAAAGATTTCAAACAAAATAAACGTCATTGCCTTCTTTGGGTTAATTGTTTGATAGTAGACAGCAAGAGGTTCCCAAATTTTATTTTCTCGTAGACCACTTTAAAAAAAATCTGATTTCGGTGGACACTTTGCTGCTTCATTTCTACCATATTGCCAAAACATGTAAAAATATGAAGATATAGATCTGAAGCCGAGTCTCCCGTGGACCCCTAGGGGTCCTCCCGGACCACTTTGGAAATCACTGGCTTACACCAACCTTTGTTAAATCCATAAGCTGATTACAAGCTTTGAAAAGCCTATAAACGGAGTTGGCGATGTCACTGCTATTTCGGTTCCATTGCATTACTTTATATGCTATCAATGCTTCGTAACTCTGCAGTATTTGTTGAACTTTCAGGTTTTTCGCCTTCGATTCTGGTGTTAAATCGGCAAGACCGGGGTCTTCCTATAAAATATTGATAGATGGAAAATATATATTAGTATTTTTAACATAGCAAACTTTATAACATACTGAAATAAAGTCTAAAATACAGTGGTATTTCCAAGTAAGAATTGATTAATAGAAGACATATACATAGCCAAAAAAGGGTGTGAAGAGATTTCTGCAGGTTCGGCAACGCGCGAGTGATACCCCTGGTGTTGCAAGTGTCCATAGGCTACGGTAACCGCTTACCATCAGGCGGGCCGTATGCTTGTTTGTACCTTAGTGGTATAAAAAAAACGAGAGAAGAAAAACGGTAGAACTGTGTAAAATTATCCTTATTTCATTAACATAAGGTGAAAAATATCTACAGACTTGTACCATTTGGTGCCACAAAAAATACCTTGCTGAGTTTCCTAATTTATGAACCTGTTTTGAAATAACGGCCTTAATTGAATAAATTCGTTTTGAGTTTGAGTTTATTATCGGCATAATACAATATGTTTCATTAACAAGAAATGTAATAAAACCTAGTAATTTTATTCTAAAGTTCTTTATGAGCCGTATTAACCAACCATGGTGCTAATTCTGTTGTTTACAACTAAACTAAGTCTCACTATATCTCTTTCTAACAAACACATAAGAAAAGGATGTAAGAAATGTAGTCCTAGAAATTGCTTGCTTTCAACATAAATTTAGCCGCCATCATAATTGGCTACTTATATTTACCCGCAAATGAAAACGGCAAAGACTAATTTGACAGCTTTCAATATGTTCTATCCTTTTTGATAAGTTTAGTTCGATTTACAACAAAATAAACTTACCAAATCGACCTGTCCAAAGTTGTCGCTATCACACAGCTGGTCCATTATATTGGTGAGCTTACTCCTTAGGTAAGCACTCCCAGTTTCTCCATTCTGACTGGCCAATATATCCTCTAAGTCATCTTCTTCTACCGGTTGGAGAAACTGGGCTATGGCGAATAGAAGATGAGATATTGGCTCCTGAAATACGTATTATTTTTTATAGCTGTCCCCGAAGTTTCTCCCGCATACCTGGAATAAATGATGCCCCTCTCCATACCATAGGTTATCCACATGCCAAATTTCATCGCAATCGATTTCAGAAACGTAGTAACTTTTGCGTTCGTAATATTAGTATGGATTTTCACCGTTCCGTAACCCATCCCAACCCCTTTAATTTATTATTTTTATTATTCGTTGTTAAAGCGGCAATAAAAATACTCATTCTGTGAAAATTTCTGTCTACCATATATGTTATCATGAGATCCAGCCCACTGACAGACAGACGGACGGACGGTCCGACGGACAGACAGAGGCATAGTAATAGGGTCCCGTTGGCACCCTTTGGGTGAAAAATAATTTCATATTTACTTAAACCCCAAAAAGATGGATTATCTGAAAATCATGCAAAAGCCCTTAAATAAGAGATATCCAAATGTACTCACAACTAAAACACCCGTAGTAGCGGTGACCTGCACACATTTGTCGAACGAAAATGCACTACCATCCTCCGGCAAGTATTTGCTGAGGTGTTCGTACAACAGCTCTAGTATTGATTCGTGTAACGACAGCTTCTCCCTTGCACACTCGAATATTTCTGGAATCCAAATTCATTTATTTCAAACAGACCTTCACAGGCACATATGAACTCTAATACCGGTTCGGCAGGTTGCATTTAATAAATAAATATCTTGGGACTTTCCTCACACGGGCATCTGATCCCAAACTAAACAGTTGTACTATGGAACCAGATAACTGATTTACTACTTTGTGTTACATACTTAATATTAAAACCCAGTCTGAGGACATGTTCACGCACACAAATGCATGTCCTGTGCGAGAATCGAACCCACGACTTGCGGCGCGTTAGATGGAGTCTTAACCAACTGCTCCAACTGGCCTGTCAGCATTTACCGAGAAGAGCCGTTAAGAAACTCAGCAAGGTTACATTTTTAAATATTCTTTGTACAATCACTCTGTATCTGACAATAAACTCAGCAACTACTCTTTTCAATTCAATTATATTTTTTTTTTAATATTTAATGGGTTTGCGCTTGACTGCAATCCCGCCTGATGGTAAGCGAGGATGTAGTCTAGGGTGGACCGCGCGTACCCATAAGATGCCTGTTCACTCTGGCCTTGAATATTACCATGTTATAAGTGTCTGGAAATACGTTGTCCACAACTTGGCCGTGCGTATAAGGTAAGAGGAAGCGAAACGCTTGGTACGGCAAGACGGAATTTCGACGACGAAGCGGTGGAGACCTCCTGACGCCTAGTGGTCCGATAGAAGAACGGGGATAATGGGACAAGATTATGTAGTTCTGTATTGCATTCTGTATATAAATAGTAAATTAAGTATGTATAGTTACTAGTATATAGCAGTTGTTTGACGGCGGCGTCTTGCACGAGACATCGGCGTAGTATCGACACCACTTCCATACACATCGCTTCATTGCGCACCCGTGACGTCACACTACATACAAATTTAATCACTTATTTATTGGTTACATATAATAACTTATAAAAAAACTAGGTTGGCAGAGGTGTAGTACTGAGTACAGTGTAAACTTACTATAACACCACCGTTTTATAATGACCAGATGAAATAGTTGATGCTTGCCGCGAGGCGTCAACTATTTCATCTTGTCATTATAAAATTGACAAATATGGGTAGTTTTTGTCGAGTCGTAGCGGTGTTGTTATAGTGAGTGATGACCTTAATCGTATACCCATTGAGTCCTAGACTTAGTACCTGAAGGAGAAGATAATGGGCAAACGACTAATAATTAAAAGCGGTAGAAAACGATAATACGAAAGCGACTTTATTTTAAATTATTATTATGAAAAACTGAATCGCTTACTCAAAAAACTAAATCGGGCGTTTATTTTCTTATGATAAATACCTTCTGGCATTGGATATATTTCTTTGCATTATTTATTTTGTTGCATTTCTTGATTTTCAATACCATAGAGTTAGCAGGTTTAATATAATTTGGGTTGCAATGTAGAGACTTTTGCCGAATTCTGCCCCTTAAGTTACCCTCACTGACCCGTCTAAAATGTCCACCCTGTATAGTGTATACTAACACGGCTCCCTGCTGCGTCTGATGCAGATCAACAGTGATCTGTGTGAGGTACGAGTGCGCGCTGTACTGGTCGCTGCATATGCTCTGACTGCTCGAGAACGTTCCACGAGGTAGACGCATGTGTTTCAGTACCGTTAGAAACCCTGATAGAGCCAGGCAGCGGTGGTGGGAGTCCCTGGTAAAAAAGTACGTTTATATGTTAAACTGGCATTCAAAATGCTTGGTGTGGTCAATAGAGTGAAGCAGTAGTCGATTAGCTAAAGCTGGCACGTTCAACACATTTACACGTTGCGCTTGTGTAGTGTCTGTGAATAAGCACGCGGCGTGACGTTACAGTGCATGCGCATCATGAAGTCTGTCCGTCTCTCTCGCGCGCGGTCAAGCTTATGTGTATGAAGGAGACTGTTCTATCTGTGACTATCTAAGAGATGTTATTGTTTTGCTTTATAAATATAGAGTGTTTTTTTTTGCATTCGTCATACTGTAAATGGAAATTGCATATGTGTGAGTACTGTGAACGTGCCAGCTTTCGGTAACCGACCTGTACTCACGTATTTTTTCTTATGTCAATCATACAAAAAATTACGAAGATGTGTGTTGAAGTTCCGCGTGATGTCACGTAATGGTACACTTTTCACAAACAAGTGACGTCACGAGCATCCACTCCCGAACTTTGACGCGCTTTATCTATGTAAATTTTTATTGAGTTGATATAGCAAAAAATAAATGTCCAATATTTTTTGATAATGCAACTGACGGACTAATTAGAATTATTTATTACTAGTTGCGCCCTGCGGTTTCGCTCGCGTACCCGAGGTATATCGTAACCTACCCTACCGCTAAAAAATCCGTAAGAACCTTCCCCAGAGTTTTGAAAACGTAATCAAAAAATTGATGAAATCAGTAAAGCCATTCTCAAGTTATGCCGTGACCAATGAAAATAGGGATTAATTTTTATATACAGAGATTTCCCAAGCCACATCTCTATTACACAGCATCAAAAATCTATCTCTAAAGCAATTGACACTTTAAACGAGCCATTTTTTTTTCTTTTCCAATGTAACATCATTACCTAGAGTAGAGTCCCTTCCTGCAGACCATAACAAGCGTGTCCCTAGTCCTCGTGCTGAAGTTAATGAGCGGATGTACCGCGGCGAGCGTTTGAGCGGCGGGCCGGTGGTCGGCGCGCGAGGGCTGGCAGTTCTCCAGGATAGTGCTCACTTGAGTGCACCGCTCTATCGATACTGGGCTCAGCTTGCACAGGATGTGTAGGCATTCTGTTCAAATTATACTCATTTTAGTGATAAAAAAGGCGCAAATACATCTGTGTCATATACACCGTGACTTTTTATTCGTCTTAGAAACGCAGCCCACATAATGTACCCAATAAATAGGTACTAACCATTAAGAAAAAAAAATTTTTTTGATCATTTGTATATTAAAAAAAAATATTAAAATTTATTAGAATTATGAAAAATCGAGTTAATTAATTAAAGTTTACGTATAAAATGGTAGAAAATACGAACCCAGAGCACGAGTCGAGCAGACTGCGCTCCTAACAGGATGTTTAAAACTACGTCATGCGTCATAATAAATAATATTTGTTTTTTTTATTGTTAGTACCTATTCATTGGGTACATTATGTGGGCTGCGTTTCTAAGACGAATAAAAAGTCACGGCGTATTTAAACCGAGGAGATATTGGGCTTTTGTATGAAACAACTGTATTTTTTTGCGACTTCCATACTATGAGAGGTGAGTAATTACTAAGGAGGAGGTTCTCAATTCAGTTGTATGTTCTTTTTAAATGTTTGTTACCTCATAACTCCGTAATTTATTAACCGATTTGGAAAAATCTTTTTTTGTTTGGAAGAGTACACTTCCCGTTTGGTCCCTTTGTCATCAGGTCATGATTTGATTACTTCTTAGTGTACTTTGAAGTCGGTTTAAGTTTTTCGTAAAACAGTTTTCAATTATTGTGATGTTATCTGTAGTATGAATAATTAATTAATTAACGTGATTCCATAGTAGTTCACACAATTAAATTTATATAGAAATATCCATCATACCTGTATACTGGCGTTGAGTATCATCACCGGCGAGCCTATCAGCCAACTGCGACAGTATATGGCCCGCAGTCTCCGGCTGAGACTTGCACAGTCTCACCAGTATCAGCTTGCCGTGAGACCAGCAACTCTGAGCCACTGGCTTCACACGAGACACTGATAGCAGCGAGAACGCCAGGTTTATGAGACCGATCACTGTCAGTTGGCGGTGGTTGGCGCTGGGAAGTACAAATGTTTGTGATAAATTGCCAAACGTGAAAATGAAGCATGTTTGTTCCGAATCTGGGTGTAGATGAGTATACAAATACAATACAGGTTGGAAATTATAGACGGGTCAGCAAAGGCTATCTTAAGAGTTGAAAATACGCGAATATGGTCTTAGGAGACTATTCCATTTTTTGTAAGGAATTTGAAAAATCTTTTCACATTCATTTTGCTAGCAAAGTTTTTTTTTGATTTGTGACATTAAGAGCATATATGCTACCCGGCCGCGCTCGAATTTAGGTATTTGCCAGCGCCAAGCCGAGTCAACGCGGGGCCAACATTGGTGCGGCTCCTCCGCCAACGTACTGCGCGCGTTATTATTATTTTGATACTTTTCAGTATGGCTTCATGTCGATCGATGTAGACAAAACTATTATAAACAAGGTATCTGGTAGGTTGAATTAGGTTATAAGTAGTTATATAGTACAATGTACTGAATATAGTTTTTTTTACACTAGTAAACAAAGTAGTTCAGGTACCTATATAATTTGTTATCCAATTAAACTTTTATTTGGTTTTATTTTGTTAAAATAATTCTATATTATTATTAATATAATTATAATAGCGACCCGCCCCGGCTCCCCACGGGTGCAATGTCATGTGGTGCCGAGCGATTTGCGCGCTCGCTCGCGCGCTACTGGTCTCATTGCTCTCAAAATTGATATTAGAGAGTCTCTTGGACATTATAACATAAATCTTTGCGATTGCTATCAAAATTAATATTTGAGAGACTCTTGGACCATTTAACATGAATCTTTGCTCAAAATTGAAAAAAAGTGTCCGCCATTTTGAACTATTTTGTTACTGGTCCGATTGCTATCAAAATTCATATTTGAGAGACTCTTGGACCATATAACATTACTCTGCGCTCAAAATTGATAAAAAGTGTCCGCCATTTTGAACTTTTTAGTTATTGGTCCGATTGCTCGCAAAATTGAGATTTGAGAGGCCTTGGGATTACAAAACACGAATCTTTTTCAAAATTCAAAAAAGTGTCCGCCGTTTTCGGCTCACAAATTTGATATTTGAGAGACTCTTGTACCATATAACATGAATCTTTGCTCAAAATTGAAAAAAAGTGTCCGCTATTTTGAACTATTTTATTACATGTCCGATTGCTATCAAAATTGATATTTGAGAGACTCTTGTACCATATAACATGAATCTTTGCACAAAATTGAAAAAAAGTGTCCGCCATTTTGAACTATTTTATTACAAGTCCGATTGCTATCAAAATTGATATTTGAGAGACTCTTGTACCATATAACATGAATCTTTGCTCAAAATTGAAAAAAATGTCCGCCCTTTGGAACTATTTTATTACAGGTCCGATTGCTATCAAAATTGATATTTGAGAGACTCTTGTACCATATAACATGAATCTTTGCTCAAAATTGAAAATAAGTGTCCGCCATTTTGAACTATTTTATTACATGTCCGATTGCTATCAAAATTGATATTTGAGAGACTCTTGTACCATATAACATTAATCTTTGTTGTCACAAAATTGAAAACAAGTGTCCACCATTTTGATGTATTTTGTTACTGGTCCGATTGCTCGCAAAATTGAGATTTGAGAGGCCTTGGGATTACAAAACACGAATCTTTTTTCAAAATTCAAAAAAGTGTCCGCCGTTGCATTATTTTGTAACTGGTCTGATTGCTCAAATATTTGTGATTTGAGAGGCCTTGGGATTACAAAACACCAATCTTCTCTTAAAATCCCAAAAAAGTGTCAACCATTTTGAACTATTTTGTTAAAGTTCCGATTGCTCTCAATATTGATATTTGAGAAACTCTTGGACTATATAACATGAATCTTTGCTCAAAATTGAATAAAAGTGGTCCAAGAGTCTCAAATATCAATTTTGAGAGCAATCAAAGTTAAAGTCAAAGTCAAAGCCATTTATTCAATTTAGGCCCCAGAAGGGCACTTATGAAGGTCACATTTACTGAAGTTACCACCGGTTCGGAACTCGGCCTTCAACTGAGAAGAATCCGGCAAGAAACTCAGCAAGGTTACATTTTTTATATATGGTATTTTTGGACAATCTGACTATGTTTGGCTTTCTTTTCCAATCAGACCAGTAACAAAATAGTTCAAAATGGCGGACACTTTTTTTCAAATTTGTGCAAAGATTCATGTTATATGGTTCAAGAGTCTCTCAAATATCAATTTTGAGAGCAATCGGACCAGTAACAAAATAGTTCAAAATGGCGGACTCTTTTTTTCAAATTTGTGCAAAGATTCATGTAATATGGTTCAAGAGTCTCTCAAATATCAATTTTGAGAGCAATCGGACCAGTAACAAAATAGTTCAAAATGGCGGACATTTTTTTTCAATTTTGAGCAGAGAATCATGTTATATGGTCCAAGCGTCCCTCAAATATCAATTTTGAGAGCAATCGGACCAGTAACAAAATAGTTCAAAATGGCGGACAATTTTATTCAATTTTGAGCGTAGATTAATGTTATATGGTCCAAGAGTCTCTCAAATATCAATTTTGAGAGCAATCGGACCAGTAACAAAATAGTTCAAAATGGCGGACACTTTTTTAAATTTTGAGCAAAGATTCATGTTATATGGTCCAAGTGTCCCTCAAATATCAATTTTGAGAGCAATCGGACCAGTAACAAAATAGTTCAAAATGGCGGACACTTTTTTTCAATTTTGAGCGAAGATTAATGTTATATGGTCCAAGAGTCTCTCAAATATCAATTTTGAGAGCAATCGGACCAGTAACAAAATAGTTCAAAATGGCGGACACTTTTTTTCAATTTTGAGCGAAGATTAATGTTATATGGTCCAAGAGTCTCTCAAATATCAATTTTCAGAGCAATCGGACCAGTAACAAAATAGTTCAAAATGGCGGACACTTTTTTTCAATTTTGAGCGAAGATTAATGTTATATGGTCCAAGAGCCTCTCAAATATCAATTTTGAGAGCAATCGGACCAGTAACAAAATAGTTCAAAATGGCGGACACTTTTTTTCAATTTTGAGCAAAGATTCATGTTATATGGTCCAAGCGTCCCTCAAATATCAATTTTGAGAGCAATCGGACCAGTAACAAAATAGTTCAAAATGGCGGACACTTTTTTTCAATTTTGAGCAAAGATTCATGTTATATGGTCCAAGCGTCCCTCAAATATCAATTTTGAGAGCAATCGGACCAGTAACAAAATAGTACAAAATGGCGGTCACTTTTTTCAATTTTGAGCAAAGTTTCAATTTTTAGCAAAGATTCATGGTATATGGTCCAAGTGTCCCTCAAATATCAATTTTGAGAGCAATCGGACCAGTAACAAAATAGTTCAAAATGGCGGACACATTTTTCAATTTTGAGCGAAGATTAATGTTATATGGTCCAAGAGTCTCTCAAATATCAATTTTGAGAGCAATCGGACCAGTAACAAAATAGTTCAAAATGGCGGACACTTTTTTTCAATTTTGAGCAAAGATTCATGTTATGTGGTCCAAGCGTCCCTCAAATATCAATTTTGAGAGCAATCGGACCAGTAACAAAATAGTTCAAAATGGCGGACACTTTTTTCAATTTTGAGCGAAGATGAATGTTATATGGTCCAAGAGTCTCTCAAATATCAATTTTGAGAGCAATCGGACCAGTAACAAAATAGTTCAAAATGGCGGACACTTTTTTTCAATTTTGAGCAAAGATTCATGTTGTATGGTCCAAGCGTCCCTCAAATATCAATTTTGAGAGCAATCGGACCAGTAACAAAATAGTTCAAAATGGCGGATACTTTTTTCAATTTTGAGCAAAGATTCATGTTTTGTGGTTCCAAGGTCTCTCAAATATCTTTTTTTATACCATAAAGTCAGTAAACAAGCATACGGTCCGCCTGATGGTAAGCGGTTACCGTAGCCAAAATATCACTATGTATAATATTGCCCTTAGTGATATGATAGGTAATAATGCATTCTAGTGGTGAAAGCTCGGTACAGTAGTTTTTGAGTTTATTGAAATTACAAACAAACAAAACATAAAAAAATACATCTTTTCTTGTATCGTATTATTATTAGAATATATAAACGGAGGAAAATTCAAACATAAGGCGGCTCTTAGAATATGACAAACTAGCAGCGAAACCCGGCGTTGCTCGGGTTAAAATACATCGCATGTTTAATGGTATAAAAAATATATAAGGATATTTTTTTTAACATATAGATTTCTATTTTCGATATTGAGAGACTTTCCAGAACATTCAAATAGTTTGTTCTTTTTTTTACTCGACTGCAATCACAATTGAACTGACGAAAAGTCCCTGAATTTCGATTTATATACCGAAATTTCCAGTACCAGATCACTCTAGAATATTTAGATGTACATCTAAATATTCGTTTTTTATAGATCAATAATAACACTCGTACACATTTTGGAACTTTCCAGACCAAACCAAAAATTCTTGATCATAATAAATTGCACTCATTTATGACCTTCCCAGATAATTCGGATAATTCCCAGATACATTTCTAGAACGTTCTCGAACATTCTAACTCGATAATAACAGTTTTGGGACATTTTGGAACTTTCTAGATGAAGCCAGAAATTTGTAGAATTTTCTCAAACATTCTATATCGATTATAATAGTTTGCAATCATTCTAGAATTTTCTAGATCATTTTTCATAAATTATAACCGTTTTACTCATTTTGGAACTTTCTAGATCATTCAAGAAATTTCTCGAATATTCTAAATCGATCATAATCAATTGCACTAATTTTGTAACTTTCCAGATCATTCGGAAAATTTGTAGAACGTTCTTGAACATTCTAACTCGATAATAACAGTTTTGGACATTTTGGAACTTTCTAGATGAAGCCAGATCAATTATAACCGTTTTACTCATTTTGGAACTTTCTAGATCATTCCAGAAATTTCTCGAACATTCTAAATCGATCATAATCAATTGCACTCATTTTGGAACTTTCCAGGTCATTCGGAAAATTTCTAGAACATTCTCGATCATTCTAAAATGATCATAATAAATTGCACTCATTTTGGAACTTTCCAGATCATTCTGGAAATTTCTAGAACGTTCTCGAACATTCTAACTCGATAATAACAGTTTTGGATATTTTGGAACTTTCTAGATGAAGCCAGAAATTTGTAGAACTTTCTCAAAACATGCTATATCGATTATAATAGTTTGCATTCACTCTAGAATTTTCTAGATCATTCCAGATATTTGTTTAACTTTCTAGTACATTCCAGATCGATTATAACAGTTTTACACATTTTGGAACTTTCCATTCCAGAAATTTTGAGATCTTTTCAGAAGTCCTCATGCGTTAGAAAAAGACAGCAATATATGTTTTAACATTTTCGTCACCCACAACCACCCCCTTCCACCCACCACGACTAAACTCCCTTACTACCACCTGGAGACCAAGGGGTATTTACCACCCCAACGGGAAGTTGATTGGGGTTGGTGGTGATTGAGAAAACTGCGTATTTACGTACCCACAAAAGCATTTTATATATATTATTAGATTAGATTTATCCATTACTTCTAATTGGCATTGATCGATCGTGCCTTTCTAGGGTCGATGATTTCCGGTAGAAGACATTTATTAACTATAACAAAAAAAAAAGAATATTTGTCAGCTATAATTCAAAACAGTTACCATTTATCAATATAACTTAACTTACCCTAGTGGTATCAAAAGTGGTAAGAGCGCGCTATAATGCGGGCGATTGTACCAATACTCTCAATCGTAATAATATGTTGGCGAACTTAGCGCGCGGAAAACAGAGCGATACGTCCTCTCTCTGAGACGGCGGAGCCGGGTCTGCCGAGCCGTGGCCTCCGCAATCGATTTATATAGCAGTTTTAAAATATTCGGTATAAAATAATTATAATATTTTTACGGATTTTTTTAATTTACTAATTTTAAGCATGAACTGCTGCGTATTAATAAACAGTAATTATGAAGTTTGACAAACGATTTCCATATTAAAAACGGCGCTAAACATCGATAAAAATCTTAATTTTTACGCAGTTTTATTTTGTCATTTTCATAACAAAAATGTACTAAACGTTATGATGCTATCTTCAAGAAAAATAGAAGACAATATGTACTTTTCAAAATGTATTTTTGTATTTTTTTGTTTCAAGTACTTTCAATACCTATTTGACTGCAAAGACAGCATGTTCCGTAAAATTCAAAAAAGGTCTCTCAAGGAACTGCTCTAAACTAAATAACAAATAGTCAATTTAATGTTATTTCTTCAAGAAAAGTAGAAAAATAAATGTCCTATTGGATTTACGACAACACAAATGAATAACTATCAATATAACTGAGTATTGTCACACCGAAAACCTGGAATATTGCGGCATTGTGCGTTATTACGTTATAAACGCTCTTAAAGCTAATAATATTATTTTTCCTAAATCGCCGTTTTCTAGCTGACTGCAATTTTTTTTCTAAGTCTGTTGCAAGCGTCGGCTACGGTGACCGCTTACCATCATGTAGATCACATGCTTGTTTACCACCTTAGTAAAAAACAAGTTGTACTATAATAGTAATAATAGATACCTTTCAGTAGTGAGCACTTTGAGCACGCTCGCCACATCGACATCAGGCGGCAGTACGGAGCGCGCCCACGCTGACTCTTTACTTCTTAACTCATCCAGCGCGCGTTGTTCTATCGCTGATTTTATTACCTTTTAACATTGACTGAAGTTTTAATGGATATGAAACTGTGTAAAGATAATCTGAAATATAATATTTTAAATCAGCTGAATGCAGCTGAAGAATGGCCTACCTGCACATAAGCCTCAACAAGGAACGGTTATATGTGTCGCCGGAGGAATATGAGAATCGTTCGTTTAAGACAAAACCAGGAACATTATTCGAACGTAAAATTTTCAATGATACGTACAGTATTACCCAACTAATATGGCTTACCGATGTACCTGTGCAGAAGATACATTTTCAAAGCGCGGGAAACGCTATTGGTCGGCAGCTGCCGCCATGTTAGCGCGCGCCGTGCGGAGGGGCGTGACTTGCGAGTGAGACAAAACTAACAGCTGCAGTATATTATGAACCTTATAGTAGTGATCTAAGGTTGATTGTAAATTTTAAGCATTCTTTCGTTAATCTTCGGGGCCATACTTTCTTTTCTGTGCGAACGGAGATCCACGACGCGCCATATCAGTTGGGTACTACTGTACAAATATTCATTAGTTTATATATAATCGTACAGGGTCAGTAGACAAGATGGTTATCGAAAATAGTCATCGTTAGTAAACGATCAACCTTTGTATGGAATTGACATTTCAAATCGAAATATCACGTGATTTTTAACAATCCCTTATGTCAATCCCATACAAAGGTTGATCGTTTACTAACGATGACGAATGTCGACAACCATCTTATCTAGGGGGGCTGGTGTCCAACCGTAATGTTGTAAACAAAACGCAAGGTACGCGCTGATAAGATGAATGACTCACGTGTATCATTCCATGCGATAGTGAAACTTGAATAAAACATTCACCATTCATTTAAAAAGCTAGGATTTAAGTGAGGTAGAGCATGGCGTTTATTAGTTCAAAGAGCAGCTCGACTGGGGGAGTACCTCCACCTTACGGAATACCGTAGCCAAATAACTCTATGTTGTGTACCTGCGCGTGAGTAAGGTCGCCAGAGCTCATTGGGGAGGGAGAAAGGTCGGTAACGCGTGAGCGATGCCTCGTGTGTTGCAACGTCCATATGGCTACGATAACCGCTTACCATCAGGCAGGCCATATGCTAGTTTACCGACTTCGTTGTATAATAAGCAAGAAAACATACTCACATCCAAACAAACAGATCTAAAGTCGGCTCCCTTATCGGACACAGCTAAAGCTAGATCTATAAGGAAGGGTGCTCGCAACAACTGCGTCTTAGGCCAGCATTTGATGTGTTTACGGACCAGCTCCGGTTCTGCTGCGCCTTGTGAGATGTGGTACAAACAGGTGGATAAGCAGCGGCTTAGCTCTGCTGGACTGTGTTGTACTGGAAAATAAAATAATTAATTAGATAGTATACATATGTATACACTCAGTGAAATTCAACAAAGTTTTTCTCTGATACTATTGATTGAAATTATGAGGTATTATGCAGGCAGAATCTTATAAAATATAGATTATGATATATGTAATATCTCAACATTTGAATCTATACAGTGCGAGAAAATAGCTTTTGAATTTCACTACATAGTATTATGTATTTATGTCCTCGACTGTAATAGAGAGAGTGACCACATTAAGTCCTCTATTTTAACAATACTAAACAAACTAATGGTACTAATAACATAAAAGCGAATGTGAGTCGCCCGAACACAGTTTGCACAAACATCCTGCCTTGTATTTGTCCTCCTCCATATGACTCTATTACTAAGTCTCCGCTGTCCGTCCATCCGTCCATTCATCCGTCCGTCCGTCCGTCTGTCTATCTGTCACTGGGCTGTGTAACTTAATAGGTAGACAGTGGAAATTTTCACAAAATGTGTTACTATTGCCGCTATAACATCAAATAATAAAAATGAAAAATTAAACAAGATCCCAATACAAAAAACGTCTTTACGGAACCCTTCATGTGCGAGTCCGACTCGCAATTGGCCGGGTTTTTTGACTTTGTGTGGTTACCACCTTCAGCCATATCAACACTTACCATGGTAAGCTTGTATTGAGACCAATATCGGTAATAGATTGTATTTAAACCGAGAGGTACTACAAGGTACACTTACAATACCACCATGCTATGGTTTCCTCGCGTTGTTTTCCTTCATAAGCTCATTTGAGAACCCACAAGCTTCGCAATGGCATTCAACGTTGTTTCCACTAAGGTATCATCACTTTAAACATTTGTATAAACTTACCGATGTCATCTATATCCATAGTTGTAGATTCGGAATCTTGTGGTGGTGGTTCCAGTTTACTGTATAGCCGTATGCTGAAGTAATGACTTAAGTGTGCCAACACTATCTCTAAGTTGTATGATTTACATAATCTGAAATTTAAATCATAGGTAAAGGAACTTTATTCAATTGAGATAAGAAACAATTTTAAAAGCTACTTAGGATACTTTAATTTTTTTAGTTTATTCGGGATATTGCATTGTGAGACAATCTACGTACCTACGGTATCAGGCGGACATTAAACTAGTCGCTATGTTGTAGCATAAAAAAATATATAATAAACATCAATTTATGATTTATAGTAAATAGACATTCTTACTTGAGCAATTGATGAACCAATGGAGGCAGTGTGTCAGGTGGTATGTCTATGATGTACGAGCAGATTTTATTCACCACCTGCTTGTGATCAACTCGAGATAATTGCATGTCTCTGGAAGTAGAACACATACATTTTATAAAACTATATTTTTTGTTCCACACTTAAATTTTATGACTACCAGAAAGTAACTATAAGTTATTATGTTATTTTTTATTATTTTATAGGCTTGTGTTTCACCACAATCACACATACATAAGTGATGTATTAGCATACAAAACCCAGAATAAAATTAATTGTTATCATACAGATATTCCCTGCTGAGTTTTCACAGAATAAGTAAAAGTCATGTCACTGACTTTCCTCTAACTTATAAAAATATACAGAATGTTTAGCCAGTATGGGCAAATTCTGAACTACAGGTCTGAGAGAACATAAAATAATATTTTGGATAACTTCTAGCAACTTGTGACCAAGATTGTCATACATTTTGTTCATATTGTGAAGTTTTTAATATATTTAATTTTCTTCAAAATTCAGCTCATGGTTCCTTTCAGCATTTTTCTCTAAGACATGTAGTTCAGAAGTTGCCCTAACTGACTAGAAAAATAAACACCTTTATATCAATATTTCAAGCAAATTTAGCTTGTTTGTCTTATTTCATAAAGAATGTTCATAAGCGCGAGAACCAACAGGTTAAAACTACCCATACTATAAATCTACTAACTTGAACATAGCAGTAAGCTGTACCAGCTGCCCCTCCCTCCAGCGGCACTGGCACAGGGCATGTACACACTGCTCCTTGTACTCCTGACTGGACATATCCGTACCACAGTGCTTTATAACATCATGTGAGGATAACGCACTCATGCATTCTGGGAGGACATCACGCCAACTGGAAATATAAGTATTAAAATTTATTCTATAGCTTATTTTAGTTCTGTTCACATGTGTTTTTTTTTTTTTTTTTTATACTACTTAATCGGTAAACAAGCATACGGCCGCCTGATGGTAGCCATGTAGACGCTTGCAACACAAGAAGTATCGCTCACGCGTTACCGACCTTTCCCCCCTCCCCTATGAGCTCTGGCGACCTTACTCACGCGCAGGAACACAACTTAAAGTTATTTGGCTGCGGTATTCTGTAAGGTGGAGGTACTTCCCCAGTCGAGCTGCTCTTACTCTCTGGTGTAGTAAACGTGTTATCTAGAAGAACTTTGTATCATTATCAATGTCTCACTGATTGGTTTCACTACCAAGGCTGTCACCACCTGATGAACAAGGTGGGGGCAAGTTGGGAGAAGGTGTGTAGGTACAGTCAAGAGCACATGAAACTTTACACTTGTTTGTAGTGCGAGACTTATTACCTCTACCTATGCTGATTCTAATAATAACAAGTGAGTGGAGTTAGGACTATGGTTGCCATGTCACTACTGTCTCCGTTGAGATACTAATCCCAGCAAAAATGGCTATCAGCGGTCATCTATACTAATATTATAAAGAGTAAAGTTTGTAAGTTTGGATGTAGGGGGAATCAGAACTAGTAAAATGGTTCTGAAAATTCTTTCACTAGTAGGCAGTTAAATTATCTAACATGCCATAGCCTTCCTTTACTGCCCAAAAAAGGATTGTAATGACTTCAGGGTTCTCGTATGTATGTGAGTTTATTTATTCCACCATAATCACATGAACATGGATTTTGATGTATGAGGTAAGTTAAGAATCCTTACATCATCCCAAGTGATTATGGCAATTTTTTTTTTTAACATTTTGCTAATTTATTGGCAGGGCACTACTGCCCTACAACAAAAACACTACTGTTTTTGTTTTTTTTAACTTTATCCTGGGAATGTGTTGTAACAGTAGGGAAGCATCTAGTCACTGAATAAATCCCCAGTTCTCTCTTATGAAGGCTCAAATAATACATATTTTACAAGTAATTATTTTGTCATTTCATATTTTGAATATTTTAGATGAAAAGCAGAGAAAAGCTAGACACTTACATCATATTAACATCACGGTCGTCAACTATACTTTGTACAGTATCATTGCACCACCGCACTAGATCATCTACTGGTAACCTCGGCAGCTCAAGACATAGTCGGCTGATGATATCTCCACAATGGGTGAGCGAGGTTGACTCCTTCCTCATTGCATCAAGACCTATGTCTATGATCTGTGGAACATGAATATAGGAACTTTAATAAAGTTATCTGTGTATTTAAGGTAGATTTTACATGTTGTGATACAATTAATATCTAGAGGTACATTATTAGCACCCATACGAAAATAGCAAATTACTATAATGATTCTTCAACTCTTATCAACAATTTACCTTAACTTTTAGCATGGCTGATGAATTATTGTTGTCAGGAAGACCATTCAGAACGCAGTTTAAAACATCTCCACCATCACTATTTATAATACTTCTGGGTAAAAATTTTAGAATCTGCAAATAATATAAACAAATAAGAAATGAAGTGGCAAAATAAGAAAAAAAACAGGTAAACAGTTTAGAGTTTAACCTGGTCTATCTTAGAGATGCAAAATTCCTTAAGTTCTTCCCGTTTACTGTGTACATGACCTAATTCATTTATTTTTGTACATATTGCAGATATATCCATTGTGGACACAATATTTATTAAATACCAAGTTCGATTCTGTCTAGAATTTAATAATCTAGAAGTTGTTGATTTGATTTTGAGTATTTTGACTTTTCTTTGGACCCGCCAAAACGAAAGAATGAATGAATGAAAACACAGACCACTATAGGGGAATGAAATGTTTTTTTTTTGTTAATTTGTTCATGACCATGGATACAAAGTCCTTCAGTCGCATACAATTTATTTATAATATCACTCTAATATAGTCCGCACATCAACATTCACATAGTCCACATGTTCAGTCACCGTCCAGTCATGTTTTAGTACAATGGTGGTCCTTGGACTAAAACTTTTCATGGACTTTTTGAGACAACTTGTAAAGTCACGAAACACATAATTCAGTTCATTTCACTTCACCAGTGCACATGGATTGATCTTTATTGGATAAAATACCACCGATAATATGCAATAAAACTCAAAATACACGAATTCATGAAAATATAAATGAATACGCTACGTCACTCTGCAAGTTCCCGCCAAAAAGTCCGAATGAAATGAACAGCGTTCAGCGTTGCCACATGATATGCGGGAAATCCTACCTTGAAAGCTAAAAAGATACGATCTGGGTCCAAATGCCTAGGTCGACTTATTAGATATTTTTTTTTGTATTTATTTGTTTTTTTATATGCTGGCTGAATTTGACCACAATTTCATTATCCGTGATTTCCGTCAACACCAGTACGGTCTAAATGCCTTGAAGCTTGAAACATGTATAAAATACCTGTTGCCCGTTTCAAAAATTTGCAAACCATTTGTCAACCACCACTGACCTCTATTATACAAGTACGCTGGACAGAATATCATCGACCTTTTATTGAACCCATTTGATTTTCGCCATTTTGGCGCTGATAGCAATCGTGAGCGTCCACGGAACTAATAGTAGAGACGGGACATTTTAGTGTCTATATCGATAAAAAACGATTTTTCTTTTTTATTTATCGACATAATTTGTTCCTGTGATTTCGTCCGCGTAATCTTTAGATATTGTAGTCCCTAAACTAATAAATAAATAACCCTTACTTTCGTATTCATAATATTACAGGCATACTTAGCGCATAAGTGAGTAGGTTCCTGTGGTAGTGGAGCGGTGCGGGAGGGGGTGATATTTGAATTTTGACATAATTACTGTCTCGCTATACACGATACATTTTTAATTCTCTTTTGTCATTTGACATAATGAAGACACCCTCCGCACCGCTCCACTACCACAGAAACCAACTCAGTTAAGCGCTGTCTGTAGAAGCAATTAGGAGGAATCAGTCCAACAGCTAACAAATGGTTAGTTTTGCCTAAAAATGTTTATTATATGTATAGTATACTAGCTGTCCCTCGCGGTTTCACCCGTGTTCCCGGGATGCCTATGTCCTTCTCGATACTATCTGCATGCACAATTTATCGTGATTGGTTCAGCGATTAAGGTGTGAATGCGTAGTTAGGTAACATGCAAACAAATAGAGTTACTTTCGCATTTATAATAAAAGTATATACAGTATTACCCAACTTATATGGCGCGTCGTGAATCTTCGTTCGCACAGAAAAGAAAGTATGGCCCCGAAGATTAACGAAAGAATACTTAAAACTTACAATCAACCTTAGATCACTACTATAAGGTTCATGTATTATGCTACTGCAGCTGTTAGTTCGGTCTCACTCGCAAGTCACGCCCCTCCGCACGGCGCGAGCTAACATGACGGCAGCTGTCGGCCAATAACGTTTCCCACGCTTTGAAAATGTATCTTCTGCGCAGGTACATCGGTAAGCCATATTAATTGGGTACCTACTACTGTACTATAGTAAGGAAGTATGGATGTTATAATAGTATGACAAAAATGAATTGTGATGAAATGAATGAATGAATCATGAATTGAGGCTTGGGCACCGGCTTAGGTACGGATTAAACACTCATTCGTTAAATGTTCCTGTAGATCACTTGGAAAGGTACTACTAAAAAAACACAAAGAATTACTTTAATTTATTTTTAATCAACTTCAAAACAAGAGATTATCAAGCTCTTTCACGCGTGCACTTTGATGGCTCCCTACAAATTATGTGTCCCTTTCTCAGACCCCCTTCAAGGGAAGTAACGCCACAGTATGTGACTTCGCGTCGAGCTGATCTTGAGCTAGATGTGCCTTATTGTGTGCCTTATGTTCACCTGATTGTGTGCCAAGTGTGCGCTAACTCGCGCAGTTCATCGAAATTTTCTTAGGTCCGTATGAGATCCTGGTGATAGACTGGTCCTGGTACTTCTCTTTTTATGTGGTCAAGCATCTTCGACCTAGCGTTCGCGTATTGGTCGTCACGTCGCCCGAGTCGCACAGCGCTATGCTGATAAAGAAATAACATATATAATAGCATGCCATGACAACATGAAGCAATGAACATGAAGCAATGAAGCAATAAAATTGAAGATGCTAAGTTCAACGGTTATTGTTTAAAGGTACCCATTTTTTAAAATAATTTTAGATAAAAGTATCAGTGAACAATACGTAACCCAACAAAATATAACAGGGCGTAATAAAAAAAAACGCTAATTGAATCTTTTATCTAAAAACATATTTTAGATTATCAAGTCTGATGGTTGACTACACTAATTTTGTAATACACATTAAACTCCCATAAAAAGTATCGACCCACTATCGATATGAAACATTACAGCCCTATTTCTTTGTTTACATTATATATTTATTGAAAATGGAGTTCCTATTTTACCTAAATATTAATAAAAACATTTACTATTCAAAACAAAATAGTAATAACAGCTTTAGACAAGCAATTAAACAAATTTAAAGCCATGAAATTCACTTACTTGTGATAGGTTATCCCGCTGCATTTTTGATAGTGAGTTTTACAAAATACGCAAACTCTCATACCCAAAACGATTTAAACATCACGAAATATAACACGAAATAACTAAAACGTGCACAAAGTAGTTTTATTCGTGATTTTTGCGTAAATCCTTAGAGACGCACATAAACAACACGACAGCCATTTGCAACAAATGTCAATAATAGTACCCGAGACGCTCGAGAGGGGCGCTTTGATTCGGCACAAAAAACAACTGTCATTTCGAAAGAAATATGCAGTCCAGCGTACTTGTATAATAGAGGTCAGTGTCAACCACATACTGACATCCGAAAACAATGATATTATAAGAAAAAAGAGGTAGATATCGCACTTACGCACGCTAATTGTTGCAGACAAATTCAGACAATTGTCGTAATTTTGATTAGCGGCTACATATAGATATTTCTTTCTGTACCATACGTTTCGTATTATCTATCGCATTCACCTAATTCAACAATAACTGAACGCAGCTTAGTATAAGTGTAGCTTATCTCTATTATAATATCATTTCTTGAGTATAGATAGTACTCCTTTGATTTACTTAATGTATCAGTTTAAAAAATGCTGACCGATGAAAGGTTATGTATGGTTCATTTTTTTTTATACCACTAAGGTGGCAAACAAGCATACGGCCCGCCTGATGGAAAGCAGTTACCGTAGCCTATGGACGCTTGCAACACCTGGGGTATCTCGCGTTGCCGACCCTGAAGAACCCGCTTCACACCCTTTTTGAAGAACCCCATGCTGTACTCCATTGGGAAAACCTCGGCGGAGAGCTCATTCCACAGTCCGAGCGCCCGCGGAAGAAAACTCCTTTTCGCCCGCACAGTTCGAAACAATTCTGGTTTCAATGTATGTGGATGGACTCCCCGTCCATGGCGAGAGTTGCGATTGTGGAAGGTAGCCGTGGGCATCAATTCGAACAATTCCTTAGAGCACGTTGTACAAGCGGTAGAACACACATAAAGAGGCAAAGTCTCTCCTCAGACCTCTAAACCGCTTGTGAGGTCGGGATCGTCAACAACTCTGATGACGTCTCTGAACCGAGTCTAAAGGTCCAAGCTGGTATCCAGGTGCTACCGCCCATAGATGATAGCAGTACTCCATATGAGGCCTGACCTGCAACCAATAAAGTTGCAGCCTTTGCCCCGATGTGAAGTACTGCCTCGCTCTGTTGAGCACTCCAAGCTTTTTGGATGCCAGCTTAACCTTGTCTTCCAAATGACTTCGGAACAAAACGTAACCAGAAATGTTGACACCAAGGATCCCGATGCTTTGACTGATGTTCAAGGAAGTGCTCTGGAATTGTGGAGCCACGGACCATGGGGTTTTCTTAGTGGTGAACGCGCAGGCTTGAGTCTTGGTGGGGTTGAAATGGACTAGATTTAGTCGACCCCAATCGGAGACACAAGTTAGTGTACTCTCGATTTCAGACACCAGCCGTTCGCGGCTTTCCTCCACCTCGGAACGAGGGATATTTGCACGGCCCGTGTAATGAGCGTCCCCTGTACTGTCATCCGCATAGCAATGAATGCCGTCAATTGACAGCATATCATTGATATGCAGAAGGAACAGTGTTGGGGACAGCACAGAGCCTTGCGGGACGCCGACATTTATGTCCATGCTATTGGAGCAGCTACCGTCGACGACGGCTTTTATGCAACTGCTGGACAGAAAACTGGCGACCCATTTGCATAATCCCTCGGGAAGCCCGTATGCTGGTAGCTTCGTGAGAAGACCCCTGTGCCAGACCCGATCGAATGCCTTCGCCACATCTAGGCTCACTGTCAATGCCTCACCTTGACTCTCGATGGTGAGTGACCAACGGTGCGTGAGATACACAAGGAGGTCACCAGCTGAGCGACTGTGGCGGAAGCCATATTGTCGGTCGCTCAACAACTCGTGATCCTCCAGGTATCTCAAAAGCTGCGTTTTGATCACACGCTCCATGACTTTGGAGAGAAGGGAGGTGATGGCGATTGACCTGTAATTCGCCGGGTTTGATCTATCGCCCTTTTTGGGCACTGGGTGCACGTGGGCAGTCTTCCACGAAGATAGGACTTCCTTTTTGGTGTAGGAAAGTGTGAAAAGAAGCGTCAATACTGGACACAATTCAGGAGCACACTGCTATAGCACCACTGCCTGTATACCGTCTGGCCCACTCGACTTATGGATGTCCAGAGAAAGCAATTCCCGCCGGACCTCCCGTTGGGTAATGCTTATCTCTGGCATGGAGCTGGCACACCACGGGATGGTAGGCGGTGTGGTGCCCCCATCATCCAAAGTCGAGTTCGAGGCAAAAAGAGTGCCTAAAACATCAGCTTCCTCCTTAGCACTATGGGCCAAGTTTCCGTCCGGCTTACGTAGTGGTGGCAAGGACGACTGGAAAAAGTTCATTTCAGCAGCTTTGGCAAGAGACCAAAAAGCGCGACTCCCAGAGGGAAGGCTAGTTAGCCTGTCACCAATTCTGCCGACGAAATCAAACTTAGCCCTGGCAATCATTCGCTTACTGGATCTCGAGGCAGCGTTAAATTTGCGTTTCGTATCAGAGATGTTAGGGTCCTGATTAGTACAGGCCGTGGTCCAAGCCTCATACAAAGTCTGCTTATTTTATCTAGCTTCTTTGCAGAGCCGATTAAACCGCGGTCGTTTTTCACCCCCGCAGCCACTAAGGGGTTTGGGATATAACACTCCATACCCGTCAGTATCGCCTCAGCGACAGCATCTGCACAGGTGTCAGGATCATCTGATGCGAAGCAAAGCTGCCTCCACGGGTACGATGCGTAGTATTCACGCAATCTATCCCAGTCTGCTAACTTATAGTGCCACACGCGACGACGCCCGGGTGACCGGAGCGAAACGGGCCGTGCACAAGGCACCTGCGCCGGATGAAACAGTGGTCCGATGAGCCGAGTGGTGCATCCACTGTCACTGCATAGCTGTCCGGTCGCGTAGTCAGCAGAAGGTCCAGTAAAGAGCTAGTATGGCTCTCAATATCTGGGATTCACTACGGCTCTAACAGCCAATAACACCAAAATCAAAATCAAAAAGTCATTTATTCAGGCCCCAATAAGGCACTTATGAACGTTAAGTAGTACATACAGTTGAATTTACCACCGGTTCGGAATACACTTAAACTGAAAAGACCATCAATACACACTAAACAATATCTTTGAGAATATTCACTAAGTCACAAATAACATAAAATTTGGATTTCACAGCTCTCATCAACAAATATCTTTTGCCTCCACAAACTTATTTGCCCTCAGTGTCACTCAGTGGTAGTGATGTCGGATACCGAGACGAAGGTCCTGGGTTCGAATCCTACAATGAGCTTGAGTTTTCGGTGAAGGAAAACATCGTGAGGAAACCATAGCACGGTGGTAGGGTACTTTGTAGTACCCGCCTGGCTGGCTACCACCCTCAAGTTGAAAATCTGTCGCCAAGCACCTTACGGTGTGTTCCGATAGCTGCACTTGAGAGCGAGTTCCTTCTAGGCTTTGTGTGCTTACCACCTTCGGCCACATCATCACTTACCATTACTTACCATGGTGAGATTGCGGTCAAACACAGGCCTATAAACAGTAACAGACATTATTATATTAGTGGGAACCGGATAAACAACCTCTCCGGATACACTACACCCACTAGTGTTGGGTGCCTCGCACGCGTAGACAGAGGGATCTTCACTCTACGCTCGCACGTATTTTAGCATGATTGTAGCTACACACATTTTCTGTAAGAGTACCTCACTCATTTTGTTAAAATGTACCTACCTACCTAGCTACCACACTAAAGTAACTATTACAACGTCCTATTTTTGGATCCTAACTAGTTACCTAACTAGGAAATAGGAAGGTCTAATCGCAGTTAGAACAGCTTCTGCTTCCTAGTCAGAGCGATTCCAGTTAGGATCCTAGTTAGGATCCTACAAATAGGAAGGTGTAATAAGCACTTGTTGGTGTGAAGCGCTCGTGGTGTAGCATGATTAGCCGTTCTTAATCGATCGGCAAAGTTAAGCTACGTCTGTCTTGGTCGGTACCTGGATGGGTGACCGCCTAGTGGTATTTCAAATCGAGCGTTTCCGTGCTTCGGAAGCCACGTAAAGCCGTTGGTCCCGGTTATCACTTAATTCGATGAATGATAATCGTTAAGCTAGTTAGATGCCTCCTAGGCGGCTTGAAAAATTCCAACAGTAGGTTGACCTACCTCCACCGATCCGCAGTGTGCACGCGTGGTGGAGTATTACCCATTCCCTTTCACCTTCATTTGTGAAAGGAGGCCTGTGCTCAGCAGTGGGACATTATAGGCTGATGATGATGATGAATAAGCACTTAAATGAAATGCCTCGCGAGGTGGGACGTGAGGTGAGGGTGTGCGATCGCGAGACATAGTGTATATTATCTATGGTCTGACTGCGCGCACACATAGTTATGCTCGCGAGTCGATTTTTAAAATATAAACAGCTAAAATATTATTCCTATATTTACATGATAATTAATAATTAGGATTGTTGGTACTTTTAACAGGTTGAAATAGTCATTTTGATAAACATCGTGGTGGTGAGTATATCGAAATCGTCTGTTGTGTTGTGAATGCAACTCGTAACGAGTTTGGTAACGATGGGCCCTTCACACGCTTGCCAAGCCTCGGCAAGCCTCCGCAAATTCAGGATGGGTGTTTGCCGTGGCTTGCCAAGTGTTTGCGAGCGCTTGCCGCCAATCCGAGCCGTGTCGGTTTTTGATGCACAAATCCGTGTTACTGTATGTATGTGCATCTTGTATTCTCGCACACAGGTGACACAGTACGAGCGGCAGCCAATGTATTATATTACTCTTTGGGCAGCCTCGCTCGGGACTCGCCTTAATCGTGGTAGCACACTGTGCTGCCACAGTTTATAAAAAATAGCCTCGCAAAATTCTCTTTTTTAAAAGGTGTGCTACTCAAGACTAAAGTAACTATTACACCGTCCTATTTTTAGGATCCTAACTAGGAAATAGGAACGTGTAATATAAAAGGAAAGAACGGTTAGTGTCCTAAGTAGTGAGATAGGAAGGTCCCAACCGCTCTACTTCCTTAAACAGGAAAGTGTAATCGCGTCGCTCCGATTTAGGACGTTTAGGGATGTAACATTGTTCTTCAAAACATCGATGTTTTGAAATAATTATATAAGGGCCTTCTAAAGTCTTGGCGTATATTTTGAGGGATCGATGTATAGGTCATTAGTAATCAAAAAACAATAATAGAAAAATAATCAGTACATTGAAAATTTATAAATTAATACTTGGTACTTACTTACATAAAGTTCAATTTTGTTTTTTTTTTTAACATAAAGGAGCTCATTTGTATTCATTAAAATTTTAAGTTGTGTGATCGGTTTGAGAGAATAAAAAACATAAAACATCGGAAGAACATCGATGTAAGTATCGTTATATTTTTTTTTAAATCGACCTTTGTTACATCCCTACGAGTCGTCCGTCCCGCTTTAGTTTAGTATAGTTGCTATACTCTTTGCCGCGTCCTATTTAGAAAGCAATATAGTGTAGTGTAATAAGTAGCTTCCTGCTTCCTAGTTAGAACCATCCTAGTTAGGATCCTAAAAATAGGACGGTGTAATAGTTACTTTACACCAAGAATCTTCTATATTACTTAATTTAAACTATAAGCGAAGCGTATTTTTTGTTTCCTTATAAAAAATATTTTTACATTATTAAAAATACATATTTGGATTGGAAAATACAAAGTTTTTATAAATTATGAAATGTTGACATGATTCATGATCACAGATAAGAAAGTACATACAACGTTTCGGTAATGATCCCCCCTCCCCGCCCCCATCCCTCTAACGTCTTTTTCTTTGCGTGACGTCATCAGTTTATGTTTAGCGATAGCGAGCGAATGAAAAGTTACGAAATTCATAAATTCTTTCTATCGACGCGCACGTTTTTTGTACCAGTTTATGCTCGTTGGTTAGTTTTATAAATTAAAACGTAATTATTATTCGTATTGCTGGGATAAAGTGTACATTTGAACGTTGACAAAACATCAAGTCAGGCAGACGTTACGTTACTTTTGGCGGCATCACATTGAAGCCACAGAAATAGAATTCCTTGTGCTATATCGTCGGTGTGTACTTTAAAATTTGGTGAAATAATTTGTTTTTGGACTGGTTTTCTGTTGGTGGATGTTCCTTGAGGTGTTGTGACATCTAAGATGGTAGCTGAGAGGTGATAGCATACAAAATTGTGTGGTAAATTATGGAGAACCCTACGGTTAGCGGATTGCGGTCAAGGTCTCGTTCGAAAACACCCTTCCTGCGGTCGAGTTGTGACCGTGAGAACTGTGCCGAGGGTGAGGAGGAACACACACACCATAAAAGTGGTCGAAAGACGCCTGTGAAGAGAAGTACACCAGTAAAGTAAGTTTAATATAAAGTCAATAAAATATCTACAAATTATTTTTTTCACATAGTTATCAGTGAAATTATTATCATAGTGATAAACTTTTCATCAGAATTTGAAAATGATGATAAGGGTCTACTATTGTACAGTCATAATCCAAGTGGTATGTAGTTCCTGTTTTATGGTGTGTGCATGGAGGGAAGGGATTAAACTCCCATGCTCTAATCTGCATTTTGTCAACAAATATATCATTCTTATCTATTAACACATTTTTAAGATAGGGATCCTTTTATCTTATTTTATTGTAAACAGTTGAAATTTAAAAACTTTTTATCATTACGGGATACCATTTTATCTTTTAGATACTTAGGAATTTTGGAAACCTTTATATTAGCTAAAGTATTTCTAATTCCAATAAGAAGATAAATTCCATTATTGAAGGCTAATACAGCATCATTTGCTACATGCATAACAAATTAGAATTAAGTATGTGCATAATTTATTTATTTAAATCACATTTGCTCCTGTTACTTCAACATGTAGTTTTTGTTCTTGAATAATTTATTTACAAAACTGATACTGTTCAGCTGTAAACTTTGTCTTGAAAACAGCTGTATATGACTTGAACAGTGTTCAAAAATGAAGTATTGGTGAAGTATAAAGTATTGGTTCAAAAGGCACCACTATCTTTGAAAACAAAAGTATTCTAAAATGTCTAAATGTGAAGATATTTCTGAACAATCATAATAATATGAATTACTAATTTACTGCCAATGATGTTTTTATTGGTGATGATAATACCTAAGGTTGTAAGCTCACAAAGCCTAAAAGTGAATAGTTGTCAAGTGCATCAACTAGAATACACTGGTTTGACAATAATTTCAACTGTAGTAAGCAGCTAAGTGGGTACTACAAAGTACCCTACTAATAGCTTCTTTCACTAATAACTTAATCCTATTGTAAATCCTGTTTCCATAGTACAGTGAAACTAACGAGAGAAAGCGTCTCTGACATAATATTGGGCTATTTTCAGAAACGGATGATCTTATTGTGATGAAACTTTCACATGAAGGCGTAGTATTTTCTCAGGCATCGCTTAGAGAAACTTCCACCATAATCAGATAAGCCGTTTCCAAGATAGGGCTAATATTAACAGTAGTCAGAAATGCATTCTCGCAGTGGTCACACTGTACTATGGATATATGATAAACTTTGTAACAGCTTCATACATAAAATAATTGTTAATGTTCATGTAAACTATTTCAATGTCCTCTCAACATTATCATAAATCACCAAACCTTACACAGAGATTGAGCCATAAAAGCAAGGTTACAAACAACATAGTACTCACACTAAGGACACTATGCTAACAGAATGACATCACAACCATAGAATGACAAAACATGAGGTCATTTAAGTTCTAATACCATGGTGACCTTACTGCACAGTCAACAAAACAAGCAATGATAAAACATCAGAATTATAAATTGATCATTGATTAATAATACCTGACATCTATGCAAGGCTGTTAAGTTATGAATAATAATATCCTTAAAAATATAAATAAATTAGTAGTATTTAATTTATGGTCTGACTCATTATTTCAACATTTCAAATAGCAGTTGACTCAATTTTTAAAACCTGATATTTGAATGAAACTTCAAGAACAATGTGTTCCTTTATAGGAAAAAGATTTAAAAAAACTTATTCACATTTTACAATATTTAATTTATAAAAATAAAAACACACTAAGTGTAACTTTCTGATAAGAAACAAGTAGAAATTACTTGGGCCTTCAGGCAGGAAGTCAATAAATGATATCAGTAACCTTCCTGCCCCACCAATGTTAATTATAGCACAGCGCTTTCATTGTAATTGAACGCCAGTCTAAGATATACAGCTGCACTCTCTTTTAATTATTAGATAATCTTAATTGCTTACTATTTAAACCATTACAGATAGTATTTAATTCATACGAGACCAGGCTTTTCAGAGTTCTAAATATAAACTTTTCTAAATCAAACAACCATAATGTAACTTTTTGTTTATTATAAGGTGCTGCACAAAAGTGGACACTTTTATGTCTTGTGTCAGATACAAGTCAGTTGAAGAAGTTGTGATTTGCCTGTAAATATTGACGGCGACGACGACGTCTACGTCGACGTATAATCAACACAACCAGCAAAGATAATATTCTGTATCGACGTCCATCGTGAAACTGACAGAAAACAAGCAACGAATAGTACCAGTGACCAGCTGGGCTATTTTAAAATGTCGGATTCGATATCGGAAACGGATTTAAAAAAATCCGAGGCGAATTTCAGCAATTGCTATTTAAATTTCCGAAAACTTTTCGATGAATCGAATTGATATTTCCGTAACGAAACATTTGCGGAGTATCGCCTCGGTAGTTTTTGAATCCGTTTCCGATATCGAATCAAGCGTTTTAAAATAGCCCTGCTGAAGTAGCGATCGGTAACTGGGTCCGATCGCCGCTACTGGACACAGCAACTACGATTTCCTGCGATGGTGTGCCATGTCGGTAACAAAAAGTGTCTACGTTTGTGCAGCCCCTTAGCTCACCTATTTCTCATAGATTATTGAAGTTAACATTCTCCATGCATGAACTTAAAAAGACTTCTTCTTACAGACAACTCGGTCATACAAGTAATGTAACCGAGACATTCACAAAAATAGTGGAGGAGCATATAACACCACCACCAGAACACCGGACCAGGCAGTCTACCCGGAACACTGGGGATAAACTTATTAAGACCTCGGATTACTCTTCGGAAGAGAGCTTGGACAGGCTGCGAGGACATAATAGGAAGGAGATTTTTCAGGTAAATTTGCTAACTATAATAACTCCTCAGTATCCATCTGCCTCTTCTAAGTTCAAGATTTTTTCCTCAACCAGAGGCAAGTAAAGGCAAAATTGGACGTATTGATACAATTGTATACCACGGCTACATTTAGGAATCACTTATAATTTTGGGCTTCATTGTGCTTACCACTCACTACTTTCATATTCATGTGAGGCTAAGATATTGACCACATAAGCCGAAGAGATTCAAATAAATAAAGTAATACTTCCCATATGTGCATTAGTAACCCCTTGCTTTACCTACTCTGATCAGAAAACAAGTTACTATAGTAGCTATGCAGGCGTAGGTTCGACGTAAACAAACTGAGAGCGCAGCCGCGACGTGAACGTAACGTATTCATCATATACAATACTGCCGGTACACAGTCTTTGTTGTCTGATAATAAATATGTTTACGTAATCCACCATGACCAGCATTGTCTGCGAATTTATTCCCTACGTGTACAGTCGAGGATATAAATATGTATACACTTTGTGAAATTCAAAAGCAATTTTCTCGGACTGTATAGTCAAATATTACACAAATCAAAATACCTACCTATTTTATGTTAAAAGATTCTGCTTGCATAAATATCTCATAATTTCAATCGATAGTATCGTTGTTGAATTTTACTAAGTGTGTATACATGTTTATGTCCTAGACTGTAGGAATATTTAGCTAATCTAAGTCAAATCTCTGCAACCTCACATTACACCTTTTCTGAACCAAACGTCACATAAACGTAACCCTGAAATACTCGAGCTGCTCCAAGGACTACAAACAACCGTGGTTTGAATAATGTAAATGGTGTTTGCTCGTAATCTTACCATATCTTATCATATTTGCAAATTCATCGCGCACGTGGTGGCAGTTAGTTACATTAACAATGTGGTTGCCTATACGTATATTTGTTCCTATGCTCGTCCAGTTTCAGACTAGCCAGTTCATTCAACTGTCGAGTCTTCAGCGGGTTTGTAACTGCTGCGTGTCTATCTTAATTGAATTTCAATTATAACGGGACATATATAACAATCAAGCAATTGAACAGGCGCCCACCTTTTAGACGTTTTCCTACTGCGTGTCCTACACAGAGTAGTGCATTGAGCCAGTAACAACAATATAATCGATTGATTATGTTAATTTATACCATTGTCATGACTATCTGCGCCGTCGGAAAGAACCTGAATTCGAAAATTCCAAAGTTGTCTACTTGCTTGCAAAGCACGCACCAATATTCGTTGAGTTTACAATGTTTTTCTCACCACACATGATCTTGTTTCGCTCGCTGTGATGTGCGATTTGGGAACTCTCGGATTGTTAATGAAGTCGAAGTTTAATTAATGGAATATCAAACCGTATTACCCTATGAACCGGTATCTGTTATCGAATAGGACAGGAAAACATAACTATATTATTCATTAATTTGAATCCAAATATAACTAAAACCAAACTTCCCCCGCGTTGGTTTATTTTCGCTTTGGTCGTACACCGTACTACACATATGGGTGCTATTATTTTAAGCCATCTGGCGCCTTTCAGTCGATTCTTGTAGATACTCGGAGTATGCCGTTATTTCACAAAATTTTAAACCTAATTAAGAGGTGATTAATTCTCTGAATCGTGACCTAGTTTCTGCTGTGCTGTATTTAGATATATACCAAAGGACTTGGAAGTTGCTATGGTGATCGGGTAAGTGGCATTACGCAATTTGGGTGAATCAATCGTCGGTTTAGTTTAGTAAGATCTTCGCACGTTGGAGATGCTATCTCAGTCGTCCAAGGTCAGTGCAAGGCTACTATATGATGTACCTGTACAATGTACATAGTTTTATGTATGTCCTACGTGGCATTCATAGATTATTTCCTTCCTGTTTCAATTCCGCGACATGTTGATTTAAATATCATTTTAAAAGCTAGCCGTTTTTATATTGCTAAGTGCTTATTGCAAGGTTTTTGTGAGTAAGCATCAGTCAATTTTCGACCGGTATCAGTTTGTCTAATTTAAGAGATGCGCTAATAGTAATTTTAACAGGTTAACTACGGTGAGTCTTGTTATTATTTCGCTCAGTGTAAACGCTATTGTGCTAACCAACTTCCGTTCTACCTTATTATAGTCACTAAGCTATTTGGTTGTCTCCGTTGGGCCTCGAAGCAAACGAATCTTGCTATCAAATTGTGGGCGAACCTTCTGCTGGTACAAAATATGACCCTTTTATACAATCCCCTAGTCTTTAAGTGAGGCTCATACTCCTGCTATTGGGACCAAGGCAGTTATGCAAATACGTAGTAGCGTAGAGCTCATCAAAATAAGAAATATTTGATATTCAACCTTGACACTGTGGCTTACATTGTAAATTAGAATTTAGATTGTTGACATAATATGCATACGTGATTATAATGCGACCACTGCATTTTATGACTTGAATATAATGTTTCAAACATTTTGACTATCAGCAATAATCGGCATTACCTATTACATTTTCATTTTTTACTCTTGTTAGGTTTTGTGTTTCACCACAACCTCACGATGATGCGGCCGAAGATGGTAGGTATACACACCAAGCCTGGAAGCGTTAAAAAATATTGTTCCTATTTTACGACTTACAATCACAGCCTTGAATTCTTCGTTCGAAAAACATAAATGTTTTTCTCCAAATTCAAACAAATATGCTTTAGCATAAATGACGCAACTCCTATTTTCGCTGCTTTGCGGTAATTATATCGTATTTAGTGGCTGCACTTATCAATGTCAAAGTCCGTAGTCAATCCGACGTACTATGCTATGAATCATGGCGACTTACTTCGTTTACGATCGATAGCGCGCTTCACGCTTCAATTAGCAGTATAAGAGATTCCTTAACACTTACAAAATGTTTTCTTGCTATCATAGCTGTTTCAAGTGATGTCATCGGTTCAGCGTCCATGACTAGCCTCGATGGTTCCAGCTACGGAGATTTTACTCTAGCTAGAGAATTCTTTAAAAACGTTGCTTTGTAGTTGACGTTGTAGTTATTGTCATGTATAGGGCGATAGGCACATCATGACATCAAGCTTTGCTTTGTGTGAAGCCAAAGAAACTTAACAAGAAATTGGTATTTCTTATTAGATTATTATTATTAGAATTACGGGAGATACCCCGAATCCTTATCAAGGTGAAGAGTTAAACGTTGTGCGCTGTATTTTATATCTGGGGAAGCCCCAAAACATATTTGGCTGGTTTTCGCTGCAGTGAATTGTAAAAACTTTTGATTTCATCTGAACTTTGCGTATTTCTGTGTAACTTTGCATTATTCTTAACAATACTTTGTTTAGTTATTTTTTCTTAATTTTTCATAGTAGCATTCGAATTCGAACCAAAGCAATCATTGTCTTTTTGAAATTGTCGCGATACAAAAGTGCATAACTTATTATTAGTACCTATGAAGTTGTTGTAACACTTGTAAATAGCTGCTCAACGATCGCCAATATTAATAGTATCGATCGCGTATGATGTGGCTTTTACAAAAACAGCTCGTGTATACGTTTATCTTTTCAACCAACAGGTGGTTCTATAAAGTAAATATCTTTTTCTGAACATTATTGCATAGGACAGGTGCATTTTGGCATCTGGCATTATGCATTTTTTATCAACAGGTATTTTAATTTAATCCCACATCCATCACCTATTTCGAAATTAACTTTTGGACACCGAACAAGGATAAATTTTGTTTTATATATTGCAGAGTTATAATATTGGTATATACCTATAATTCAAGTATGTTTCTACCGTGGTTAACAACAAAACAAAAAACTATGTTTAGGCCTGTATTAAAAACGAGAAACAAAACTTCAAGTCACAGAAATTGATTGTTTTGTGGTTTTGATGTTTGTCTTGGTAGGTTCCAAATTCAATCTTGACAAAAAAAAACTTGGGCTTTGATCGAAGGTCTAAAATACGGAGCTATAAGGAGTCTGAAATCGGACCTAAAGTAATTCGACTGGTCCTAACATCATCTAAGAGTACCGCATGATTTACACCACACTACCAAAATCAAGCATAGCCATAAAATGTAATATTTTTTGTGTACAGAATGAGATCAACAGCCAATATGAGCGAGTGTCGACGAGCTCGCAACGCTACAGCACGCTCGCTGACGTCACGTTCAGCCCAATACACACGTCACACAATGTGACTCAGGATCGGTGAGTAGACAATATTGACCGTTGGTATTATAAATAGAACTATTTAATTGTTATCTTCATCAGACTAAAGACCAACCGCCATTTGCTAATTTGAACATGTCTACAATCGGCGGGAGTTTCCTACGGTCGACTGTATGTTCTATCTCTTTCATTTACTAAGAAATACTTGAGAGAAAACACCTGATTGCTCGTCAAGACTCTCCTTATAGTCTTTGTGCCGTTACTTTTGTCTTCCGGCTTCCACCATCCTTTTATATTCAATAACTTACATGGAAGAGGTTGCTGACACCAGTTTGAGAATTAACAAAAAAAATTGGTTAAAACCGGCACTTATCTATCTTATTTTGCTCAATCTTGATTGCACTTATCTATCTTATTTTGCTGAATCTTTAAAGTCTTTCAGGATATGTTTTCGTTTCCCCGAACGATAATGTTTTAATACAATAAATACATTGATGGAGGATGCATCATCATCTGCCTGCCTACTTCTGAGGAAGTAACACTTAAAAGATATGCTTGCTAGAACTATAAATATCACTTCTCAAGTTAATTTTATTGATGGAGGGGCCGGACGGAAGTCTTCATTAAGAAATATTTTTACTGGCCCTTGAATTTATGGAGGGTAAATGTGCCCAATTTTTTTTATCAAGTACTTGGAATCTATCTAAAATATTTTCATACCAAATTCTGCCTTTAAAATTAAGATATATTTAATAGAATCAATCCACGTTCGCTTCCAACCCATTACCTTGGTAGCCCAATGAATGGGTGTTACATAAACAAACACTAGCAACAAACTACATAACACAGTGGTCGATTTGGCGTTCGCCCAATTTTTTTTCACGCAAGTTATTAGCGTAGCGTCTGGTGACGTAAGAAACTGGTCAAGCACGTATCTGATATGTATCAATTTGAGGGTTTCTTAGTCTTTGTCATTAAGTATTGAAAAAAAAATGCATTTTCTGAGTATAAAATATAATAAAATCAAATCAAGGAATGTGATGACATCTAATCTATACTAATATAATAAAGCTGGAGGGTTTTTTTTGTTTGTAAACACGTTAATCTCAGGAACTGTAGAGAGTCTCTCGAGTACTGCTGTCACCTCTGGGATGGATCTGCCAAATACCAGCTGGAGGCCCTTGACTCAATAGACCGTCGTGCTAGGAGACTAGTCGGTGATGTTTCACTAACTGAGGCGAAATTAACGAGCCTCGAACATCGGCGTAGGGTTTCGTGTTTGTCGGTCTTCTATAGGATATATTTTGGAGAGTGTGCTACAGTATTGTTCAATCTAATTCCTCCATCCCCGTTTCTCCATCGAAACACAAGACGCCGGGAGAATTTCCACCCATACGTTGTCGACATCTCGCGTACCCGGACACAACGTTTCGCTTCATCGTTTCTTATACGAACAGCAAAGGAGTGGAACTCTCTTCCGGGGTCTGTGTTTCCCGACACCTATAACCTAGATTTATTCAAGGCCAGAGTGAATAGGCTTTTTCTGGGTAAGCGTGCTACATCCTCGGCCTCGTCATAACTCCTCATGGAGTCAGGCGAAGGTCAAACGCAAGCCCATTTAACATAAAAAAAAAAAACTACAAATCGGATTTGAAAAATTCTTTCACTAATAGGAAGCTACATTATCCCCGAGTGTTATTGGCTACTTTTATCACGGGAACGAGGATCAGACCGCAGGGGATAGATATTAGAGATAAAGCAATCTATAGGTCTAATCTGTGGCATTTGTGAGACAATATTTTTAGAAACAATCTTATGTATCTTTTAGTACACATAATATCAAACATATGAATGATTCAATGTACATTTCTAGTCACAACATACTCAGAGTCCTAAAATATGTCATTAAGGCGCCGATCCCACAGAAAAGAGTTCTAGAGTTCCGCGTTTCGAGTTCTGCATTCCACGTTGACTGTAAGCAATGTGGGGACTTTGAAATTAAAAAAAGTGTATGATGTGCGATCAGTAGCGAATATTGCAAAACTCTAGAACTCTAGACTGCTTGCTGTGTGCACAATAGTCAACACGGAATGCAGAACTCGGAACTCTAGAACTCTCTCTGTGGGATCGGCGCCTTATTGTCAAAGAAAACCTAATTATCTTTCAGTACAGAATATGTGAAGGTTATAGATAATGTCCATGACATTGAAATATAGGTTACCAGATGAAAAATTATCTCATTTATTACCTGTCTGACCATACAAAGGAAATTTTACATTTAATATCTTTCGAATACCATATAAAGAAACACCTTGCAGTATCGTCATTTAAATGAAAAAAACTCGATAAGTATGTTAATTAATTGAAGCAACCTGTTTTAATTTGTAACACGAAGGTGAACTTATTCTGTACTTATGTTAGTTTGATACTAAAATGTTATTAGGCCCAAAATATTGCTAACCTTTTTTCACATTCTCACACATCTCATTAATCTACATTATACTGATATTATAAAAGATTAAATGTGTTTAGGAATAGCGCCTTCTGTCTGTTCCTTTCACTCAAGTAAAGCGCCGATCCCATAGCGAGTGGCCTGGAGTTCTGCGGTCAGAGTTCGTGCGTTCTCCTTGACCGCCGCGGTAGCTGTGTGCAATTATCAAAAGCGCCGTATAGATTACAGTGAAGTTCAGTGAACGTGGAACTCTAGACCGCTCGCTGTGGGGTTGTCTTGGACGCAAGAAAGGGTACTATGAATTTAATGATTTTATAGATAGCTGGATTAATGAGTTGAGTGAGACTGGGATATACTCGTGAGTAAACCGTAGAGGTCAGTTAGTAAAATATAATAAATTGCACAGGTCCTTCCGCATAGGCAGCCCGGCTTACAGCGCATGCTCGACGGATAGCTCGTTCGCGGAACAGGCGCTCGCTGACACCAGCACTCTGCTCGACAGGAACCCCAGCTCGGAACACCTGCCCTCCAGGCTATATAAAATGGCTGGGGAATATTGGAAGTGAGTATTAGAAATGACTTTTGATTTTCAGACATACCACTCAACACTTATCTACCTGAGAGCCCTCCCATAAAGAGAACGGTAATGTACATATTCCCCCTTATTATCAAAATAAGGGTTAAGTCAAGTCTAGTAAAACCCGGGTTTTAATTATATCCGTCATTTTCTAATGTCATATAACAAAAGAGCTGGGGCCATCTTAAAAACTGCGTTTTACAAGACTCAACTTATCCCTTTGTAATAAGGGGTATAGACTTTATGTACTTGATTGTACTTTCTTGTGCGTTCAGGATTCCTTTGCGATGCTTTTCTTCACCGTTACGTCATCAGTGCTTCGGAAGGCACGTATAGCCGTTGGTCCCGGTTATCACTTAATTGTGACAGTCGTTAAGCTTTGGAGGCCTCCTAGGCGGCTTAAAAACTCCAATAGTAGGTTGGCCACTAGCCTATCTCCACCGATCCGCAGTGGGTACGCGTGTTGGAGTATTTGCTCGTTCCATTTCACCCTCGTTTGTGACAGGAGGCCTGTGCTCAGCAGTGGGACATTATAGGCTGATGATGATGATTACGCAGGTAGTTTAAACTCTAAATGAAAATATACTTATCTGCTGAAAAATGCTTGTCAAGTGGATACAGATAGAGAGAAATGATCTCCAATTTACTTTTAGATATAATTAAATTCAATATCAACATACCTATTACCCGTTAGCTATCTAGGTGTGACGCGCGTCCACAAGCTAGGTATATTTACAAAAAACTGTTTGTCAATACCTACTCATTACAATGTCATTCATATTCATTCTACTATTTTTATAAAATAATTGTGGGTAAACAAAAAACTCTCGCCTCACTTTGAAATAACTGTTACTTCAGTTGCCAGCTGGCTGGGACAAAGTTTTGTTTAAAAATGTGTGACTTTTAATTTATTTATCTATTTATCGTGACAAATTTATTTATTTTATTGTTTTAATCATGGAGAATATATTGAAAATTGTTGACGTCGAGACAGTCGAAGAAAGTATAACATTGAGGTAAGTCCCGTGAACTTAATCCGATCAGCAGAAATAACTATGTTATAGCCACTTACTTCCATATAAAAATGATAATAGTTTGATTCTATACATATACACTTGACTGTCGACGAATCTTCGGATATGATCACTGCCAAAAAGACAATGTTGTATTATATAAATGACCGGTATCGTGATATCAAGGTGGTCTTATTCAGGGTTATCTCAAATCGATAGGTATATTAGCTCTACTGCTATGTAATACTGAATACTAAAAGAAATTATTGCTGTGAGTAGCCCACTTCATCATCATCAGCCTATAATATCCCACTGCTGAGCACAGGCCTCATTTCACAAATGAGGGTGAAAAGCATTGGGCAGAAACTCCACCACGCATGCCCACTGTGTATTGGTGGCGGTAGACTAGTGGTCAACCTACTGTTGGAGTTTTCACGCTGCCTACGAGGCAACCAAATAGCTTAACGACTGCCACAATTAAGCGATAACCGGGATGAACGGCTTGACGTGCCTTCCAAAGCATGGAAAACGCTCGAGTTGAAATACCACTAGGCGGTCACCCATACAGGTACCGGCCTCACCGGTTGAGCTTAACTTTGCCGTTCGATAAGAACGGCTAATCATGCTACACCACGTGCGCGAGTAGCCCGTTTATATCATGCTATTTTAGTCGAATAATATCCACACAATAAACGCATATTACTATATCTTATAGTATCTATTTTTTATATTTATAAGTATGTGCTACATAAGTTTACATTGATTACATTATCTAACTAACTAGTCTGCGCACACGCACAAAACGCAAACAAAAACTGTAGCTGTGACAATAAAATTCAAATATAACATTCTAAATTTGCATCGCGCAAATGCCAAACGCAACGATGCCAAATGCAATACGCGGAGTACTCTTGACAGAAGTGGGAAGTGTAAAGTTATGTTGAACCGTTACCGTGTCTTAGCATCGAGTGATGAATGTCTAGTTGGGATTCGATTATTCAAACATCAGTCAGTTTTGGAATATGACGTGGGTGGAACATTGTCTTCCTTGTGATAAAATTTGGAGTTCGTATTTTGTAACTATGCAGTGCATCAAGACTTAACTGTGCTGTGATTGAAATATACTATTGTTTAAAATTGTACTCAATTATTTAAGTGCTTGTGATATCATACAGTGCATTTAAGACTATTTAGTAACTGTGATTCGTGACTGTTAATTGTGAAGTACAATTTTCATTAAAACTGAGTAATTGAACACCTGCTCAATTCAAAATGATTATGTGTTAAACATTCTAAAAGCAATATTTATGGTGCTATATTATCTAATGTGATTGCTTATGCATCTTCAATTAAAATTACTTATTTATTTACAAAATACCTCAGACTATGTGATTTTAATGTGGTGGTAAAAGAATTTTAGGCGTTTCAGTATATTCCACAGTATATTCAGGACTGTAATGTCTTATGACCAGTGGCATAGAATTCTAAGTGCTTCTTAACAAAGAATAATAATAGTGCAATATTCAGTACCCATTTGGTTAGATATCCAATCATGTACGAAGGGCTGAGACACGCTGCCATTGTCAGGTATTAAGTATTTAGCGATAATGTCTTATTGTTTTATTGCACGTTTTATCAATTACGTGTCCTAATTAATGTTACTTGTTTGTGTTTGTTTTATCTGTTGTTTATAATTTATTTTTTATGATGCGTTTGTTATGTATGAATCTTAAAAACTTATATATTCTTGGATTGTTGTATTTTATGTTTCTTAAATATTTATTAAGCTAAATTACAGTTACCTAATTTACAATAAGTATATCTTACTTACAATTTATTCACATAATAAAAATGTGAATTATGGACTAAATAAACACAAACAAATCTAACAACCTACTGAAAGGAGGCCTGTGCGCAGCAGTGGGACATTATAGGCTGATGATGATGATAGCTGTTGTCAGCACAGATATTGTTTTACCGTGTACTTTTGGGTACTGAACATACGAACACTTTTCACCCATTAAATATTGGATAACAATGAACAAAAATACTAAATGTAAAGGTGCGTCTATGCTTGGCGAACCGAGCACGAGCCGAGCTTAAATATATATTTACAATCAAAAGTAGTATATCAGTTATCCGGTTTCCATAGTACAATCTCTGCTTAGTTTGTGATCAGATAACCGTGTGTGAAGAATGTCCCAGGATATTTATTTAAATTATCCATAAAAATGTGTAGAATGTATGGAATCCTATTTAATGATTAATTTAGATTGATCAAACATTAAAACATCCCCTATCTTCCACAGCAAATACCCAAAAACGGACTACACATACTCCCTGCTATCTAAAGACCGCGTAGAGCTCGCCCCGGGTCAAGTGGCCATGCCGAACATGTCGCGGCGGTCGCTGACGCAGTTCCGCGTGCAAGGGCCCAACACTAGCACCGACGAGATTGACCGCCTCTCCGCTACCACTGCCTGGACCGCCACTACCTTGAGGAAACGATTCACTGTGAGTTTTAATAATGCTTTTTGTTGGATAGTTCAGTGGTATATCCCCGGTGGTAGGGTACTTTGTACTGTCCGCTTGGTTGGTTACCACCCTTAAGTTGAAAATCTGTCGACAAGCGCAACATATACATGTTTTGAACGTGCCAGCTTTGGTTAACCGACCTGTATCTCTCTTAAATTTTAATTATTATTATTTCCAGTCAATAGACAGCTCAGACGACGAGAGTGCATACTACCGCGGCAACGGCGGCGCGTTCCCCGTAGACCGTCGCTGGTGGATCACGCGGGTTCTGCTCACCATCCTCACCACCATCACATCTACAAGCGCACATGCGTATAGGAAGATAGTGGGCCCTGAACACCGGTACCCTTACACTGACCGACGACCCGCTAAAGGTACATGTGCTTCTACTTTATAAACTAGCTCCATAAGAGACGCTGATGGATCACGCGGGCGCTACTCACCATCCTCACCATCATAACATCTACAACCGCACATGCGTATAGGAAGATAGTGGGCCCTGAACACCGGTACCCTTACACTGACCGACGACCCGCTAAAGGTACATGCACTACTCACCACCATCACCACTACCGTCACATCTACCAAAAATGGTAGTTATATAATACTAGCGACCCGCCCCGGCTTCGCTCGGGTGCAATGTTCATAATCTGGTGTCGAGCGATTTGCTTGCCCGCTCCCGTCTCGGCCCGCCCGAACACGGTATCGCGAATACGATTTCTTCCTAATTTTAAATCTGTGATATCTTTTTAAATATAAATGATATGATTTTCTGTAAAGAGCAAACTTTATCTATAAATGTCCGTCGTAACTAACTTATTTAATTAGATAAGAGTTAATATTATATGGGTCAAAATAACTTCGAAAGTATAACCCACAGAAAAATTCAATCTCAATCGCATAAAAATGGTTACTATGGGTTATCCATAGGATATAGACATATACTATGTTCTGTATATATAACATGGATGTATTTGTATATATATATAAACCTTCCTGGGAAAATTATCTAACTCAGTGAAACCCGCATCAAAATCCGTTGCGCGGATAGCGGCAGTTAGACAGACGCGGAAAGCGACTTCATTTTATACTATGTAGTGACGATCCCAAAAAATCAACCATTATATTATTTATGAGTTTTTTTCACAATTTATCTCAAACGCTGGAGAAAGGGGGCGACACTATCCAAGTTTCTGCTCTTGTTCGTAAGAATCGTAGATCCGACGCTGGAACGAACAAATCCACCTATCACATAAAAATAGTACACAATATTTTTTCGCCTATTCTTACAACAATTTAATGTTAAATTATATTTTCCAGCTAGCATTGTATCCCGGACCGCTTCCGCGGCTGCGGCGCCCTTCTACTGGATCTACACGACTATCAAGAGCGTTGTCACCACTACTGTTACGACTATTACGGAAACTGTAAGTAATTCGTCAAACAAGTATACGGCCCGCATGGTGGTAAGCGGTTACCGTAGCCATAAGGACGCTTGCAATACTTAAGGCTTCGCTCATGGGTTACCGACCCTTCCTTTCTCTCCGATGATAACACAACGTTATGTTATTTGTCTGCTAGTTATGTGCCTTGCGGTAGTTAGGTGGAGATACTTCCACAGTCTAGCTGCTCTTTGAAAACAAAAACGCTCTACTTCTCTGAAAAGGATTTAGGATTACAGGACCCTCTTAACGAGGGTCATATTTCGGCTGGTACTCTGAAATATCCTCTATCTATAATGTATCTTTATAAGGTATATAAATTCGGTACGATCTGCGCCGCAACATTTGAAACATAAATCAAGGACTCAAAAGTTGAGTTCACACCGTGATGCGACGCGAAGCAGTGAGCGTGAGAAGTTTTGTCACGAATTCTCCCACTGTAATATCTACCTTTTTGTGTAGTAAATTAACTACTATTGTATCGCTATCTTAAACAGTGCGTGCCGATCCTAAGTGTTATTATACACGTATAACGGAATGGATATGTCACCGTATTTTTGTGAAAACCGTTAGTTTATAATCTACCTAGCGAGATTATAAACTCCCCGATAAATTGTGAACTGTACCATGCTGCTTATAATATTACGTATTAATTTCCCATAGTTTATAATCTATCCGCAAAAAACCGTTATATTGTGAACTGGCATCATACTTGAACCCGACGGAATGCTCTTTGCGCGCTGATTGGTTGAACGTCATGTGTACGGCGCCGCCATTTTTACTTTGCTGTCATTTGTTATCACCGAACGTAAACAAACATATTTATTTGTGTTATTAATAGATTTTGTGTTTATAATAAGCGAACGTTATCATAAAGTTACAATTATTTGTGAAAATAAACTAGGATTTAAATAATAAATCAAGTTTCTCTGAAAAATAACTGTTAGTAGCCGAACATAACCTGAGTTATACTTTTCATGTTTTAATATAATTTCTCGTGTAAGTAAAGTGTTTTGATTATTTTTGTGAAGCTATATCCAATTAAAAATGTCGGATATTGATTCTAGTATTCTACAAAACGCTCTACCGCCAAGACTGATCAATCACAATATTACGAGAGATAAAATCGGACAGATTTTGAACCAAGTGCAGGTTCGTTTGCAATATGACGGTTTGAGATGGATAGATTATAAACTATCGGAAATGAATACGTAATATTGTAAGCAGTATGGTACAGTTCACAATTTATCGGGGAGTTTACAATCTCGCTAGGTAGATTATAAACTAACGGTTTTCACAAAAATACGGTGACATATCCATTACAGTAATCCACTTTTTTGGTACTAGGCGCACAAATCGCGGAAGAGAAAATTAGCAAGTAACACAAAATGATTATGACCCTCATTGAGCCTCATGCAAGTGCGGATCCAGGGGGGGGGTCATGGGGGTCATGACCCCACCTGGGGCTCGGCCGTTTCCTTGAATCTGCGGGTAACAGCTATAGTATTTGTGTATTATGAAACCCATCCAAGCTGGATATAAGTGTGTGACCCCCCCCCCCGTGACCTGAAGCCTGGATCCGCCCTTGGCCTCATGTTGGTTATAATTTTAATTCCATAATTTTGGAAGGAAATATTTGGTATGAATTTTTGACTAATTTATTTTGAGTTGAAACTTTTTATATATCTGTACCTGATGTAGTATTGACCCTTTTCGGATGTATATACCCTTTTCGTTACACCCAGTATCTTTCTATATAAAATTATTCTGAGCGTGTGTATGTCTCTGAACTCCTCCTGAACGGCTGAACCGATTTGAATGTTTTTTTTTTGTATGCGTTTGGGTGGCGCCCTGGATAGTTTAGATTCACAAATCAGTCCGGCGCTGCAGTCGATAATATAATCTAGATACCTAGGGTAGGGTTGGGTAGGGTAGCACCACGCGAACGAAGTTGTGCCGGGCAGCTAGTATGTAAATATAATATTACTTTCCATCGCTCCTTCTAGTATTCCGGGAGCATTGCTGCCGTTAGTAAGTAGTACTGATAGTTAGTGTCCTTTTAGACTATATTAACAAACTTTTTTGTGATTTAATAACACAGATAACACCAAACAAGGTAGTTGAGAGCGAGAAGTACGTGTCGCGCAGTCACCAAGCGCAGGTCGGCAAGCGTCGCTGGTGGCCCTGGATACTGTTGCTCGCGCTGCCTCTCCTCGGCTATGGATGTATGTATTATATTTATTGTAGTTTATTTGATCTAAGGATTGACTATTAAAATGCCATTGTATTAAGGGGCCATTCAACTATTACGTAAGTAAAAGGGGTTAGGGTCTTTGTTTTGTTTATTTTTGATGACATCGTAGGCGGGGGCTGGGTCGTGATTCCGTCAGCAATATGTATTTATTGACTAGCCGTCCCCCGAGGTTTCACCTGCGTTCCCGGGATAAAAAAGCCTACGTCCTTCTCCATACCATAGGCTATCTCCATGCCAAATTTCATGATGATCCGTTGAGTATTTGAGGCGTAACAAACAAACTCACTTTCGCATTTATAATTTTAGTTAGGATTACTTTTTCTGGTTTTTCTTTCTTGTGATGAAATATACTAATATTTACGTATAAGCATAGGGAGGAGTAAGAGCTTTGCTTACTTTTCAATTCCTAGTAATTAGCAAAAAATAGTTGTCCGGAAAGCTCCCTGTCTGTTTGGTGCAATGTATACATGTATGCTTCACAAAAATATTCCTCATTGACATTCTTGAGAGATATCAGCATTATTTCCACAAAATAAACAATTGTGTTTCCAATCAAAGTCAGTAGAAGCTTGCTGGCAAAGAGTGGGAGGGTCAACATATACTAAAATTCCGCTAACGTAATACTTGAATGACCCCTTAAAACAAAATGGCTGACTATCGGGTTCCAGTAGCTGCACTTGAGAGCAAGTTTCATTTTTGGCGTTGTGTGCTTATCACGTTCGGCCACATCACTATACATGATGAGAAAGTGGCTAAAACAGTACTATACACAGTAAAAAAGAGCCGTCGCCGAGCTATATCTCGCAATGGAAATATCTTAGAAGCTGTAAGTAAAACGTGGCTCTACTGGTACCTATCAACTACAGATAGTGAATGCTCTATTCCCATACGCGGTTCTTGAAGCTAGCTAGCATGGTAATGGAGCCGATTCTGTTGTAAATCGCACTAAACTAATTTTAGTCACATCACACCTCTTTCTTACAAACATTATTGAAAAAGGATAGAACATATTTAAAGCTGTCAAATTAGTCTTTGCCGTCTTAATTTGCGGGTATTTGGACGTAAACGCGATAGATGGCGACTAAATTTACTTTTAAAACAAGCATTGGACTAATTTGACGGGACTAAATTTCTTACATCCTAGGTGATAGATTTCAGTTCTACGGTATTGTAATGTCGTCGAACTTATGAAAGAGCCCCAGTAACAATCTTAACTAGTAATAGTAACTAGTAATAGTAACTAGTAATAGTAACTAGTAGTGTGTGAACAAGTGTGAACAAATACGTAAAAATAACATATATTTTTAGTACTGAATAGTTATCAGATTGTTCATACTGAGCAAATAGTGCCGTATTTTCAGAAATCTACTATTCTTTGATCAGTACATTTCAAACAGAAGTGCTGTTGATTAGTCGAAGTCACTTTCTTAGTTAAATTTACTTTTAAAACAAGCATTGGACTAATTTGACGGGACTAAATTTCTCACATCCTTTTCTTATGTTCTTTGTTAGAAAGAGACATAGTGAGACTAAATTAGTTTAGTTGTAAACAACCGAATCAGCACCGATGGCGGTTATCTGCATGGAAACCATCTTTATTCTTATTCACTCAACTACTGCAGTGAGTTTGACATCAATTCAGAAAATGTCATCAATCAGGTAATATCATGTGAATCTAACAATTCCTTGCAGCGCACTACACATACGAAAACTGGGACAACCTCGCTTTGCCAAACATGACAGATTTCCACCTAGATTTATCAGAGTTCACCGCTATGGAATGGCCCAAGATATCCCTTCCAAACATTACTATTCCAAACTGGAACATACTTCCAAACATAAACCTAACAATGCCAGATATAAATATAACCCTGCCAGATATAAATGATCTACCTGAAATGACTAAAACTTATAGAGAGTACAAGGATATTGTCCAGAATAGAGTGGCAGATGCGTCGGATTATGTGAAGATTGTAGCTGATAGTTGCTTTGAAGAGCTAAAGCGCTATTGGCGCGGTGTAATTGGATGATTGGTAATTTATTCTGGTTACTTCCCCTTTACTTGAGAATGTGTTTGATTCTAACATATCTGTCTGATAGATTGCAGTTCTACGGTATTGTAATGTCGTCGTTTTTATGAAAGAGCCCAGTAACAATGTTAACTAGTAATAGTAACTAGTAGTGTGTGAACAAGTGTGAACAAATACGTAAAAATATATGTAGTACTAAATAGTTATCAGATTGTTCATACTGAGCAAATAGTACCGTATTTTCAGAAATATACTATTCTTTGATCAGTACATTTCAAACAGAAGTGCTGTTGTTTAGTCGAAGTCACTTTCTTAGTCCTCAAGGTTTAATCAATTGGTTGACTGTACGACCTTATTTTAAACCAATAAGGTTGATATTGCATAGGCATTTTGTGCAGCATGCACTTTCCTTTATTTCCAAATGAAAAAGTCTTAATTTTTTTTTTTCACTTATTGCCGATGAGTATTAGCAGTTATGGTCCATCCATAAATGACTGGATTAAAATTAAAACATACAAGTAGAGGGGAGAATTTAACATAAGAAATTAATTAAGGCTCAATGTTCGTGTTTTAACATTAATTATTGTGTAAGTAACAACGGTTTCTTCCACGAGACATTGAAAAATAGATTTAAATATAAACTTTAACAATAAGGAAGTAAAAGTTTATTTTTCCTTGCACAATTTCAGATATAATTTTATTTTATTGCATACATCTTTGCAGAAATGTTTTAAGTACTTAATATTGAATGTGAATTACTTATTTTTTTATTCTGAAGAATTATTTAAATGTATACAACGAGTGCTTTATTTTAAGTATTGTAAGGGCTTGCGTACACGACGATACACTTTGTCAGACGTAATAAGCATTACTTCGAGATTTTAACTTTTTATTGTTACATATCAAAACTATTTTAATTGAAAATGTAATAGGATTATAATTAAAAGTGATCGTGCACGGATGCTCTTATATTAATCGTAATATTAATTACTTGTGATTTCAAGTTCAAATATTTGTATTGTGATTGCAATATATTATTTATTTATTGATGATTCATATAATTTAATTCATTCCGCAATAAAGATTATATTTATTTTGTTACTATATTTACTATCATATCATCACACATTTAATTGAATGATGTACCTAATGAAAACATGACGTGGCCATATATTGGAGTTTTATTAGTGTTTAAGAATATTTTGCTATGTTCACAGAGTCGGAACATATTGGTACAAATTATATCTTAATTAATGTTATTAAAAAAATTCGTCTTAATTTTATTTTGATTCTAAAATTAATAAGACTAACCCCCTAGTCATAAATTCCATGCAACTATTTTTAGTTTTTCCAATGCAACTATTTTTTCGGTATTTAGAATAATAATTATAAATTATGAGAGATAGGTTGATACATTAGATTGTGACGTAAAACCAAGTCAAAGTTGAGGTTTATTCCGCTTGAACCTTATCTATAAGACCAAAGCTAAATTGATATTTTTGTAAAATTGCAGTATTATTAAATTTTGGAACGAAACAAGGAATAATATGGAATTTTCATTTTATGTAATTATTCTATTCAAGTGGTCACACAATATTATTTTGTTCGCTTTCCAGAAGCCTATTTTTGTTTATGTTTAAAATTATATTTATTTCATTGTGTCATTAATGTCGCAAAAATCTTATGTTCTCTGTGCTTTAATTTAGTTTTACTATGAGGGTTTATTGGCTTTAGCGCGTAAGCTACAAATAATTTATATTGCATTTCCCAACGGTGTTAATTATTTTATAATATTTATTTCATGTTCTACTAATGCTGATATATTTTGATTCAATATACTTTTTTCGTATGCAACATGTTTTTCCGTTTCCCACATAATACTTCCCTGTTAAACACCCTATATATATCGATATCGGGGAAGGATAGAGGCCTTTACTTCACCTATATGAAAGTGGACGTACATTGTGGGACGCTACACTTTTAGGTGAGTGAAAACATTTATAATAATCATTTCATTACATCACTCTGTCCTTCCCTGATATTCCTTATCTATAACCTTTAAAATTCGAAGGAATTATGTGGGAAGGACAGAGTTACTGAAACAATTAAATAATTATACATTTATATTTTCAGGTTACAACTACGCCGACCAAATATTACCTCAGGAAAAACCAGACATTGTAGACACATACAAACCACCTCAAATCGTGCAAGATGTGGACTTATCGAAGCGCGTGGCGGCTCTCGAAGACTGGGCGCTAAACGTGGACACGAGACTAAAATACTTTGACAATAAGCTATCGAAATTGGACAATATGGAGGCTCAAATAGAGCACTATTCGCTAAAACATTTGCAGCAGAATTTGATCCAAGTTTTTAATGTGAACGACAACAGCGACGCTATTGGTGCGAAGCTGAGGCAATATTTTGACAAACATTATGTATCTAAGGAGCAACTTCAAGCAATGAGTCAGGAGATTCACGAACGCTTGATCAGTACCTGGAAGCCGGATATGAGTGAGGATTCCATTAGAGGGATGGTGCAAGAGTATTTGGCGGTGTTTGAACGTCGCCAGATGGAGATAATAGCGCAGAAATTGAAGGAGTATGTTCGGGACGTGGAGGTACATCATGTGGATTCTAGTTTTGACGTTGAGGCTGTCAAGAGAGTGGTTGCCGGCATGCTGAATGTGTATGACGCCGATAAGACTGGATTGGTGGATTATGCGCTGGAGTCCGCTGGTATGTTGAAGTTTATTTATATCCACTAGCTTCAGGTCGATCATATGTTTTTCCTTAATTATATCTTATTCTCTAAGAGATATATTAGCTGGCGAAACATTTAAAACAATCTTGGTTTATTGATAAGCCGATTAATAGCAATTTTAAATGTTGGTCTTCTTTTTATGATTTATAGTCTATGGTCGAGCTGATCTCGAGCTAGAGTACTAAGTACTACAAGTTGAAATAATTAATCATCTCGGCCTCATGCAATCCTCTACTGAATAAAGACTTGACTACAAATATTGAAATAAGAGAAATAAGAAAACATACTACATACTGGCTGACTTTAAAAATAAAAATACCAAAAGTTGTTTTTTATACTACAAATTCGGTATACAAGCTTACCATACCACCTACCATACAAGTATACAAGCTACCATACCACCGCTTACCATATGGACGCTTGCAATACACGAGGCATCACACACGCGCAGGAACATAACATGAAGTTATTTGGCTGCGGTATTCTGTAAGGTGGAGGTACTTTCCTAGTGGAGCTGCTCTAAAGCCATGTATTCACTGAGAAACAATTGTTTATAAACACTGTTTCAGAAACAAAATCTACGTGTTCTTGAAACATATTAATAAGTTTCTGAAACATGTGAAACTGTTGCGGTAAACACTGAAACAAATTAGTTTCGCAACAGCTGTATACAAGTGTGGACGTGAGTTTCAGTTGTTTATAAACATGGCGGTAGTGTGTGAACAATAGTTTTTTTTAAATTTAGAATTATTTCATATTTAAAAAACTGAGATTTGGACGGCCAAGACCCCGAAACATTGTTTCTGTAAACATCTACGTGTTGTTCCAGAAACTTTGTATCTGAAACATGTTTCTCAGTGAATACATGGCTTTAGAGCGAATAAACAAACTCAAAATAAAAGTAATGTAATGTTAATGTATATGACAGGTGGTCAAGTGATATCAACGAAGTGCACGGAGCTGTATCAGATCAAGACGAAGCAGTACTCGATCCTGGGCCTGCCGGTGTGGTGGGTGTACACGTCGCCGCGGTACGCGCTCTCGCCGGGCGCCATGCCCGCCGAGTGCTGGGCCTTCCAGGGCTTCCCTGGATACCTGGGTATGAATAAGCCCAATTTTACCAACGTCGAGTGACTTTTCCCGGTGCGACTTCGTTAGCGTGGTGTCCTACCCTAAAAGTATCATCACAACCATCGAAGAATAATCCCTTAAGAGTAGTAATACCGAACAATCAAATTTCGCAACTAGTCAGTGATTTTGCACTGATTTTGAAAAGTGAGGACCAATCACTGCATTGTGTGTTCTTGACTCAGCCAATCAGAGCGCATGTGTCCTTGACTTGGCCAATCAGAGCGCATTATCTGCGTTTTACCTCCCTGACTTTAAAAGTAACCCGATCCATATTTCCTTTAAATCAGTAATTCCCAAACTGATCCAGGTAGACCCCAGGGGTCCACGGGAGTCTCGACGGTGGGGTACGTTAGATCTAATCTTCACATTTTTGACGCGGTTTGATAATATAGTAGAAATGTACTGTAATATATAGCAACCTTTGCTTTAAAGATTTTCACTCAATTCTTCTTGACGTTTCAGTGGTGCGAACGTACGCGATAATTGAAGTGACAGGGTTCTCACTGGAACATATGTCGCGACTGCTTGCCGTCGATGGCAAAATCGAGTCTGCGCCCAAAAACTTCTCCGTATACGTAAGTAAACTAAAATAAAGCTTACTAAACCATTTTTCTAAACCCATCACAATATTATAAGCCCGTTTTGACAAATAGGCACTATGTTTGTCTCTTTTTGGCATATGTGCTGTCAAACGGGGCCTATCACATTGTGACGACTTTAGTTATTATGCTTGCCTGTGTGAATGTTATATGTGTTAACTTAAGGACTGCTATTTGTATTTATTATTCATATGTGCAACTTTGACTTGCCATGCATTATCCAATAATATTTTTTACAAGCTTTTATAACTTGCAATGTATGTTTGTTCGGGTGGATTCTTGCAAGTCGAATTTCATCCACTTCCAGTGGTCGAATTGACTTGATATTTGGTATACATTAGTATATTGGAAAACAATGCAAGTACAGTCACCAAAAAAAGCTTGTATTAAAAATGTTTTTTTTAACAAAAACTTATTTTAGTCAAAACTGACTGAAGCAGTTTGAAGAATTTTATTTCTGATTTGAAATATCTACTTCTATTATTGAGAAGCTAGATAGAGAAGATATAGACTAGAGGTAATTCATTATTAAATTTAAGCCAATTAATTATTTACATAGCATTTAAACGACACCTGTTTTTGTGTATTAACTACTAACTTTTGTTTTTGCCTTCTTAGAGATGGTAATTCTATAGAGCCGGCCAAATCTGGCACGCTTAGCGTCTAGTTAATCATATAGTATGTCACCGCAATATTAAACCAATTCATAGCACTAGCACCTAGCGGTCTTACCTTCTATCATCATTATAAATGTGAAAGCAACTCTATTTGTCTGTCTGTTTCTTTGCATCTTCACAACTAAAACTCAGTGCACGTATGGGAAGGGATCGCAGTGTGAACTTCTGTGTGTGTGTATGTGACTTCAGGGTACTGCTTGTTGTTTTATAAATACGGAAATTAAATATTTCCAAGCAATGGTTTTAACGCACGATGCATGATTTCTAACAAAACGCACCATAATTTTATTGCACGAAATGTTCCTGGCGCTGCACAATTAAAGTAACGTAAGTTTCTTTACTCAATACTAATTTAAAAATCTGTCGCTAAATTCATGCATGACCATTATATGTATTAATAACCTTGCTGAGTTTCTTGCCTGTTCTTCTCAGCTGAAGGCAGACTTACGAACCGGTGATAACTTCAGTAGCTCTGACCTTCATAAGTGCCCTACTAGGGCCTAAATTGAATAAATGGCTTTGACTTTGAATCATCAGTGACATCATATTAAATTATCGCTTGAATCGGTTCTCATAACATACTTTGGTATATTTGTTTTGTGATTTGAAACTCTTTCGTCACTTTTTTTTTACTGTCGACTTAATTTATTTTTTTATTTCTTGCTTTAATTTTTTTTATACACTTTCAGACGCCCATCTAGTTCTTCTAGAGTTCATCTAGGAGTTCTAGAGTTCTGCGTTCCGCATTCAATATTGTGCATGCACGCAGCAAGCAGTCTAGAGTTTTAGATTTCTGCAATATTCGCTACACATCACACTTTTTTTACTTTTAAAGGCGCCGCATAGATTACAGTGAACGCGAAACGCAGAACTCTCTGTGGGATCGGTGCCTTAATTATTGTGTATATAGGCCTTCTCAAATTGCAGATTGCTTATTATTATAAACCCTTCACATAGCTTAGAAAACCTTGCGATTGGAGAGTAACAAACAAAAATAACTAACATAAAAATTTACATGCATGTCTGTCCTGACAGGATTTAATTCTACTCAATAAACATTTACAGGGACTACATGGCGAAATGGACTCAGAACCTCATTTATTCGGCGACTACATGTACGAATCAAATGGCACGGCCATACAATACTTCCCCGTCAAATATCCGAAAACCTCCAATATCGGTGGAGTCGAGTACCCCGTCGCTTACGACATTATCGAACTGAGAGTCGAAAGTAACCATGGCAACCCCACCTATACATGCGTGTACCGGTTCAGAGTCCATGGTAACCCTCTTTCGGATATCCGCAGAGCGACCGAGGACAGCATTGTTGAAAGCGAATCGTAGCATACGATTTTAATTAATAGATATTAAAAACATGTGTGGAATTGAATTATAAAACGTGGCAGTGTGTAAATTGTGTTCAAACGATTCGGATTAAACATTCCTAGGTAGCAGTGTAGTTCGTAAGAACGGTGGCCTTACAAGTCTATTTTAATGATTAACATAGATTTTAAGGTCCATAGTACAAAAACTGACATTCGAGTGCTTAATGCTAGGAACTATCCGGTTTAGGTGTTTTCTTATAGTGACACTGGCTTGAGAAATAAATGAGATGTTTTCACAACCTCAGGCCCCCGATTCACGCATTTTCGACAAATGTCTAATAGGACGTTGATTTCGAAGACGTGAGAATTGGGCCCCTGAAGATAATGCAATGTCAAATAAAATCTCTTGTGCCAGTCTCAAAATAAAATCACACCAATTATCCGAAAAATGTTTTAATAAAATAATCTCTACAATATACCGCACAATGACCATTTCTATACGCTTAGTTGTTCTGAATGCTTTTTTTACCGATATTTATATGTAGATTTGTATAATAAGTTTTTAATAAATTAAGTTTTGAAATTCTTAGTTGTAATGTATTTGTGGATTTAAGAAATAGGATGTGTACTTTGAAATATGAAAGAGTAATATCGGGCTTAAAATGTAAACTAACTTTCTCTACTCCAATTAAAGATGAGATTATATTTCTTTCTGATAAAATGTCCATCGCCGTTACGCATCCTAGTTTTTACATCTAAAATAAATGTTCTAATAAGTATAGTGAAGGAACTAGTCCAATAGACTATAATAAAATTATGCCAACGTAAAGTTAAGTGTGTTCTGTGACGCGGAGTAGTCTCAAAAATAATATAGTTTAGTGGGAGCCCAACATCCCAGATTTTGAGGATCTTAATAGGTTAGAATTTCATTAGATTTAGTATAGCACTGGCGCTTGTGTGCACACCTTTTTGTTGACCCTAAACTCTAGCCAGCTAGGCATATAGAAATCTTATCGAATATACATGTTTCTAGTTAAAAAGTACCTACCTCTTAACTACTAAATTAGTTCTAAAAAAATATGTTCACAGATCAGAAAAATATTTTTCTATTATTTTATGTAAAAAGCATCTTTAATTAAAATATAAAGATGTACAAAGTTAACGAAGCTGCTAATAAATAAATTTAGTGATAAAAATCGGTTGGAAATTTCATGGGGTCAATGAATATGTATCTCTCTTTAGTCCTGCCTCTCTTAATAAGTAAAATCATTATTAGCACATTCATCTTGTGTGCAATTTCAATATGCTTGATTAGCGAGCAGAATTAACTTATTTTCCCTCAAATGCGTGTTTTCCGCTACGAGCATTAATTTTAAAATAGGTTAGTATTTTTAGTTACCACTAACGTCTTTTTATCATTGTTAACTCTTTAGCGTTTCACTAAATTTTAACTTATTATATGTACTTTACCAAAAATAGTCTGTATACAAAAACAATGTATGTATGTACTGTTTATTTATTTTATTTTTAGTTTATTATTATTTATTTATTTCTCCCATTAAAATTGCTGCTATTTTATTTCATAATGTTGTGAATTTTGGATTAATATTTAAAATCATGTCTAAAAGATATACATAGGGTAAATCATGTATATTTACTAGTCTTACTTGCCCCAGGAAGCATGTAGATTACAGATATTTACCTAAATAAAAAATGCCTGCATTAGTAATAAATTTTTACATCGTCATTTTTATTAAATGTATAAAATGTGCTGATTTACACAAAAAATTGAAATACGGTGGATGCACATTTGCCGTCCAATTCCATAATTTAACATTAAATAGTATTTTAAATCAATATAATATGGCAGTTCGAGTTTCTATTTTATTTTGTAAGTTATTGTATTTTCCTGTACATTTATCCTGTAATTTTATTCCTTGACACTGTTGTTATCTCTTCAATATGTACAATAACATTTTAAACTAACCATTTTATAATACTGCTTATTGAAAATATTTGTGATGTTCGAAATAAAACGTATTGAAAAACGTGACTTGTTTGAATTATTCTGTCGTTCGTGACCCCTGTTATGCAGAGTTGACTAAACACATATAACATATATAAGCTCACGCATGTGATACATGTAAATACGAAGTATTTGTGACAATGGTTTGCTTCAATCTTAAATCACGTAGGTCTACTTAGAATGGAAATTATATTTCTATCTACCTACTAGTTGTACGTAGTATATTATTTACTCTATGCTACTAGTATTGGTAGCCCCCCTCACCTCATCAACAGTACTTCAAAGTAAGGAATATAGAAAATTATTCTTGGGAGCCCTGGGGCCCATGAGCTAGTGATCCTTTGAATGTGTAGTTATCGTAGTATATATGTAGTTAAGGCCTAATTACACTATTCGATATCAAGACAGTCTTAGTAAGACTGTCTTAAAGTCTAATTAGACAAGCTCGCTATTACACCTTGCTGAATATCGCATGCTAACTCATTTGCAAGGCGTACGCAGCCGGTGACGGTTGTCGCGGTGTCATGGGAGACTTTCGAAGCACCAGAAAATTGCCATAGCTCTTGCCGCGACTATTGGTTTGAATACAAAATTAAAAAGTAAAATATGGGTGAGGTTAAGAAGTATTTTTGTGACTTTTATGCTATAAATATGGCATGTCACGGTATACACATCAATAACATTAAAAATCACTTCCTTTTCTTTTGAACAAGCCATTGTGCACGCCACAACAAACAAACACGGACTTTACCCGAGAACTTCACTCTGCCGCCGCCGCGCGCCGACTGAACGGTCTCGCGTGCTAAGTCTTATTACACTACGCGTTATTCAGCAAGCAAGCACGGCCGAACCTATTCGGTCGGTCTAATTAGACAGACTACCTTGCTTACTCTTATTACACTTTGCTGAATCTTAGTAAGACTGTCTTGATATCGAATAGTGTAATAAGCCTTTTATTACACTCTCGTGTTACGTCTTAACCTTCTTCACCCATATTTTACTTTTTCATTTGTATTCTAAGTCAAAGTCAAAGCCATTTATTCAATTTAGGCCCCAGAAGGGCACTTATAAAGGTCAACATTTACTGAAGTTACCACCGGTTCGGAACTCGGCCTTTAACTGAGAAGAATCCGGCAAGAAACTCAGCAAGGTAAAATTTTTTATATATTTTTTGGACAACCTCACGTGTGTTTGGCTTTTTTTTTCCCAAATAATTAACATTTTTATTATTATTAAAACCAATATTCGTGACAAGAGCTATGTTTTTCTGTTGCATCGAAAGTCATCCCATGACACCGCGACAACCGTCACCGGCTGCGTACGCCTTGCAAATGAGTTAGCATGCGATATTCAGCAAGGTGTAATAGCGAGCTTGTCTAATTAGACTTTAAGACAGTCTTATAAGACTGGCTTAATATCGAATAGTGTAATAAGCCTTTAACTACAACTCACATCATGGGATACCTAGGCGAGAAAAAAAAACATTCCCACTTTACGTGTAGGTGGAGGAAACCTATTTTATTTATGATTTTAGTTTAGGTACCTACCACTCATGATTAAAATGTATATAAGCTCATGCTAAATATTAGCTTTCTAGTAAGTACCTACTAGAGAGCTAACCGCGGACAGACGGACTGACATCCTTGAGCAATCTTGAGCTCTAAAAACGGTCGATGACTTATAAGGCTTCATTCGCACGAACGCTTTTTACGCTCGTTATTTTTATTTTATCGTTACCTATGAATAGAACTTGACTTCTCCTATACGCGAGTGGTTCCCACGGTGACGCTTTTTTACGTCGGAAATAAAAACGCGCGTAAAAAGCGTTCGTGCAAACGTAGTCTTAGCAAAGCGCCACAGGTACCTACATTATTGGAAGTAAGTAAATATTTTTTATCTTGATCATATTTAGCATGGAAAGCTCATAGCGTAGCTCAATTATTTTGCATGAAAAGTAACTTTCCAGTGTAGTGAAATTGGACGCTTATGAAACTTACTAGTTATGATGTACAAAATTGCTTACGATGGGATAACCTATACTTCTGTCTCTGTACTTCCACATTACATTGGTAGCGATTTCTATTTGTGGCTTCGCATGTTCCCAAGTTCGTTCTATTTCTGAACGTAGGTCAATGTCGGCTATTGCGCTCGGCGAACGAACGCTATGCAAAGCTTGTGCATCGTTGCGTGCATAATTAGGGAATAGAAAAGAAAGACATGTTTAATTTTTCAGTTTTTTTTTTGTATTTTAATTATTTTTTATAATTTATAAATGACCTAGTAAGAAAGTAGTCTTATCCGTTTCAGCACATACAATCATCATTCATGAGATTACAAAAGATCCTTTGGCGAGTGCAGTACCGAGGCCGGCGGTCGAGGCGCGCCCGCGGCGCCGCGCTCCGTCCTGCCGTAACTATTACGATTTAATTACATATAATATCTTACGTACAATTAAATTAACGGAGATTACAAGCCTGAGTTGAGCAGCCGGCCGCGGGACCGGCCGGGCCGCGGGCTGTCGACGCAGCCGAGGGCGATGCGCTTAGAAGCACTTCCTGTGCACAATAGAGGGGCCGGACTCATCGTACTCCTGTTTCGAGATCCACATCTGCTGGAAGGTTGAGAGGGAGGCGAGGATCGATCCACCGATCCATACGGAGTACTTCCTCTCTGGGGGCGCGATGATCTTGATCTTCATCGTTGATGGGGCGAGGGCGGTGATTTCCTTTTGCATACGGTCGGCGATGCCGGGGTACATCGTGGTACCACCGGACAATACTGTGTTGGCGTACAAGTCCTTACGGATGTCGACGTCGCACTTCATGATAGAGTTGTATGTTGTCTCGTGGATACCACAAGCTTCCATACCCAGGAATGAGGGCTGGAAGAGAGCCTCTGGGCAACGGAATCGTTCGTTACCGATAGTGATTACTTGACCGTCGGGAAGTTCATAGGACTTCTCTAGGGAGCTGCTGGAGGCAGCGGTGGCCATCTCCTGCTCGAAGTCGAGAGCGACATAGCAGAGCTTCTCCTTAATGTCACGCACGATCTCACGCTCGGCCGTGGTGGTGAATGAGTAGCCGCGTTCGGTGAGGATCTTCATCAGGTAGTCTGTGAGGTCGCGGCCGGCCAAGTCCAGACGCAGGATGGCGTGCGGCAGCGCGTAGCCCTCGTAGATGGGCACGGTGTGGGAGACGCCGTCACCGGAGTCCAGCACGATACCGGTGGTACGACCGGACGCGTACAGGGACAGCACGGCTTGGATGGCGACGTACATGGCGGGTGTGTTGAACGTCTCGAACATGATCTGTGTCATCTTCTCTCTGCAAACAAAAAAAACGAAGATGTCAGCAATTGCCACAAGAGCAAGACATTGTGCAAAGATAGTGCGATTATCATCAGGCGGCGAGACTTACCTGTTTGCCTTAGGGTTGAGGGGGGCCTCTGTGAGCAGCACGGGGTGCTCCTCGGGGGCGACACGCAGCTCGTTGTAGAAGGTGTGATGCCAGATCTTCTCCATATCATCCCAGTTGGTGACGATGCCGTGCTCGATGGGGTACTTGAGGGTGAGGATACCTCTCTTGCTCTGAGCCTCATCACCTACGTATGAGTCTTTCTGTCCCATACCGACCATCACACCCTGATGGCGCGGTCGGCCGACGATCGAGGGGAACACGGCGCGGGGTGCATCGTCACCCGCGAATCCGGCCTTGCACATACCGGATCCATTGTCTACTACCAACGCGGCAACTTCTTCGTCGCACATTTTGAATTAGTCTGAAAAGGAGAAATAAAAATCTTTAAATACCCGATAGAACAGAGATCCAGGATAGGATTCTATGTGAAAATACTAGCTAGGTATTGTACTGCTCGAGGTTCTTGAGTAACACATGCCCATATTGAGAACTAGTGGGCAGAAACCTACGCGACCATTACAGGACAGCACTAAGTGGGCGATCGATGGAGTCGCAAATCGAAACCAAATAAGGCCAGCCCTAACGAGAACGGGCCCGGCTTGAACGTGGCAACTGACGCGGCATGACCACATTTCGCAGAGTCGGGCTGCTCTTACCGAACGAGAAAGTCGATCACGAGATGAGTTACTTTCTAATTAGATCGTTAACTGTTCAAGTTCATTCTCCGGTATAGCAAATGAGGTCGGGTGAGCCCCGAGCCCCGACCACGCCCTACCGCAACCGGCGCTCCCGGTCCTGGCCCGCGCCGCCGCCCGGGGCGTCACGCGGCCCGACCCTACGAACGTGTCACTGACCGCACACACTAATTAAATTGCACTAATTCCTTGCACCACTCGATCACAGAACATCACTTAATAATAAGATGAGACACGCTATTGTCAACTTACTTTTAATTAAATAGTCCTATTAAATAAATAAATTAAATTGCTATTGCACAGCCTCGGTATCGCTGCACAACACCACAGCTCGAGCTCACTTCGTGGAATGACGGCGTTCTCGGCAGGCGGAGTATATAAATGAGGCTCGTTTTAGGGGCGCCCCTACCCCACCGCGGCGCCTTCTCCTCCAATCGCGCTCTACCGCACAATACGTGAATTTCGTACCCATATATGGTATTCTGCAGCAGGGAGCCTGCGCGTCACTCCCCGCGCCCCACCCTCTCGTCCCGCTGATAGCACGAAGCTTGATAACGACCGTATCTCCAACGGAGCACACATTGGATACTTGAACATCCCGACTGATACATCTGTCTGGACATCTACATAACCGTACCTACACTATTTAATACTATAACCGATAACAACTAGGTAGGTAAGGTACCTACATTGAAAGATAACGAAAGTTGAAACAGAATTTGGCACCATTCCAAAAACCCCGTTACGGTGCAGTTGCACTATCGCAGAATGCAGGCAGACAAATTACGGATGAGTGGATGACGCATACTATTTTATCGAGCCGATCGGGCAGACTGATTGTTTATTCATAGTCGAAACAGGGAATGCAGGTTCGATCCATCCCGTAGGTTCGTAGCGTCTAGTACCCTTGACATTCAAACTTATTTTTAACCTTAGTTTATGTTAATCACTATATGAGCTAATGCCAATCACTACATTAACGTTAGAAATAATAAAATAAATAAGGACTTACCAGTAATAAATGAGTTGTAGTAGAGAACAATAACCGCAGCGATTGCGAACCGTGAGAAATGAATGCCGGCCGGTATGTTTCTGTTGCTCGCTCGCTCGTGGAGGTCGGTCGATCTGCTTCACTAGAATACACCGTACGCCGGCGCCCCGCGACAAGATAGACTCGCCCAACGGACCCCTGACTGTGCTAAATAATTTTAAAATTTACCACAAATTACTTCGCGACAGCTATCAAAACGACCTACAAAACGCGTTCACTGCCAGATTCGATTGACAGATGTCAAGCAATTGTTCTTATTTTGAATTTAGAATGAATTGTTTTTTTCGCAACAGTGGACTCGCCCGTTCTCCCCACTTGGCGCAACCGATGGCCTTACCATATATGGGCATGAGTAAAATCCTGGAATGTGATTGGTGCACGGTGGCAACGGTCGTTGTTGGTACAAAGGCACACACAAACAAATAAAGCATTTCGCTTTCGTGTGTGTGTCTAGTAAGAAAACGACTCCATTCAATTCAATATCGTCTACGGATAGAGGTAACAAAGTTGACACGACTAAATTACGAAGGCTACCAGGATCCCAAGCTCACAAAGTTTTCTTAGTATTTTGGATTATGTCGTATTTTATGACGTTGTCGCGTGCGTGCCTTATCTGCAAATAGCTCCTAACCTACCCATGAACGTAGATAAATCTACCGGTAAAGGTACCTTTACTCAAAAATAAGTTTCTTGGGGCAATATTGTCGCAGTAGAATTTCCACATTTTCCACTTAAAAATTACCTACCTACCAAAGTTTTTTCCACTGTGGAAAAAAACGTCATTAAAGTTAACTAGGTACCTATCTAACAATTTATTACAATAAGATACCCAAAATCAAAATCTATTAACCTAAATGACTTAGGTACCTACCTACCTATCTACCCACTTATTACTTGGCTCAGTCAGAGAGATGTCATAACATCTCAACAGATATGACATCTCTCTGGGCTCAGTACGTTCACAGGAAATAAGTATGAATATCCTATTAAATATTTGTAAAGAAAAAAAAAGACCTAGTTATAAAGTAGTTATAGTACCTAAGTAGGGTCATTGCGCTGGTTTGCCGTCCAGTACCACTTTTCGTCCATATGACTGAGGTACTACAAACACATGCGTATAATTTGAATACAAACATACCTACCCGCGCAAGTTTGGACTTTTTGCAATCCTTAATGTCTAGGCAACAGTTCTATCAACATTAAAATATGATTTGACGAGTAGTGACTTCAAAAATATTAACGTCAGTGACCGCTTCGCAACCCTGCCTTGCCGAAGTCAACGCGCCTAAAAAAAATTATACCGGTAGGAAAAGTTCATGGTAAGTTTAATAACTGTTTTAGCTAGTTTACGTAATGTTTTTGGCAAGTATGTCTATTTAACACCATATTTAACACAAATTTAAGTGTTTATTATAGTTTTTTTATGGAAATCTTAGTAAAATTTAGTGGACTAATACTAGCATACCAATTTAGCAAAATATTTGGTTTTCGTCCACGTGGACGGAAACCCAAATAGCTATGTGAATATTTGTAATGGTCATTTTACTTCAACGGACCTATAAAATAATGAATTATCTCCCAATAATGATCTTTATTGCAATGAGTTTAGACATTTTAGTTTATTTATTTATTTATTTATTTACTCTTAGGAAGATTTACAGCTTCATTTCAACGATAAAATAAACATATAGATGATCCTATGCCATTTACAAATCTCCACCTATATATAAGATATATGTACATTTTTTATGCAGATAATTAGAAGTTAGTTGTGTTAGAAAACAGACTATAAATACTTAACTAAGAATTATATGAAGACAGTTCAATACAATATTGAAGAGAAACTAACAAATTCAAAAGCTAGCAGTCTTCGTTAGTTTTAGTAGTACCAAAGAAGTTACTACATGTGAGTCTTTTAATTGATGCAGTGCTTGAACAAAACAGGTCTATATCATTAGATAATTCGTTAAAAGAGTTGCAGGCGCGCAAAACAAATGTGTTGGCTCTATACTTGGTCTTTGTCGAAGGGACATTCAGAATACCTCGCTGTCGTAATCGAAGAGTATTCGTTCTTAGGTTGATTTTCGTCAATAATTCAGGACAGTCAACCCGACCCTGAGCAATGTTCGCTAGGTAACAGATGTCATTTATATTTCTTCTGGTTTCAAGGGGTAGAAAGTGATACTTTTTACATCTGTGATGGTAATCCGTAGAAAACTGATGGGTCTTAAAATCAAGGTATCTGAGGAATCTTCCTTGAATACGCTCAATGCGTGAATTATAAAATTTATACTGAGGGTTCCAAATCTGAGAAGCGTATTCCAGGTGACTTCGAACATAGGCACAGTATAAGATTTTAATTGTTTTCAAGCTACGGAAATGGAATGACCTTCGCAAAATAAACCCTAGAGCCTTGGATGCTTTTTCCACAATGCAGTCAATATGTTTATCAAACAAGAGTTTCGCATCGTGGACTATACCTAAATCTTTAATCTCATGTACTCTCGCTAGGTTCTCATTGTTGAGCCTATATCCTAGGTCAACTGTTTGGTGGCAACGTGTAAACGACATATAAAAGCACTTAGATACATTGAGATCCAGTTTGTTATGTAAGCAATATGCTTGAAATCTATACAAATCGGCCTGTAGGTCATCAACATCCCTTGCATTGTACACCACCTTTAATACCTTCATATCATCAGCGAACAAAACAATCTTAGAATTCAGAAAACAGCGTTTTATGTCCATTATAAATATTATAAATAACAACGGTCCTAATAATGAACCCTGGGGTACACCAGATGGAATAGGAGTCCAAGTTGATGTAAATCCACTCAGAACTACAGCTTGGCTACGATTATAAATGTATGACATGAACCATCTGAGAAGATCACCATGTATCCCAGCCACCGCCAATTTCTGTAGTAGCATTGAATGGTCAATACGGTCGAAACACTTAGTATAGTCGGTATATATAACATCGACTTGAGCACGTTGCTCCATGCCAGCAGTTATGAAATCATTGGCTACTGCGAGGTTAGATACGGTGGAGCGACCTTTAAGGAAACCATGCTGATCCTCACTAAGACTGCTATTCAACACACTATAGACCTGATTATAGACAATCTTTTCCAGAATTTTAGCGAATAGACAAAGCTTCGAAATGGGTCTATAGTTGTCCACCCTGGATTTGTCACCCTTCTTAAAAATTGGTGTTACGAATGCAGACTTCCATATTGATGGGACCAGGCCTTCCGTCAGTGATCGGTTGAAAAGAATGCAAATTGGCATTAAGAGACTATCAGCACATTTCACAATATAAATTGGAGGTATATGATCTGGACCGCCAGATTTTGATAGGTCAAGAGATTTAAGAAACTTCAAGATTTCCGTAGAGTCCACGTTGACTGAACCAATACCCGCACCAGAAAAGGAGGAAATCACGTTCGACAAGTCATCTGTCAGTGATAAGCTAGGATTGTTAAATGTCGAAGCGAAATAGCGACCAAATAGGTCACTAATACCTTGCCCAGTCTCCGCTGTTTCATCATTGTACGACATTCTGTTAGGATAAGACCCGGACTTATTTTTGCTTTTTATGTAGGACCAAAAAGCCTTCGGATCTTTTGTAATATAATCTTCAATTTTGGCTATGTATATATCAAAGCAATCTTTTTCTAATAACACAGCACGTTGACGAAGAAGTGAAAAAGATTGGTAGTCAGACAGGTTGCCATAAGTACGATATTTAGAATGAAATTTATGTTTTTCCTTCAGTACTTTTAACAGTGCGGTATTGTACCAAGCTGGATATGATTTTGAAGTTATAACTTTCTTAGGTACATACCTATCGCGCAATTCATAGAGTCGTTCATAAAATAAGGCCACCGCCTGTTCAAACGTTTTGTTGGTAAGAATATTCACCCAATCCGTATCTGCTAGTTCAGATGATATAGCCGGGTAGTCAGCCTGGTTAAACATATACTTTGTTCTACGTTCCTGGGAAAGTGTATGTAGCTCAATGAAATTAGCGCTTATACATATCGACTTGTGATGTGGGTCCTCCCTTATAAGGGGAGAGTCACATGCATGAACTGTAACAGCATCGTTCGATAGAACCAAGTCCAATATCCGTTGATTATGATTGAATTCATTATTGTACTGACTTAGATTGCATGTGTATAAGTTATCTATAAAGTTACCCAAGTACTCAATATTTGACGTTAGTATAGGTTTCAGTTCAGTGTCACTGGAATTTTTAACCCAATCAATATGGTTCCGTAGATTGAAGTCACCCAAAATAATAAATTTGTCAAGTGGATGCGCTAAAACTAACTGAGTTAACCTATCCATAAAGTTCTCTAGTTGTACCTTGTGCTTGTTGCCTCTCCCTCCCTCATCTACTAAGTAAATAGTGCATATATTGATATTGTAAGATATCTGTGGTCGTTTATTGCGCACTGATATAGTGATCCAGATATCTTCTGCTGAGCTTGCCCAGTCCTTCCTATCTATTACAGTGTACTCACGCTTGACTGCTATCAATACCCCTTCACTCCGTTCCGTTTCCGTCCACACGTTTGTCAGTGTTGCGGGAATAAAAAATATTTATAGGACGTGGACGAAAACTAAAAAAAGCGTTTAATGTGGTGTTAGTTTTCGTCCATAAACGATCACTCGGGTGGACGAAAATTAAAAAAAAGATATTCTTTTGCATTACTTTTCGTCCATAGACATATTATTTGTATACTAGCTGTTCCCCTGCGGTTTCACCTGCGTTCCCAGGATAAAAAGTAGCCTTGTCATTTTAAAAACTTAGTTTAAAACTAGAAAGAAAACCGCCGCGTACACGGAAGATTTCTTAATAAAGGCTCTATCTGCAATTTGGGAAAATAAGGCGTCAGTTAGACAAGTCTGTAGAGATTATGGGATTCCTAAATCTACGGTCCTCGATATATACAGGGTGTTGTTTTGGTCAGCGACAAGCAACCCAGGAGCGGCAGTACAAAATATATATTCCCCAAAAATGGACTTAATTCCATTAAATACTGTAAATATGTTGAGAAATACCTTATTCAATTTGAAATAAAATTACCGCAAAGTATGGTTACTAGGCACGTGCACAGACTAGAGCTAGGCACAAGCCGCCATCGCCCCACCCCTTTACTCCCTCATACTCCCGTTGAGTATTATGTCTACACTTTAGCTTATTACATGATTTTCAAAATTTTAATTTTTTAATTTTTATTATTAAAAAAAATAAAGTATTTTTTTTATATTTTTTTTAGCACCAGTATCTATTGTATTATCAACCCTGAGTCGCTCGTCGCTGACCAAAACAACAACCTGTAACATCGCTAACTAAGTGATAACTGTGTTTCATAGAATGTAAACCAGTGTCAACCTTACGGGTCCATCGTCAGACCCTGAAAACTATATATGGTCAAAGTTCATCTCACGACAATTCCAACAACCCCAAACATGGCTAGGATGCGTTGCTCTACTATTGGGCTCCAACATATCCGATAAAATGCAAACTACAATTGTGTTTGAAAGGTCTTTCAAGGTCCAAATCCCTACAATAGAGGACTGGACGAAGGGACTCGATCCACCAGAACCAGAAAGTCTGGTTTGGTACACTGATGGATCCAAAATGGAATCAGGTACAGGACGGGAATATACGAAAAAGATTACAAATGTAGCAAAAGATTAGGGAAGATGGCAACTGTATTCCAAGCAGAAACATACGCCATAATAACCTGTGCTCAGGAGAATATAGATAGAGGAACCAAAGGTAAATCCATCTATATCCATCGACAGTCAGGCTGCAATCAAAGCCATGGCATCCTACAAAGTGGACTCCAAACTTATTCTGGATGCTGTCCAAACCCTAAACAGGCTTGGGAAGCATAACAGGGTAAGACTGATGTGGGTCCCTGGGCACAAAGGAATCCATGGTAACGAAGTGGCAGATGAACTGGCAAGAGAGGGCTCAGCAAATGACTTTGTGGGTTCAGAACCATGTGTAGGCATATCGACGTGTCTCGTAAAGGCCACATTTAGGGAGTTTGCAGATCAAAGACAACGAACACATTGGCTGTCTAATACCGGTCTACAACACTCCAAGAAATTCCTAGGCTCTAATTTCAAAGCCCGGGAATGCATTTGGAATATGAGCGGGGGCAAATCCGCTACCTGCTTGGGGCCTTTACTGGGCACTTTGGAACCAACGACATGCTCATGAAGATGGGTCTAACCGCGACACCCATGTGCAGGTTGTGTGGGGAACATACGGAACGCATGGAGCACCTTCTGTGCACATGCGATGCACTGGCTGGTAAGCGAATGAGTCTCCTAGGGATCGGATATCCAAAACCAGAAGACTATAGGCTCATATCTCCTAGCCTCGTTCTAAAACTCATGAAAAGAGTTTTCAACGAGACTGGGGAGGAGTAAGGTATCTAGGGGACCACAATAGATCCCAATGGGTTGAAGTGTCCGAGCTATTTCTCGGCCCGTCCATAACATAAGATAAGATTGGGCTCCAGTGCCTACCCTCCTACTCTGTCATCAGTACCTGAAAATCATATATGGTCTAAGTTCATCTCAAGACAAGTCCAACATCCCCAAACACGGCTAGAATACGTTGCTACGCTATAGAGTCCCAGTACCTACCCTCCTACTCCATCATTAGAAAAATAATCCGTGGGAAATCTTGCGTCCGTATACCGGACGCGACAATACGGTGGACGCAGTATTATTATATTTTTTCTGGTTGACGCAAGATGTCTAGCAGTATGTAAATATATATAGGTATATGTAAAAAAATTACCAATGATGGCTTTATTTTGGGCGTTGATTGTTTTATTTCGCCACCGTAGATACCGTAGGTTGTCATTGTAATACGCATGTTTGATTTATTTTCTTAATTTGTTTAATTATAGCTAATAAAAGAAATAAAAAGAGAAAAAATGACAATAAGGCTATTAAATAGTAGATATATTATGTTGTTGATTAAATAAAAGTATATTATAATTGCTTTTTAACCTAATAATTCACCTGCACTCCTTTTTCTACATAGTGGTCGAAATCTAGCTTACACTAGGACGAAAACCAATTTTTTTGGACGAAAACTAGCAAAAACCCTACTTTTGATAAAATATTTTTTTATAAAAAGAGATGTGAAAATGATTTATTTTCTCTTAACATTAACCTAAAGAAGACTAATTAAGCACCCACAAAAAATATAATACATTTAAGTAAGGGTACTTCAAGATATTCATTTCGCATCACAAAGCTGGCAACTCCGATAATTGGACGAAAACCAGCGCAATGACCCTACCTAGTTAATCTAATAATATATATAAAATGCTTTTGTGGGTACGTAACAGCGTTGCCAGATTTTTTTTCGGGCAAAGCGGGATTTTGTAACCTCTTGAGTAAAAAAAGCGGGATTCTATCGCCGAAAGCGGGACATAGGTGCTAAACAAAACCGGCCAAGTGCGAATCGGACTCGCGTACCGAAGGTTCCGTAGAAACTTACGTACGTAAATAGTTCATTGATGGGTCTCAAAGATTTTTCCACATATTTTCGATTATGTCGTAAAATAATCGTATTTAAAAAAAAAAATTGTGATGTAACTTCCGGATGTAGCTTTTCGGATGTCTTCCTTTACTTATGTGTGCTGCATGGAATTGGTTTTTGCCTTATGATTCTAGGTCAATGGGAAGTACCCTTTAGGTTTTGATTCCCTTGCGAGCGTCAAAATATGCGGCATATAGGTACGGCATTTTTTGATTGCGTGGACTCAGAATTTTGATTTTTGTACGTCAAAGTGACATTTAACTCACTTCAGCGCTTTTTTTTTGTCCGTCGAGTAATCCTCGAAAAGCGGGACTGAGCCCGTCCCGCGCGGGACATTTAATTTTGGGCTAAAAATCGGGACGTCCCGCCAAAATCGGGACGTCTGGCAACGCTGGTACGTAAATACGCAGTTTTCTCAATCACCACCAACCCCAATCAACTTCCCGTTGGGGTGGTAAATACCCCTTGGTCTCCAGGTGGTAGTAAGGGAGTTTGGTCACGGTGGGTGGAAGAGGGTGGTTGTGGGTGGCGAAAATGTTAAAACATATATTGCTGTCCTTTTCTAACGCATGAGGACTTCGGAAAAGATCTCAAAATTGCTGGAATGGTCTAGAAAGTTCGAAAATGTGTAAAACGGTTATAATCGATCTGGAATGTTCTAGAAAGTTCAACAAATATCTGGAATGATCTAGAAAATTCTAGAGTGAATGCAAACTATTATAATCGATATAGCATGTTTTGAGAAAGTTCTACAAATTTCTGGCTTCATCTAGAAAGTTCCAAAATGTCCAAAACTAATAACAGTTTTATCGAATCGAGTTAGAACGTTCTAGAAATTTCCCGAATGATCTGGAATGTTCCAAAATGAGTGCAATTTATTATGATCGATTTAGAATGATCGAGAAAGTTCTAGAAATTTTCCGAAAGATCGGGAAAATTCCAAAATGAGCGCAATTGATTATGATCGATTTAGAATGTTCAAGAAAGTTCTAGATATTTCTAGAATGACCTAGGAAGTTCTAAAATGAGGCAATTTAAAATGTTAGAGAAAGTTCTAATTTTTTTTTGGATTGATCTGGAAAGTTCCAAAATGTGTATGAGTGTTATTATTGATCTAACTAAAAGAACCAAATCGAAATCGAAAATAGAAATCTATAATATCTGTTAAAAATGTATCCTTATATATTTTTTATACCACTAAATATGCGATGTATTTTAACCCGAGCAACGCCGGGATTCGCTGCTAGTACAACTATAAATCCTAATAATTTTGGGATTTTTATTATGTTGCAGTACAAAAATGTGCAGTAGAGCCAAGATCTTTTTTATTTGGCTTATTTTCATGTATAGAGAACAAAAGGTAGAGAGGTTAGTCTTCATATTTTTAATTGGGTTAGTATTTTTGTTAACCAGAAAATCCATTGTTTGGTTCAATGTATTTAACCTTTGACATTTAAACGTTTGTTGACACATCATCAGTGATAAGTTAACTGCCCATAAGTAATCTAACTTGCCTGTTTCTGGCGTGAGTCACAGTCGAGTGGGGCATGCGTACTACGACGATGACTCAATATCTTGTGTGTGAGACAAGACAGGGCAATCCGTTTCTTTGAAAATAATGACTGGGCCTCATTTTTAATATCCTTAAAAACTGCATTCCCTTACCTGTTACAAGAAGGTTTGTCACTGTCTGTTAAATGAAAACAATTGATCATGTTTATAAACTCCTGTCCTTGCTCGTTTCTAAAACATATTACATACAGGTGAGACGGGTCAGTAAGTAAGAGCTAACCCACGCGCAGTATATTAAATTTTGAAAATTTTAATCTGCTGATTCGAATAGCTAATGCCAAATCTCACACTCCTCCGAGCGCGCACTATAGTACCCTAAGAGCTACTACGCACTATAGTACCCTAAGAGCTACAGGAAAAATATTAGTAGCTCAATACTCAAAAAGTTAGGAATAGTCTCCTAAGACTATATTCGCGTGGCTTCAACCCTTACGGTAGTTGCCCTCACAGACCCGTCCAAAATTTTCACCCTGATGTATCACTGCTACAATATAATTCGTACAACAGAAGTTCTGTCGATATTTAACTAATATTATAAATGCGAAAGTGAATTTGTTTGCTTGTTAGCTTGTTACCTATTGATTCCTCAACGGCACAAACATGGCACGAAGCAGGTAGGATGGATCGAGAATGCCACCCGTGGGGTGAAATCTATGTAGTTATAAATAAAATATCATAGGTATATTTCCTAATTTACCACCAATTGATAGGCTGCCAGTGTTGAATGATAATTTATCTCACTAACAAATAGGTACTAGAATTTGGTACATACGAAGTAATGTGATCATAAAAATGCTTCAGAAATTAATAAAAATAAATAAGTAATAAAAGCTGTGTGACTTGGTAGAGAGTACTCGGCGATGAGTCAATGTATTAGCATTCGCCACAGGCATTCACTCCACAGGGTAGCATATACTTACAGAGGATATGCGGGCCTTGAAGTTATAGGCCCCTGAGTGAGACCCATGTATTCGTGCTTATTTATATTAAAATTTATATTATAATTAAAAGAAACAATGCTAATTGTGATGCGCGTTCTAATTGATTTGTTTCTATATCCCCAAAAATATAACATAATTTATTAAATTGGTGGAAAATAAATTCAACTGTTAATATTTTGGTGATTCTTATTCTAAAATAATGAGATGGATTACGTGGTTTGAATAAGCACAAGCCTAATAACATCTTCATTTTGGAATGAATACTTTAAATAAGTATATTTATCTTAGCGTGGTGGGCATTATGGCATGAAGAAAACAAGGTTCAAGCGAGGTTTAAACTAACAGCTGTGCTGTTGAAATTAATAATTACAGATTAAACAGGTCGACAACCTTAGCTTTAGTAATATTTTAAATCATTTCAAATTAAGCTTTATTTTAATTTCTAACATCTAGCATAATAACCATTTAATTAAAATTGTTTTCGTCAGAAGTAACATCTCATAGGCCTCTCCTTTTAATAATATCGGAAAGTCTTCTATTTAAACGATTAATCATCTCAATGTTTAATTTATATTCATATTAAAACCAGTGACAATGAAAATAGTCAGTTACATACAAGGTACAGACCATTTGACCAAACAATTAATACAAGTATGTTCATATGACGCATAGCCAACAGCGTTATAAGGAATTTATTAACATTATTTTCTGAGTCATTCGGGTGTGTACAAAATAAATTTAGTATAGAAATAAGTCAGTTGATTTAAAAACTTAACTAAAAAAATAAAAAATAGCTTTTTTCACTCCTTCTCCATCTATATATTAACAAATCTAACACTCTTCCGAGCGCTGTATAATTAGTTATTATAAAAAAATATGCCTAAGTACTACTAAAAGTATCCATAAATGGAAAAATATTAGTAGCTCAAAACGAATGAAAATATGTATTATTATCTCTTCAGATAAGTCGCTTTCAAAACCATGCAAAAGAATTCTTAATAGACTTTGGCTCAGATATCGAAACGCACTCTACAACATATATCACCGGCAGTTTTTGCGGCATATGCGTGAAGCTGGTAACATCTAATTTATCTTCAATAATTGGTTCCTTCGTCACAAATTAATTCTGATTATCTCTCATAGCTGAAGAATTCTTCCATGCGATTGTGAAATCTGTGTATTTATAACAAAGATGTACGACATTGAATCTATGCAATATCTTTCTACATTTCTCTGTGACTTGTAACTTGAATAGCCCAAGCTCCATTGAAAACAATGAGTATGAAAAAAGAGTCATTTAGTTTTATCACCATTACACAAAATGAGTCAACGAAGGAAACTGGCAGTATCGTACGGAATGATAAACATGCGTCGAGCATTGTATTGTAAAAAGATTCGGTTCTGGAATACGTAATTGTAGTATTATATCGGCGTGATGAATCATTAACATTATGCATCAGACTTGGTTGCATTGAAACTGGCGACACTTGTAATGCGCTAGACTTTTAATTTAGTGTGCAGTAAAACTTTGACTGATTCTCTGTTACTCATGAATATTATATTAAGTTACCATGCATCCTTGCACTTCGTTCATAAACTTGACTGACTCATCACATGGTAAAATGGCTAAAAGTAAGATAGTTTCTGCAGTAAATGAATATTTAGAGCCAAGACAAGCCAAGCAAATAGTAGTAACTGCGAAAGTTTTCAGACGAAATCATTAACCGTGGCGATTAATGATCATACAGGTTAATTGGTATCTACTTTCCTCTTAGAAAAATTAAAGAAGTGTGTGCTACCTAGTAGTAGTTTATTAAAATTCTTGCTTCTTGTGTACATACTTACATAAAAATAATTAAATTTTTGTTGTTTTTGGAATAAATAAATTTTATTAAAACTTTATTACCTTAAACGGGATAAAAAAAGAAGCCAATTATTTGTGATGAGAGAATATAACAGTAAGCTTCTTATTTTTTCCTCTTATTAAATTGGTTTCTTATTCAAAACTAAGAGAGCATTTATTTTGTTGATACGAAGTAAGCGTAGATAGACCAAAGGCCCAGCATATAATTCAGTAACAGCCAAAAAAGGAAGTACAAACTGGTCTGCGAATCATGACCTCTGGAAGTAAAACCTAATAAGGCCAAAGGAATTTCCGCTGCAGTAACTCATGGCCAAAAGGAGGTTGAATTTGTACCTATTTATATTCGACCTCCTTAACTGGAGATCGGATGAAAGGACATTTTTGAACTAGCAGAAAAATATTGGCTCTGGAAAACCTAGGTATATTTGGCAAAACATTTTCGAATGAACGCCTAATACCTTTATTGACGCGAATTCGATAAAGTGATCATAACAAAGCTATCAGTTACCAAAGGCTTCATGAGGTTTAGTATGAGTTAATCTGACTGGTACTTACTTACTTACTGATGAAAATTTAATTTAATTTCATGTAGTGAAAGATTCCCATAGATCTCAGGTTGATTGGACTTACAACGAGTAGATATTATTGATTATTATTGTGGGCGCGTTAACAACTACTTTACTTAACTAGGACAGAAAATAATTGTCCATGATCACATTTCACGTATGATCGCATCACTTGTCTACTATCTGATGCAAACTGGCCTACTTACTAAAAATACAATACTCAACCGCAATGCCTTACACGAGTAAAATTAATACAGCCAGTAGGGCACATATCACCTTGGAATATGGTAGATTTTCGTTTAACTTAATTGTTAGAAGCTGTGGGTCTGCATGCGATGATGAAAAAAAAGACTCGATATTGTCTGAAAAAGGACTGACAGGCAGACAGGACAGGTTTTACCTTTATGGTTATTCAAACCGTAATTGTTAAATTACTTCAGTTTTCGTGTTAATAAATCGTGAAATATAAAATCAACGAATAGAATAACAAACATAACTAATTTTATTGATGAAACTATCCCGGGAAATCGCGATATCCGTTCGTGCAAAACCACAAGCGTGTCCCCTCGTTGTGATATTTCATATCCACATATTACAAACTTATCAGAAAAAACTTTGCCATACTTATTATTAGAAAACTTGGCGTTTGTTCCCAAAAATAAAAATTAAATATTGAAACCATAACCAAAACTCTCCCGCAGTAATTCGTCATCCTATTACTTATTTTATTCACGCATGCAAGCAATATTATATCTTATTCCCATGAAATAGCATCACTATCAAAATGGTCCTAGCGCAATAAAATTGTACTTACTTTTAGTATAAACTAAAACAAGGTAAAATAAGTCTTGTAGTATGGAAACAAGAACGGTGTGAACAGTATACATAATATTGTAAAAGGCCACATGCCCGTCTAGTCGAGCAGACGCATCGAGAGGGTCTAGAGGCGAGGCCAGGGGGGTCACAGGGGGCCGGGAGAGTGCTTCAGATCGATCGTGTGCGCTGTCGCGCCCTTGACCCTCGCTTCTGCAACCAGGGTGGTCTGTGTGACCGAGGGTGAGGGTGGTAGTACCGTGTATATTCGGATATGTCATCTGTGAATATTTTACTTTATGCTCTGCACTGCGGAGTGAGAGCAGACTCTGCTCTTGAAAGTATGATTCAAATGTTATCATTTAAACCGTTGGACCGTTGGCTCGAAGATGGGACGCGTGTAATAACGCTCTGGAGACCTTACTAACGCGCAGGGTTACGATAGCAAAAAAATAAAATAACGCGCAGGGTTATAGAGATGCGGTGTTCTGTAAGGTGGAGCTTCTCCAGTCGAATTGCTCTTTCAGCGAATATATACGCTGCTTTACATCTCCTATTTCAATTACTTAGTCCTGCAGTGGGTTGGTTAGCATAGCACTAAATATAACACCTAACAATAGATCATTATTTAATTTACCTACTTAAGTGCTAAAACGAACTAGATTATTAAAAAAGTTATGGTAGCTACCTAGTACCAAATGCTAGTACCTATACTATGTGAAACGTGAATCGTGCTATATTATTTCTGAACTTGACTGTACTCACACTGCCGTGCACTAAACTTACAATTTCTTTTTATAGGTACACACGGTAGAATATGTAATGTAATAATTATTTTGCTAGATATTATGGTCACATTTTATGCCAATTCGTAACTAAAAGACCGTTGTTGGGCTCCGTACTCCTTACACCATTCACTCAATGATATTTTATCTAATTACTACTATTGAGTGACAAAATTCCGTTTTAGCGCCGTCACAATAGCTATATAAATCCGTTTCGCTACGGTCAGACAGGGTATCCACTATCAAAGATCGTCCAGAAATAGGTGCAGCGATCCTGTGACGTCACGATACCGTGCACGTAACGAATCTCGCGGTAGGTGTGTCCGTTCTAATTTTAAAACGTTTTATTTTCGTCAGAAGCACATGTAGCTCTAGGTCAGCTATTAAAAACAAACATAATCTTGGAACGCACAACAAACAACATGGCCGACCTGACGCCAACATTTTACTCCGAAGATATCCGCTATACTTTTCATATAAAAACTCTGTACTGATTATGGCGTTGTAAAACATTTTTCGTTAGACATTTTAATAAAATAATGACATAAATTCAGTATAAGCCACCGAAAATCAGCTTTTTTGCACAAGCTGCACTTGAGAGTCAGTTCCTTCTAGTCTTGTGGGCTTACAACATTCGGCCACATTATCACATACCATGGTGTGATTGCGGTGAAACGCAGACCTACTTATACCTACCAAGATTAAAAAAAAAAAAACGTAACCGATATTCGGTACGTTAAGTAATTTCCCTACCGAAAAAACTTACAGAGTTACATAATTTTATGTTAGTCGCGTAAACATATTCCTAATTAATATTTAGACATATGAACGATAGGAAAGTAGTGATAAATGAGAGAGATATTAATCACAAAATGTGAAATTTAAATCACGTTTATTATGTTAATTAATTCACAAATGTTTTGGTGAAATCTGTGTGAATTATTATAGACTAGGAGGGCACGACAGAAATGGTAACGATAAGGTAAATGGATGAAATCGGGTTCATCGGATAGAGGACACCTCTCTGATGCCAAATAAGTTGGTCTGCCTGCGCCAATTGGTTGCGTTATCTAGATATGGCGCCTGAAAAACGGTTTATCGTGACCGAAAAAAAATGATAAGGTAAATGGCTGAGCTCGACGTAGAAAGTAAGTAGTAGTTGTACTGATGTCATTATAAAAAAAACTGACCAAATATTCGGTTGCGTTATCTAGATATGGCGGCTGAAAAACTGTTTATCGTGACCGAAAAAAAATGATAAGGTAAATGGCTGAGCTCGATGAATCATGGAAGTATTAGTGCATACTAGCTTAGTAATAAAAAAACTGACAAAAATTTTGGTTGCGTTTCGTAGTTATAAGCGATCTACGTAATAATTATCAATATGGATAATTTTAGTGTTTTACGGTTTCGCGGAATTTACATTGTCAAAAATATGAAAATGTTATTAGTGCCACCCCCTCCCTTTATATGCCCCGCTACTCCGCCTGCACTGAGCGGCATTCACGAGTCAACAGACATAGTATAAGATTATAACATTGTTGTGAAAGATATTTTGCACTAGTTACCTGCACGAGCTTACAAGCAAGTTCAGGCAACGCTTACTCGCGCTTTTCACGAGTTGACAAAAGTGTTTTATTATAAATATGTCAGAATTAATGTACCAGATTAGTGAAAATAGTGTAAAAATGAAAAAGTTGTGTTGTTTAATGAGAACTCTTTAGCCTATCCCACTGCTGACCCTCCTTTCACAAATGAGGGTGAAAGGGACTGGGCAATACTCCACTACGCATGCCTACTGCGAATTGGTGGAGGTAGGCTAGTGGTCAAACTACTGTTGGAATTTTTCAAGCCGCCTAGTAGGCATCCTACTAGCTTAACGACTATCATAATTATGTTATAACCGGGACCAACGGCTTGACGTGCCTTCCGAAGCACATAAACGCTCGATTCGAAATACAACTATGCCCATCTAGGTACTGACCATGACGGTGGTAGCCGATCGATTAACAACGGCTAATCATACTACACCACGAGCGCATTAAAAAAACTGTTACAAATTCGAGGTAATCGTATCTGAAGTACGCAAACATATAATTACCAAATAACATAGATTGTCATTGTAGTTATCATTTATCATGTTATAAAAAGTTTACAGCAGTTAAAAGTACGTCCACTTTATTTCATAAGTTTACTAAGAAAAACGCAGTACCAGATACACATAATTGATTACCAGTTACACAGTTGGAGAAATTCTACTTACAGTGCCTAATATACCGAGCACACCTTAATATTTATATTATATAATATTCTTGCTAAAAACAAAGATTATCAAGATGCATTAATAGAGTTATACCACGATGAGCCATTGAACAATAAAACATGAGAAAAATTAGAACAATTTGTTGGACATGGATTATGATCCTGTGTTCCCTAGTTGGGCAGAGGGCGTCTACAGAAACTCTGGAAACTCTGAAGACTTCCCGATCTTCTTCGTTTCGTCAAGCACAGTGCGTCGCCAGGTTTGTTTGGGACGGCCACGCTTTCGTTTCCCCTGTGGATTCCAGTCCATTGCCTGTTTGGGTATATGGTCGGGGTCCCTTCGGAGAGTGTGGCCAATCCAGTTCCATTTGCGACGCTTGATCTGTTGGTCGATCGGTGTTTCGTGGCTGTGTTCTCGGAGCTCTACGTTCTAGATTTTCTCGGGCCAGTGGATAACGAGAATTTGGCGAAGGCATCGGTTGACAAAAACCTGGAGCTGGTGCCAGATGGCCTTGGTTACTTTCCATGATTCACACCCGTACAGAAGAAGTACAGACTTCACATTGGACCCGAATATCTTGAGCTTAACTCTGGGTCAGCTTCCGAGACTGCCATAAGGGGCGCAAATGCACGAAAGTTGCTCGGGCCTTGGCAATCCGATTATTTGCGACATGTATGGCTGCAAAACTATGTCAATTCAGTCAACGAAGATCGTCATAAGATGCTTAAAAAAAAAACAAACCTAATAAAAAAAATGAGAAATTTTACAAGAGTCTTATGAATTTTGATGCTTCTTCAATGCCACCTTCAAAAGTAGAATTGGATCATCATATTACGCGCAAGATATGTATGGAACATATGGAGCAATGCCTATTGATAAACTCCCAGTAGTCTTTCGCCAGTCAATAAATTAAAGTAAATTGTTGATTCTATAATAATTGTAAAACTATCGACACGTTACAATAAAAATCTAAATTCATAAATATTATGGGAAAGTCCGAATAAAATTTTTGCAACTAACTTTAATGTCTTAAATAACTAATACATTGATTTCAAAATTCCAAACAGCAGTTATTTTTTGCGTACGGTAGATGGAAAATAATTGTAGGCGTGTTGCCGCCAACAACATCACTATAGATTCATGCCTACTAGACAACTAAGCATTTATTTCATATAATACTCAAACTATAAAAGAAGATGAATATAACCGCTCACTGCTGGCGGGGCGGCGGGAGGTATAAAGGAGGGCGCCCCCCTCCCTCACCGATATCATTTTCATATTTGACAATGCAAATTCCGAGAAAACCGTAACACACTCAAATTATCCATAGTGATAACTGTTACGTAGATTGCTTATAACTACGAAACGCAACCAAATTTTTTGTCAGTTTTTTTATTACTAAGCTAGTATTCACTAATACTTCCATGATTCATCGAGCTCAGCCATTTACCTTATATTTTTTTTTCGGTCACGATAAACAGTTTTTCAGCCGCTATATCTAGATAACGCAACCGAATATTTGGTCAGTTTTTTTTAAATTGACATCAGTACAACTAGTACTTACTTTCTACGTCGAGTTCAGCCATTTACCTTATCGTTTTTTTTTGGTCACGATAAACAGTTTTTCAGGCGCCATATCTAGACAACGCAACCACTTGGTGCAGGCAGACCGACTTATATGGCATCAGAGAGGTATCCTCTATCCGATGAACCAGAGTTCACCCATTTACCTTATCGTTACCATTTTTGTCGTCACCTCCTAGTATATTAATCCTAACATTTTAAATGCACCTACCTCGTTTGAGATAGCTAGTAGGTACAATAACTTTTAATAATATACTTGCCTACCTATAACGATTTTAAGTAGGTATACCAGAGAATCGAACCGAACACAGAGAGATGTCATAAATAGAGTCGCTATCCTAAGCAAATGTAATGTCCATTTTGTTAAAAAGTTTTAACTAAAATCCGCTACAGCGCTGAAACAGTAATTACTCGAGTACCCAGACGGTATAAACACGCAGCGCTAGAATGCTTTCAAAGGTGTAGTTTTCTCGCGATTGAAAGGTCGAAAGCGCCGTGATTTTCATACACGCTTACGCGTTTCGTTCAACGCTCCGCTTCAACTTGTCACTAATATAGACTAAACTGCGCTGACTACAGAACTGACACAGCTTTTTACCTAACAACCCCTTTACCTATTAGTTGAATATTACATTACGAATATTTATGTTAATTAATAATATTTCATTTAAGTATTATACTATTGTTTGACTATTTTTTTATAAAGATTACTTGTATTGTAGGTATTTAATTTAATTTAATTTTAATTTATTTATTTCATAGATTCACAGCTTATTAGCCAAAACGAATCTCATTATATAATCCAAAATCATAATATTAATTTAAAAAGAGTAGGAACGCTAATTAAACAATAGACATTAAAAACCCCAGGTAAGCTAATTATTCAATCTTAATTATTTCTTCTATTCAAAATTATATTCCTTCTTGATTAATTATATGTTAAAAAAAAGTCATGTGTTTTGAAAAATTAAAAGATACAGGTATGTACGTATATTTTTGTAATAATATGTTTATTAAGTTACCTTTAAACAATATAAGTTTCGTTAACTTTTGCCGCTTAGAAAAAATTATATTAGTGTAATCAGTTTTAGCTTCGTGTTTCAAGCGAATCGTTGTGTATTTGTTTATGATGGCCCGTATCCAATGTGTTCGATGATTTAAGGTGCTTGGTTGATTGAAAGAATGTTGTAGTAAAGATGTAAGTACTTCCTTCTGAATAAAATATTCCAAAGTATTACCTAACAGTAATATAACTGAAATAGTATTTAGTAGAAAGACTGATTCCACCACTTTGTTTTATAAGTTCTCTTATTACAGTTTCCGTGGCGATACATATTTTATATACGTCTTCAGTGGAGTACGACAAGCCACCCATATCTTTGATAGTTATTAGTTTATGATGTGGCAACCTTTCTGATGTACCTTCCTTACTTTATTATTACAACTTTCCTTATTTTTTTTATGTTTTTTTATTGACCATTCCTTTCTAAATATGTGTTAGATTATTATTTTCCGCTATAAAAAGAAATGTATCAGCTAATTCTAGCTACAATTCTACACACACAATGTAACATCTTAATTTTTAGTCTATGACGAATGACGGGTCATGGCTTCCGCAAAATATTTTTAGTAATTAAACTTTAAAATGAATATCTAGTTACTCACCGATGGAAAGTTATTCCTTTGCATTTCGCCGTATTACTAGAATTATTGGTGCAATTCATAATACACACGAGGGCATATTATTGCGTTCGAATGTTTTTTAACTTTATAACAAATAGGACTTAGGCGCTCAGGAGCTAGAAAGCAACTAAGTGAAGTTCGGCCGGATGACCGCACTTGAACTGGACGCAGTAGTGATGTGTGGCATCTTCTCTAGTTATGACATCTCTCTGACCGAACACCCCAATAAGATTTTATGGTGAAAACTGGTGAAAACTTAAATTTCTGGATAAGTAATAATTGAATAATTGTCTGTATGTCAAAATAACAGTTTTATGGTATTTACCAAAAAAAACAATTTAATTTTCTCGTTTCTGTTCCGACTCCGACTAATCTCCGAAACGGCTGAACCTATTTTGACGAGACTTTCACTGGCCTACCTGATGATAAGAGTAACTTTTATTTTAGAAAAAGAATTAGGGTTTTTGCATACGATGATTTCGATACTTCACTCTATACCAGTATTGTACACGGTAGTGCACTTTCGCCAAGTTCGTATTATTTGTTTACATATCGTTCATAGTAAAAACAAAACTTGTAAGTTATAATTAATGTGAATAATTCTGAGAACATGAGATAGTAAGCAGGCTTGTCATCAAATAATCATAAAAAGAATAATTGATAACAAAGTTATCAATGTCATAAACTGAAATAGTATATTATTATTTATTAATATTACCCCGGTTAGTAACATTGTTGTTTTGAGTTCGTATATATCACTGAATAAGGAAAATAAATTATTTTTAGTAGGTACTTGTATGGAATTGTAACAATATATTGTCATATTTATATATATATAAATATCATAACAATTATTATTTTCCTTCCTTTAATAATGCTGCAGTATTTGATTTGTTTAAAACTCAAGATGAAATTGGTACCCACTTGTAGAGAAAATGTAAGTGTTTTCATAAATCGGAGTAAAGCACGTTTTCTCTAAAATGACTATTACTATTTGCAAAGTGAGATGCAGTAATTTAATAACTAGTAAATTGATGATCAACTGAAAACAAATACGAGGCCACTTTGCTTCTAGGTGTGGCCTCCACTTTTCTAAACTATGTCTTATCTAACATTACATATGCAAATGCTTCTAGTAGCGGTTTATCTTTACTTTCAAGAGCATCTCTACTAAGTCTGTGTTTTCAAGTAACCATAGACAATTTGCTTGTTGTATTTCCATAGACTTGTCACATTTAGATTCACAACCGATTGTCAGAGCTAAGAGGCGTGGCATGTGACTGCAAAATAAATAGTACTTAGTTATCACGGAATGGCCTTGCCCATCTATGTAAAAACGTTCAATTAGCATTATTTACTGATATACGAAGTATTTATTTTAGTATAGTGTTAACACAATCTACATATTATTTGTGGCCAAACTATGATTTTATTAAATTTGTTAATGTTAATCATGGAGTAAAATGATCATGTGAATATCTTAGACTATTTTGATATAAAAATATAATTTAATGAGCAATTTCCCCATGTTAGGTTTTAAAGAAAGTTTTAATGACGCAGAAACTGGCACATCCAGTCGAGTTTGTTACGGTATGAAATCTCAAAATATGTAAATAGAACGGTCAATGACTGACTACAGTCACTCCAACTAAAAACGATAGCAAGCACTAGACGTGAGATGGTTCGCGAGAATTAAAGATTCGAGCGTTCGCGTCATTGTGACTGTCATAAACGGTACACCTACTCTTTCACTTTAAACAAAGCTGTAGACAGGATGTAAGAGAGAGGAGAGAAAGCAAGAAAAATGCATGTTTATACCGGTATATAAATTTATGTTTTATTACAAATGTTCAGGGTTAGTAAAGTTAATAAATAAATAAAAATCTTTGTCAAAAAACGGAGTTGACAATGCTCCGTTCAATTTACGTAATATGCATATTACGATACCTTACAACCTATTTAAATACTGAACTTAAATTATAAATCACAAGCGTAATTTGAGCCGCCCATTCAGGGGCTTGGTGTAGGGCATCATAAATTAGGAATAGTCTTACTTGGCGCTTAGAAGCACTTCCTGTGCACGATCGAGGGACCGGACTCATCGTACTCCTGTTTCGAGATCCACATCTGCTGGAAGGTTGAGAGGGAGGCGAGGATCGATCCACCGATCCATACGGAGTACTTCCTCTCTGGGGGCGCGATGATCTTGATCTTCATCGTTGATGGGGCGAGGGCGGTGATTTCCTTTTGCATACGGTCGGCAATGCCGGGGTACATCGTGGTACCACCGGACAATACTGTGTTGGCGTACAAGTCCTTACGGATATCGACGTCGCACTTCATGATAGAGTTGTAAGTGGTCTCGTGGATGCCATTAGCTTCCATACCCAGGAATGAGGGCTGGAATAGAGCCTCTGGGCAACGGAACCTCTCATTGCCAATAGTGATGACTTGACCGTCGGGAAGTTCATAGGACTTCTCTAGGGAGCTGCTGGAGGCAGCGGTGGCCATCTCCTGCTCGAAATCGAGAGCGACATAGCAGAGCTTCTCCTTAATGTCACGCACGATCTCACGCTCGGCCGTGGTGGTGAACGAGTAGCCGCGCTCGGTGAGGATCTTCATCAGGTAGTCTGTGAGGTCGCGGCCGGCCAAGTCCAGACGCAGGATGGCGTGCGGCAGCGCGTAGCCCTCGTAGATGGGCACGGTGTGGGACACGCCGTCACCGGAGTCCAGCACGATACCGGTGGTACGACCGGACGCGTACAGGGACAGCACGGCTTGGATGGCGACGTACATGGCGGGTGTGTTAAACGTCTCGAACATGATCTGTGTCATCTTCTCTCTGCAAACAAAAAAAAAACGAAGATTGTCAGCAATTGCTACAAGAGCTAAGACATTGTGCAGATATAGTGCGATTATCGTCAGGCGGTGATATTTACCTGTTTGCCTTAGGGTTGAGGGGGGCCTCTGTGAGCAGCACTGGGTGCTCCTCGGGGGCGACACGCAGCTCGTTGTAGAAGGTGTGATGCCAGATCTTCTCCATATCATCCCAGTTGGTGACGATGCCGTGCTCGATGGGGTACTTGAGGGTGAGGATACCTCTCTTGCTCTGAGCCTCATCACCCACGTATGAGTCCTTCTGTCCCATACCGACCATCACACCCTGATGGCGAGGACGGCCTACAATTGAGGGGAACACGGCGCGGGGTGCGTCGTCACCGGCGAACCCGGCTTTGCACATACCGGATCCATTGTCCACTACCAACGCAGCAACTTCCTCGTCGCACATTTTGAATTAGTCTGGAATGCGTAAAAGTTGTTTGTTAATTAACTATTTGACCAACCTCGTAAAATCCATAAACACGAACAGGTAAAAAGTCGAAACACTTCACTATGTCATTACATAACACCGATATTATGTAATGTGTAAATGTTACACTACATAATTGCAAATTAATTTCGAGCACACCAAGTTAAAACTGTATTATTACCAAAGTAATATATTTACTGGGGAAAATATATTTACAAAAACAACTGATTTATAAAAACGAATAAATAAAACTTACATTTAAAATAAAGTTAACTGACTAGTGTACGACTCCGCGCTGCTTCAAGCACACTCACTAAATGAGGACCGGCTCTTGAGGATAAACTATATAAAACGCGTCTTATCAGAGTTCATACTATCGGCAACAATATGTTTCCGACCAATCAAAAGCTGCCTCAATTTTTGTTACCTTATATGGTAACGCTACTCGACTCTATCCACATACATCTGTTGATAATAAGGCGATGCCTTGATAAGCCGTAAATAATGGCACTACTCCTTATCTGACGCACGGCTACGTGTATATGTAACCATTCACGTGTCTTATCAAATATACCTCTGTATGACTCCGATTTTCAAGTGTATGTATATACTTGATGCTTATTCTGCGCCAATCTAATAAAGAATTTCACTCAAATCTCTCAATGCTTTCTCTATGAGTCGGCAGTTTGCGCTAATTGCTGCAAGCACCTGACATTAACCCAGAAATTAATAAGCTAACAATTCGCCTACCGTCTGATGCGTAATTAAATTAACAGTTGAAAACATTATCATTATAATTACCAAGAGATCAGAAAGCATTACTAACTAACGTGAAAGATGAGAGGTATCTTAATATACTTAAACATCACAGACGTTCCGGCCGACAGCAATAGCGCAACGAGACGGTAAAAATAAATAGCACCATTACTACCATGGTGAGTTATAGCATGGGAGTTCAAAAACGATACGTCATACAAGCCACAACAAAACCAAACAAGTTTTTTTGATGACTGTAGAGACGTCAGCGCGTACTCACTAATGCGTTACACGTGAACAACGTGTTACCAATTAAATTAAAGTAACCGTTGATTTAAACATGACCTTGAAACACTCAAGGGCAAACTGACCGCTTCAGCCTGAGAATGTCTTTGGGAAATAATTGACTTTTAAAACTTAAAGATACAATAGAAACAGCTCTTTTGCTTTCGATACTTTTGTAACCGACAAATAGATGAATTTTTATCATATTGCATATAATTTTCCTTTCATTTCTAAATTCAGAGTGCACTTGTCTGCGTATATTGATTTTCGCCCACCCTCGGCCCGGAGCGCTGTGCATCAACTTATGGGGTGCGCCATGGGGTTGTTATACTACACGTGACTCATCCTACACCCAAGGGTTCGGCTGATTTCTCTGAAAAGCATATAATAATAATGCTGTTACAGCCACATTCGATACAATACATATCACCGCATTTAGTTAGCAATTTATCTATCATCATCATTAAACACTCAAAAAACTTCTCTGCCAAAAAATAACTTGTAATTTTTTTACATTTATGTTTTTTTGTAGTTTAACTTATTTATTTTCTGAATGATTTATGTTAAAAATAAGCTTAGACGTATTTATTAATATATTTAGCAAGTGTCATGATAGAATATCCTTTCAGTAAATAATTATACTCAAGTCAATTCACTTATTTTTTTATTTGATAGTCACGACACAAGGACTTTAAATATACGTCATCACCACGGGCATGAAAACATCCACATTTTGTCTGTGTAAAATTGGCTAAGTAAGTACACAAGAACCCTGGTTCCTACAACACCTGCTTGGCCTATTGTTTGACCACAAGCCACATTTTTACATCGGTTCGGAACTGTGGCGCATGCATGACTCAACACTCAACCAACTATCGATTTCTCAGAGCCAGTATAGGTACGTTTGATAAGTATGAATCATCATAAATATGTAATCAGGTGACGATTCGTCTCGATCACACTATGCGATCTTCAACCATTTACTTTTGAAGCCATGGTTTATGTGTGACATCACATCACATAATGCTACGTACTGTATCGTCCTTCAACAAGCTACGTAGGTATTTAAAAAAGGAATTTGGAATAATAAATCGAAGATTTTTTTGTCGATGACGTGTTTAAGTTAACCGTATTTCTTAATTTAAATAAATATTGTGTTTATCCTTTGAGCATATTTTCATGATGACATATGTTCCTTGTTTCGGTACCTTAGAGGAAATTCATTAATATTTTATTCTAACGGACCGTTCTAATAGCATAAAGGCAGAATAAATGTATGTCCATCCATACTAACATTTATTTACAGGAAAATAATTAACATGACATGTTATGTTATATGTAGTTGTACGTAGTATTATTGACTCTGAGGTTCTAGTCAAACATCAATGCTCCGGCGTTCCTAGTTTTGGCTAGTCACACCAAACCTCCATGGAGCCAATCCCACCCAATCGAAATTGATCGCTCGATCGAAAAAAGTACAAATTTGAACTTTTATCGAGTGTAAATATATATAAATTTCGAGGCCGGCATTTTTGAAGAAAAACCTTTCAACTAGAGCTTCGGGTTATGTAGTACTAACTATTTAGTAATCTGTGCTTCGGGACCGTTCGAATTGACTCCGTCCCTCAAAATTTTGCAGTCGAATAGGACTCGAACCGTAAGTTCGAAAACGTAAGTTCGATTCGAAGATTATTTCTAAAGACGCGAGAATTGGGTCCCTGAGTCTTTGTCAAAGTCCATCCAATCCAATAGGGTTTTTCTACTTTTGATTAATGATTTTTTGTCTAATCCTTGGAGAGACTAAATTGGATAGTCAAACGCCGAAACTCAATTTGATGGAAACGGGGTTTGACCAGTAGGGTGTAAAGAATTGACGTTAGTAATCGCTTACGTGCGTTTGCGTTTACGACATTTCTCTAAAAGAATCGGCACAGCGCCTCTAGCGGAATACTCATGGTACTAATTTCTCACATACAAAATAGTTAACGCAAACGCAAAGTAAGCGTTTATTAACGTCAATTCTTTACACTCGGGGTACTGTCCGGAAAAAAAATCTTTCACATATTAATTTATTTGCCACCAATCATAGAATTTTTTGAAATCTCCCATTGTGACAGCTGAAGCTGAACTTCGGACACATCTTTGAAATCAAAGCCTTTGAAAGACAGCAAAGGTTTGGAATAGAATGGTACCTAAATGTTTCGCTAGAGAAGATTGTTCAAACAAGGAATCATTGCCTGCCGAGAAAAAACGCAGTTTCCTGTCTGTGTGTTGACATAATTATTTCCATAAATAATGGCTCAAATTGACTTTTGTTATAACCAAGTTACATTTGAGTAAAAGGTGAAAGCAGATAAGCAAAAAAACAATTTAGTAAATTTTAAATAGATTAATGATTGTTAATAAGCCTAAAGGGAAACTTCGCTGTCGGTCAGCACTGACCGCGTTGGCAGAGAACGTGTTAAGAACAAAAATAGTTACATATGTACGAGATACAGTAGTATCGTTCCTATATGATTCAGTCACTCATTTTACGTCAGAGAGGACCTCATTACAATTAGAAATAAAATTGTGGTTAACTCGTTGGTCGTAACAAAGTACGAGTATGTTTTTGTCAGTGGAATAGGTATTTAGGTCATGTAAAAATCTGTGTTATTATTATATTTATATTAGTTGCTTTAATTAGTTTATGCGCAGTAATATTATTCTTGCCTTATAAGGACTTAAGCACTTGTTATTTCCTTAAAATGGGAGTCATATAAGTAAATGGAAGCTTTACAAAATCAATATTTGTGCCGTCTTTGGCTGTTGTGAATATAAAAGAGAAGCTTCTCTTATTAAAATAAGGTCAATGTGTCTATCGGATACAACAAGTTATAGGCATATCACACAGTCATTGATATAAATTGCTACTATCCACTATAAATAACAGCGGCCCCAGTAAAACCCCATTTTAAAGACCATATTCATGTTTTCCTTTTTCGTTATTGTAATAATATAATGTAAGTTGTTTAGAAACTAATTTGAAACAATTGGACAGCGATGACTCGGAAGGCCCAACATTGCGGGTTGAACCCGTTGAACCGAAGACTTCGTCACAACACAGCACAGCGTCACAATCTTCGTGCGATACCAAATGCACATGCATAGTTATACTAACCCGTTGACTTACTACCACACTACATGTGTTTACATTCTATTAATCTTTAAATAGGTACTTACTTATTGTAAGCGATCACGCGATATACCTACATGCAATGCAACTGCACTGCACATTTCACAAGGTCGAGGTAAGCCGGCTCAATTGGAAGCACATCCAAGTTCATTGCTCATATGTCTCAGTATTGCATACTTGAATACCTTGAGTGATCGTTATTTATAAACTCTGTACATAGATACGCGCAAAGCCGCAAATTATGCCATTGTATAGTTTTTGCTATTTTGGAATCATAATTTGACTCCGCCTTCTTATGAGATGGCTTCTGCTTTAGTTTCATCTACTCTTTATGGACCCATTATGTAGGTACTGTTTTACTCTGTATTGTGACCAGGATATGATGTTCATTATAAGCACTTATCACTATTTAGTAAATAGGTACCTAAATAAAGTTCATCGCTCGCAAAATAATTAATTAACATCCAACTATGGTCTACAACGGGTATCAAAACGATAGCATTTATTTCCCCAGGTCACGCTACAGAGGTAGGTAAATAATGAGTTGGATACATAGGTACTTACTTACCTACATTTGGATATCGATCTGTTACATGACTACCCAGGGTAACGTGGTTACCAGAGCCTTTTCTTCGGTAACCAAATAATATTTTCGTAACCACAAGTATTTGTTTGTACAGCCCAGTGTTGCCAGTGGCCGATAGTCAAAAGCAACATGAGCGAGCTCAAAAGTAACATTTTCAGTGCATTTTCACGAGAAAAGTAATTATTGTGTAGAAAATGACACCAATACTGTAAATGGCACTTTATTTCATGAGAAATCTTCACTTCTATTTGGTAAGCTTCAGAAATATCGTAACATTTTATTAATTCATTAAGTAAGAAAAGGAAGAAGAAATCCAAACATTCATGATATTGCTAGAAAATAGACAATGGCTAAAAATCAAGTGCACCAACGCGACAAACGAAAGTTTCCTAGGGTGCATTTCACGGTTATTTTATGTTTGCTGGAAAATATTTGAATATTTTTTATGAAATCTTAAAAGTAACGTAAAAGTAACATTTTGAGTCGTGTAACATGGAGGTAACATTAGAAGGTCAAAAGTAACCTAAAATGTTATAAAAGTAACATTCTGGCAACGCTGGTATAGCCACATCACGGATTTATTCAAATTCAATCGCTTCTGTGCTACAGGATGCCTTTGCTCCAGCAGTCACAAAATTATTTCCTTGTTTCAGTAATTCAATGGAATTCGAACAGATGGTTAATCGATCCAATATTCAGCATAGTTTTCCTATAAATAAGCCAATTAAACAAACCCATATTGTGAAATACATACGACCACAAACGTCCAAACACAGACTAGGCGACCAAATTTACCCGAACGAGATTCTAGCATAATTTAATTTCCGCCCTGAACCGCGATTACCTTCGTTTTGTGCAGGTATACGTTCTGAAACCTTAAAAGGCCTAGTCGCCATGCAGCCGCGGCGAATCGACGACGCCATTTTTGGACGACACAGCAAACCTTGGTCTGTACTCAGATGGCATATTCCATTAGAGGCTAGTCTTGGTTAACTTTACTCCGTAATCGGTAAAAGTTGATTGTTATGGCCGCATCATGGTCTAATGCCATTTTGGTAAAATTGCGTTGTAATTTTTAACGATATTGCGACTCTTTGTTTCGGACATTTTGAAGCAGTTAGGCATGTGATTTAAGATTAGATTTATTTTTATGTAAAGCTTGACAGTAAAGACACTGCACAATAGGTCGCGATTAAGACAACTTAAATTGTATCCTGACTCTATTACATGAGGTTTACTTTCAATTAACACAATCTATTGAGAATTGACATAATTTTTATTGTTGCTCTATACGGGCATAAGTTATGAATATAAAATAAAAGTCATCAGCACTGATGTTCTAAATATACGATAGTCTACTAATTAAGCAAGAGTCATCAATATAAATTTATTCATAGATCAATTAAAATTCATTGACGATAAAAAATTTAATGTCCCCACTGAAGATGTAGATCAGCGATACTTCCAAATACAGAATGCTAATGAGACGAAAGCAAAAGTGGAAACAGGTGTTGTACTTTGGAGCATCTGCCAACATCTGGCGGAAGGAAGGATGATAAGGTGCATGGATATTATGTCGAGGTGAACTGTTCCTCCTTGGGCTTATCTTTTCGGAGGCTAAGGCTTAATAAGGAAAGGTTATTCTCTAGACTCCATCAACAAGATGTTTTATAACATAATAGAATTTGATCGAGACCTCCGGAGACCAGCGGGCGTTAATCGGCAGCAGCGGCAGGCTTGAGGAAATTTTCTATATATAGATTGTATTTTGTACATATTTGTAGTAAATAAAGATTTAGCTTTCATAGAATATAATATACTAGGTACTTTATTTGTACATTACAGGAAAACGAAGTAGGTGTAGGTAGAAGTAGGTAGGTATAGGTGTGATACAGAAGAGTAAAATAAATTATTTTGGTAAGATCATTAGAAGAGACCAAAACTTGATGTATAAAGAGGCAATTCGAGTAATTTTTCTGTATAGAATAATTGTTTTTGAAGCAAAGCCTCTTTACCCATGTTCAGCAACCCACCTGGCACAGCCGCTAATGAAATGCGTTGTATAGCGTAATTAAATTTTCTACGTTCCGTTTTTAACGGCTGTCTCACTACACTTACTAGATTTGAAAAAAAAAACAGCGTAAGTTTACCAATTCATTTACAGATTTCATTCAGAAATATTGCTCGAGTGGCTTTTTTAGATCACACTTATATTTGACATATTATCACTACATTTAAATTCCTATTTATTATGCTTAATAACCGCAATGTCATTAATATTCATCTAAGTTTACAGTTAAAGTTTATAGTTTACAGTTGCTTTATGATATTTCGGTAAATTCTTTCTTTCTGAAATCTATCCAAATTAATTTCTACGCGTCGGTCATTCGCGGGCATTCGCTCTTACAAATATGGTTCTGTAAAAACAGAATTATTTTTTTGTCTGGACGTTTACTGTACCGTACATTGAACCTTATTTGAATGGTCTTACAGTTTGGTATTCAGTGATGAAGTCTGAACTGTCTGTCTGCATTGCAGATGTGAGTGAGATGTAGTGTTGCCAGGTCCCGTGTGTCAAATTTCGGAACGTAAGGATAAAATAATCGGGATTTTGGGTTTCAAATCGGGACAGCAGTTAAAGTCTGAATGTGGTGACAAAAATGAAAGCAAAAATATTTTTATGTAGGTAGCAGCTTAATTATATTCACTTTTCCTGTCAAAATTATCAAATATAGTAATGACTCATGAGGTTAGTGAAAAATCGGGACATTTGGCGTCCCGATCAAGGGTTAATCGGGACGTGTCACCAGACCCCTGAAAATCGGGTCGTCCCGCGCAAATCGGGACACCTGGCAACACTAGTGAGATGTATTCTACTAAATCTTTAACTTAAATCGGTTTTGGATGAAACTTCGCACATTGAAAAGTATTGGAATAAATGTACAAAGGATAGGTTAGGTAGGTACTTGTTATCTTGGAAAACAGTACCTAGATGCCTCAACAATTCCATATCTGAAGTGCCCTAGACTTACCTTTGAGATAGGAATAAGTAATTTAGATTTTAGTTTGTCTATTGTAGTAAAATGTAGTTGGATTTTAAAATTTTCCATAATTTGTTATGTTGGTTTATAAAGTAAGAAGGTAAAACTATATAATAAAATGTATAAATAATTCTTAATTACACGCACTCATACACACATACATATTTGTTGGCTTTAATTGTAATTAACTAGTCTTGACACAGTCTGATTACATTTTAATTACAGTATTGTAAATCTTAAAACAACCTATAGTCACAGTATTACCATTTCGTATCTAATAGGTTCATGTGGCATGTTTTGTTCATACCATCTTTTTATATATAAAATTCTTCTGCACGTGTGTATGTCACTGAACTCCTCCTAAACGGCTGGACCGATTTGAATGATTTTGTATGCGTTTGGGTGGCATGCTGAAGTCGATAATATAACCTAGATACCGACTGCAGCGCCATCTGCCGGGCTGATTTGTGAATCTAAACCATCCAGGGGGCCACCCAAACGCATACAAAAAAAAACATTCAAATCGGTCCAGCCGTTTAGGAGTTCAGTGACATACACACGTACAGTAGAATTAACTCCCTGGATGGTTTAAATAGGGTAGGGTAGGGTAGGGACGGATAGCACCACAGGGTAGGGTAGCACCACGCGAACGAAGTTGCGCCGGGCAGCTAGTACCTATGTCCATAAAGTTCATATTGTGGATTGTATTTTCCTTTTGTATGACACAAAAGGAAAATTAATAATAGCTCGATTAAGATATTAATTTTTCCTGTCAATTGTTGAACACTAGTTTGCAAATCAACCTAAGTAAATGGTGTAAGCATCGAAATATAAATAGTTTTATATTTCGATGGGTGTAAGTATAAAATAGTGTAAACAGAGCGTGTGGTGATTTAAGGTAAATGTCAAACTATAATCTGTCTCTCTCGTGAGAAGTCCGTCATTCGCAGCGCATTTGGTGAACGTGTCGATCAAAGTATCACATTGGCGAAAAAACTGGAGTGCCCAATAAGAGTAGAGAGTAGAACATACTAAATCTAGATATACATGAGTCTTGATTTCTTGAGATTGACGATCCAAGTATAATCATTTATAATGCTATTATTTTTTTATTGGTTGTGGACTCAGTATTTGTTATTTTTGATCACACAAAATGCGAAACGTTCGTTACACATGATTTCATTTTAGTCTCCACATCCATTACGGTTAAAAGCTAGAAAAAAAATGTTATCACACTAAGGATTTCGTCCCTAAATCACCAACTACTTACTTATACCAGGAAATCGGAAGAAGAATTAGAAGTACCATACCAATCAAGTTTACGTTGACCGCTACAATTACCTATTAAGTTATCTAAATTGTCGTTAACATTTATTTATTTGAGCTAAATAAATATGAACATAACTGAATGATCTCATCGTCTAATCATTCGATCTTTGACTTCATTTCAATGTTGTGTTATCGCTAATATCCCACGCAAAGGGTGGAATGGAATGCAGTTGAGATAAAAATAATACTGGCCGTAAGAATATGAAAAATATTTCTCTTGGTCACTTTTTAAAAACTGTTTCATAGATGACTAGACGAAACCAAGAGGAACATAATGAATGAACAAATAACGGTCGAAGCCAAATAATAATTTACAGGTTGATCCGAATCCATCTGAATCTCTGATCGTTAAAATTCATCTCGATATGGACATAGTCTCATCATTCTCAAACTAAAGACTGATGATGAAGAAAATGAAACCTATTACGGGTAGGTTTATTTTAGTAAAATCAAAGCAATTGCTATTCGAGCCAATGAAATTGGAGCCTTCGAAATCCAAACAGTTTTCAGTATAACCGGTTCAAACTAGAATTTCAAGTACCTAAGTATCAACGACGATAAGGCAAAACTGCGACTTCCGAAAAAAATGGCGTCAGTGTCTTTGGCCTCCAGCCTCGACAGTCGAGTTCATTATATCCGTTACGATTTAAATTCAAAGCACCAACGGTATGGATTTGGCTAACGGATGCGCAAGCGCTTCTGAGCTACCATTGTTTCAATTCGATTGTGTGATATGGAATATTTTTCGTTTGTTCCTCTAATTTGGGCAGAGGAGAATTAATGGAATGTGGACTAAAGATAAGTTTACTTCTGAAGGTTTCGAAGGTATTCCAGTGATGGATAATAAAGGAATACGTGGATCTACTCACTTCAGCTGCGTGGTGTAGTGTGGATGTCCGCTGTCTATCTACTAGAAAGACTACAGTAAAATCATTTAATTCACTTACTATTTTAATGGGGTTTGAGCTGAAGGATTAAGCCATGGTTTTGATGTTTGAAAATCAAAAAATTTTGGCTAACTGATAGTAGCCGAATCACAAAATTGTGTCAGACATTTTTTTTTATATCTTGCTCATTTCATATACAAATATGCCATTTACCTATTACCTACCTTCTACGTTATTCTGAAATAATTAGTGACTTCTAAGTACGTATGTAAACAAATCGAGGAAATCGATTTTTAGCTAATTCTAGTTAACGTACGATTCGAAACTTTGCAAGTTTTTGTAGTTTGGATAATATAATAATGTGGCATCATAGAGCTGATCTGATGTTGGATCCGGAAGGTAGACATTGGAACTTCATTGCGGAGCAACGAATCCTAGCGGTGTTTGGGGTAGAATTGACGTGAGGAGCTTTGACTATTATATGGGTTTTAGGGTCTGATGATGGAGTTGAATGGTAGGCTGGACTGGAACTCCATAATGAACACAAGTATCCTCCTAGCCGTGTTTGGGTTTATTGGAATCGATGACGAATCGTTTTCAGGCTCTGATGGTAGAGTCAAAGGGTGGTATTATTTAGGTAGGTAGTATTTATATTACGTGTGAGTGTTACCTATCTATATTAAATGGAATTTATTATTACACATAATTGAGTTGTAAGATTAAATAATTTTCAGGAATCTGCTGATAATATAGGTACATAAACGTCTTTATCAATTCATCAATAACACGTTATCTACCTATTTATATTTTTCCGTTGTTCGTATTTAAAAAAATCGATTGAATTTCACGAATTTTTATGACAGCCTAATTGCTATTTTAGCAATGCTAACGATAACATCCTTGGCTAACGATAAGTACTTTTACATTCTTTGCTAGACGAAATGTTTTCGAATAAATAACGAGTCGAAAATAAATAGTTGGTGTGTTGGTCACGTCTTATGATTCCGATGGAGTCGCTGTGACCTTGAATGGAGGTAGAAGTCGTTTGTAAATTTCGTACGTTATACGATTATTATCGACTGCGAGCGTCATTGCCTTACATCATCGGCACAATGCTTGTAAATTGATAATACATCATACGTATTTATAGAAAATATTGTATAGACACCTATAGATGTCAACGGTGCTCATGAGATAGGTATTTCGAAATAATTTCGCTATAGGTAGGTACATACTTCGCAACTAATTAAAAATAACAAACTAATAATCTTTTTTTTGTCAATAAAGAGGATAGCTTAAGCTTGCTAAATCGTAGAGTTAGTAAGCTGAAGAAGTGGCAATGGGCGGACCACATCGCTCGAAGAGCCGATAACCGCTGGGGAAGAAAGGTTCTCGAATGACGACCACGTATTGGAAAGCGCCGAGCTGGCCGCTGGATGCAGGCGGCCCAAAACCGTTCGAAGTGGAAGTCAATCGAGGAGGCCTATGTTCAGCAGTGGTAATCCATAGGCTGATATGATGAAAGAGAATCAAACTTATCTACTCTGAAGACTTGGATTGCCCATGCAAAAACAGGATGGTCAGAGGGATCTCTCCCTTCGTGGTTCGGGGCTCGAGCCCCTTAGCCCCTCCCCCTGGATCCGCTACAGAGGGTCTACTACAAAAAGCGATACACGATAGTCCGTTTGACAACGATGATCAGACTCTCGTGTACCTACCGTTTTTCGTAGTAGACCCTCTGTAGCGGATCCAGGGGGAGGGGCTAAGGGGCTCAAGCCCCGAACCACGAAGGGAGAGATCATTCCACAACAATGTATAAACATACTGTCGACTTCCATAAGTCGTGTCCATAGATCTCGATGGTCGTGCCAATAGAAAGAAAAGAAGAGAAAACCAAGACATAAAAATACCCTTCCGGGTCATTCAGGCGAGTAACAAGGAAAATAAAATTTTGTGGAAATAATCATTTCTGTGTAATGTTAATGATTGTAGCAACACATCATCAATATTTAAAGTCCATCGAATCATAATACGTGTTTCTTAGATAAGATATCTACTTATCGTTAAGAATTTTGTTTGTAATAAATGTATGAGTCAGCTTTTAGCTAATAGTTCCTAAAGCGATGTGCTTACATTTTCCATGAGGTCAACATAAAAAAATAAAATTAAAAATCTATCCTGACATATTTGATATTACTTACTCTACATCAAGGATGTTAAAAAACGTCTCCACATGCTTCACATTTAGTTACTTTCCTATTAGATAAAATTTGAATTTCACAACCCTCATTAAAAGTACGTTAGGTAGCTATTAGGCATTATCTATTTGTCAACTTTAGTCTAATAGCTGTTTTAACCATGGTTTACACATGGACATGTCCTTGGCCGAACACACATGCAGGTCAAAGACGTGCTTGGGTTGTTTAAATTGTAACCGACATCGTTAATCATAGATGATAAAGATGCGGAACAAATAGGTAGTATAGATTCATGAATCCTACTTCTGTTCTTGGTCCTAATTCCCTTTTAGTCTCGTAGATACAAACTTTAAAGAAAGAAAGTTAAATAAATGTAGAATTTACGGTCAACAACATAAACCAAAAACGTTCTCTAATCGTTCTTGACGTAAACGTTCCAAAACCCAATATTAGTAGATTTGTAGGTTCATTACGACTATGCACTTGACCGATTTCTGAAGACACTGGAGACAAGTACACGCAATTCTAATTGGCATCATGTTATTCCGAATGTTCGCGTGTCTGCTCTAGTCCACACATTAACCTACATGCGAGAAATGTGAAGTATTGAAGAAACACGCTTTCGTCGGCTATCGTTATAATTGTTTGGTCAATTAAGTGAGATCAATAACTTGATTTAAGTATACCATACTAGCACAGCGTGCTATGCAACGCCACTTTTTTTCTCTATGTCAGACAGAATCCTACTTTTTTTGTTTTCGTCTCAACCGAGCCGTTAACACATTTATATTTTTATAGCGATCAATTACCGTCATTCCAACTTCTCTAAAACCCTTCTTTGTTTCTTTCAAATCCTGACAGATCCTGAAATTAAAAAAAGTATTTATAAAAATAACTTGGTGAAATAGGTCTTCAATACTAGGAACTAAGTCGGTAAACAAGCATACGGCCCACCTGATGGTAAGCGGTTATCGTAGCCATATACAAGACACGAAGCATCGCTCACGCGGTACCCACCTTTCCCTCCTCCTCTATTAGCTCTGGCGACCCTACTCACGCGCAGGAACACAACTTTACACACTTTGTTTCTTGACAGTAAAAACATAAGTGATTGCACACAGAAATAGATATAACTTCTGTGTGATTGCATATAAAATAAACAAGAAGCAAGAAGTATTATTATTTTATAGACACATCATCTTTCCTATGAACAGTTATAGGCAGGTAGGTACGCTGCAGGTAGGTTCGTATAAAAGGTTTTAGTTTTTTTTTTATTGTTTATAGGCCTGTGTTTGACCGCAATCTCACCATGGTAAGTGATGATGCGGCCGAAGGTGGTAAGCACACAAAGCCTAGAAGGACATGGCTCTCAAGTGCAGCTGTCGGAACACACCGAAAGGTGCTTGGCGACAGATTTTCAACTTGAGGGTGGTAGCTAGCCAGGCGGGTACTGCAAAGTACCCTACCACCGTGCTATGGTTTCCTCACGATGTTTTCCTTCACCGAAAGCTCAAGTTCATTGTAGGATTCGAACCCAGGACCTTCATCTCGGTATCCGACGTCACTACCACTGAGCTATCATCGCCTTAAAATAGTAATGTTTTAGTTCTCACACTTTAAAGATTCTTGTTGTAAATAGTTAGTCGACAGAACAACATTACTGTATGCACGGAACGCATGTACTTTATAATGTTACAAGTTTTTTCATTGCATTTAAACAATGGCACGTTCAATCCGCTTAGCCAAGTTTTGCAAACAATCCCTCGCTTCTCATAAACTGAAATGAGACGTCAACTCTGCGTGAAAGTAAGGAGAGTGTATGAATGGAGAAAGTACTAATGTGAACAACTCTATATGATATAAGTATGCAATTCATCTCCATAACTTTGCGTAAGTACCTATCACACCAAAAACATAAATGTGAAAATGGGAGCCATGCTCAATATTATGATAATTATGGTGTGGTTGTCGACTTCACGGACAAAAGACTTGAGATCTAAATGGGTGCCAAGTTCTGTAGACAATCCTGAAAATGTATAGTACCTATAACATTCATAAGTAAATTTAAAACACAACTTCTTGTTTTGTTTTCTGTTACAACAATGTTTGCTATTTAAAAATATGCCTTTTAAATTTGAATAGACGCACTAATTACACAATACAAATAAGTTATGATCTATTAACCGTAACATTTTTCAATTTTGCGAGCGCCACTTATTGGCAAGATGTTGGGTAGGCCCTACAAGAGCAATTTGTTATGTTCGCTGGAGAAGGCAATTTGTCACGTCTAGTGGATCGATATCCATCAGGCATTAGCCTAAAATATAGGTCACGCTCGGCAATTTCCCACGCCTTTTTTACCATCACAACAATGGGCATACATATCTATCTAGGTGCGGTGCAGACAGAAGATACCCTACCATATAAGGCGAATTCCACACGACACGCAGCAGAGCGGATAAGCGCAATGTTCACGCACTGATGCGCTTGCTGCGCACGCGACTTGCCGATTTCTGCGTCGCGACGCGGTACCTACATGTCCAAAATGCGATACACCGCACCGACTAACGGAATCTCACGCTAATTTGTTATTAACGGCTACTCTCTCTCGCTTAAAATTAATACAAGTTTTAACATCCGTATAAGTTCGTAGGTACCTATCTCTTGCATCGAGAAAGACTGCACTCGATTGCGCATGCTTTTGCTTTTAAAAACTACATTCCAAAAAGTTAAATAGTAAATAACTATAACAGAACCATAACTATAGAAATAATACAAAACTGCTATTTTTAACTATTCCAATTTGAGGCTACTAATAGTTCCAAAAGTCGTAATAGAGGTACCTACTTACTGAGTGGAAAGATTTCTAGACTATGGTATAGACCCTATTCTACATCCAAATAGGTCATTTATTTCAGATATGAAAACTAGCTGAATCGATCGACAACCAAAAGCAAATTTGCAAAATTGACTGTGTAACCGAAATTAGAATAAATGTAACATAAGAAGCTGACGATAACACGCAAGCTTACATATGTTTACTAGTCCAATACACTGTCTGTTTAAATAGATGTAACATGAGGTACTACCATCTGTCACAACAAATAAGCCTCGTGTCGTTCTCTTTACCCATATAGAGCAGCAATACGACACCTCTTTTGCTCACCATGTTTGGTCAGAAATCGACGCGCGCGGTCCACAGTGCAGTTTTAACCATAAACTGACGCGACGTAAAAGAAATCTACGCAGTGCGTACAACAAGCCTATTTCTGGAAAAACCAGATTGTACATGCCAGAAGCATAGAACACTTTAAAAAAAGGCTTTTTTGTCTCTCATATATGGTTTACATTTGAATACTATCTATACGTAAGGACTCTGTGTTTTAGGTGCAGCACAGACGACAGACTTCACCGCGCCAAACTTTTGTGTCTGTGAAAATAGAACTAAGCAGTAACCAGCGTTGCCAGACGTCCCGATTTTGGCGGGACGTCCCGATTTTTTGCCCAACATTAAATGTCCCGCGCGGGACAGGCCCAGTCCCGCTTTTCGAGGATTACTCGACGGTGAAATTGAAATCATCGTTGGACGTAGAAGTGGGTAATTGTAAAGACACCACTGCTCAGAAATGGTACCAGCTTTCCTGCGACGGGTCTTAAACACCGCAGTGGTGTCGCGCCAAAGTGCGCTAAATGTCACTGAGAAGTACAAAAATCAAACTTCTAGTTCTAGTCAACGCAATCAAAAGATACAGTCGTATATGCCGCATATTTTGACGCCCGCAAGGGAATCAAAACCTATAGGGTATTTCCCGTTGACCTATAGAACCATCAAATTTGGCAAGAAGCAATTTCATGTAGCACAAGTAAAGGAAGGAATCTGAAAAGTGTTAGTTAGGTATATCATAAAAATAAAATTACGACATAATCGGAAGAAAAGGGAAAAATCTTCATGACTCTACTCCCGTGATGAACGAACTATTTACATACCTACAAGCTTCTCCGGAGTCGGACACGCACTTGGCCGGTTTTCTTAGTATGTCCCGCTTTCGACGATAGAATCCCGCTTTTTTTACTCTAAATGGTTCAAAATCCCGCTTTGCCCGAAAAAAAATCTGGCAACGCTGGCAGTAACACACACGAACGCGCAAAAAGTCCGGCACTCAACCCTTTGTTTTCACACAGACTTTTTGTGTGCCGCAGACTAAAGTCCGTCGTCTGCGCTGCACCTTAAGAGGAAATGCTGGTGGCGTTTGTTCCATATATACGTAATCCTCAGTTTCCTTCCTGGCCTGGATTGAACAATGATTATTTTACCATGCAATCTGTAGGTACCACAATATGTCCTTCGGTTGTGTTTTTCTCCATAAATTAATTATTATATGATTTAAGAGCCATCTAAAATCACAAAAACTTACCATTTTTAACGCCCCTTATCAGATGTCCAGCGAACAAATTTGACGAATACAAAAAAAACAAAGGAAAACCGAGGATTACGAAATAGCAATTTTGTAGTTAGAAACATCGTTATATTTTTCCTGTAATATTTACATCAATATCTATATACTGTAATTATTTCAGATTTTTGGCTACGCCGCCGCGGGCAGTGGCGTAGCAACCTAGGGGCTAGACGGGGCAGTGCCCCGGGGCCCCCATGCTCAGGGGGCCCCTCGGACTCTAAACTTACAAACTATAAATTGAACACAGACAAGAAGAAGCAGACGAAACATTCGCTTAAAATTTCATAGCAATAACATAAAAAAAAATAAAGGAAAATTCAACTACCCTACATACACCCTACATTATACGGCCCCAGGGCCTTTGGTTACCCAGCTACGCCACTGATTATCACACACCAATCTGAAGTGTCGATTTGTAGAGTTGGGAGTCGGGGCGACCGGGCGACCCAACGCGTAGCGTTATATTCTCTTTGACCCAACCACCAACAAATCAATTAGCCCGACTTGTCAACTTGCCTACTGACATGCCAATTTGTTTTTTAGGGCCCCTACCGATTGGCTCTCAAACGATCGTCTGCCAAATCGTGTCGTTCGTAGACGCTTTTCGGTGGTGAGGAATTGGCGGATAGATTTCAAACAATATGAACGTTCTTGCGCTTGTCGTACAGCACATACAACGAGCCGCATATCCTTAATCTAAGCAACGAGCACGTACCATAGTCACCATAGCTAGTATAGTGTATCCTTTTGGTATAGTTACTATACTCTTTGAGTGTATCATCTATGATGGTTACCCACCCATGTCATCCCATCACATCATAAATAATCACATCAAAGGTGCCATCTATCGAGTTTAGTATTCAATAATTTATTGTGTATTTACTAGTCTTGCTACTCGCTTAACGCCATCTATGCGTACTTTAATAAACTTTATTTGTTAGTGGCTCCAAGTAGTGGTAATGTTTTGGAGATTTTACATTTAGAAGCATTTACCCATTTCTTTTACCATATTTTATTATTCTGTATATTTTAGGTATGATTTTTCTTTTGTTACTTATTATTTATTGTCTGATTGTCAATGTCAAAATATAAAGAAAATGTTTTTAAAAGAAAAAAACAGCTGCGTTAATCTATGCTTGATGCACTGGTTACGTGCCAATAACGTTGATACTTTAAGCATGAAAATATTATTGGCTCTTTTACTCTTACAAAAATTTAGGTCTCTCTATCCTGCACGTTACAATTATTTGTTTGTTCTATCAAACGAAACTGGAACTACCTCCTGCCTGTCATTCATTCCATTGAGTTAAGATTATTACTCCATCAATAAATATTGGTTATTTTGGATTTCAATTCGAATTTGATTGTTGCTGCTTGGTGTTAATCAGAATTCATTAACAGATGACGTTTGGGAAGGAGTCTACCCTTAATTGGAACACATATATCGGTAGCAATGGGAATTATTTCTTTCGAAATATGACAGAAAATAGGTATGTAATAGGTATCAATTTACCAACACTTTGTTGTTTATGAACATTATTTTATACCTGCCATAGTAGTTTTGCTATGTATTTTGATTAACATCTTTTTATATTTGTAGGAAAAGACCTCGTGAAGAAGACACCTGTGAGTTTATGCCATTGTCAAAGAGGATAAATAATTTGCATATAAACAATAATCTTGTCAATACAACTGTTCAACAAACCCCAGAAACTAGTCAACTAAATGGAATCATTACGGAAAATGGAATTTCTTCACCCAGTTCTTCATCAGACTCTGAAAGAAGACCAAGTTACGATCCAGGAATTGATTCCTCTCAGAGTAATTACTTCTATGAGAATAAGTTGTTATTTGAATTGCATTTAGAGAGAATACAGAGATCTGGACAACAATTTCCATTTTAAAATTAGTTAATAATTTTACTTATAAGTTTTGTGTGTATTATTTGATATTGATGATTATTTGTTGTGGATTTATTGCATGTACTATTTATAATAATAAAAGTTGTTAATATTTCGTTTGAATTTTTTGATATGGCATTTTTGGTATACAAACGTCAAACTAGTTTTTTGACCAATCACGTTGAAAGAAATAGTAATGCGCTACGCCATCTGGCGGTACAAACCATGAACACAAACAGTATGGCGGATTTCGTTTATCGTAAAATGTAAAAGAGAAGGGGCGTCAATATTTACGTGGTTATTACTAAATAATGGATAATATTAAAGAGTGATTGATGACAAAAAGTTGAATTGTTTATACTGGGAAGGAAAAATTAATGAAGTAAAGGTGAGTCTGGAAATATTGTCCATTTGTTTACAACGTGTGAATATCCATGACCTTATTTCTGAAGCGGTACATTGTTGTACCGTTATGCGGGCGCGTGGCCACTTGAGCGCCGCCGAGAGAGTGCCGCGACTCGCGAGGGCCGAGTACAACCCCTCCTCTCGCAATTTCCCTGGCGGTGGAGGAAGGAGTCGGGAGCGGGAGTGATTTGGTGACGGCACATGGAGGGGATCCCGTACCTTTGGTGGGGATGCGCCGCGTCCGCGTGATGGACATTCAGCCGACCGAAAGGAACTGGTAGGGGTGAACAACCTTCCATTTCTGTCTGGGTCCTCCCACCACCACGCGCCCTATGAAAATTCAATAAATCTTTTTCTATGATGCTTTGTTACTAATTGCGTAACTAAAAAATATTATCGGCCATATTTGTTAGGTGTCCTTTGTCTGGCAAAGAATGCCAAACATTCCCTTTCTAAAAATATTTTCCATTATTTTTCAATGCCAAACATGTCAGTCAACATACATGGTGCATTTTGATCGTTTTAACTCTCAACTGTATTTATTATGCATGTACACAAATAAATTCCCAAACTAGGCATAACAAAATGAGGTCAATGACTTTATATCATGACCTCATTTAAACTTTCTGTTAGCAAACTTTCAAGGTACACCTATTCATACTTACATGTTTTTATTTTTTAATATAGATCTTATTGAGTATTTTTATTTAGTCTGAAGCTATTTGAAATTAACAATGTAAGTACAAATAGGAGAAGATATCCAAGAAGCAGTACATAATGAAAGAAAATATCACTTTAATTTATATTTTTATTAATGACATCATTTAAAAAAATCTAATTAGCTCATTGAGCTTTGTAATTTAAATACTTTGTGTATGACTATGATTATGTTAATGACTTAAAATTACTTTGACTGACTCGGCCCAGCAACATGCTATATACAAAAAAAATTGGCCTGTATAGTAGGATTTACATGAATACAGGTACTGAACAGCACTAGAATGTCCCAACACTACAACAAGACGGTTACCCAACAAGCAGGCTCCGCAGTCAGTGAACCACAACCACACCTCACAGTGTGTCTTGTGAAAGTACACCAAAGAGAAAGTGAGGATCACGCTAGAGCCACATGCATACATACACAATTGTCTGTCAGTATGTATAACTAACTTGCCAGTTGACTATCGAGCCTGCATAAAAAACTTTCTTTAACCCACTTTCTTATTAGTAGTTGTTGGCGATCATCTTTCGCCTCTCACCGTGGTTGAATTAATTTTAGTGTAGTGCCGTGTTTGATGGTCGGTAGTGGTATGCGCCCTACCATCAGTGTCCCAGAGTAGTCCCGCGCCGCGGTGGTGGGACTGGGGACGTGGGGATACGCGCGGGTGCCTCTCGTCAATGACGCAAGTGGGACAGTGTTTATTTTTTTCCATTTGTTTTTCTCCCGCTTCGGCGGCGTAGTGGAGGGTGTTGTACCATGTGCGACATGCAGAAAATGCCCGCCAGAGAGGATGCTTCATGGTATATGTCACCATTTTATTTTTGACCCTAATTTATTTTAACTTAGAATAAAAATCAAGATTGTGTTTAAATGGATTTTCGAACTAAAGATGGATATAGTGGAATCCATACTTTCTACATAGGAATAATTTACATAGTTACAAGTTACATAATTAGGCAGTACAATATTGTGTAAAAAATACATTTTATAGACTTTATGGCATATATGTTTTTAGCCATCAAGACCTAAAGAAATAGACTTTAAAATATAGGTAATGAATTGATTCTTGCACACTTGAATTAATCATTTGAATAATAAATAGAAAATGTCCTTCATGGTAGTACAATATTTTTAGTAAAGCGACACACAGGCAAAATTGTGCTAAAATTATATACAACCAAAAAAATATAATTTATAAAACAATTTTTCAACCATGTCTCAGAATATGTATAGTTTTGATAAATATTTTTCAATTGACACAATTTACAACCAAAAGTTACCGAATCTCTCTCTGTCTTGCAGCGAAGAGGACTCGGAGATGAATTTCTTCTCAACAGTGGGGGCCGCTGGCACTCACTTCGTTACCACCGGAGGCCAGCTACCAAAACTGCAGCAGAATATGGCCAATAATGGCACTTCATTATCACAGGTAAACCCTTCAATGGATCTATACTCCATAGACATACAATCAGAATTGGTGTTTTGGCTGAAGACATCAAATAAGATGGAGTAGAGCCATAAAGAAGCAAGACCCTACAGTCAAGACTACTTGAAAGCCGGAAAGGGAATCTTTAGAGATATAATCATTCATCATCATTGGATGTGAAATACTACTGAGCGCTACCCAAAGTTCCAAGTATATTATCTCACTACATATTTTTATGTACTAGCTTAATCTAATTTTTCGGGAAAAAACAACTCAAAGTAACCATTGTCTAGAATACATCCTATTATTGTCAATGATCATATTGAGGATTTCCTCAAGACATCAAAGCTTATGATTCCTCTGCTAGTGCTATTTAAATTAATATTAATTCTACTAACTACAGTGCAATAGTCATGAGGTCATCATAATATTTGGTCTGCATAATAATACATTAATATAAGTAATTCCAAGATAGCTAGCGTAAAAACATACACACTCTAATGATAAAGGTATGCAGTGCAATCCATGCATAATTTGTATGGTTTTTCCTTTTGTGCGGCACCTAGAACTAAATAAAATTACTAGGTTCAATGGAGTTTTAGAATGAATGGTTAGTGTGGAAAATGTGCTAAACAGCGAATGCAAAGAGTAGTTCATAAATATTGAGTTGTAAGGTGTTATACAACCAGTGAAAGTTACATACACTTAGACATTCTGTGTGTTAGTATAATTATGAACTTTTTATTTGGTGGACAACTTTTTTTATATTAAGATTACAAATAAAAAATTTTGACTAGTTGCGCCCCGCGGTTTCACCCGCGTACTCGAGGGATATATTGCTTTCTCGGGATAAAAAGTATCCTATGTGTTAATCCAGGATATATTCCATCAACATGCTAAATTTCATCCAAATCCGTTCAGTAGTTTTTGCGTGAAAGAGTAACAAACATCCATACCATTAATAAGGATTATCTCTTCTGCGATTTAGTATGTATTAATAAGATATAAGTGAAACTTTTTTATAAAAATAGAACAGCTACAAAATGAAGACTTCTGCATGACATCATCAGTACCATTTTAAATGGTAATTGAGAACCAGTTTCCTTAGTAAATGATTTCTCGAATATTATATTTATGACCTTGTTTTTGATTTGGATTTGTTTTAATTTAACGAGGTCACAATAGCAAAAATTCCTTAAATAGTTGATCGAGTTCAACTGACTTTAAGGAAAGCTGCTTTGATGGAGACTAGTTGTTATACTGAGAATGCTTTTTTAAACATTGACATGATCTTTGATCAGTTTAATTATTTTATAATATTATTAATATCTCTCTGTTCAGCTTAAAAGCAATATAATAACTACACAGTGTGAATTAACTCTAATAATAACCCGTTACAAATAGTGCTATTTCCTCTCTGTTTAATAACGTCGGACCTTTTTTTATCCTGGGACATTCCTCACACACGGTCACCTGATCCCAAACTAAGCAGAGCTTGGAAAACAGATAAATGATATTACTACTTTTTGTTTCTAAATACATACTTAATATTTACATAAGAGGCGATCTGAGCATCATGAAAAACATCCAAACCCACATCTTAAAAATATCTTGAAGCGATGATAGCTCAGTGGTATTGACGTCGAAGGTTCGAATCTAGTCATATATATAATCTATGTATAGTAAATAAATTATTAAAATGTATATCTTCGTCAGGTGGTTGGTATGACAATGGGGGACGGCAGTGTGCAGTACCTCCGAGCGATGGATGGTGGCACCACATTGCAGGCGACGCCGCAACTTATATCGGTGCCTATCTCTTTACCGGGGGCTAAGCCTGGTATGTATATCTTGACTAAAGCCTCTGTGGAGTACAATGTCACCCGGTGATGCTGATGGGCCCTGTCTCCTATCTTGTTTGTGAGTCTAGAGCCGGTATTCAGCAGGCTCTATACAATAAAATGTGTAGTGATTATTGTTGCAAGATAACATAATTCACAGCTCCACTACAAGTATATTTGTAAGAGGTTGCGATTTTGTGACATATTGCATAGCAAGCAATAATTTAGTTTTTTGTACTGACATTTCTGCCAGTAAGCTCCAAGAAGTTCAATTGAAATCTTAAGAAAGTCTAGTTATATAATTATATGCCAGTGATGTGATTTTATTACAAGGTAGTTATATGAACTTTGTTGATCAGGTGATCCTCAGCCCACGGTGCAGATCCAGGTGTTAAGCCCCAACATGCTGCAGCATCAGCAGCAACCTAAGTATCAGATGCAAATACCAATACAAGGATTTCAGCAAGGTAATGTTATATTTCTGTATAGTTATCTTAAACTAGCTGACACCCGCGGATTCACCCGCGTAGAGATTTTTTTTGCGCGGTTCCCTAATGTCTTCTGGCAGTAAAAGTTCCGCCAAAATAGATCTAGCCGTTTCGGAGATTACTCGGAACAAATATACAGACAAAAATTAAAATAAATGTATAGGTACAGTTTATATTTTCATTCGCCATTATAATTCTAGCTAAACTCGCGGTATAACCGTACCCGAGGGATTTATAAAGGACTAGCCGTCCCCAGCGGCTTCACCCGCGTTCCCGGGATTAAAATAGCCTATAATACTCGGCGAGAATGTAACTTCCTATTCGTCAAAGAATTGTTCAAACCTGGTAGTTCCAGAGATTAGCCCGGTTAAACAAACAAAAAAACTCTTCCGCTTTATTATTAAATAGGCGTAAAATTAGATTATCAGAACGATTTCCGTCCAAATGATAACGCCGCTCTATGGAGAATTGGACCTAAACTAAAATAAAATCCTTTTCGAAAGAAGGAATATCTAAAATTTATAGACTATACTATATTATAACATGGAAATGTTGTAATTTTCAGGAGGCGCAGTATTAACACTGGCCTATTCGCCTGAAGCGAATGAATCCGGCGGCATTCAGCTAGTCGGACAGAACGCGTTGACCGAAGGTAAACATATACATATATTTGTATGAGATTCACGAATAAAATGGTGGATGATACATATTTAGAAACGTTTCTTTCTTCTTTCTTTCTCTTTCTTTCAATAAATTTATGTGTTTTTTAATTTTGCATGAAAAATGTTATACAACTATACATTGGTTCCTTTATCTGTACAATATTGTTTGTTTAAACGCGCTAATCTCTGAAACTGTCAGTCAGATTCGAAAATTATTTCACTGCTAGGAAGCTACATTATCCCCGAATGTTATAGGGTTTTTTTTTTACGTGAACGCGGGTGAAATCGCGTGGTAATGATAAGGAATTAACATATGTAGTTTTAGAAGCTTTTGTAACATTGAATAATCCATTGTCAGTCTAATGCGCAAATGACAAAAACACGTCTCATTGGCGCTTTAAATCGACGTAATACATATCCAGCTTTCGAAATGGGGACCAAATTAAAAAAATAACACTTTCCATACATTCAGGTACTTTCAGGATGAGATCAGGTGATTATCTTCGTTTCGTAAGCATTCTGTATATTGCTTGTCTTTGTGGTGTAAAATAATTTGTAAAAAGATGCACGAGCTCTGCCAAATTACCGCCAAATTCTGAAACATTCAATGTATCTATGATCAAAATTACTGCTGTCCTTGTCATTTTAAGTGTGGGTGAGAATGACAGTTTTACTTTTAAGTACAGACTAATAATATTGATTAGCTTTCTTGAAACTACGAACATGGCATGACAATATCATGGATAGATTATGTGATAGTACCAGGCTTCAAATTCTCGTATTAACCAATATAATCATTGTGCATTTTTTTACATTTGATCGACTAAAATCAGAATTTGTTTTCATTCACAATATTTTGAGTAGATTTTTAAACTGTCTTTTGAACAGTTTTGAATAAAACAGCACTAAAGTTGTTTAGCTTGGAATCACACTTAACAAAATGAATTCACAGTAGTTGAAACACAAATAAAATTAAAAATTTGTAATAGTAAGGGTGTGTGCTTTAAGTTTTTTTTGGCTTTCATCTATCTAATCTTCAATAAATTTGTCTTTTAAAGTTCTTAAGGCTATAAAAATCACAAAATTGTAACATCCACACGTATTCAATAGTATAATTTCTTCAGCAGGTCTGCAAGTACTGGCCTCGTTACCGCAAGAGATGCAACTAATGCAACAAGACACTAAGGATCACATACCAACTGCCATGCAACATCAGGTATACAAAAAGTGTATATTTTTACAAATCTGTAATTTCTAGATGCTAAGGAAGATCTCAGAAAGAATGTTTGCGAAACTTTATACATCATCCCACATACTCATACATTGCTATTTAACTTATATACTGATTAAACCAAACCTATATGGTGGTGCGAGAGCGTTTTAGTGGACTGTATTTAGGGTGCCCAAAGTATAAGGCAGGTCTGGCTGGCACTTCCTCATCATCATCAGCCTTATAATGTCCCACTGCTGAGCACAGGCCTCCTATAACAAGTGAGGGTGAAAGAGAATGGGCAATACTCCACCACGCGTGCCCACTGCGGATCGGTGGAGGCACTTCCTATGTGTATCAAATACCTACTTATTCCTCAAATGCTTTAAGGAGACAAGGTACTGGTCGATTACCGAAAGCTGGCACGTTCAACATATTTACACGTTGCGCTTATGTAGTATCTGAATAAGCGCGCAGCGTGACGTCGCACTGCATTCGCATTATGATAAGTCTGTCCGTCTCTCGCGCGCGGTCAAGCTTATGTGTATGAAGGAGACAGTTATTGTTTTGCTTTGGCTCATAAATATACAGTGGTATTTTTTGAATTCTTTCGTTAGAATTAACTGAGATTAGAAACAATAATGTAATAAAACATACTGTATCGTGAATTTGCTAAAGTGCGAGTACTGTGAACATGCTAGCTTTAGTTAACCAACCTGTAGGAATTAAATAGACACGTAAATAACGTCAACATACCGTCATTGTCAAACAATGTGACGCTATGTACGTGACCACTCTATTAGCTAAATAGAATTTTATGAGTAACGATAATTATTAGGATAATTTTATGGACATCAGACTATGTTTCATTAGAGGTGGACTGAATGATTTACCATTAACTTTATATTATCCTAAACAGGTATTCATAACGCCGAACCAACAGATAATAATAAACGGGCCGGAGGACAACAAGGCGATGAACAACAACACGTCAAATAATAACAACAATCCAGGCATCACCAATATCATTATAAAGGAGGAGTGCGATGACAATATGGATGATGTGAGTACATTGCATTCTTGAACGATTTAACCTCTGGACCTGCCCTAATAGAGACCGCGCCTACACCCCTTTCGCCACGAACCATGCTTTTTAGGCATGGTATTGAAAAAAATAATGACAGTTGTCGCAGTATAACATTCAATGTCATCGAGAAAACATTAGGAGAAAATGACGAAATGTGCCGTGAAATCACGTAGAAATTATAGTGGTGGAAAGAGCAATATTTAATTTCACAAGTAAGTATATTTTTATTACAGTTTTACAAGTAATTTACATTAAAATCATTTTATTGCAAATCATGCATAAATATTATCCAACCATATTAAATAAACCAAAACTTCCATGAGATAATACCGAAAACTATCACTTTCATACATAGTCGGCTTATATCCTTCATTCATTATTATTATGACATGATTGTCATATTAGAATTAGTGCTTAACGCTGTCGAGAACAATATCGATAATAATAAAAACGAATGAAAGATTTTGCGTACGCAATATATTACCTGATTACGTCTATGTTAAACTTTACTATAGGTAAATTATAAACCATGGAGGTATAAATATCTATTTATTAGAGCATAAATTTCCAAATTATTTTTATATACCACCTCAAACTTGCAAGTTTTTTTTAATTTAGGTGTTACCTAAATATCGTTGAAAATAAAACTAGCGTTAGCGCCGATCCCACAGAGAAGACTTCTAGAGTTCCGCGTTCCGAGTTCTGCATTCCGCGTTGACTGTAAGCTATGTGGGGCCTTTGAAAGTAAAAAAAGTGTATGATGTGCGATCAGTAGCGAATATTGCAGAACTCTAGAACTCTAGACTGCTTGCTGTGTGCACAATAGTCAACACGGAGATGCAGATGCAGAACTCGGAACTCCAGAAATCTTTCTGTGGGATCGGCGCCTAAGGGTTACTTATTATTTAAGAGTTGTTAGCGAAAATGGGCATTAGGGTTCCATACCAAGGTCTCTTTAAATACATTTTATGAATAAATTAGTTAAATGCATGTTCCCTATTGTCTAAAAAATATCTGTAGCATGCCCCTACAAACAGAACAAATTGTCAACATAATAGGTCAAGTTGTTTTATTATTAAGTATTACCAATGATTTACTACTACTTTCCGCTCTACGGCATTTTTTCCTATTTTGTGCCAAATTTATCCGTTTAGCTGTTTATACATCTGGGGGCACGGGAGTGCCCCCCGCCAAGACAGCCAAGCGAAGCGCAAGGGCACTACCTACCTTTTCTCGAAGCGCTTCGTCGTTTTTTTGAAGCCTCATAACTTGGGTTTGGATTATAGCAGATAAACAAAATTCTCGGGACGTGGTGTCAATAGTAAACTTATTAAACATATTAAATTTCAATAACATAGCTCTTATACTTTAGATTTTATTGATACCTAAAAATCCCCGATTTCGTCACTGACTCACTGATGATCATCAAAACTCATAGGGTACTTCCGGAAGTCCTAGAAAGCTGAAATTTGGTATGTAAGCTTGTATTAGTACACAATCAACAAAAAAATTATAAAACTTAGAAATTTCCAAAAAAAAAAAACAATCTTAACTTACAAAAAGAAGTGAAATCCCAACAAAAACATTTTTATGTAAAATGTTGCCGCCAAGACATATAGCTTGCACTGTCAAAAAGTTATCAGATCTCATGTAGAGCCAAGCTTATAATCTACTTGCCCTTACTCTACAAGCCCTAACTTCACAAACTCTACACACCGTAGTCAAAATATGTGGCTTGGCCGTTTCACTACTACAAGAACTATTCTATAACAAAAAAGTAACAGTGAATACATTTTCACCTTACTCCCATGTGACAGCAGCGAAATGGCCAAGCCACATATTTTGACTACGGTGTGTAGAGTTTGTGAAGTTCACAAACTCTACACACCGTAGTCAAAATATGTGGCTTGGCCGTTTCACTACTACAAGAACTATTCTATAACAAAAAAGTAACAGTGAATACATTTTCACCTTACTCCCATGTGACAGCAGCGAAACGGCCAAGCCACATATTTTGACTACGGTGTGTAGAGTTTGTGAAGTTAGAGCTTGTAGAGTAAGGGCAAGTAGATTATAAGCTTGGCTCTACATGAGATCTGATAACTTTTTGACAGTGCAAGCTATATGTCTTGGCGGCAACATTTTACATAAAAATGTTTTTGTTGGGATGATTAATTTCAAACATCGATATCTTATAAAAAGTTTGTAAACGATAACTAATAAATAAAATATATGACTTATTGCAAATAGACGGAAAATAATTATGTTACTTGCCATACCGTACCGAAAATCGTTCATTCGTTCATCGACTTACCGTATCGACTGTGTCATGCACTAGTGTAAATGTGAATTTTGTGTATGTAGTTCGTAAAGAAATTTCGTATTTGTTGTAATTAGAAAAGGAGAGCGTGCTATGCAAAAATAGTATAAATATATAGCACACAAATAAAAATAGTAGTATGCGTGAAGTATAAATACACACGATTCTGCATTCGTTGTAATAATTACGTAAAATAGATCTTTGTGAGAGTGACATCCCCCCGCAAAAGTTGGTTGAACGTGATTTCATACTAATTTGTCTTGCTTCACGTCCAGAGGTTAATTCGTTCAAGATTGCATTATACAAGGTGTAATGGAAATGATATATCTATCCGAAAGTGGTGAAGACTACATCAGATATAGACTCGGTAGTTTCAGCTCAAAATTAATGCCTAAGAAATTCATAAAAAATGCTTTCCAGTTTATTGAATTAAAATCATAGCCAACGTGTCATCGCTCAAGGAGGGTCATTATCTTTTCGCGTTACTTCCTAATATTATAAAAATTTTAGTGATCTGTACGCGTCGTGTACGTTTATGGATATACCCTTTTCACTTACACCCTTTTCGTTGTATACAACATGGGTGCAAAACGGACAGAGCGGGCGTGTCTTCCATCGGGAGTAAAATGTATGAAAGTGACGCGACTAAACACATTCTTACATACTTTCGATGCGCGTCACGCCCACTCTTGTCTGTTTCGAAATTTTACACCATTCACACATACGCATACACAACACAAACAATCATGACCTATGCATAGACAAGCCTACACCCTCCTTAACACGCTACACGGTCAATCAGATGTACCTTTCGGGGTAAACAGTACAGTACAGATTCCTCTCACTATATCACTTTATAAGTATTCTAGTCTTTCCGCCCCAAATTACCTTCTTAGGGGTTGCATATCGAAAAATCCTTTACACATTCTCCTATGCTAAGAAGAAGCTCCAATTTTCGTGATTCTATGACCAATGGTCTTCGTTGATCTCACATTTCAATGAGTAAGGCCTTGGTCTTTTATATCATATACAGGGTGTTGTTTTGGTCGGCGACAAGCGACTCAGGAGCGGTAGTACAAAAAATATATTCCCCAAAAATGGACTTAATTCCTTTAAATACTGTAAATGCGTTGAGAAATACCTTATTCAATTTGAAATAAAATTACCGCAAAGTATGGTTACTCGGCACATGCACAGACTAGAGCTAGGCCCAAGCCGCCATCGGCCCACCCCTTTACTCCCTCGCATTCCCATTGAGTATTATGTCTACACCTTAGCTTATTACATGATTTTCAAAAAAAAAATTTTTTTAATTTTATTATTAAAAAAAAAATTAGTATTTTTTTTATATTTTTTTTAGCACCAGTATCATTTGTATTATCGACCCTGAGTCGCTCGTCGCTGACCAAAACAACGACCTGTATAAGAAGAAATATCTCCGGATATAAACTATCCAGTAGCTGCACTTGATAGCCAGTTCTCTTCTTCCTAGGTTTTGTATGCTTAACATCTTCTTCCTCCTTCCTTCTTCTTCAATACGACTTTTGAATCCTTAACTAAGCAGAGCTTGTACTATGGAAACCAGATGACTGATATACTAGATAGATAAATACATACATACTCAGGACACGCAGACATGTTCATGCACACACATGCATGTGTGGGAATCGAATCCGCAACCTGCGCCGTGATAGGTAACGAAACGATCTTACCAACCACGCCCACTGGCCCGTCATTAGTTGACTATTTATGTTTTTTTACTCTAGGAAAGTTCTCAAGGCACAGAGACGAGTGATAGCGTGCCGTGGCAGATAAGTAGCAGTCAGCAGGACCTTGTCAAGTACCTTGGACATTTACCGCCTCAGGTTTGTACTTACTTATTTAAATATGAAAATTTGTAAGGATGTTTACTAGTGCCGATTGTTTTGTAAATCGCTTTAAACTAATTTTATTCACCTCACTTTGAAATATGATTAAATTGTCTAAGCCGTTTTCATTTGCGGGTAATAGACGTAACTAATTTTGAAGGCAACAAAAATGTTGTTTGTAATGTTATTTGTTAGAAAGGGTATAGTGAGACTAAATTAATCTATACTACTATAATAAAGCGGAAGAGTTTTTTGTTTGTTTGTTTAAACGGGCTAATCTCCGAAACTACCACTCGGATTCGAAAAATTCTTTCACTAATAGGAAGCTACATTATCCCCGAGTATTATAGGCTACTTTATATCCCGGGAACGCGAGTGAAACCGCGCGGAACAGCTAGTTGTAAATAACAGACAGAGATGAGATCAATAAATATTTCTTATTTCTTATTCTTAGATTAGCACATACAAATCATTACAGCATTGTATGAAAGAAAAAAAAACAGTTTGGGTTTTACGTGTTACGTCTAACATCCTTGTTGTCAAGAATCACGTTATTCACTATTTGGCATTGTTTACAATACATATTATTTACATTCTTTCAACCATCTGTGAATGACAATGGTGCCGATTTTGTTGTAAACACTTAACTAATTTTAGTCACATCAATCTCTTTCTTACAAACATTATTGAAAAAGGATAGAACATATTCAAAGCTGCCAAATTAGTCTTTGCCGTCTTAAATTTCGGGTATTTAAACGTAACCGCAATAGATGGCGACTAAATTTATGTTGAAAACAAGCATTGGACTAATTTGACAGGACAACATTTCTTCCATCCTTTTCTTATGTTCTTTATTAAAAACGAAAACCCCAATACGATAACTTGGCGACAGTCGTCATGCTATTCGACGCTTCAAAAACATAACGATATATTTGTAATTTCAGCAAATGCAAGCCCTACCGGTATCATTACAACAGTTTTTGCGGCTGAACCCAGCTGAGGTAAAGAAGTCTGAACCATTTGATATCGAAGTGTTGCCCACCGAGGACAAGAAGGAAGAGGCGGTGGCGGAGGCAGTACTTAGTGAAGGTATGTACTAGCTAGACCAGTATATAATGATTTATTACGCATTGGGATTAAAGGTGAACGCACACTTATCCGAGCCGAACGTGTCGAACGAAACGAATTTCAGAATTCTGTATATGAAATCTTATGAAAGCTCGCACACTTGCCCGCGTCGAATCGTCCGAATTTGGATACGATTTCACATACAGAATTCTAAAATTCGTATGTGTTCGGCTCGGATAAGTGTACGTTCACCTTTAATGTACTCCCGGGATAAAAAAGTTATTTTTTTTTTTAAATCCGTTAAGCTGTTACGGAGTTGAATGCTAAAAAACATTCATATAATAAGATATGTAGGATATATTTATACAATTTGTATAATATATTTGATGTAGTGCAGTAATCTGGTTTTTATATATACAGGGTGATTTTGAATTACTTAGCTATTTTAAAGGAATCGATCATTAATAAAAAATAAAAAATACATGTTTTATTTTTATATATAATTTTTATAGAAAAAAATAAAGTTATGACGATCCAAAGTTTTCTCAGAATTACTGAAATCGTTGGTCGTACCGCGCGCCAATACGCTACGTCACATGGCTGTCAACAACCGAGAATGTTAGATACTGCGTAGTATACAAAAACACGAACACCATCTAAATTAAATATCCTATACATCACTCTCGGTATTCTTACCCGTTTAAAATTTATAAAATGAAGCCACAAAAATACAGTAACTCACTTTTTTTATTAACTCAATTACAAACATACTCATCGTATCACAATTCGAACATATCCATCGTTGTAACACATTAAAACTTTAGGGCCAACTTAAGGCTAATTTAAAATCACATTGAACTGAATATTGCAGTTTATTGACAACTTATTATTTGGTTTTAAATAACACACTTCCAGTGATCTGCAACCACAAAACGCACAGTTGGGTGGGATGGCGGGCGCCGCGCGGCATCTTGTGTAAGGCAGAAGCCCTCCGTTGATCAAACTGATAGTGTATTCCAGAGAGTTCCATAATTATTCAATTAAATTTAAAAATATTTTGTATCACCCAGAAACGACTGTTGATCTTCTAAAACGTTGCCCTAGCAACCAGTAACCAGAGAATACCTGCGTGCGCAACTAAAAATATTTTTTTTTATAATCAGTAATTTTTCAAATAGGTTGACATGAAGTATTAAGCTGACCGCACACCTGAACACGTCGTAGCAATATTTTTTTAATTCTTTGTATGAAATTAAAAGAGAAGGGAAGAGAGGTTTCGTATAAGGACGCTTCCACACGTCAGACAATCGGTAGTCCAATTGTCATTCCGATTTGAGGCCTTTAGAGCGGCTTTGTAAGACGAGTGCTTTGTTAGTAAAGAATTCAAATGAGAAGAACATTTGAATGTCTCTCAGTCCGACTTGAGGCCTTTAGAGCGGCTTTGTAAAACGACTGCTTTGGTAGTAAGGAATTCAAATGAGAAGAACATTTGAATCTCTCTCAGTCCGACTTGAGGCCTTTAGGGCGGTTTTGTAGGACGTGTGCTTTGGTAGTAAGGAATTCAAATGCGAAGAACATTTGAATCTCTCAAATCGAAAGAATTTATTCTCTTATAAAATTGAATCCACCGACTGACATCAGACCTTTTTAGCGAAATAGGGAATTTTAGAGTTTATTTCTAGGATAGGTTCGTTTAAGGGTTATTAACCAAGTCAAACGTTTTATAAAGCTATCCTGTTTTCTGCTTACAATGCTGACATTCAAGTTTTCTTCTCTTTCCGACATAAAGTCGGCCGGCGATTGTATGATGCGTGCGGGCTGCCTAATGTATTGTTAATAATTATTGAAAGATAAGTTTCCTCCTTAGTGAAAATGAAAAATAGAATTTATTTTAGAAGATTTTAATGAATGACAGATTCGAATCAATGACAGGTTTTATTAATCAAAATACTCGAAATGTAAACAACATTATGAAGAGTTTATTCCTGATATTACTTAATTTTGTGAATGGAAAATGGAAAAATAATATGGTGAAATTTTAGTAGGTATTAAACACAATTTCCACCTAGTGCGCGTTACGAAAGAATTCACGTATTTCCGCAGCATATTTCAATGTTCCGGTGACGTCTACCAGCTGAAGTTCAAGGTCATCTACTTGTTAACGTTATCCAGTAATGTGGAGTATTTAGGATATTCTTACGACAAAATTATGAACAAAAAAAAGGTTCTTTTTTTGCACGGATGTGTTCTATTAGTGATTCTGATCCGAGGGAAGAAAAATAGCTAAGAAATTCAAAATCACCCGGTATATGTAGTAGCTGTCTCCCGCGGTTTCACCCGCGTACACGGGATAAAAAGCCTATGTCCTTCTACATACCATAGCCTATCTGCATGCCAAATTTCATGATGGTCCGTTGAGTAGTGAAGGCGTAACAAACAAACAAACTCACTTTCGCATTTATAATATTAGTTAGGATTATAACTCAGTTTGAATAATGTCTCTGGATATTCAATTGTTGTCAGTGAGATTAGAATGTAAATGTTATGTAGTGAATCTATGCTTGTAAAGAGTAATTGTTGATTTTTTTGCCGGCCCTTCTTAGCAAACGCAACCTTCCGAAACAGTATTTGAGTCAGACTATGAATAAGTGCTTACGAAGGTGTATTTGAATATAACAATAATAATAAATATGCTGGTACATTCCTCACACACGGTTATCTGATCCTAAACTAATCAGAGCTTGTACTGTGGAAACCAGATAACTGATATAATACATATACTACTTTTTATTTGTAAATACATACATAATTACACCCAGACTCAGGACATACAGACATTTTCATGCACACAAATGCATGTCCTGGATGGGAATCGAACTCACGACCTGCGACTTTAACCAACCACGCCAACTGACCTTTATTTATCGTTTCCCAGACGGCACCCTGAGGATACAAAGCAAAAAGAAGAAGAAATACAAGAAGAAACCCCCGAAGCCGGCTCGTCCGAAGCCCGGGCAAGTGACGATCGCGACCGCCTCCGACGGCACGCCGATATTCTGCTGCCCCGAGTGTCAGATGGCATATCCTGAGAAGGAGCAGCTCGAAATACATCTCGTTGTGCATAAGATCGAGAGGCGGTTTATATGCGGGATATGTGGAGCTGGGTGAGTTTAATTGTGCTTTAGAACGGCATAATCTGTGAGGAAGTGATTGATGTTGTCATGTCTGATTAAGGTTGCCAGAACCTAATCAAAATTCAAAGCAAAATTCCCGACATTTCCTGTGAAGAATATTTTGCACGCGCTTTCGTGTCGCATGCGATCGGGCATGGTGACGAGCGAACTATGCCCTAAGCGTTTTAGTGCAAGGATATTGTAACTTAGTAAATATAATGTACTAACTGTCCCCCGCGGTTTCGCCCGCGTTCCTGTGATGAAAAGTAGCCTATGTCCTTTTCCATACCGTAGGCTATCTGCATTCCAAATTTCAACGCGATCGGTTCAGCGGTTTAGGCGTGAAAGAGTTACTTTCGCGTTTAAAATATTAGTATGGATGTATGGATTTATTTAAACTATTTAAAAAATGAATTTTCCTGATTACCTGATAGAGGGCCTTATTTCCTGACATGTAAGACTAATTCCTGTTTTTTAAAATAATACTACTTGAATCTGAATAAAAATATAATAGTGTGGAAAGACGTTCGAAATACATATGATTTTTGTATTACGTTTGTATGGGCAATTCACCTTCCGCCGGCACCTAAAGCCATTTTCTTTTCCATGAAGTGTTATTTCATGAATTAATTAGTGTGTATATAATTGCAGTTTGAAACGCAAGGAGCACCTGGAGCGGCACAAGCTGGGGCACAATCCGGAGCGGCCGTACGTGTGCGGCGTGTGCCGCAAGGGGTTCAAGCGGCGCGAGCACCTCAACCTGCACACCGTCATACACTCCGGCGTCAAGACTGAGATGTGCATGGAGTGCGGGAAAGGTACAACACTGACTACTACGTAGCTAAACAATAACTCGTGTCACAAGCTTGGGTACAACCCGGAGCGACTGTTCGTGTGTCGCAAGGGGTTCAACCGGACGACTCTGTGATCAAAATTATAATTTAACATAGTAGTATAATTCTAATTAGTCAGTTACATTATCAAAAATTACAAATTTACAAAAATAAAGCGCGTATCTTCTGTGAAAAGTTCGGGAGTAGGGGCTCGTGACGTCACTTGTGAATAGTTAACCATCGCGTGACGTCACGCGAAAATGCAACACCATATCTTTGTAATTTATTGTTTTATAGACAAATGTAAAAATACGAGTCAAATACTTTTTTTAATTTAAATAACGGACTAATTAGAATTTTTCAGGCCACTAGTGTATTTATAATAATAATTTTATTTGAACTTAAAAGTTACACATATTTGCTTATTTACTAGTATTGTTTAGGCCAAAATACCTATAATAATATTTATAGTAGAAACCTACTCATATTGAGTTTCAATGACGAGCCTCTACTTCCCGATTCCTCTCCTTTTCCCACATCATATGTGAAAGCGAGAAAAGAGCTTCGGGAATCTTCTACATACTTCGGCGACGCATCGCCAAACGCGTGTGTGCGAGTAAAACGAGACGCGCGCGCCCCGCAACATTCAGTACGAAAGACGCTACAGACAGAGAAGCAGTGAACTTTGTGATTTGTGAATTGATATGAAGAAAAATAGTGCTTATCACTGTGCTGGATTACAATAGGAGTTCCTGGAGTTCCTGGTAAGTCCTTACCTTTATCCTAGGAGGCTCCTCGTTTTCCATATTAATATTTTACGCAAAAACCCATCATTTTTCTGGTACGCCTTCGAGCGGATTCATTTTGAGTCAGCCATTACAGTAATTTAATTTCATATCAAATCACGTATAATTTCCCGCTTTCTATAGGTTTTATGCCTCTAAATAGGTATATACCTCATAATACGCAAGTCTTATACCTCATAAATAGGTTTTAGACTATATAAATACGATATTTCGTACTCCCGCCATTTTTACCACGCCAATCGTGATAAAAAGTAGTTAGGTATTCAATACCGCCGCCGCTCCTCAATATTTTTAGGACTTAGATTTTATAGGTACCGATTCGTATCTTATTATACGAAATCATATGGTGTACTAATAACCGCAATACGTACTTACTATTTGTACTATTACTACGCATATAATTGCATTCTATGAGCCTTGTCTGTCGACTTGAAATAAACTTTCATACCTATAGGTAGGTGCCTAAACTGTTGGATATACCTACTTACCTACAACATTTTACTTTAATTAGGTAATTTTGCAATTTATTATTACGCAATCTTTCACAATGGAAGCTATTGAAATTAAAATTAAAATATTGGAAGCTAAAAATGAAGCTATTTTTGAACAATTATCGTTCTTATATGATTCTTCTAAGAATGTTTCCACATCCGCGAGTGCAGACCTTCGTTCCTCAGAGACATTCATGGCGGACACTGAAATTATTAGTACAATTCGTCATGAATTTAGTGCCAATTTAGATACAATTAACGCGTTAAATATGCAACTTGATCCAGAATATAAGATTGATTATAAAAAAATGATTTCCTTTGATACAGTGTACACCCGAATAGAAAGGGTTCGTTCTCTTATCGTCAATAAGACAAATACTACGTTGAATGTGTCTGCGCAGAATACTATTCCGTCCCAATATAAAGGTCGTATCAAACTACCACCAATTCAAATTCCGTCATTTGATGGAAAAATAGAAAATTGGCCCGTCTTCTTTGAATCTTTTAAATCTAATATACATTCAAATCCTGATCTTTCGAATTCTCAAAGAGTACAATATCTTGTAGGTAAATTAACAGGAAATGCTTTAAAAATCACGGCAGGTATTATACCGTCCGGTGATAATTATAATTCTATTTGGGACAGCTTAGTTCAAAAATATCAAGATAAAAGAGCATTAGGCTCACACTACATGTCTAATTTATTCAATATTAAACCCGCATTAAATAATTCCGCGTCTTTAAATACGTTCATTGAAACTTTCCACTCTTCTGTATCTGCTTTGGAACAGTTGGGTATTGAAGATATGAAAGATTTTATCTTACTTTCTTTAGCTTTAAAGAAGTTAGATCCCGCAACCGCTAATTCCTTTGAAATGTTTATGAGGAATAAAGAAATTCCTTCTTATAAGGATTTTGTTGATTTTATTAAATCGCAAGTAAAAATATTAGACCGCACTTTTACGCCAATTGCTGGCTCCGCGCGAACCGCCCCAGTCGGTAGCAACCTTAATAATCCGCCCGCTTATCGGTCTCAACCGCGTAATTCAAACACAGTCCACCATGCTTTCCTTGCACGCGATAATAATAATAAAAGCACTTGCTTATTTTGTAATAAATCTGATCACTATCAGATTTTTTATTGTTCCTCTTTTAAAGCACTTAATACTAAAGATCGTTTAGATTTTGTTAAATCTAAAAGAGGCTGTGTAAACTGCCTCAGCCTTACGCATACTGCTTCTCAGTGTAAGTCGTCGTATAGTTGTAAAACTTGTAATAAACACCATCATTCTCTTTTGCATTTGGATAGCAATTCGCAATCGCAACAAATAGTTTCTGACTCGCGTCCCTCTCACTCGGCGCGTCTTGATAATAGCGATAACCGCATCGCGCAGCTTTGCGCGCAGCCGACCGCGTCTCCTTCTAACGCTACGGACGCTCCACAACCGGTGTCGCTATGCACCCGAGCGCGAGTTGATAAGAATAATGATAACGAACGCGATTCTTTTAATAAATTAAATCCTTCCCATACTACTGTACTTTTATCAACCGCTCAAGTTTATGCGTCTAATAAGGACAATAAATATATTTCAGTTAGATGTTTAATAGATAACGCGTCTCAAAACAACATAATTACAACTGCCTGTTGTAAACAACTAAATTTAAATATAATACCGCTTAGCAATTCTTTTATAAAGGGTGTAGGATCCACTTCGCGTCCTATTCACGGCTACGTTCAATTTAAAATAACCGCGAAAAATAAAAAATATTTTTATAATATTACCGCTCTTGTCGTTGATTGCATTACTGACAGGTTACCGACTGAATATGTTGAGACTTCTATAGTGCAACATTTAGGTAACTTACCGCTCGCTGACCCTCTGTGGCACATCCCCGGAGAGGTCGAAGTAGTTCTCGGGGCACAATTGTTCCCATTTTTATTATTAGGTCAAAAAATTATTGCACCTCCCGCTCCTTCTGCCCTTGAAACCGTGTTCGGTTATATTCTTATGGGCGACGTTCCCGCTAACTCTAATATTAATAAATATGCATCCACTTATTTTAATACCGCGACTTTTTTCATTTCTGGTCCCAATGACCTTACTATTTCTTTAGATGATTCCCTACTTAAGTTTTGGGAGCTCGAAGAAATTCCCGCGCAAAAATTTATGAGCTCGGCCGAAAAGGAGTGTGAACAGCTGTTCTCTCGTAACTTCTCACGGGACTCCGCAGGCAGATATTGCACCGCGTTACCTTTTCGTGAGGATCCTGACGTGTTAGGTGATTCCCGTTCCGTTGCTCACCGCCGTTTACTTGCTTTGGAGCGTACCAAGCTACGCGATCCACAGCTACGCGCTAGTTATAATGAGGTTATACAGGAGTACTTAGATAAAAAATACTTATCTGAAATATTGCCTTCCGATTCTAAAATTACTCTGTCATGGATACATTCATCTCCACATAGATGGAATGTTTTCGTTAGTAACCGCATTGCTAAATGTCAAGAAAATCTTGACCCAAAACATTTCTACCACGTTAGTGGTATAGAAAATCCTAGCGACTGTCTCTCTAGAGGTATTTTACCTGAGCAGCTAGTGTCACATCACTTATGGTGGCACGGCCCGAAATGGTTAAAAGATCCAGTTTCAGAATGGCCTATCACTCCATTTAGTCCCGAATGCTGTGAGGACCTACCTGAATTTAATAGTAAAACACTTGTTACTTGTACCGCGTCCGCTTCTGTTGAGCCTAATTTAATTTACGAGCTTGCTCTGAAATACTCATCATGGAATAAAATATTACGTATAATAGTATACATACTTAGATTTTCTCGCATAATTTCTCGTGATCAAGGTCACAGCCGCATCACAGCGTCTGAGCTAAATAAAGCTGAAGTATATTTAATACGCTCTGTACAACAAGTTCATTTTCAAAATTTATTTAATAATATTCAAAAAGTTAAATTATCTTCCCCTCTTAAAAAACTTGACCTCTTTATAGATCAAGATAAAATTATTAGAATTGGAGGTAGACTTTCAAATGCAAATCTTCCGTATGAAGCTCAGCATCCCGCTCTTTTACCTAAACATGACCACGTTACTCATCTTATTATAGACTATTTTCACCGTGCTCATTGCCATACTGGTGCCAATCTTCTGAGCTCACTGTTGCGCCAGAAATATTGGATACTGTCCGCTAGAAGTGTCATTAGACACAGAGTACATTCATGTAACTTTTGTTTTAAAAATTCCCCTTCATTTCTCAGCCCAAAAATGGCTGATTTACCCTCTTGCCGCGTTCAGGAGACCAAAGCGTTTGTGCATACGGGCGTTGACTATGCTGGACCCATTAAAGTAACATTATGTAGACGCAGAGGTCAAAAGAGCCAAAAGGCATATATTTGTTTGTTTATATGCTTAGTAACCAAAGCTGTACACATCGAATTGGCAACTGATGTGTCATCAGATACTTTTATTTCCGCTTTTAAGCGATTCATTTCCCGTCGAGGACCTGTTTCTTTTCTTTACTCCGATAACGGAACTAACTTTGTCGGAGCTAAAGCTCAATTACAAGAACTACTTACCGATCAGTACCGCATTGAATGGAAAATGATTCCACCCCGCGCCCCACATTTCGGAGGATTGTGGGAATCTAATATAAAATCGATTAAAACTCATTTATACCGTGTTATCGGTTCGCAGCTCCTCACATATGAAGAGCTCCTCACTGTTCTTACCCAAATTGAAACAGTCTTAAATTCTAGACCGCTTTGCATTTTATCTGAGGATCCCTACCCGGAGCCTCTTACTCCCGCTCACTTTATAATGGCTTCACCATTGACTTCATTGCCGCTTCAGAATGTGTCCGAGGAAACCATATCTTTACGTTGTCGGAAACAATTATTAGATCAGATGGTGTGTAGCTATTGGAAAAGATGGCGTATAGAATATTTACATAATCTTCAAGTTAGACAGAAATGGCTCATTGATAAAGATAACATTAAGATTGGTACTGTGGTTCTTATACACCAAGATGATATTCCCCCTTTACGTTGGCCGTTGGGCATAATATCACAAGTTTATACTGGCAAGGATGGAAATATCCGCGTCGCTTTAGTAAAAACTTCAAATGGATCATTCAAAAGACCCATTGTCAAGTTATGTCCATTACCCTCACAATAAAAATTAATCATACCGCATCTTATATTCAGTACTTTAGTAATTATTATAATCTGTAATTAGTTCTTATAATTAATTATTTTTTCTTTCTTTTGAGAACACTACGTATTCTCAAGGCGGCGGAGGATGTTTAGGCCAAAATACCTATAATAATATTTATAGTAGAAACCTACTCATATTGAGTTTCAATGACGAGCCTCTACTTCCCGATTCCTCTCCTTTTCCCACATCATATGTGAAAGCGAGAAAAGAGCTTCGGGAATCTTCTACATACTTCGGCGACGCATCGCCAAACGCGTGTGTGCGAGTAAAACGAGACGCGCGCGCCCCGCAACATTCAGTACGAAAGACGCTACAGACAGAGAAGCAGTGAACTTTGTGATTTGTGAATTGATATGAAGAAAAATAGTGCTTATCACTGTGCTGGATTACAATAGGAGTTCCTGGAGTTCCTGGTAAGTCCTTACCTTTATCCTAGGAGGCTCCTCGTTTTCCATATTAATATTTTACGCAAAAACCCATCAAGTATTAAGCAAGCTTATATAATACTATTGTGTAAATCAAGTAGCATCTGCTGATGGACTACGCAGTTATAGCCTGTATTTCAGCATATAGTGCCTCAAGCCTCGAGTTTAAATTTTTAACAATATTATATAGCTGACGCAAAATATTATATTTTTCAACACACTCGCTCGTAAAGTGACATTTATTGCAAAATACAAGTCTGTTTTTTTCCTCGCAAGTGTGTTGAAAAACGTGGTATGACACGCGTGTGCATTGATTATTACACTCTCGGCCCCTTATCGTCTGGAGTGTTAACACCAAATTCGCACACATGTATCATAATGTGCTAATATAATAATCCTAATAATCTATGTTTTGTGTACAGGTTTCTATCGCAAAGACCACCTGCGCAAGCACACGCGGTCGCACGAGAGCAAGCGCGCGCGGGACGAGGCGCAGGCCGACAGCTTCGTGGAGGTCAAGCCGGCCCCCCTCAACATCAACAATGACAACAACACCAACAATTTATTACCGGAGATCACTATACATGTCAGTATCTTTATATATAAAATTCTACTGTACGTGTGTATGTCACTGAATTCCTCCTAAACAGCTGGACAGATTTGAATGTTTTTTTTTGTATACGTTAGGGTGGCGCCCTGGATTGTTTAGATTCACAAATCAGCCCGGCAGATGGCCCTGCAGTCAGTATCTAGGTTATATTATCGGCTGCAGCGCCATCTTCCGGGCTGGTTTGTGAATCTAAACCATTCGGGGTTTAATTTTTTTCAAAGGCTCAGTTTTTCGGTAACGCCCACCGCGGTTTAGTTTGCGTGGTGCCATTTTTGAGCTCGAGTTATGTTTCTTGACTTTTATTATTCGTAGCCCGTTGAGTAGTTGAGAAGTGAAGGCGTAACAAACGAACAAAAAAACTCACAGTAGTACCCAACTAATATGGCTTACCGATGTACCTGCGCAGAAAATAAATTTTCAAAGCGCGGGAAACTCTATTGATTGCCAGCTGCCGCCATGTTAGCGCGCGCCGTGCGGAAGGGTGTGACTTGCAAATGAGACGGAACTAACAGCTGCAGTGTATGTGTAACAGATGTAGTGTTGATCGTAAGTTTTAAGCATTCTTTCATTAATCTTCGGGGCCATACTTTCTTTTCTGTGCGAACGAAGATTCACGACGCGCCTTAGCAGTTGGGTACTACTGTACGCATTTATAATATTAGTTAGGTTGAAACGGATACCTGTTTGGCCGGAAACCGGAGATTGCAGCTCAATCGGAAACCGGGAAGTTGGTCAAATTTAACATGATTTGACTACAGACAGGCGAAACTCAATAAAAGCTTGTAAGCTTGTTGTGTTGATAGTTGAATTTAATATAAAATGCTCCATCTCCAGGTACCAACAAGCGCGAACATGCAAGTCCCGGTCCAGATCAACATCCCTCAGCACGTGGTGACGTCACTGGCGGCGGCGCACCAGGCGTCGCAAGCCGCTGCAGCCGCTGCAAGCGACGCGCAAGCGCTTGAAGCGCTGCTCGCCAACCACACGTGACCGACCGCACAACCGCTCAATCAAATCACCTGCTAATAGTTAAGTTCACATCTACGAGGGAACAATTCCTTAAAACTAAATAATACTTGCAAACGTTGTGTACAGTAGTACCCAACTGATAAGGCGCGTCGTGAATCTTCGTTCGCACAGAAAAGAAAGTATGGCCCGAAGATTAACGAAAGAATGCTTAAAACTTACAATCAACCTTAGATCACTACTATAAGGTTCATAATACACTGCAGCTGTCAGCTGCCGACCAACAGCGGTTTCCCACGCTTTGAAAATGTACAAAAAGTATATTCTGCGCATGTACATCGGTAAACCATATCAGTCGGGGGAATCAATAAAAAAAAAATTGCAATTATTAAAATTATTGATAGTTTTTTCAATTGATTCATGTAATATATCAATCTCTATAAGAATGCAAAAATACACAGTCGTATTTTACAATCAAAATTACTACAGGCCTACCGCATAACACGACGGATTACGCACTAATGCACTGCGTCTAACTGCGAGTTATACGGTAAGCCTGTTGCCAAATCTACAAGGGACTGAAGAAATCATGAATATTACTAAAAATGTTAACTTTCTAAGGACGTCTTACGAGATTTGGGGATCGCTCGGTTGTTCGTGATGATGAACCACCACTTGCTGAAAACATTGATTTTCAAAGAGAGTTCTAACTGTGACGTCTTATACTCCAATCTCGTTCATATTCCTCTTAAAAACAACCAGTAAATCCGTCCAATATTCCATCAATCGAGACCAATTCACATTTTCACATTGACATAATTTCTTCGAATTAAGGTGAACGCACACTTATCCGAGCCGAACGCATCGAACAAATTTTAGAATTCTGTATATGAAATCTTATGAAAGCTCGCACACTCGCCCGCGTCGATTCGTCCGAATCTGGAGATTTCCTATACAAATTCATAAATTAGTTCCGTTCGGCGCGTTCGGCTCGGATAAGTGTGCGTTTACCTTAAGTAACTACTTTGTCTTCTATATTTTCCAATCTGTGCTGTAATATGACGTCATTTTACATATTTGTTGGACACTTGTCGAGAGTAAAGCTTTGTGTACACTACACTCATCGAGGAAAAATCCCTTTAGAGTAGTATACCGAGCAATCCAGTTCCGCAACTAGTCAGTGATTTTGACCAGTCATGACCAATCACTGCATCGTGTGTTCT